>CM037879.1:96599037-97309037 GCA_021292165.1 Shinisaurus crocodilurus | reverse complement strand
CATAGGATTGTGCCCTTAACGCCCTACTGATTTCAACCTGCTTGGCTTTACCTGGATTGTGCTCAGAGTTCTTAAGGAAGATTTCAGGCTGGTATTGCATGTTTTAGAATAGACTCGGATTTTTGCTGAAAAGTTGGGGTGGGGGAAACACAAAAGGAAAGCAATTTCTTTGGTGACACTACCTAAAACACTTGGCTGCACTGTCCATTCTGAGACTGCTCCTTCTGCATGTTTCTCCCTGTTTTCAAGACAAGATAGTTTACAAAGCGAACAACTCAAAATAACGATTTATTTTGGTAAAATTTATACTGCAAGATTCTACTTTTAGCCAGGAAGTGCAAACAAAGCTTGGAGACAGCTTGTTCCCTGACCCCAAATTCATTCTGTGTTGCTATAGCATCCCCCCTGAGAAAATGGAACGGGCTCTTTTCCTCTCCTTAGTTCTATTCAATGGGCTTTTGTCAGCTGTTGAATTATAGCATTAAAATTTAAATACTACAGATTTAATGGAGGATTATTATGACACCCTCAGGCATTCTTTCTGTTGCTACTGGAAACAAACCCAAGCAGAAGACTTTCCCTTTTTAAAATTTTATTTTAAGGAGCTGTCCTTTTAAATCATGCTGTTGCTACTAACATATTTGGGAATGGCCAACTTTGATTATTATTGTATCGATACCAAAGACTGCAGACCGCTGCAAAGAAGGAAGCACAGATCACAAAGCCTTTCCGAGTTAGTGAGCATTACAAACAATTGAGTTCCCCTCCACTAATTATCACTTCTTTGAAAGCTCATTTATTATGTATTCATGAATGAGGAGGGAGAAATTACCTGTGGTTAGCCAAATACATATATATGGGGTATGCAAGTGTGTGTGTGTGTGTGTGTGTGTGTATCATTCTTCCATAGAATACACACATTGATTGAATGGAGAAATGCTTTTGCTGGTAGTCACACAGTTTGTATGTTACGGCTGTATGCATCTTTAGGAAGGAAAGAATAGAGGAAAGAAGATGAGGACCGACTCTATACTGAGAGAATCTCATCATGGGAAAATTGAAAAATGACAGGCCAGGTCCTATGTCCTGATGCTCCACTCTTAGCATCCCTCGGATAGTGTGCAATGCTCCCAGTGCCAACACAATGCCACAGCCCATGGTGTGATGCCAACATCAACTGCTGGTTCTAATGTTAGTGGCACCAGCAAAAGGCCCCGGCAGCCCTGTGGCGCAGCATTCCGGCATTCTTCCCAGAATAAAAATCTTCCAAACACAATGCTATGTTTACCAAAGTAAGTGATGCTTAAACAAAAGCGACATCCTTCTGGAGCACAGGGAAGGGGACTGGGCTCTCAGACCAGCATTCTGTATGCCTATCTATAGTAAAAGAGCAGTAAAAATGTGTTTCAAACAAAAACAGGCTCGTCTTCATCTGGGAGCTTTTCAATCTCACCTACAGATGTAAAATACTAATGTTTTAGGTCTAGATTAAAGAACAAAGGAAATATTCCAGAATGGTTTATTAAAGGACCAACACTGTCAATACAAGAAACCAGGGTCCCACATTTCTAAGTACCCTCACCATTACAGAAATTTATCTACAGTGGCCCTTTGTGCTAACCTGACCTTCACTGAAGTCTGACAACATACCCCATGCTGTTGTCCACCCATTGTTCAAACTCAAGCAGCCATTCTGGAGTTACTGAAATATGAAAGCATTTATTTGGATGCAGGAGGCTGAGGTCCCACTGCACCCCATAACTCTGTATATATTCAGCTGTATTTTAATCACGGATAGCATCATCTCTCAATTTCATGTTTATAGAATCTCTTTCTGTCCTCCTGGGTGATTAAGGATATGCAAAATTCACACTCATAAATTGCATCACCATTTGTATAAAATGATGATGGATGGAAAGGATTACTACCTCACACGCACTGGAAAACAAGAGTGAGATCATAAAAAGTTCACTGCGAGAAACTACTTTAGAACTGGTAGGCCAATAGCTAAATGAGAGGCCTAATTGTTCATAAGGTTGATTCTGCTCAACAGGAGGTGATGAGTGAATTTCCATGTTAAGTATGTAAACATTACCTAATTCACCTCTGTTGTCCAGTTTTTTTTAGGAGACATGCTGGTTTAAGAAAGAACACTATTCTTCAAGAAACAAAACAACAGAATGGAGGAAAATCACATACCTGGTTGACCTCAATTAAATTATTCTGTTGACAAGGGGGAATGTCCATGTCTTCTTTGGAGGGCTTTCTTCTTTTCCCCTTCTTTGCTTCTGAAGAGTTTGTTCGTTGGACCAGTGACCCCTGCAGTAAACAAAAACAAAAAAAAATAGATTCTATTTCACTGTGAAATCAAATGATTACATTTCCAAATACCTATACCATCATCATCTTTGTGGCTTTAAAAAAAAAATTGAACTTCACATTTCCTTTGAGACTATTGAGGTTTGGATGCTGTCCCGAAGAAGACAAGGGCTACAATGCGATGTTCCTTTATTCGATTTTTATATGAGGTTGACCTGAACTCAAGAACTCTGTGGGAACTAGTAATGCTTTGTTATGCAAATACATATCTGGTGATACATCAGCCTTCCCAGTCATTTCCTTGTAGTCATTATTTTCTTTCTTTCTTTTAAACATTTTAGAGCAGGGATAAGCAACCTGGTACCTTCCAGATGTTTTGGACAATAACTTCCATGATTCATAACCAATTCTGTGGAGAGAAAGCCTGACCTGGCTGACACACATTGTCTGACCCTGCACACATTTTTCTTTCCGCTGTCTGCATAATCCCTACCCCGGGCAAAGGAACACAGTTCCAAGCAGACCTTTGCATAGCTACATTTGCGATTACTTCAATAGGACACATCTGCATTTACCCCAATAGCCCCTCCAGCAGTCTCAAAGAGCTGCCAAGCACCCACAAGTATCCGAGGGGTGCAGTCTCAAAGAGCTGCCAAGTGCCCCCAAGCACCAAGAGGCTCCACAACCCTGCTGGGCAGAACTGGTTGAGTCTGCCATCAAGGGGGGAAGGGGCGAGGAAAGGGGTAAAAGGGAACATCTAAACCCATCCGTGGTTGTTGGAAGCAAGGTGCCAAACTGCACGGAACAAGTCTCTGACTCTGGTCAGGACAAAAGCCTCACAACCCCGAGTAGGAAACTCGGTAACCAGCTGCAAGATAGAATAACCTGCAGTGCTACGCCTTCTAGTAAGTTTCAGGTTCTTTGATGTCAATTACTCTCAGTGCCTTCTCTGCAAGCCTCGCTTTGCAAGCCTCCTTTAGGCTGAATGTGTATTGGAGCACTACGCTTCATTAAGTTTTATAGACTGCTCTGTGTATACTGTGAAATTCCTTATCAGTCTATTAGTTACTCTCGATTAAAGGTGTTATAAACAACCTCCGAGCCTCGCTGCTTGCCTGCCTTCAGTTCTCTCCAGTGTCTTTCTATGTGGTTGGGTTTCAATTCACTCGCTAACCGCTTAAGGGGAGTTTTGACCATGCCAGTTAACCCGTTAACTCCTGAACTCGTGCAAAGGACCGGCGGCGGTCCTTCACAATTTCCCATTATGGTTGTGCCTTATGGGAGTTCCAGTCTGAACGATCTGGAAGGCACTAGGTTGCCTATCCCTATTCTAAAGCAATGCGATATCTGGTTAAGTTCTATTTCTCTGTTCTTGATTATTTTCACCTGTCCGTATATTCCAGTACCTGTTCCTATTACATCACTGGTCCTGCTATGTGCACCTGGGTACACTAGCTCCCCTTCTACTTGCCCTCATAACTGCCTATCCAGGTACTAGAGAGTAAATGTTGCCAAATGTTTCTGAATGGCACCTTTTCTATAATAAGAAGTTAAGAACCACACAATCCACTGTTTTGGTGCAGAGAAAGAAAGAGAGAGAGAGAGAGAGTGCACACTGTGGTGTGGAGAGAGAAAAACAGGGAACGTTCACAGAAGTGTTCAGAGACACTGTGGTACCTGTGCTGAGAGAGAAGAGAGCATGCAGGCACAGGGGAGGGGGATAAGGGGGGATTAATAGACCTAAAATGGTTATAAAGAAGACATTGATTTACAGTAATAGAAAAAGTGTTTTTCTGTAGTGAAATGTAGTCTTAAAAATGCAGAAGTGGCCCTCAGAATTTACATTGCACCCCCAGTAGAGAGGAGCAAGGAAGTACATAAATTAAATTGTTCTCAGAGCCATATATGGCAGTTCAGACGGAAACTGTGTGACTGGAAATGGACCCACACAAAGAACAAGGCCCCAGCTAGTATTACACTTGACAAATAGTTTACAGGCTGGCCAAAATGAAAATTTTGAACTACATGGTTTTTTCTCACATTGGCCAACTTTATATTTCTGCCAAATTTAGCATAACCTTTTGTATGAAAGGTTTGCAGCCATTGTTAATACTGTATATCCACACTTGTTTTCCAATGCCTCATTTTCATTTGTTTTTGGTAAGAAAGCATGTCTTCCAAAAACCACTTCCCCCTGTGTGTGGGGTGGGTGGGTGGGGGATGGTTTGCAAATCACAATAACCCGGAAGGAGGTTGGTTTTTTGGTTTTTTAAAAAATATTCTGGGTTATTGTGATGTGACAGGGTGCTAGTGCATCTTGCCTGATTGCTCCCAGTGCAAGCAGGAGCAGCTAAACCAAACATTTGAAGGGCTTCCAGGGGACTGTCCTGTACCTGAAGGCATGTTCTACTTGAAGAGTTGTCCAGTCCAATTTTGGTTTAAAGAACCCTAAAAACTTGCCCATCAACAGTTAGTAAGTGGACAGGAGACTGAACAGGCAGACAGAGGGGTCACGTGGTCACAGCATTCCCATTTATGGTGAGATGGAATGTATTTCTATTTAAATTATAATGATTTCTAAATTTGCATATATTAGCATATGCCAATTTTATGCACGTTGGTGTCATCTTTTGTCCTCTTTTTGGGTGAAGCATTTCTGTTTTCTTTTTCTTTTTACATTTTAAAAGTGGACACCCTAATCTGAAGTTTGGTTAGCATCACATGTGAACCAGAAACTTTGGCTTGTCTCTTCTCCAACAAGCCAGAATCATAACTCAAGAGTAAACCATGGGTTATGTGTCTGGAGTGGCTTTTCGGGGAAGAGACAATTAAACCAGAGTTCCTGTTTCATACGTAATGCTAACCAGACCATGGATGGAAGGCCCATGGTTTGTTTAGCTACACCAATGGCGCGTGCGCGCGTGTGCATGTGCGTGTGCATGTGTGTGTGCATGTGCGTGTGCATGTGCGTACGTGCACAATCATCTAATGACTCAGAGGACATGCACAAGAGGTCACACATTCTCCCCACCTCCACATAAGAGGATTGGCTCCTTTCAGTTTAAAGCACTGCAGGGGGGAAGAGAAATTGGCCATGAACATGAAGAACATAGCCCTACAAACACTGTTTCCCCACTACCACACCAGTTGGCTTCCTCTTCACAGTTTAAAGGTCAGTAAGGGGGAAGTAATTGCCCTTGCAGGGCATGTGCCTTCTAAGCCAAATTACCCCCAAATTGATATTCCTGCCCCCTTCTCTCACAAACGCACTGTGATTTCCCCCCTCACATTTCCCCATTCGTGCACATATACTGACTTTCCAGTTGATTTCCTTTCTGTTCAATCTATATTACCTTTCAGTTTATAAGACTGTAAAACAGCAATTGACTTGCGATGGAGCAGAGGCTACCATAAAACATGATTGCCATTAAACCCTTTAATGCATCTTAAGAGTTTCACATCAAAGGGCCTAATTGTGCGAAACTGGAAGCAAATATATGTCTTTGATACTTTAGCATCATCATGTGTTCTTCTGCATGATCTCTCATCTGATCTTATACACAAACAAAATTATACGTTTAAAAAACATAGCCAAGCATTGAAAAGAAATAAACCACAGTCACAAGAGCAGAAGCCAGTTCTGGCATGTTCTATATGGTAGAAAAAGGTTTTTAAAGTTGTATAGTATGAGGTGCTCTGGAAGGAGTATCATTTTAATAGAAGGAAACTCTCACAGGAAGTGAAGAACAGGGAGCTATAAGAAGGGATGCCAACCTGAAAGTACCTGATTTTAGTACCTAGCAGAGCCAGGGGTGGGTTTTAAGTAGCCATCATTCTGGCCGGTGAGTATTTGGCAGTTCAGGGGTGGGGCCTGTTGGGTTTTGGCAGATTAGACATTGGGTATATTGGGGCATCACCGTAGGATGGACATGTGTTATCTTTTACAGAGGACAGCTCTCTATTTGAAGGGATGCCGGAGATTGTCTCCATTTGAAGATGTCCTCTATTTGAAGGCTTGTCCAGTCAAAGTCCCGTTTAAAGATAAAGAACCATAAGAACTGCAGCCCATCAACAGTGAGCACCCAGACAGCAGAGTGAACAGGCAGACACAGAGGTCACCTGGTTGCAGTCTTCACCAGTGGTGAGACGGACTGTATTTCTATATAAATTATAAGAATTATTTCTAAATTTGCATCTAAACACATGTTAGCATATGCAAATTGGTGTCCACTTTTGTCCTCTTTTTTGGTGATGCATTTCCTGTTTTGGGGTGATATATAAGTGGCCCCCTTAACATCAGCGGATGGAGTATAGATGCTGTATATGTCAGGAATTCCAGACCCGTGGGCATAGTTGGTTATTTGAGAAGCTGCTGTGGGCACCACCACAAAATGGCTCACATGGTAGATGTGGCTAGTCACATAATGGCTGCTGTGGGGGCCTGCCTAGTCAAGAGGTGTGGGGGGAGGGGGAGGGGGAGGGAAATAGTGAGGCTAGATGCTGGGAGGGAGGGGTAAATGGAAAGAGTTGCTTCCTGGCCCACCCAATCTTTCCCCTTGGCTCTCTCTCTCCACCCCTAGCCTCTAGCCTTGCTATTTCTCTCCCTTTCCTGTCACTAGCCTTCTTCTTTCCCTCCTTTCCAAGCCCCTAGCCATGCTCTTTCTCTCCCACTCACCCCTTTACAGTTTTGCAGTCGTCCCCCCCTTCTAGCCTCTAGCCTCGCTCTTTCTCTCCCCTCTACCCCTTTTCTTTGCTTTCTCTTCCTGCCCGCTGATCAGCAGCAGGTTCAGGAACAGGAAGGAGAACCTGACGTTTTTCAAATTTTTATTAAAATTTTAAATAAATTTTTAAATAATTTTTTTTTGAAGGGGGCATGGGAGTGAAGAGCTGTGTGGGCACTGCATTGAGGCATCAGTTGTACAATTTGTACATGTATAGGAACAATACAAATGGTCTAGTGAAGATGGGTGGGTGGAGGTAAAGGCAGGTCTTCCTGCCACAATCCCAATCCCCCTATACATGTTTGCTGTATATACAAACATACATACAGCGCATTGCTTGTTTTACAGATCTCGGATGTCGCCTAATACTAATGTGATGGGAGCAATGAAGATATATTTGACACAGTTCTGTTTTTTCTTGGCATTATATGCTTGGGGAGGCTGCTGCCTGAAGGATCGACTCTGGATTGCTCTGCTGTAGCTGAAGTCACATTGCAAATGCATGCTTTGCCTTGCTTCAGCGATATTATAAGCCTCTAAAACTGCAACCCACAACTAAAATGAAAGTGTGGTACCTCACAGATAGAATCTCTTGGTCCATTCTTTTGGCTGTTGGGATGCCATATACAGCTGCCGCTGCAGGGCTATATGTGTACTGGTGCTGCCCTAGATTTCATAGATCATAGAGTTGGAAGGAGCCTACAAGGCTATCTAGTCCAACCCCCTGCTCAATGCAGGAAACTAGAGGAGGGGTCTCCCATCCAAGTAACAACCAGGCCTGACCCCTGACCTAGGCATTTATATGATTCCTTTAATTACTTTTGGTACACAGCAAAAGATGCATACACCGGTCCATGGGTTGTGTTCTAAGCAGAAGATGCATACATAGGTCCATGGGTTGTATCCAATGTTAGTCCTATTAGAGTAGACCCACTTAAATGAATGGAACTTCAGTTAGACTAACATTGGATACATACAACGCCGCGTGTGCATTGTTTCATCTGAAGTGTATTCGTTAATCTGTCAGCAGCTGCTCTCACCTAATCAGCTGCTGCCTGAATAAGTCATGCTTTAAACAAAGCTAGGGGGTGTTGCTGCCTCCTACAAGAACAGCTTTGGGCTTCTCTCCTCTCCTCTCTGGGAACAAAAGATAAGGAAAGATACGCTGTTGCTGGGTTTGCAAAGTCCCTTCGGACACATGTGCCTGTTCTCATCGCTATAAAAAAGAGTTTGGTCCCTTCTCCAGCATTCCAGAACAAATGGAGGGTGACTCAAACATACAGGTGCCTTCCTTAAGAGGGTAATGTGTGAACTTGCTCTAAGAGAATAGAAACAGCTTTCTCTGCCTTAATGTTTTTGGTTTCTTTTTATAAATTGCAGTTTATAAATTGCCTTACAGCCCAAATAGGGCCTCCAAGGCAACTTATAGTTAAAACTTGCAACTTCTTACAATTTAAAAACTTTTGTTAAATGATACTAAACTTTAAAAACAATTTAAAACGTTAAAACAGCACCAACAGCAGAAACTGAGACCAGGAGAGAATCATATCCTATCCATTGCCATTATTACCTGAGCACCATGAGGTTGCCTTTCTTTTCCTTTATCCACTGTTAACTTTGTGAGCAAACTTTCTGGCTCCCCAGCTGTCATCTGGTTTATTAACTGCTGCTGTGGCTTCTGAACCTGGAGAAGGGTGAACATGATGATGACATCAGGATATACAACCATTCCTGATGGTACATTTCCTCAGCTGTATTCTAGTCACGCTTCCTGTGCTTCCAAGCCCACCATGTGCTGTCAATTCTCTTTCCATATCAAATCGCTCACCTTCTCTCCGGGAGGTTTCCTCGAACCTACATCAGAACTTTCTATTTCTTCATTCCCAGGAGTCCCCATTGCAGGAAGTGAAGGCTAGGCAAAGAGAAGGACAGACATCTGATGTTTTTGGAACATCAACTCTATTTACATAAGTGGGTTTCTAGATGTCACTGGAATTGGCAACAGTAGCAGGCAAACAGAAAGCACCGGTCCTTAGGAAATAGTTCACTGAGAAATACTTCCAGTTGGGGGAGGGTTGAAAGCAACTGTAATGAGTTTGACATGATGGTAGCACTGTCCCCTGTGCAAAACTGAATCTGATGCTCCTAGTCTATCTGGACTAGCAGTGATCAAAACACAGATTCCTCCATAACACCACTAAATGGTTAGCAGGTGACTCATATCTGATTCAGAATACAAATCACCCACAAACCCATGAAAACATCCTTTAAGGGCATGTTTACATTACAATTTTTAACCAATTTAACCAAACTGGAAACCTGCAAATTGTAGTTCTACTATCAAATTGCTAAGGAGGACTCTTAATAAGAAAATATAATTATCTCAGAAAGCCAGAATTACCAAAGGTCTTTGTGGGAAGCCAACATAGTCATACACATTTCAAAACAGTTTAAATTTTTAGTATAGATATGAATTAAGTATTCACTATAATTCAGCTCTGGATAAAGCACAAACTAGATAGAGATACCAATCTTTAAGTTCTGCTTTCAGTGACAGCTGGTTTTGGTAGAGTGCGGTATAAAAGCAATGAATAGCAAAACAGGAATCAGCCAGAGAATAAAAAAAATGAAATCCATCCAAATCTCATTGATATTCTAATGGATTTTTACTGGATTATTTTGCAATGCATCAGATCAGTTCCAGATTTTGAATTTGCACTTATCCAGCCAGACGTCATTATTTTTAGTGAGCTCATTAACATTTCTCACTTTATTCCTCCAATTTGTGGACAGCTAGACCATTAAATTAAAATTCCAGCTCTTGTTTTGCTTAAGGTTAAGTAACAACTCATGCTATTCCTCCCAACATGATATTTTTGTTGAGTGAAGGAAGATACACTCCTGCTGGAGAAGAGACAAGATGTCCCCATTTTATTAAGAAAAAGACGCAGCATGGACGACGCTTTGGCATCGGTGCTCTACATTGTTCCAATTAACTGTTCTGCTATGGATGATGATGAGCAGCAGGAAAAAAATGTACAAGAACTTTCAGTTTCTATGGTTGGAGAGAGATGATAGTTTTATCCAGAAGTGTTGAAGGTAGTATGAAAAAGGCAGCATTGCCCGGGTGTACCTTTCTCCCACAATTATCTCTGGTAAATTAGTTTTGATTGTGCTTCAAAAACCTACATCATATAAAAATGGTAGTTAAATAGCTTAGAGTGTACATGCAGGATTGGGCTAAATGGCCCCTCCATTTCACAACCCCATTCACTGTAAAATTGGGAAGAATAGCAGGGATGGGGACTCGGACTCGAGGACTTGACTCGTGAGTCGGACTGAGTTCCCCCTCTGACTCGACTCGGACTCGAGTCCCAATATTTTTAATGGAACTCGAGACTCGACTCGGGACTCGGGACTCGAGACCAAGGACTCTTCAACATCCCTGGGCTGTGCCAGAAGGAGTGGAGAGGAGCATGATTGCCGGTGAAGAGCGCATGGAAGTGAGGTGTGCCGCTGCTCGGCCACTATGGATGGCTACCAGGAGTGCAGCCCCAACAGTGTGTCAAGATTTATTTGGATTGATGTGTTGCATACTTGGGAGAGGCAGAAGAAGGACCTGAGATTACTCTGTGTGGCTGCTCTGAGTGTGTTTCTGGTTCCAGCAAGTTCATCACCAGTGGAGCGGGTGTTCAGTGAGGGTGGAATTGTGATGAGATCTCACCATTCCAGAATGGGGGCCAAACATTTAGAAAAAATCATGTTCCCCAAATGCAACATGGATAAGTTTTAGGAAGTACAGCAAGTTTATTTTTTAAAATCATTTTTCTAAAATGCAACCTTTCAGACATTTTGGGTTTGGCTGCCTCTGCCTGCCTGTTTGGGGTTCCCAGCCTCCTCTGCCTGCCTGGTCTCTTCTTAACCAGTTCCACAGTTTGAATTGTCCAAGACAAAGGCCTCTGCCTGCCTGCTTTGGGGTTCCCTGCCTCCTCTGCCTGCCTGGTTATTTTGGGTTTTTCTGCCTGGTCTGTTCTTGCCAAAATCAGTTGCAGAGTTTTGAAATAAAAAGGCACACTTGTGCCTAGAATTTATTTAAACCACACATCTGAAGTAGCCTTATTTTGTTGGGAAAAAACCCCATTGATTTTAATAGGGACTCGTGGAGTCAGCTTTGGGAGTGACTCGTGACTCGTGAGTCACCATTTTGGACCAAGGACTCGGACTCGGACTCTAGACTCGGGTCCAAAGACTCGTGACTCGACTCGTGACTCGAGACCAAGGACTCTTCAACATCCCTGAAGAATAGTCATTTCATTGATTTGGAGGGGAGTGATTTTGGGGCAGAGTTCTTAATGTGTCATCAGGGCTGGTGGCCATTTTTAGCGATAATGGCTGCCATTCCAGAAAACTGTGTGCCCTGCTGGTGACCACTTTATTTTGTAGTAGTCACCTCCCCTAATGCCCCCCCCAATCTAAAATGGTGGCTGCCAACCCAAGAGAGTGCTGATAAGCGCCAGTAAGTTTCACTCTCCCTGAAAACCATGCTTACCAAACTCTGAAAGTATGAAAGCGGGCGGCAGTTTTTTTTGGTCACTCTCTTTTGTTGCTGCCCAAATTCTGAGCAAAATACTCAGCGCAGCTCTAGTTCATAGATTCATAGAGTTGGAAGGGGCCTACAAGGCCATCGAGTCCAACCCCCTACTCAGTGCAGGAAACTAGAGGAGGGGTCTCCCATCCAAGTAATAAGCAGGCCTGACCCTGCTTAGCTTTCCACGCTCAGACAAGCTGAGCCAGCGTGAGCCACAGGGCCACAGGCCTCATAGTTCCTGAGTGAGTGTTCTGCCCAGATTGTTAATACTGATGTTTTAGCAACTATGATATATTTAAATTGTATTTTAATGTATATTAGAATGTATTTTAATGTATTTAAATTCTCTTGTAAACTGCTTAGAGATATTTTCAATATGGTAAGTGGTACATAAATCTATTAAATAATAAGAAATGATGACGATGATGGTGATGCTTTATATGTATCTTGTTTAGCCAAGGCTAAGTTGACTTAGGATGCAACCCCATATATGTTTACCTAGGAGTAAGTCTAATTGAACTAATAAGATTTACTTCTCCATGGGTATGCACAGGATTGCACTGTAAGGCTGCAATATCCTTCTATCTTCATCTATGTCAATTCTCGACATTGTCACACTCGATGTGTGAGAATATCCTCAACTCAAGATGAGAATATTCAGATGGAGGGGCAGGCTTGGTTCTCAGTGGCAGTGAACAAGCTTAGCTCCCACTTCAGTGTTATCCCTGAGTGCTCCTCTTTGTTTTATCCCATATAATCAAGGGAGGAAATACTGTGTAGCGAGGGCACTAACACTGCTGACCTGGCATTCACTGACCTGGTGTTCACTGACACTACTACAGTGTGTCTTCCCTCAACTACAGCATGCACGGTGCATGCATTGCTGCACCCCTACGAGTCCTTGCTATAATCACTCCCTTCACACACAGCGCACACACAATAACACCAGTTATAACAATGGGCAATAGCAGCCATGAGGCCTGCCGTGCCGACAGCAGAGTTCAGGGGTCAGCTACAGCCACTGACAACGGCATATTCTGTGTGGGTGTTGCAGTCCAGAGCAGGTTGACCCAAGATGAAGTGGTGCGTATGAAGTATTCTAAGGCAGAAATGTTTGAAGACAAACATTCCCCACCCCCACCCCCAGAAACCTGAAGGTGGTACGGCAGAGACATTGTTACCTATAGTGGAGACACTCACTCCTTTCTCATCTTTGCAGGCCTATACTTAGAAAATGTAAACTCAGGGCAGTATCCAGTACTGCCACTGCAATCCCGCTCGTTCCCGTTATGCCAGCGGGACCCACCACTTGCACAACAGAAAGAAAGCATTTCAGAAAGCAACCCTGGAAACAAATGGAGATGCTTGTTTCCAGATTGGGACAGGTCAGCGGAGCTTCCTTCTGCAAGCTCCGCTGACCTGCCCCATTTCCCCGTGTTTTGGGTTGCTTTCCGAACCGCTACCTCCCAGTGGCACTAGTGGTGGGTCCCACTGATGCACAGGGAGGCTTGGATGCTGCCCTATGAGAAGGGAAGTCTTCTGATAGTTTTCTGGACTCTTTACTATTCATCCTTTCTTTTTCCATATAAATTGCTCATATATAAGGTTAAAGTCTGACATTTCCAGGTCTGAATGTTTTAATAATTTTATATTTGATTTTGTCAATATCACCACTGCTATTTTATGCTAAAATTCACAGTAATCGGAATGGGTTGGATCCAGACTAAGTTAGTTACACTTAGGTACCACTGAAATCAATGTAGGAGTTAGTCATGACTTGATTTGTCTCATTAATTTCAATAGGAACTACGTGCAACTACTTGGTCTGAGTAGGGATTGACAAATCTGTCAAATTTAAGTTTCACTCAGTTTTTAATTTCCCCAGTCTTCAGTTCATTCTCTCCCATTTCTGCATCAGTTTGCAACTTTTTAAAGTGTCTGCACAAAAATTCATATGCATTTTCGTGCACATTTTATATGCAATTTTGCCAAATATGCAGACTTTTTTTGTTTTTTGCAATCAGTTTCCCTTTGTTGATACATTTCCCCCCATAGCCATTTTTGTGTGCAGTTCTTCCATATATAGGCATTTTTTGCATGAATTTTTTGTTTGGAGAACTGCATTGCACAATTCTGAGAAGTACGAAGGATAACAGTGTTCTGGTTCACATATTGATTCAAGAAGTGTGAATTTGGTAAATTCTTACCCAAATGTGAACCAAACAAAATTCTCCCCATCCCTAGCTCTGGATCCAACCCAATGTTCTTGATAAGAGAGTGTAAACTAAACTTAGCATAAGGGTCTGCTTTACCTGATGATGGTTCTCAGAAACTTTGCCATGGTGAGGAGATAAAATGTGTTGTGTATCTGACAGCTGCTGTTTTCTTGTACTATCTTCTGGTATTCTCAGCTTTTGTAAAGGAGAGCTGTCTGATGGCATCTGTTTAAAAAAGCAATTTAAAAACATATATTTTTCCTGTTAAACATCCACTGGAAGTGCTGAAGAGAAGAAAACCCTGATAATGCGATTGTCCACAAAATGGACAATCTGTGGGTAGTCTTTCTGTGGGTAGTCTTGGATGTTCTAGAATAGCCTTTCCCAACCTGGTGCCCTTTAAATGTTTTATATATTTATTTATTTAATACATTTTTATACCACCCAATAGCTGAAGCTCTCTGGGTGGTTTACAACAGTTAAAACCATAAAATACAATATAAAATAAATATAAAATTTAAAACCTCAGATTAAAAACAAACAGCAGAGCTAGCAGCAGCAGTTACAATAACAGAGTTAAAAACAACTACAAGATTAAAATGATTAAGATGATTAAAATGATTAAAATGCCTGGGAGAATAGAAAGGCCTTCACCTGGCGCTGGAAAGAGTACAATGTAGGCGCCAGGCAGGCGAGCCTCTTTGGGAAGCTCATTCCACAACCAGAGTGCCACAGCAGAAAAGGCCCTCCTCCTGGTAGCCACCTGCCTCACTTTCCTTTGGCAGGGTTTTGGAGTACAACCCCCAGCATTCCTGGCCATTAGCTATGTTGGCCTGGGGCTAATGAGAGTTGAAGTCCAAATATCTGGAGGACACCAGATTGGGGATGGTTGTTGGCAAGGCTTTTTTTCTGGTGGAACTCACCGGAACTGAGTTCCAGCACCTTTTCTTCTATTAATTGCATTACAATTTAGTCGCCATCTACTCCCGAGGAAATGTAATCCAAGAGTTCCAGTACCCTTTTCTCCAGAAAAAAAGCACTGGTTGTTGGGGAATATAGGAGGAAGTCCAAGTTGTGCTTGAATGGTAAGATATGAATGCTTTATTTTGGATTACATAGACCAGCACAGGAAACAAGAAGTGTAAGGGATTTGTGCTTCCTGCTCCCCATATATCATAATGTCTGAAACCACTCTGGGATCTTCAAAACATGAGCAAGTGCTGGAGCCAGCCCTACTAAATCCACCTATAATGTGTTTTTCAAGTGCAGTGGATTAGGCCTCCATTTATATTTGTTTAGACAGTTTTCCCACCTTCTATGGAAAGAGATGTGTGTACACATCTGTTGCAAAAATGCTCTGAGTCCTTTCCCTAAAGAACTCAATTGCTCAGAGAAAGGGAAGCAGCCCACACCAGTAGTGAGTTTTTCAAAGTTTTATTTCTGCGCAAAAGGACCAGCTAGGGTGCGTGCCCAAATCAAAGCTGGACAAGGATCAGTGGGGTAGGCAAGTATTTTTATACATTTTACAATCAGGGTGGATTTACTTTCAGCGAATCAGATGCAGTCATTAACCATGCCAACCAGTTAGATACCGTTCCTCGTATATGACGACAACCAATCAGATGCGTTTCTCTGAACATGGCAAGTTTTAATCTCTAGTTAGATAGAGGGCCACCTGGCCATCTTCTTGGCTAAGTTGTAGTTTCTCATGACCTCTTATGTCACCCAAGATATCAGGCCTGCTACTCTTGGTACATCTTATCAATCATAGGGACCCTTCTCTCGCTTGTATTTTGGGATTTGGCACCCAGGAATGGGCTTTTGGGACTAGATAACAACTTAAGGCGAAAACATGGCGGTCAAACATACAATTAAGAACAAAGTATACAATACAATCAAAGCAGACCCTCAAGGTTCTCTGTCTGGAACTAGGGGTGCGTCCAAGGCTGGGTCGCGCCTCCGAGCTGAATTTCCGGGGTGGGCGGCGACCCGACGCGATTTTCTGAGCGGCGCTGTGCGCTGCTCGATCGGGCTCTCCAGCCCCGTCCACCGCTTCCGAGACTGGAAATGACGCGACGGGACCCTGCGCAGGCCCAGAACGTGCCACAGGGTTCCAGCGTGCCTGCGCAGGGTTCCGTCGCATCATTTCCGGTCCCGGAAGTGATGCAACGGGTCGGAACGGGCAGCGCGGGCGGCTTGCTGCGGAGGGAGCGAGCCACCCTGAAGTAAAGGTAAGGCCTCGCGCAGGCGTGAGCGGGGCTGATTCGACCTCGTTTTGCCCACGCGAGGCTCAATGATACAATGCTATCTGGAACAACAATGCAGATAAACAAAGCAGGTGCAGTGGAAAATGGTATGCGGGCAGAATCTAGGTCAATTAACGGGGTGCAACACAGAGTTCATGGGGCTTCTGGATCTTTACCTTTAACGAATGCCTATGGACAGCAATGTGGTCTTCCAAAGATCTTTGGCATCATAGAATCATAGAAAAGTAGAGTTGGAAGGGGCCTACAAGGCCATCAAGTCCAACCCCCTGCTCAATGCAGGAATCCAGGTCAAAGCATCTCTGACAGATGTCTGTCTGTGTGTGGACTGTTCTCTAATGTCACTCTTGCTGGCCAGGAAATGCTGGGATCTTGCAGGACCTTTCTGTCTGTCTAAACATGCATGGATTGGGTCTTCTGTGCAGCTTTCTAACTCAGACTTCTGTCATGCCAGGTCACACTGATCTTTTGGGGTTTCAGACTTGAAACTGGGACCCTTTGCTGTGAGGCAGGTGAATCTGGGAACCCTTGTATGCAAGGCAGGTGCTCTGTCACTGAGCTTCATGTGTGGCCTATGTGAATGGGCAATGCCTTTCTCACCTGAGGTCTTTTAGGTGTTCTGGCCTGACTGGGTCATTATTATGGATTTTAAAGGGTTCATTCTGTCTCTCTTTCTCTGCCTGGAGACAGCTCTTCTGCATGAGCAAAGGAATTTGCCCTTTGCCTTTTGCTTACATGAAATAGAGAAGCATTGTTCTCTTCTAAAGTATTTCTTTTAAAGTATCTTCTTCAGGGTTGCTCTACACAGACCAGACATTCTTCTGGGCGTACGGCCAACTGATAGTACACTTCTGCAGGCAGGCGGCCAGAGGTGTGTGTGTGTGTGTGTGTGTGTGTGTGTCTTGCCTGTTTTTAAAATGAGGCTTGTGATTTCATCTTTACCATGCATGGGCCTGTTTACACGTGAAAGGCAGGAGCTCTCTGTACATGCCCTGGGCCTGTTTCTCCAACACATCTATCCCTTTACTAAAATGAACAAAGAAGTCCATGCACATGCAACAAATCACTGTTTACACCATTGGCAAGCTAAGGATCCAGTTCACATAAGGATTCAAGGCTCACGCTGGCTCAGCTTGTCTGTGTGTGGAAAGCTTAGCAGGGTCAGGCCTGGTTATTACTTGGATGGGAGACCCCTCCTCTAGTTTCCTGCATTAAGCAGGGGGTTGGACTCTATGGCCTTGTAGGCCCCTTCCAACTCTATGATCTATGAATCTATGAAAAAAAATTACCTATGAATCTATGAAAATATCAGCATGGGCAAATTCCACCTAAAATTAAACATATTTGCATATCCATGGGTTGAATCCAGGATCTGCCTTCTGTGAATGGAAGGGCTCCACTCATGAAAGGTGCCTCTGCCCAATTTTGGTGATCCCCTAGCACCGCACCACAGCTCACCCCATTCAGCAGGATCCCCAACCTTTTGTGTAACATTTTCAGGGGGCTGAAGGGACTGCTGAGGAGAGGATGGGGTGGGGGGAAGTCTCCTTCCACCAACCGAGTTGCACACACCTAAATCTGGATCTAACCCAGATTTAGGGACAAGGGCGTCAAGCGCATGCATATAACTCCACTGCTAAAATCAGTAAGACTTAAAAGTACTTAACTTTGGCTGGATTGGGCCTATTTTCTATTTTATTTATTTATTTTATTTTATTTATTGTATTTCTAGATCGCCCATCTAGCCAGAACCCGGCTACTCTGAACAAACTCAGGAAAATCAAGAGGTCATAGAGATAGAGAGGATACATTATTAAAGTGTATATTAAACTACATTGTATGTTAAGCTTCCTGTTTAGTAATTACAGGAGTGCTACTAGTTTATCTTAAGTACATGATAATCAAATGCTATTCTGTGGAAACCCAAAATGCTTTGGTTGGTTTCAGTTTGGATTAGATTTTTTTTTAATCTCCAGAAGATCAACTTGAACTTGCAAAAAACGGTCTGGAACTGTTTTAATACATTAATTTTTGTGGAATTTCTCCTTCATCCTCCAGGCTTTTAGCAAAGCCGGAAATATCACTGGCACATACTGTCTCACAGTATTCTGACATTTCCATGCTTATTAAAAGGCAGTGTACAATCTTTTAAGAATTAAGAGAAAGGAACTGTTAAAAGAGTTTGGCTCATGTTTGGGCAAAGGGGTGGTTTCAGCTGAATTGACTTTTCTGTCCTTATTAACAAGTGTCTTCAATCTCAAACATAATATTGTGGAGCAAACATATGGTATCAGTTGTTTTTGTTTGCTTAGCAATGCACTTAGACATTAGACTAAAAGCATCACAACAGGAAAGCTAGGAGGGCTATATGCTCCAGTGATATTTCCTGCTTTGTTAAAAGCTTGAAAGAAGAAGGAGCAATTCCACAAAAAATAATGTTTTCCCTTAATGGCATATTGCTGAAAACATACTTGAATGACACAAACATTAATGCCAACATTCTGAATGACACATGTTGTGTACACGCTCTTTCCTTACCAGACCCCAAAATAGGACAAAACCACCTCTAAGACCTGATTTGGCAGCAAGCCATCCAATCATACGTATACTTTGAAACCACATGGATTCAGTAATAGAGTTAACCAGCTTCTTGAGCAAGGCCTCTATCTCAGCATGAACGGCTAGGACCAGTACATATTATTAGTGACACTGTGTAAGTCTTCAAACCACTAATTTAGTCAACTTCAGGATGGCATTAAGTCAGGAAGAAAATTTTAAGACATCTGAATGAAGCAGTGCTAATAAATATTGACTCTCAGCCAGGTTTGGAGGCTTTCATGCTAAATTCAAATTTGCTTTCTTAGTGGAATTTGACCTATGAAGTCATCTTCAGCAATGTTATAATATATTGGAACAGGAACAAAGTAAATAAATAAACTGCTCTTCATCAAGCCAAAAGATTACAATATTTGTCAAAATTACTTTCACTCCATGCCAGTTACCACCCAAGTGTCTGAAAGTCATCTTTATTGAATGTTCCTCTTTTTCCATGTTCTAGGGTCAAATAATAATAATAATAATAATAATAATAATAATAATAATAATAATAATATACCATACACGGATGTCATAAACTCACACAAACAACTGAGCAACAGAAACAAACACACCATTATGTTTGGAATAGGGAGAAACATGAAGTACGGATAGACAATTTAGATGTTTGTTAACACTTTATTTTCTAAAAGATAAACTATACTTTTGTTTGGGTTTCCAAAATGCCTCTAACTCGGCCTTCCCCAGCCTGTTCTCTCCAGATGTGTTGGCCTGCAGCTCCTATTATTTCCAACTGGAGGGCACCAGGTTGAGGAAGGCTGTTCTAACACTATACCTATTGGCATATCCCCATATTATTGTACAAGCAGATCTGTATGAAGAATGGTTTAAACTGTATCATAGCAATGGAGATGTATATATACATGAGTAGGGAATCCTTCATTAGGATATCCACACATTTGTGCATGGACCTTTGCAGACAAATATTTAATATGAGGACTAGCTGTCATTTTCAGAGAGAGATTCTGATCTCTGCTAAATGAGCAGAAATACTACCTTTTCTAGGCTTTCATTTCAGACTGTTGGTAGATCATGTGCTGAATGCTCTCCCATTATTTAGAAAGATTCCCTGCTGGTAGAAAAATAGCATGTCTGGGAAAATGAAGCCTAGGGTGTTGGGATGCTAGCTTTTCATTGGCAGATAATATTTTTACATGAGGAAGAATTCAGATATGTAATTCCACACCTGTGCCCTAAAGTGGTACAGTCCAGGATGGACTGAACCATGTGCTATTTCCAGGACCGGTGCAAGGCAGTTTGGTGCCCTAGGCAAGATCAGATATTTAGTGCCCCCCCTCCCACTTGAGAGCGCTGTATTTTTTTTCCCCAAGGCGTTTCTGGTGCCCCTTTAGCCCTGCGCCCTAGGCAGCTGCCTAGTTGGCCTAATGGTAGCACCGGCCCTGGCTATTTCTGCATATCTTTACCATTGCTTGGGGATATGGAAGACAGCAGAGCCCTGACCTTTAGCTCAGCTGTTAGTGTCTAGTATGTCTTGCTATACTGGACAGCCACTTTCCATTGTAAAGAAGTAGGGTATGGCTGTCACTTGAATATCTGCTTCTTGCACATTCAGTTCTAGAGGACAAAATCAACTGAGAAAATGCAACATAATACCAAAGTTGTTTAAGAAGAGCATGTCATAAAACACCAAAGCTCTTCTTGCACTTTCAAATGGTCTAATTTAAGAAACAAGGATTTTTATTTATTTCTTTATTTTTTAAAGAGAGTTGTCTGAAGGTATTTTTAAAAAATTATGGCTCCTCCAGCCCTGAACAAAGAAAGTATATGCCAAGTTTTTTCCTGACATAATATAAATGTCTGGTTTATAAATTAACTGCAAGACAGGGTTTATAATGGAAACAGCTATTGACCCTTGGCTGTGGCAGTGCATTTGCTGTGGTAATATTAAGTTTCCCTGGGCACAGCCCAGTAAGTTATATAACAGTGACCATTGCATGATTGCTCAACTTCCTTTACCTAACCCTAATTGCATGGTGGACATAACAACTTTCTTCTATGACATACTCAGCAAAGACACTGCTGACGCCACCTACCTCGACGATGATTTTGCCTTTTCTGGAGCCCCAATAAGATGCAGCATACAGGTGCCGCCCACCTTAAAAGGATATTTTGTTTTCCTTTCTCTCCTTTCCTAACTGGCAAGCTATTTCTGCCTAAAATGAACTAGCACTGTAAAATATTTGAACTAATAAGGGAAGTCAATGCTTCAGGTAGTACAGTGCATACTGTACTTGGGGTTTTGGCTTAAATGTGAGACAACCACTCAGACGAAGGGAGGAGGAGGAGAAATAGCACCTAAATTAAAAACAAAAGGTTCCTTTTCAACTTTTTTTTTTAACAACTCAAGCATTCTAGAAATAATATAAGCCAAACATTGTGTGTGTTTTGTATGCCATCCATTCAATTAGTAGTTACAATTATAGCATTGTAATGTGTCTCTCTTCTTGGGATCTTGGAATTGTTGTGGATCACATGCTGAATATGAAGCAGCAATTAGATGTGGCTGCAAAAAAGGCAGATGCTATTTTGGGCTGCATTAATAGAAGGATAGCTTCCAAATTGTCTGAAGTACTAGTTCCCCTCTACTCAGCACTGGTTAGGCCTCATCTTGAGTACTGTGTCCAGTTCTGGGCACCACACTTTAAGACGGATGCAGTCAAACTGGAAAAGTTTCAGAGGAGGGCAACAAAGATGATCGGGGGACTGGAAACAAAGCCCTATGAGGAGAGACTGATGGAACTGGGCATGTTTAGCCTTCAGAATAGGAGACTGAGGGAAGATATGATAGCATTCTTTAAGTACTTGAAAGGTTGTCACACAGAGGAGGGCCCTGATCTCTTCTCGACCATCCCAGAGGGCCAGAGTGCAAGACCCGGAATAATGGTCTCAAGTTACAGGAAGCCAGATTCTGGCTAAACATCAGGAAAAACTTCCTGATGGTTAGAGCAAAACGACAATGGAACCAATTATCTAGGGAGGTAGTGGGCTCTCTCACACTGGAGGCATTCAAGATGCAGCTGGACAGCCATCTGTCAGGGATGCTTTGACTTGGATTCCTGCATTGAGCAGGGGGTTGGACTCGATGGGCTGGTAGGCCCCTTCCAACTCTGCTTTTCTATGATTCTCAGAGGCAGAAAGGAACAGCAAAACACCTAGAAAATTTTAGGTGCTTCATAAATAGAGGGGCCAGTTACATGCTGCCAAAAAAAGAGGACACGGGGTTGTACAAAAATTGCATATACTAATTGATATGTATAGATGCAAATTGCAAAGTACTATAATTTGAATAGAAATACAATACTCCTTTCCGTAGTGGGGAGAACTGTGACCAGGTGACCTGTGTAACTGCCTGCCTGCTCAGCCTGCTGACCAGGTTGCTGAGGTGCAACTTCAAGGCCCCTCCTGCTCTCCTTTGTCACAGTTTCTTATGGTTCTTTAGCTTTAAATCTGACTTGGAGTCTGGACAGCCCTTCAAACAGAGGTCACCTTCAAACTGATGACTGCATTCTGACAGACAGAGGACTGTCCTCCGTAAAGTAGGTCACCAGGCAACCCTAGCAGATAAAACATGATGAACAAGGAGAGAAAGTGGAATCCTGATGCCAAAGGGTTGAGAGAAGATAAAAGTGACACAGAGAGAGGATGAGGGAAGGTGCTGACATAACAGAATTTCTGCGTCTGGATTATCTGGAAGGCCCACACCCCTAAAACGATGCCTCATATTCATCTCCGTCTTCCTCATGAACCCTGAATTTGTATCCTTGCCAGCAAATCTTCTACTTACTATCTTCCTCTATGTTGACAGGTTGTGGTCAAGAGTCTACTCCACAAGATTTCCCCCCTCATCTTTGTGATTGACTTTTTAGCGTGCTGCTGCCTTGTTAGGGACTCCTTCAGAGGAGTCCACTGAGAAATGCACTGTACCAATGGGTAGCTCCCATTAGAAAAAGAAAAAAAAAAGGATTAATTGAAGAACTTATTTTCTCTTTAATATTTCTTATTTATTTTTCATTGTTGGCAGTTTCAGTTAATCTGAATATGTTAAAGTGGAAGTGCGATTGGTTTGACATGGATCCTAACTGTGACATATTCTGCTTCAACCCACATTCAAAATAGGTATGAAGTATCAAAGAATACATACAAAATGTACCATGCACTTTCTGTCTTTCAGAAATTTGCATGCTCTAGTCTACATTTTATATGAATGTTGGAACCATGTCATGTGTTTCAATTTTAGCTCAATAAATTAACACCTGAGGCTTCAAATACTGTTGTATGTAAGGGGTAGATAAAAGCTAGGATGTGGACCACCTATTACGTGCTGCTTGTTGAGATTCATGCAAAGAATGCTGGATTTTCTTTTGTCTGATCCAGCAAGGCACTTCTTATGACTGCAATTCTATACAGAATAAGACTACTGAGTTAATGGGACCTACACCCAGACAAGTGTGTATTGGATTGCAGCCTATATCTTTAAGCAACAGTGCCTGCTCAATATCACATAGCACAGAATACATATGCTTGACTCTTACGAGACCCCGAGAATGCAGTCTTACTTTTTGTAAATTTAAAACATATTGGTATACAACAGAGATTTTAGTGGAGGAGAAAAGGAGACCATACAGAACTGGTTAACCCTCTTTCCTGGTTTAGAGAACTGGGCAACTCTATGATCCATCTCTATTATCTGTAAGGAAAGGGATTCTTACTTTCTTTCTTTTTTTAACAAATCTTTTTTAAAAAAATAGTAATGATTTTATGTTTCCTGTGTTTGCTTGTAAATTGTTCAGTTTGCTGATTAATTCTTTTTTTTAAACAAGCTTTAAAATTTAGTGTCCATCTTCAGGTAGGATTGGATTGACCATATCCTAAAGAGGACAGGCCTGCACAATTTGGGTTTTTTTTACCCAATAGCAATTTACTTCATAGCCTAGATAACTTTTATCAAGCAGACAGAGTGACCCAACATGCTAGGGATCAGTAGCCAGTTAAGAACCAGTTTGCAGACAACATCTGCCCCGTGCAAAAGAGTGTGTTTATATTAACATGTTTTTGTGGCTAGCAAACAGGACTGGTTTAGAAACTGTTACTATAACCGTTTCTCAAGGCAATGACACACTGCTGTAGAGAGGAAACAGGTTTTCTAATTTGCAAGCCTGTGCTTTCTCCACAAACCTGCCAAAAAGCTCAAGTGTGTGATTGGACTTTTTTTTTTTTTTTAAATCCCTTCTTAGGAAAACAAAATAGCTGTCCTTAAGTTCTGGTTCCAGCTTTCAATGACTCATGAGTTACTCCTTATTGAGACCCTCTTGGTTATATGCAAGACAGTCAGGATTAAGGGCACAATCCTATGCATGCCAGACAGGAACAAAAAAAAATCCTACAGCTCCCAGCATTCCTCAGCCAGCCATACTGATTGGGGAATGCTGGGAGTTGGAGTACTTTTTTCAGTCTAAACATGCATAGGATTGCACCCTAAGTTCAATATTATTCTAGAAGAGAGCTCAGCAGCTTTTAAACTCCAAGGCCCCAATTGCTGAGGGACAATTGGAAAGCAATTGGAAATTGAAAAGGGCGTGTTGCATCTTGGGGATCCTTAGGGAAAGAAGTGAAAATGAAACTGGAAATATGATTTTGTCCTCATACAAATCTAGGGTGCAACCACACTTGGAATATCGTGTACAGTTCTGGTTAGCGTGCCTCAGAAAGGATATGGTAGAGCTGGGAAAGGTGCAGAAAAGGGGAATCAAGATGACCAAGGGTCGGGAGCAGCCCCTATGAGGAAACGTTACAATGTTTGGGGTGTATCAAATTACACACGGCATGGAGAAAGTGGAAAAACTTCCCCCTCTCTCATAATAGAGAGACCTGGGGTCATCCAATGAAGCTGAGTGATAGGACATTCAGGACAGATAAAAAGACATCCTTCTTCACGCGGCAGCACATAATTAAAATATATGACACAAGATGTAGTGATGGCCACTAACCTGGATGGCTTCAGACAAATTCATTGAGAACAAGGATATCGATGAGTATCAGTTACAAACAGCACAATCCAATGTGGCTGCCCATAATAACCCTCCAATCTTGGACAGTTACAGGGATCCTATGGAGGACGGAAGGAGCGCGGGCGGAGGTCCTCCATAGTTGTCTCCACGCTCCTTTGCCCTGCAAAAGACTTAGACAGCCAATTTTGGCCATCTAAGTCTTTTGCCCCAGAGCATGAAGTGGGGAAGCTGAGGCACTGCCAGGATACTGCATATGCTGGTGGAGCCTGACTCCTCCCCTTCCTGCTCCCCCAAATGCCCACAGAACTCTGGCTCCGAGGTCAGTCTTACAGTCTCAGAAGCTGCAGCCAGCATGATTCTTTCTGTGCTGGCTGCAAGGATGAGGGGTGGTGGTGGTGCTCCAAAGTCAGAGGCCCAGTTCTGACCTCAAAGCGCATTTCCAAGATTGGAGCTGGGACGCCGACTTCTCCTATGGCACTGTCTAGACACTAGACACTGTCTAGCAGCCATAGGATTGTGCCCAAAAGCTATTATGTCCAATAACAGAGACAATATTCCTTTGAATACTACTGGCTGGGGATCATGAGCAGGAAGGTTCTCTTGCACACATGTCCTGCTTGTGGGCTTCCCATAGATATCTGGGAGGAACAGTCCAATGCTGGACTAGAGAGGCTGTTGGTATGATCCAGCATGGAGCCTAGAATAGTTCTGAAACACCTCTCATTCAGTGTCCTTTAGTAGGGGGTGGGAGTGGCAGAAGATCACGAGGTGTACAAATTGAATGCTGTTCCCTGCATGTTGTACACAAATAGATTGTAAAAAAAAAAGAGCCAGTGTGGCGTAGTGGTGAGAGTGTTGGACTGGGACTCTGGAGATCCGGGTTCTAGTCCCCGCTCGGCCATGAAACTCACTGGGTGACTTTGGGCCAGCCACTGACTCTCAGCCTAACCTACCTCACAGGATTGTTGTGAGGGTAAAATGGAGAGGAAGAGGAGGAGGATTATGTAAGCTGCCTTGGGTTCCTTGTGGGGAAAAAGGCGGGGTATAAATATAATAAATAAATAAATAAAATAAAAAACCTGTAAAAAAAAACACAAAAAGCAACAAAGCGATTTTGTATATGCGTATGCGGAGCTGAAGTAGTAGAGGATCTTTGGCAGTATTTATTATACTGTTCCTTGTATTCTGAGCCTAGGGTAAAAATTATTCTGAATTTATGAAGGGATATATCTGATGGTGATGATGATCAAGCTAAAATTATATATTTGCTATCTGATTCTGACAAATTCATGGCAGACAGAGTCGCGAGATTTGCAGTGGCTGCCCAAAAGCTGAGGAGAAGTTTTGTGGAGGCCAATATGGTGAATTGTAAGGATTTAATTTGATTGTTTTAATCTATCAGTGGTACTTATTGCATTTTTTAAACTATATGTATCGTTTTAGTTCTAATTTTATTGTTCGGATGCATTTTGTATGATCCCTAAGGGACACCTGGGGGTTTCATTTTGACAGGGACTCCTGTTTTAATTTTATCCTTTTTATAGAGTTTGTGTGTATGCATCTGTAATTTTTGGTTGATAGGACCGTGATGGTTGAAACAACAAATAACCTTGCTGACTACCAAAAATATATCCCTGTTTCTTTCCTATGGAGCTGATAATAGTTAAGCTACTATATTCTAGAGACAGTGGTATACCTGAAGGTGATTTGATTAATCAAAAATCTCTTAGGAAAAGTGGTATAGCGTAGCTTAGTCCTATACCAGGGTGGGGTGGGGTGTAGGCAGTGTTGGGGTGGGGAGTCATACAGTTTGCTCAGTGCGTGGTTGTCACTGGAAAATCCTTGGCCCATGGTGAATGCCAGCACCTGCAATGCGTGCGAGGGGGCTGCGTAAAAACTGCTGGCAGATTGGCTTTTAGAAAACTATGATCACGGGTTGTAACTGGAATTGGCCCTTTGTGGTGTTTTGCTAAAAGCCTAGATAGACTGAAAAACAATCCTCGAAGTGTGTGTGTGTGTGTGGGGGAGTTAAGGGGGCCCCATGATGACTAGCCTGGCCTGGCCCAATTTTAGCCAGTAATACTAAACAGTGAACATTAAGCAGTCTGGCAGAGCTACATCCTTGCTACAGGTAAGGGCAGAGAGCAGCCCAGAAGGACAAACTGGGGTGATGGCAGAGATTTAACTTTTCAGGCATCTGTTTGCTATGTATTATTGTGATCAGGAGCAGCTCTCAGATAGTCTGTCTCTCCAGATAACTGGAGATAACTCCAGAGACATATGTGCACACACATCTCGAATCTGAGGGCCAAAACAGACATTACTTTAAATCCATATCTGGTAGCTACATTTTTTTTTCATTTTTACTCTAGAGTCAGTGCAGGGGCCCCCAATCCAGACTGAGACCCTAGAGTGGTGGGTAGGGACTTTTTTTAAAGATCTGGATCTGCTCTCTTCTGCATACATTACAGTAAAAATGGGGGAGGGGAGATGTAGCTACTCGATACAGGTTTATAGCAATGTCTGTTTGGGCCCTGAGATGATGTGGAGGGGGTAAAATCTTTTTAATGGTTACATTCTCTGCTGATTCAGAGTATTCGCTTGAGGTATTTAGTTAATTGAAAGGGCTGATTCACAATTTTTTAAAAATACACAGTTACAGTATAACAAAGAAGTGCCTGTCTCCATCTAGTGTCCATTATTCTGCATTAACTAAGTAGTCCTATTAAATGTGAGCAGGCACATTGTCTGAACACAAAATATAAGGTGTGTGTGTGTGTGTGTGTGTTGGAAGGAAGGTACTTTTCCATCTGTTGGTTTTCCAAACCCAATAGTCACTGAAGCAGTGGCTCCCTTTCCCCACCTGTGTAAGTCGAGTACAGGCAATCCCCAGGTTACGAACGAGTTCTGTTCTTAAGGATGTCTTTAAGTTGAATTTGTATGTAAGTTGGAACAGCATAGCGTTCTATACGTTAAAATCGGCATTTACGCAAATTGTGTAAATTACGCAAATTGCCTAGTATACTACGCTATGTACTCTACATAAACAACGTAGCGCCGGGTGACCCAGAAGTCCGTTCTTAAGTATGGATTGTCTGTAAGTTGGATGTTCTTAACTTGGGGAGTGCCTGTACATTGAATTAAGATCGTGTTCATCTAGTGCCAGTGATTGTGTGTCTGAAGAACCATTCTAGGGTAAACCTGACATTAATATAGGCTACAGGATTGCATATATTAAAGGGATGAGAAGAGTGGAAAAAATTACAGGAAATTGCCAGCATTTGTCTGTGCCTGCTTCCTCCTGGTCCAGATCTTAGTCCTGGTACATCCATGCAGTGGAATCGAGTGATAAGCCATTTTCAGGACCTCATCACGTTACGCAACAGGTGTGCCATTCCATGGTTTCAGTGCAACCCCATGGTGGCGGGGGGGGGGAACCCCTCACTTCATACAGAAAACTAATATGTTCGGGAGAAGCGTTCAGCCTCGCTTCCTCCCAGGAACACGATTTTTCAACATGCGCAAAGATGTTTCCACTACCACCCTGGTCTATGGGGCAGCATTCTGACATGCAAATCCACAGCTGCAGCCTGGGGAAGCAACAGCTCAAGAAAGGCTTTGCCACTTGATTCTGCTAAACGTATAAATTGAGCCTCAGGGTCAAACTACACATTATGTGAATTATGTAGTGTGTAGCTGACTGCTCTCTTCCTTCCTTCCTTCCTTCCTTCCTTCCTTCCTTCCTTCCTCAAGAGTAAGTGTGTATGGCCCTGATTCAAATCAGGACCAGTATGCACTGGGAGGGAAGCATTAAACCCCAAATCCCCCCCCCCGATTTTTTTAAAAAAACCTTCACTGAAATCAATGGAGACTTTTTAAAATTTCAGCCTCTGCGGGGGGAGTTCAGGAAACAAATAGCTGTGGTGCCAGGAGGTTTAATCCCCCTCTCCCAGTATGCGCTGGTCCTGATCAGTATCAGGGCCACACACATTTATTCTCAAGTAAGAAAGCAAGAGTGGGGTCGACTACATGCTACATAATTAATGTAATGTGTAGTTTGACCCTTACTCAAGGAAATATGGTGATAATCCCGGTAACCCACAGGCCAGCTCGAGGTTTCGGGAGCCCACAGCAGAGTGCCCTCGGCAGCCCCTTGCCTATGATGGCGGCAGCAGTTCTGAGCTGTGATCCGCTCAGGCGGCAGGGCCAACAAGCATCATTAAGTCAAGGACCCCTGGGAGTTTGGACCCACACAGCCCGGAGCTCTGATCAGTGCCACTGCTGGTTGGCCCCTCTGCAAAAGCTGAACATTCAATTCTAAAATGTTACCAAATTTTGATTTTATTCTGAATATTCTCTTTTCAGCTCCAGGGAGAAAAACCACACACCATTGCCTTTCCTTCTGACACATTTTCAAACAGCTAGGTAGAATACGGCAACAAGGTGCTGCGATTGTGTGCCCACCGCTTTGCTAAATCAGAAACACAAACCCAGAACCCAGAATGACGAGATTATCCATTTGGACAAGGAGCAGTGAAGCATGATGGCTGTAGAGTTCTGGGTCAGCAAAATGGAGACACACCAAGGCGTGGGGGCAGGGCGGGGGCAGAGAGTGCTGCCAAAGAAGAGCACAAATTTGCCTGCAGTAGGTGGCCATGTCTCCTACTTTTCAGCAGACAGTCCTCTATACCCTGAAGGGCTGTCAGAGGACAGTATATGTGAAGGGAACCTCTGTTTGAAGGACTGAAAAGTCCAAGTCTGGTTTAAAGGGAGAAGAACCACAAAGAGGGAGAGCTGGGCCTTGAAGTTGCTACCCCTCAACTCTTAGCACCTGGACAACAGACTAAGCAAGGCACACACGTCACCAGGCCACAGGCTTCCTCACTACGTTGAGATGCATTGTGTTTCTGTTAAAATTATAGTAATTATTTCTACATCTGCGGTTATACATATCAATCAACATATGCAAATTTATGTAAATTTATGTCCCTCTTGGTCCTCTTTTTTGGTGATGCATTTCCTCCTTTTTGACAGGGGGTATAAGTGGCCACCCTACTGCAGAGTTCTCCAGTCATCTTCATTGTAATGCGCTGAAGAATTTTGTGGTGGTGAAGTCTCTGGAAGTTATTGGTGAGCCACCCTGATGGTGTAGCAACCGGATTGGCCCAGCCCAGTGGTTGAGTTCATCTTCGGAAGCCTGTCTCTGGGCGCTGTTTCCTTTTAAGGCGACTTCCAGTTATAGGGCCTGCTCAAAAGTGCTGCCCCAGTTATGGAACTCCCTGCCTTTCCTTATCTTCCCACAGGGTGTCAGATCGAGTGACTTTTAGGCACCAATGGAGATGATTTTTTTCCCCTGGGAGTTAGGGCAGGTGTTTACACACCGCGAAAGATGAGGAAATGTATCACCAAAAAAAGAGGACACCAATTTGTAGAACATTTGCACATATTAATTTATATGTATAGCTGCAAAAATAGAAATAGTAACTGTAATTTAAGTAGAAATATAATATCTCTCTCTATAGTGGGGAAGACTATGACCAGGTGACCCATGTGCCTGCTCAGCCTGCTGTCTAGGTGCTGGCTGTTAATGGGCAACTTCAAGGCCTCTGCCTTGCCTTTCTTATGGTTCCTTGACCTCTATAGCCCTTCCAATAGAGAACTGTCCTCTGTAACACCTAGCTTTTAATGGGCATTTATTATTTATTTATTTATTTATTTATTATATTTATGAATCGCCCATCTGGCCAGACATCCGGCCACTCTGAGCGATGTGCAGTTCAATAAAATACACACACACAGTATAAAACACACACACACAGTATAAAACACAATTAAAAACAGTACAAATCTTTAAAATCCTAACCCACCCCATATTCCTGCCTGAAAAGCCACGTTTTTAATGCCCGGCGGAAGCTAATCAAGGACGGGGCATGGCGGAGGTCACTGGGGAGAGAGTTCCATAAATTGGGGGCTGCCACAGAAAAGGCCCTCCTCCTAGTCCCCACCAGCCTGGTTTCTCTGGCTGATGGGACAGGGAGAAGGCCGTCCGTGAAGATTCTGGTGCTGTTTGAAATGTTGTCACCAATAATTTGCTTCACTTATCATTTTAATTGGTTTACTGCCTGTGGTTTTATTTATTTTTTTAAAAATGTTTTGTGAGCCACCTTGTGATTTTTAAATGAAAGGAATAAAATGTTTTAACTAAAGAAACGGGCAAGGAGAGACTCTGATTTGAGATTGGGGCAGAGCAAGCAGAAAGACATCGAGAAGGAGGGAGATGGGGGGGGAGGTGGCCTAGGCGGCCAGGGGGCTTCATGACACAGCAGGAATTAGAGGCCTAGGAGAGGCTTGGGAAGAGTGGGAGGAGGCTAAGGAAGTCTGAAAAGGAAGGAAGAGTGGGAGAGAGAATGGACAGAAAGAAAAGGTGCACATGATTAGGAAGCAGAGTGGTGCTAATGATTCACCTACTGATTTGAAATGAGTCAGACCTTTGGCTGCAGGCTAGTGAAACTGGATTATCTCGGGTGCTGGCTATGTCAGGAAGTCTGAAGATATGTCTATATGGTTTTTCCTCTCAGGGATCAGATAAGCTCATGCACCACGTCCAATCTTCCCGATCCATGTACACTTGAGGTTTCATCCTCTTTTGCATCCAAATGGATTATGAAGGCAAACATTAGACTATGTTTGCCATTTGTGTGGCTAGCAGATGGATTTCCAGTGTTGGTGTGTCAATGTCCCAAGAGGGAAAATGCCCAGGGCACTCCCCCATAATTCAGATGGTGTACTAATCTGCCAGAATGAGAGCATCAAATGTCTTCATGCAGCTGTATCCTCTGTTAGTACATAATAGACAAAAACCGTGTAATAAATACAAATTAGTGGTAGAAGATCTTCAATTAAAGATACCAATTACCGTAGGTACTTTGTTCTTAACATTTTGGTCTTTTAAACGGATGTACCTTAAACCATCCTATTTGGTCTCACTGAAACCCAGATATAGCTGTCTCAGTTTCTGCCACGTGCTTACACAATTGTGTAAGCTTCTAAAGAATGCAACCTACTATTCATTTTTAAGTTCTTAGAAAGTAAATAGGGAAAAATATGACCTTAAAAGCCAGGCAGTGCAAGTAAACACTACTATACACTGGTTTGTATCCAATGTTAGTCTAACTTACCAATTCATTTCAATAGATCTACTTCAAAAGATCTACTTCTGCCTTCAAAAGACATGCAACAACTGTCACTTTAAGCTCAATCGTACTGAACTTTGAAAAGACAGTCACTAATTTTGCAAACTAATTTTATGAATAATTATCATCAAGAAACTATTTGGTTCATTTTCACGTTCCTATCTTTAGCTCTCCATTACCAAATATGCTTCTGCTACCATGTTGCTAATACCTTGTTTGGTGGGAAACTATTAAAAAAGCTATAACTGATGAAGAAAGAAAGAAGAAAGAAAGAAAATCTTTCTCTTTAATTAGTTTTTGTAGCAAATGCTTAGCAGTAGACTTGTCATAAGCAACATCATTTTAAAAAGCTGTTATGGGATCCTGTCAAGGGCACTGCCTCAAATGCCATTCAATATTTTTCTGTTAATAAACATTATTAGTCGCCCTTTAGGAAATTTGATGAAATGGGGAGAAATATCTGCAGAAGTCCCTAAAAAGCTTAGCAGTGAATATCACAAAGTACCACTCAAGCATGGCAAGCAGCAAATTCTAAGGGGAGGTAGACTTCAAGGTCCAGGCACTCAAGGCCAACTTATCCCTACAATGCTCTTAGATCAGATTTTGTGATACACTGTAGAGAGAGAAATGAGTAGGGCATACGTCAAGCAGTTTTCAGATGCTTCCCATTCCCAAATCTGATCATTCTTGATATAGTTTGCTTTCATCAGAGATTGGAAGATTTTACAATTAAAAGCAAAATTTCAAGAGAATTTTGAATTCCCTTTAGCATAGCAAAGTGAACCTAGTAGATTTTTAGTTTACCGACTAAGGATCAAGCTAAGGTGTACAATTATCAGGGACTTAATCTGACTGGCACAGTGAGAAGTGAGGAGGCATCTCCCACCCACACCAATATAGTTGCATAAATGAAGATATTTGCAAAACATGTATGTAGATTTGAACTTAGCAGCATTTGGGGCTAAAACTAATGAAGGTGCAGACATACAGTTACTCAAAGTTTTATGAACTCTGCTTTTACAACTCATTTTCCAAATCCAGAAACACTACGGTGTCTTTTTTCAACCCTTTGTAGAACAAAAAAGCACTCCCAGAAAGAACAGAGCTCAGATTTTTTGGGAAGGAAAAGAGACCTTGAGTCTCTGGATCAGGTATTATCCTCTTAAAGGTGGTGGAAGTACATTTTCAAACTGTAGGAATGAAGAAGTGAAATAAATACTTTATCCGCTTTGTTTTACCAAACATGAAATCTGAGAACTTAGTAAAGCATGTGAAGTATTTGGACCAACACAATAGTTCCCACAGTGGGTACAACATAGAATATGTTGTACCCACACAGGACAAGTATCAAAATACCCCCCTCCCAAAGAAAGGTGGCTTCCCCCCAACTTCATGCAGACACAACACATTCATTTCCCAGCATTAATTTCCTTCCAGTAATAGCAAGTAAACTGATTGCTACAGAAAACACTTTCCCTCAGCTTACACTCTGGTTCTAAACCAGGGATAGGGGAAATGTGGCCAGACTGGACTGTTGGGGTGCAACTCCCATCATCCCTCTCCATTGACTCTGCTGGCTAGGACTGATGGGATTTGTAGTGAGAGTGTTGGACTGGGACTCGGGAGATCCGGGTTCTAGTCCCCGCTCAGCCATGAAACTTACTGGGTGACTTTGGGCCAGTCACTGACTCTCAGCCTAACCTACTTCACAGGGTTGTTGTGAGGATAAAATGGAGAGGAGGATTAGGATTATGTAAACCGCCTTGGGTTCCTTGCAGGAAAAAAGGCGGGGTATAAATATAATAAATAAATAAATAAATAAACATATGGAGAGCCACATGTTCCCCATCCTTGTTATAAACATTTGGATGAATGCATCTATTTAGCAGTCCCACTTTTGATATCAATGTAAGTGACACTGCATTAGCATGGGAGATGGTACTCCCATCCCATCCTATATACTTATTCATGATTGTGTTACATTTGATGCTTAGTTAAATAAAACTATATGAGCACTTGAAACTGAAACTCCATTTTTAAACATTTGCTTTGGCAATAGGAACATTTGTTGTATACTTAATTTGCTTCTAGAAAGAACTTTTAAAATAGTTTGTTTTAGCAAAGCTGAAAATATGGCTTTGATTTTTGTGCAAAAATAGGGCTAGAGTTGGACAGTGTTTCTGAGACATCCTTCCAAATTGCACACTGAAATTTGTAAAGGGACTCGGAGTCGGAGGTACTTTTGTTGGGGATAACATCTTTGACATTAGAAGAAGCTTATCTGTTTTTGGTTCTGGAAGAGAGGAAGAAGCGGTGAGTGTTCGAAGAGGAGAAGAAGGAAATGTACCGGACCCATCTCAAAGTTCATGTGATTATTTGGGTGTTTGCATCTCTGGAAAGAAATTCAGTCACTAATTTGGCTATGTTCATAATAATTGACTGTGTTCATGGCCCGGCTGATATAATAAAATGGATGTCCACTCTTACACGGTAGCATGAAAGGATTGCCCAATGAGCTGAAAACAGCCAGACATGTCACTTAGTTAACACTGTGCCGAATTTTTCAATCTATTTATTTTTGACCATTCGTTGTGAGGGAGAGGCAAAAAGAAACTGCACCTGAAAATTGTGGGAAGGAGTGAGAAATTTCTCAGGGTGCAGGGCTTCAGTGCCTACCTTACTGCAAGGAGGTGGCTGAGTTGTGTACTTGAGCTTCTGGAAAAGCCCCCTAGAGGAATTAGGGCTTCTCTACACGAGGCATTTATTGTGTGCTCCTGATTCCTCACTCACAGTAGTTTGCGGGTGCTTTACACAGTTTCGTCATCCTCCAGGGCCTCTCCTGTTCTTTGCAACTATTTCCACCGCTTTTTTTTAGATAGAGAAAAATGTGTTATTATTTTCCAATGGTGGAATGAGCCAGAATGAGAAGTTCATGTATTTTCACAATTCCTCTATACCGCAGTGCCACCTTGTGGTTGTGTAACGGAACATATGGAAAGGCAGAGAAAGAAAAAACCTGGGGGGGAAAACCACGTGTAAAGGAGCCGATCTTAATCCCACAAAGAATCCAGAAGCCGAAGCCTTGGTAAAGTGGTGGGTTAAAAGCCTCATGTGGAGAAGCCCTTAGCCATGACTTCCTCCCTTGGGGCTTTCCAGTGCTGCTGCCTGCTGAGTGTCTGAAAGCTGAGAGAGGAGTTCTTCTCCTTCTCCTTCTAAGGACTTTTAAAAGCAACAAAGCAAAACCAAAAATGCTTCTCTCAGCTTTCAGGCATTCAACAGGCAGCAGCACTGGAAAGCCCCAAAGGAGGAAGTCCTGGCTAAGTCCTCTAAGGGACTTTCCAAGAAGCTCAAGCAGCTGGAGAGGCTGCAAGGACAGAATGGGAGGGAAATGGTAAAAGAAAGAACATATGCACCCCTCAGTCACCTCCTTACAGTAAGGTAAGCACCCTGAGAAAGTCCTCTCAAATTCTAAACATCTCAACCAAAGAGGCAGAAAAAAGACTGCCTGTTTCACAGGGAAATGAAGAGCTTGCGAAAGGGCAGGTAGGGTTTCGGCACAGCACTAATTGTCACTGCCTAAATTTATCCCTCCCATATATTGAAGCCACAGAGAGCAGCATATCATAACTATGCCAAAAGATATTCCAAAACACATAATACATAAAGGAGTATTGATCCCTTGACAATGTATTGTGCTAGGTTTGCAGAGTTACATCTGTGGCTCATTGGCAAAAGTGAAACTTCATATTATTTTCCCATATCCATATCAAATCATTATCCTATCCAAATCATTGCTCTGCTCCTGCACTTGCAATGGCGAAACCTCACCACAAACAATGCATAGTCTGCCAGAAGGATAGGGAGGGGATGGATGGATGGAGGTAGGAGCAGCTGCAAAGATAGAAAGAGAAATGGCCAGAGAGAGAGAGAGAGAGAGAGAGAGAGAAATGTGTTGTGAGAGACAGGCAGAAAGACATATGGAAGACAGATCGGTAGCACACAAAGGACAGAACACAGGGGGAAATAAATGGATGACATCAAGAGCGTGCGTCACAGACAGGGTGGGGAGAGAAAAAGAGGAAAGAAAGACAGATTAATTAAGCCCTGCCTCAGAGGCCCTTCTCAAGACCCGTCCACTGTCAGAGATGAATCAGGGTATGCCTGGCAAGAGGGCTTTCTCTGTGGTGGCCCCCCATCTCTGGAATTCTCCCTTCAGGGAGGTTTACCTGGCACCAAGCATATTTTTGGCACTGAGCAAAACCCTTTTAACTTTCCCAAGCCTTTAAATCTGTAGATTTTAACTCTGCTTTTAGAAGTTATGTTTTAAAGGTTTGTTATTGGTTTTGTTGTTTTACTGATTATATTGTTCCATGGTAAATTTTCTCTTGTGAGCCACCCTGGGGCTATCTGGGTACGGAATGTTTTAAATAAATAGCCAGGTTCCCCACCCAGTCTGTTGATTAGGTACTAGCTAGGAAGGGTGGGAGGCATTGGAATTTGCCAGCCAAAGTGCCATTAGCTACAGTCCTCCAGTCATGTTAAGTATCACTGTGGTAAAAAGGGGAAGGAACTCAAATTGGGTCCACTCCTGAATGAAAACAGTTGGGAAAGCTTGCTGGAAAAACACATGCAAACCACATCAAGTGATAATGCACTACATCAGACCTCCTTCCAAAACACCTAATGAGCAACGCAGGAGCCACAGCAAAATAAACTTCCTAAAAGGGAGATATTTTAGGGCAGGACTACTTCTCCAGTGGTCAGGCCTGATCTCAATGAGTTCAGCAGGGCACTAGCTATGTACATGATCTGTGATCCTAGTGACCTCTGGGTGTTTCCAGATGGCAGTTTTTTTTAGTGTTAGGCATGCCAGCTGGGCATGTCTAACAGTCACAAATCATCCCATGTTCAGTCCAGACCAGTTAATCCTTAAGACAGATCCAGGGCTAGCAGCGGCAGTATAATTTCTTGTCCTTCCGATTTAATGCTACAGTGCAAAATCAGTCAGGGAGGAGGCTGCCACCTGAACAAGCCCCCTGCAAAGCAGATCTAAAAATCCTGGCAGAGCAGAATAGTCTTGACAGGCATCAAAAGGGTTGCAGGCATGGCATGGTGTGGCGTGCTTCCCTTGTCAGGGAGTTCCAAAGATTGACAGGAAAGGCCCTTCGCTATGGACTCTAAGGCTAACCCCTGACATTGAAGGAGTAAGCCCCATTAAATTCAGTGGGACGCACTTCTGAGCTGCCATGCATTGGACTGGAATGTTATTATTCTCTCAGTTATTTCAGTCCTTCAGTTGCATTTTTTTTAATGTGTTAGTATGTTTTAAGATCTTTGCACTGTTGCTGGCTTTTACTTTGGTTTTAAATCGGCCTTTATTCACTTTTTAAAACTTTTCATGGCTTTTATATTATGTTTTATTATGTCATTGGGCAGTATCCTATGCTGCCCGCATGCCAGAAGGACCCACTGCTAGTGCAACAGGGAGCTAGTGGTTCCTCAAGCAACCGGACATGAATGAAAACTCTCATTTCTGGAACAGGGCAGGTCAGCAGAGCTCACAGAAGGGAGCTCCCCAGACCTGTCCTGATCTGGAAACCTGTGTTTCCGCTTGTTTCTAGGGTTAGTTTAGGAAGCTCTAGTGGTGCTAGCAGTGGGTCCTCCTGGCACAATGGAATAAGTGGGAGCACACCAGCAGTATTGGATACTGACCATTGTACTTCATAGTTTTAAATCTTGTTTTGCAAACCATCCAGAGAGCTTCGGCTATCAGGTGATATAGAAATGTAATAAATAAGCAGATAAAATACCGTAATCTCTGTTTAAGTTATGAAGTACCTGAAGATATTTGGGGAGCAATATTTCTTTATTTTTATAGTTTAGTTTTTCAGAGAAAGGCCTTTTCTGTTATGGCACCACATCTTTGGAATTCACTGACTAAAGAGGCCTAGGCCTAGTATGTATTTCTGAGTCCATCTCCCTCTGTGTGCACATGTGTACTAATGTTTACGTTTTGCTGACACACCCTTCTCAGCTCCGTCCGATCTAGACGGAGAGGCGGGTTAGAATAATAATAATAATAATAATAATAATAATAATAATAATAATTATTATTATTATTATTATTATTATTATTATTATTATCCAGATAAGTAGACATAGGACCACATCCTAAATGAAAATTGGTGAAAAATCATCTTTCACATTTACAAATTTTGAATTTGCAGGTAAAGTTTGAAAGTTTACCAGATTGCTACAGCATGAAAAATTGGGTTTCGTGTTAGTTGCTCCACTATGCTATTTGGAAAAAAATTTATTGCTACAGACATGCCCTTTTATTATATATTCCATGCCTCCATTAGCAATTTAATTCTACCTTTTGCTCATGTCTAGCCCGAAAATAACCCAACTGATAAATAGCTGTTTAGTAAAAAAGAAAGAAAAAAAAAAGGTATCTTACAGATCATGGTCCACAGCTATGTAGGCTGCATGATTAATTTTAGCTGATGTGGTCTGCAGGTGGTTTACAGATGCCGTGAATGTGGCTGGCACACTGCAAAAGGAACAGAGCGTATGCTTTAGATATCTAATATTACGCACACATAATTAATGTGGTTCCCATGTTGTTTGCAAGATGTTTGTGAGGTCTTGATGTGGTGTGTGCATCACTGATGTGGTCTGCCTGAGATTTACAGGAATTTTTCCCATTTGTTTTTGTTCAGGGAGGGGTCAATTTGGAGCTCCTTTCAGCCCAGACTACTGTATATTCATCATGGCTGAGAGCTTCTGATGATATCTTGGCATATTACCAACAGTTAACAGCATAATATAGACATTTTTAAAGTATCTTGTTCTTGTAGAACTACTAAAGCCACCGTAGTTTTATTTTTTATTTTTTTGGAACTAGATGTCCATCATAATCTCAGAAGGACAGACCACCCACATGAATAGTAAAAATGACAGATAAAAATCTGTTGAAATCAGGTGAAAATGCCTATGTTTGGCCAACACCAGCTGCGATGAAAAGCAACCTACCTGAATGCATTCCCATCTTTATTATTTTTGTGGGAAGATGAGTTTAAATGAAAGTGAATAAGTAACTGTGTAAGCCGAGTCCTTTTCAAAGAGCTACTTCTTTCCCACTGGTAAGTTGCTTGCTAAACACCTACAAAGAAAATATCTGTTGGAATGAAAAACCACTGAACAGAATCCATGTTATGTGATATTTTGATTCCCTGGAGGAAAGAGTAGTGAAAGAACCAGCCCCCTGAATGCTTCCTGAACTTTTTCATGAGTTGCTTGGAATGTTTATGCAGTGGACTTTTAATCCTTTGATTAGCATCCCTCTTCATCTTCCTCTGCTCTGCATAATGGCTGGGATCCAAAGAACAGCACAACTAGTGCTGCATGCCAAACAGGGATTTGAGCTTCTCAAGCAGCAGCCTCCCCCAACCCCCAAATACCTTGCGAAGGATCTTTTCAAAAGCAATGCGTGTTACTGCATGAGGGCCCGCTCTTCCAAGCAAAAAAGTCAGAAAATCCCACTGGACATGCTTAAGTTGCTCTTTGGATCCTGGCAAATGCAGGGCCGGCGCTACCACTAGGCGAACTAGGCGGCTGCCTAGGGTGCATGGCTAAAGGGGGTGCAGAAACGCTCCGCTCCTGGACACACACACACCGCGGGGATCGCTTGGCACCCCTTTGTTTTTCCCACGCCAAACAGCTGATCTTCGTCCAGCTGTTTGGCTGGACTGCCGATTGCCCGGGGTTCTGCTTCGGGCGCCTCTCGGTGGCTGCCACTCGGTCGCCCCTTTAATTTTCTGCGCGCAACACCTGGGCGCGGTCGGGGAGGGGCTTGTCGCTGCTGCCGGTGCCACGGGCCCTTTCCCGCCTCCTTGCGGCCCGTTCCGGCCCGGCCCAGCTGCCTGGCCGAGCGCTGCGCACCTGCCTCCCTTCCCTTCCTTTCCAGGTGGTGGGGCCAGGGCGGGGGGGGGGTGCTGGGCGAGCAGGCGTTTCCCAGCTGCTTTGCTCCGGAGCCCCCCAACACGAGAGCGAGCAGATGGGCGCCCATCCCACGAGTGAGTGTGGCTTTCGTGGGCCGGCAGGTAAGATTTATTATTAATGGGCATAGGGCTGGAGGGAGGGAGGGAGGGCTCAAGTGGGAAGGGGGGGCGCTAAATATCTGATTTTGCCTAGAGCGCCAAACTGCCTTGCACCGACCCTGGGCAAATGAGTGTGATAAAAAAAAGTGCACAAGTAGAAAACAGATGTACTTGTTAGGCTAATGTTAGCACTATCACTGAATATAGCCAAAGTGAAATGGGGGTCAAATTACGGTATTTGGTAATACAGTTTTGGAATATTATTCCAACGTTTAGACAGTCTTATCCAAAACCTACATGTTGTTGTTTTTTTTACAGATCTGTGGTATATTTATTCATGAATAAACTTCTCACTGTTTTCATATTTTATAACACCAAATAATCTGCAGTATCAAGATATTTCATGGTATCTTTGTTTTTGTTAAATTTTTGGCCTTTTGTGACATTTTACAGTCACTGACTCTCAGCCTAACCTACCTCACAGGGTTGTTGTGGGGATAAAATGGAGAGGAGGAGGAGGATTATGTAAGCCGCCTTGGGTTCCTTGCAGGAGGAAAAAAGGCGGGGTATAAATATAATAAATAAATAAATAAATAAATCTCCTGTAATCATGTACATATCATGAACACAACAGATGCCATGATTCAATGAAAACATGGGATGGACTCAATAGCAAATGTGACAATTATGATCTCCTGTATTCTTAGCACTGCACACTCGATGCTTTTCTGTATGCCCAACATGCAAAATATGTATATACATGTACAATCATGGTTGTGTCAAATTACATATAGACCTGATAATTATTGAGGAAATCCATTCGCTCAGATAGGCTTTCTCAGGGTAGCACTATACATGTGTACTGTCTGTTACAAACTCTCAATAGCATTTAGAGTGGAATCCCTTGAAACAAAGCTTGCTAAAAAACCATGTTAAGAACTCAGCAAGGACAGCATATATGCAAAGAATTTCCAGAGCACTACTGCGTTTCTAGTGCTAGACTACAGAACTGCCCGAAAGGCTTAGAGTGGAGAAGAAACTTAATTATGAGCTCGTAGTGTGATACTGTACTGTGGCACAAAAGGCCCATGCCAGTCTGGGCTATATTGTTTAATTTCATATTCATAAGAGTTACCATCATTGGAGGGGCACCATTAGGATTTTCTGCCTCAAGAACCAAAATGGCTTTTGCAATCTCTTATTGTAGCCCTTCAACAGCATATTTCGGAGTGGTCCTACTGATTGCTATGGGGCTTGTTTAAAGACAGAAGTATTGCCAGTGTAGTCCTATGCATTTTTTTACTTGGAAGTAAGTCCTACCATGTTCAATTTACTCCCATGTAAGTAGTATTATAGGCCTGCATCCAAGTTTCAGGAAGTAATCATCATACTAGTAAAATGGCATTTGTTCAGGGCACTACAATTTAAAAAGCATATGAGAGTAATAAGGAGTAGATAGCTTTTGTAGATAGCTACAAAAGCAAAGGAAGATCAAGGCATGCTGCTTTAAAGTTGACTAAAAAGGGAGAAATGCCAATGTTACAAATATTGTAAAAGGATGAAGGGAGTGGAGGAGACCAAGACGAACAATAGTTTACTGGGTTCACTAAAGATAGGATCAGATTACCAGAGATGGGCTGTGCAAAGCCCAAAATATTGTTTAACTCTGGTTCTTATCAAATTAAATGAAATATACAAAATTTCTGTGAACATCATCACTGTGTTCAATGGGGCTTACATCCCAGTAAGTGACCGGGTTCGCATGATCACGGAGGGGGAAATAAGCCATGGCTGCATGGGCCGGTCGCATGCTGTGGAGATTTGCATAATTACCATGACCGGCATGGCTTGCCATGTCATGCGAACCCAGCAAGGGTGGTTTGTGCCGTCATTAACAAGCCACCCAGAACCCATGGGCTGTTTTAGGATTCTGGGGTGTGACTTGCTAACCACAGCAGCAACAAGCCACCCTTGCCGGGTTCGCACGGGTAATTATGCAAATCCCCCCGGCATGTGTGGTGGGGGGGAAAGCCACCGTGGCTTATTTCCCCCTCTGTGATCATGCAAATAGGTCCAGTGTGTTTAGGATTACAGACTTAGCCTGCAATTCTTGATCATCCCAGTTTGCAGGACACGGAATAATGGGCTCAAGTTACAGGAACCCAGATTCCGCCTGAACATCAGGAAAAAATTCCTGACTGTCAGAGCAATAAGACAATGGAACCAACTACCTAGGAAGGTGGTGGGATCTCCCAATCTGGAGGTATTCAAGGTGCAGCTGGACAGCCATCTGTCAGGGATGCTTTGACCTGGATTCCTGCATTGAGCAGGGGGTTGGACTCGATGGCCTGGTAGGCCCCTTCCAACTCTACTTTTCTATGATTCTATGAATCCTGTGCACATTTATTTGGGTGTAAGCTCCATTAAACATAGTGAGAGAGGTAAAAGGAGAAGTAGAGATGGATGTCATTCACATATTGAAGACACTTTTCTTCACATCCCCAGATTACCTTTCCCAGTGGTTTCATGGGGATGTAGAAGCCCATAGCATGATGCCGCTGGGCACAGCAACAACCCACCACCAACAGCTTCTTCAACTGACCATCCAATTAGCAGCAGCGCCACAGCAATACAGTGCCTCCAAGCTCTGACCCAGGGAGCTAGTCCAGAAGGAAACCATGCTTAATGGGGTCAAAAGCCAGTAAGGGGGTTATCCCTGACTATATTTACTAGGTAGTATTAGAAATAGCCTTTGCACCTTGCCTTAGCTGCTCTTAAGTTTGTATTTTTATTTGTACTTTTGTGGCATGTCTTTATTATGACCTATAGCAAAGACAAACACATTGAGATGAATATTTAGACAACTGTGGATCATAATTTGTTTGTTATTGTTAGGAGCAAATTCCTATGTCAGCAACAGAGAATGGTGGACCCACATAGTGGTCCTCATCCTCTAGAATTACCCAGCTTGGAGTGGAGCCAGATTTACACTGAATCAACTGCACTGACAGATTGAAGTGGACTTCTCTACCCCGTACCTTCCCACAGCATCCCCTCCAGCTCCCTGAAAATGCTACACTTAGACCAGGTTCACACGACATGAGGGTGGTTAACAAGCCACAGTGGGTTGTTAACCACCCGTGGGTGTGCCGGTCACGTACCAGCCGATTTCCCTAATTACCCTCACTATGTGCGGTTTGTCATGATGTCCGAACCTGGCGAGGCTGGGGTGGTGAACAAACCACCCAGACCCCATGGTCTGTTTTAGGGTTGCTGGGTAGTTACCCACCCCAGCCAGCCACCCTCGCCAGGATCAGGTGTCACAACAGCCCGTACCCGGTGAGGACAATTAGGGAAATCAGCTGGCACGCAACCGGCATGTGCGGGGGTGGTTAACAAGCCACCGTGGCTTAGACTCGGGAGACTCTGCTGAGTGGAATGAGCCATGGCGTGCGTGGGAGAGGGGGATGATCCCTGAACATCGGGCAGAGGGAACTTCTGCAAGCAGCGCCCCTCCTCTCACAGAAAGCAGATTCTGGATCCAACCCATGGTATTCATTTAAGTTGTGGTTTTGTAATAAACTATCCTGAATATACTTCCCGGTGTGAATTACCTGATACAGCACATAGGAATGTGACTCTGCACCATGAACATCTCATTTTCACTTGAAGATTATCCACTATTGTAGTCTTAAAGCAGTATGCCAGGTACATTGAGGGATACTTAAGAAGCTACCCAAATTTCTCCCAGGCCCCAAATTAATTGATCTTGTTTGTGGACCAGCACTGGTGTGTTGGTGATCCACCATCCTGCTGTGTTTGATTTTCATTCTTTGTTTAGACTTCTGCATATGCGCAGCTTGCCACAGTTTTCAATTCACATTAAATTTGTTCCCCGATAGGTTACTGATGCCCTGATATGCACATTGCTTAAAATGCTGTACAAAAGGGAATCTTGACACAATCTCACCATCACACCAACATTCCTTTTTTGCATGGTGTTTCGGTTAATGTGCATATGCATTCATGGTGTACCCTGTAACGGAGGAAAGATGTGAACTGAAAACAGTGGCAAACTGCACAAATGCATCAATTACAAAATTAATTTTAGAAATTCTCCAAGAAGGCAGGCAGAGCAGAATACAGGGCAGAGCCAACCTACAGAACAATAACAGAATGGAATGGGGACATTCATTCATCCTGAACTGTAACTTTTACCTTTCTCACTTCTCTGTTGTTCTGGCTGTTATAACACAATCAATGTGGTAGGGAGAAATAATTCATATTAATCCCTTGCTATTGCTGATATTGCATCATGTAAATGAACATTTAGAAGCTGGTTATGAACATTTAATTTTATGGGGGGGGGGGGAAATATATGATACCAACAAGTAGCCAGAAAGAGAGAATAATATATGTAAATATATTAGTGCCCACGTATGGTGGAGAACACTGTCCCGTCACCAGCATTGGGGTAAGATTCAGTCTAGTTGGCTTCTGTATGTGGAATGGGGGGGGCACCTTGTCCTCTGCCTCAGAATGTCTTGGGATGACCCTGGTAGCAACAGTATACTTCTGTTTGTTTTTACAGGAGAGCCCCTTATAACTCAGGGAGTCCTGAGAGAACGTTCCTCTACCTGAGGTAGCTGGACCTTGACAAACTGTGTCACCTCTTTGTCACTTTTGTGCACATGGAAGTTTTCCTGCAGAGACCTGATGTCGTACACACGATCATTAGAGAAAGGAGACATGGGCCTTGTGAAGACTTTCTTGTGATGCACTTTAAAGGTTTTAGGCTCTGTTAGATAAGGAAACAAGAGAGAGAGAAAGAGAGACATGGATTTTGCACTTATGGTACAAGAAAAACATTCTCCAATGATGTAATCATTTCTATACAATTGTCATATATAAAGTTCTCATAGATAATGTTTCCCTGGGGGACAGAATTCTGCTTTTTGCTCACCCAGTGGTGCAATTGGGCCAACGTCCAGGGACCCGCAGCCCAGGGGATCCCCTAATGACCACCCAGAGATCAGTGACATCAGCACGTGGGCTGTCAGGGGAATGTCTTGCCAGGGCCCGCCAGGGCTGACACTGGCCACAACAGAATCCATTCTTCATATTTTAAACAACATTTTAATGTCAGGGGAAGCCAACTGGGCATATAAATGGTTACAGATGCTCATTTTATTCTTTTAATGTTTAAAATAGATTATCCTTTGCAACAACAAAATGTATTTATTTTTATTTTATTTTATTTATTATATTTATGAATCGCCCATCTAGCCAGACATCCAGCCACTCTGAGCGATGTACAATTCAAAAATACAGGGGGGGGGGCACACATACACACAGTATAAAACACAATGAAAAACAGTACAAAACTTAAAAATCCTAACCCACCCCATATTCCCGCCTGAAAGGCTACGTTTTTAATGCACGGCAGAAGCTAATCAAGGAAGGGGCATGGCGAAGGTCACTGGGGAGAGCGTTCCATAAATTGGGGGCTGCCATAGAAAAGGCCCTCCTCCTAGTCCCCACCAGCCTGGTTTCTCTGGCTGATGGGACAGGGAGAAGGCCGTCCGTGGCAGATCTTGTTGAGCGGCCTACTTGATGTTGCTGAAGGCGCTCCTTGAGATAAACTGGACCGGAGCCATACAGGGTTTTAAAGGTCAACACCAACACCTTGAATTCGGCTCGGCAAACAACTGGTAGCTTATTCCTAAGTAAATGCGTTTAGCATTGGGCAGCAGCAGAGCAAGCTCCGTTTTATTCCTGTAGCCATGATGATGCTATGATTTAGGTGAGCGTCACATGCAAAACTGTGCCTCCTCAGAGTAATTCCTTTTTTTAATCAGGTTTGGCAAACAGGATGTGTGTGTATGTGTGAGGACTTGCTCTAACATATCAGGAATGCACAAGCAGGTGTAAAGCATGGAAGGGTAGAGTGTATGTGTATGGGGAGAGAATAGAAATGTTAGTTGTGTGCTTCAAAACTGAAGTAATGCGCATGGACACCTAAAGCCCCGCCCCGCCCCGCCCCGCCCTGCGGGAGCACCTGAAATTACCTAGGTGCTGCCTACTATCCTGTATACATACTAATAGCAAACTCATTCTCCAAGTGTGGATCCTTATACAGTAATACCTTGGATTGCAAGTAACTTGGTTTGAGAGCGTTTTGCAAGAAAAGCAAATTTTTAAATATTTATTTAATTTATTTTGACTTGATATACAAGCGACATCTTGCAATACAAGTACTGCAGTACGGCTTAAATTAAAAATCTCTGTACAAATTTTTTTTGGGGGGGGATTTCGTTTTGATATAAGAGTGTTTTGGATTACAAGCACGTTTCCGGAACGAATTATGCTCTCAATCCAAGGCATGACTATATAGGCAAAACGAAAACAGCAACACCCACAGACAAGAGGGAGGGATTGGCGGGTACTCTCTTGCAAAAGTACAAGGGGGGAAACCCTAAAAAAATAGCCCAGTGGGAAGTGAACATGCTCAGTGGTCACAGAATGCCCACTGACTGTTGGAAGGGGGAATAAAAGAGAAAACCAGTGGGAGGGGAGGGAGAATGGAGTACACTGGGAAAGCACATGGCTGGCTAAACCTCTGAACAGGACCACTCCACACTACAACATTATTTATTTTGCAGGTCCCGCTGGTGAGAGTAGAATTTTGAGTGATGATGGCAGCATGCAAAAGGCCAGTTGTCCCCCAGGTTCTGTGCATGACCTCAGCACGGACGGCGTGGAATGCCTCGGTGGAGAGCAGGTGCAGCCGGAGGTCAGCACTGATTGAATCAGAAACCCATGACAGTCAGACAGACCCTGCAAGAGTTCTGAGAATAGGGCCCTATGACAGCTCACTTAGTTCAAGTAAACTTTCTTCGATAGTACATTTTAAGGTTACAAAACAGTGATATCCCAGCCTCATACTGCTAACAGCCATGCATGCATCCTACTCATTTGCAGGAATGAAGTACGAATTCTATCTTGCATATCAGTATTTATTCGCTATGAATATATTTGTGGTATCTTTCATGGTTCACTACAAAAGTCTTTGCAATGTTGACTTGACCTTAGAAGGCAAGTTCATTATGGCTGCAAACTCCCTTTTGTAAGGAAAGACTTCCTGAGTCCACCAATACAGGCCTGTGGCTCACGCTGGCTCAGCTTGTCTGAGCGTGGAAAGCTAAGCAGGGTCAGGCCTGGTTATTACTTGGATGGGAGACCCCTCCTCTAGTTTCCTGCATTGAGCAGGGGGCTTGACTCCATAGCCTTGTAGGCTCCTTCCAACTCTATGATCTATGAATCTATGAAACGTTTGCCGAATGACAGATAAAACGCTGCTGAAAGTATTTAGGGGTTGGGAGAATGAGATGAAAAACTTAGTGTGCATATCACTACTTTTAAAAAAATATATATCTGAAAAACAATCTACCTCTCCAGAGACAACGTGGTCTCTCACTTAATCCTGGAATAAATGGGCTATTGACATTGTCCTGTAAAAGACCATGTTGTCTAAGAAACACTGTTCTCTCTTCTCTGGACATATTTTGTAAAGACTGGAGTAGCATTTTTTCCTCTTCCTCACGAAGAAGTTTAGGTAACACCAATATGGAGTTGAAAACAGGTAAGAGTTTCTCTTCTTTCTTTCCTACAACTTGTTCTTCAAGACTTTTTAGATCTGTCAAATTGGATTGCTCAAATCCTCCTTTGTCCTTATCCAGGTTTTTCTGAATAGGCTTTGGGGGATGTACCCGTTGAGAAACAAACCAGCAGCCATCATCAATAAGTTGTTCCTTGGCTGAAATTTCATGGATCACCTCCTCTCCATCAGGCCATTTATTGAGAAGAGTGTCCCTCAGGAACTCCACAACACCTTTTGCATCTTCTCCTTTGAGCTGGCAACTTCTCAATAACCTTAGAAGAACAGCTGAGTTCTCTGGTGGCTGGATATGTTGTGGGTTTAAAGGTTCAGAAGGATCCATGACAGACCTCCAAGGAGCTTCTTCCACATTTCTCTTGCCATTTGGACCTTCTCTGATACATTCCTTCTGGAGCTTGAGACCACAGTCGTAGTCTAAAAACTCTTTGAGCAATTCCAGACCAAGCTTGTCCTGAGTTTTTTGTACCATAGTACAGGAAACAAGTCTTTTCATGTGTTGGAGTAGGTCTGTTTCTGCAGCCAAAGACAGGAGTTGCTGAAAAAGAAAACCCAAAGATACACAGGTAATATACTTTAACTATCTCCTCATATGGTAATATTGAGAGAATTCATGAGTCCAGTGTAAATTATGTGTGCATCCTAAATAGTGATGCAAGGCATTTTTAATTGGGTAATTAACTGAAATATGCATAGTTATGGACAATGTGCAGTCTTTCCTGCAAATGTATTCCTACTTCTTTTCAGAGCTGGCAAAGGAAAATACATAATAAACAGTGCCAGTGTTAGCTGGCTCCATGGGTGGCTTGAGGCTCAGAGGTGAGAGAAATGCCAAATTGTGCAACAACAGTGCAGCAAAGCTCAAACAACTTATTTTAAACAAGCCCCATAGCAATCAGTAGGACCACTCCGAAATATGCTGTTGAAGGGCTACAATAAGAGATTGCAAAAGCCATTTTGGTTCTTGAGGCAGAAAATCCCAATGGTGCCCCTCCAATGATGGTAACTCTTATGAATATGAAATTAAACAATTGGCAGTTTGCTGCCCTGTCATGGTATCTCCAAACCTGCTGCCTGAAGCAGCCCCCTAATCAGCCTGCCTAGTCAGCTAAAATATCTGCACCAAAATAGGGAATCAGGCAATTGTTTTTTTTAAATAAGAATACAAATTGTAATTACTTTCTCACCCCAGCAGAGGACATTTTATTTCAGCAGGAGAGATGGGAAGCAGGGCCACTCCATCAGCTCTGCTGAGATCAGATCCATTGGCTCCTCCTCTCCCTGAACTGGCATTCCAGCTGGTGATTATAAGAACTAATATGCAACTTTAAGAATTGGTGCCTCAATTTGTTTGTTTTCCTCTTCCCTCCTCACCCTGTTCCTTGCTTTCCAGTGTTTCCTTCAAAACATTGCAGTGACTGGAGAGAAAGGCCTGGTCTACACCTGCAGAAGGATTAGGGGATAAAGTGGTATAAAATGCTTTAATCAGGGGTGGGCAACTTGTGCCCCCCCCAGATGTTTTGGCCTACAACTCCCATCAGCCCTAGCCAGCATAGCCAGTACTGAAGGATCATGGGAGTTATAGGCCAAAACATCTGGAGGGCCAGAAGTTGCTCACTTCTGCTTTAAAAAAAAATACATTTATTTGGAATGGCCATGCTGGCAGGGAAGAATAGGAGTTACAGTCCAACACAATTAGAGGGCACCACTCTGAGGAAAGCTGTACTTGAACAAAGTGTGTAGAAACTGACCCGCGGTATAGGCATACTAACAAAAATGGTTATGTATTCACTTATCTTAGGGTCTCCTAACTTATCTTGTGGTCTAAGCCGATACCTGTCCTGAGGTATCTGAGCACAAATTTACACAATTATTACACACACAGGTTAGGCTTTGATAAGCTTCTTTGCACTGCAAATGCATGGCATCCCTTCTGTAATTCTCCTTCGCCCTCCCTGGCCCTATCAGCAAAAAGACAACAACAAACCACCACCACCCCCAAGACATAGTATTTAGACCTATGCAAGTTTGGGCAGAAAAAAAGTCCTACAACTCCCAGCATCCCCCAGCCGGGGAATACTGGAAGTTGTAGGACTTTTTTCTGTCTAAACATGCATAGGATTGTGCCCTTAGGCTCTAATCCCATACCCATTTACCTAAGTACAAGAAAGACAAGGCATGACCCGCAGAAGTCCCAGCAATAACTTGTAAACTGTCAACATGAATGCAGATTGCACCCTTGGAGGATAGAAACTAGCTGCCCTTTGAAGTTGTGGGTCTGGAATGTCATCTTCACAACTATTTTCCAGAGATGAATGAGTGTCTGGAAAAGAGTGTTTATGAAAACATTATTCTGCCAATTGTCTCACTGTCCTGAAAAGCAAGGTAGAGGGAGGAAGGCTAGAGGGAGGAAATATTCACCGAACACCAAAACACTGAGGTGGCCAATCAGTGAAGGAATCTCTTCTTGGCATAACCGAGCTCACTCCTCAATAGGGTCACTATAATCCCGGAGATGGAACGCAATTTCATGGGACCCGGTTCTCTTTGGCAGCACTTATTCTGAAGATGCACAAATTCTAAAAAAATGACAGAGCACCATTTGTCCAAGCCCAGATAACTTTCCTTGCCATGGCGATGTGGGAAGCTGAAAATGCAAGCCGCGTGAACTTGTACCAAGCCTGTGGGTAAACAAATTTCTGTTTCCAGTGCTAGCAGTCCCCAACTCATCTTTCATAAAGTCAAAATTTATCCTTAAGCAACCAGTGGGATATTGCCCATTGTTTGAAATGAGTGAAACTGTTGGAGAGTATAAGACTTAAACACTAAAACCTTCCTATCTTCACCCTGCCACATGCTTAATTTATAAAATAAGAGGGGATGAACCCTCCCGCCTGACTAGAGATCACACTCTAACATGGACGCCTTTCCCCTGCAACCTAGATATGTCGGGGGCTTCTTAGGGCTGCTTAGCAGCAAGGGAGAGAGAGTCTGCACTAGGGCTTAGGGACTAATTTGTTTGGTTCGCATTTTAATGTGACCTTACCTTATTGCACGCTTTTGAACCAATACGTGAACCAAAACTCACCTATGTGTTGAAATGTGCACCTCTCTGAATTTTGCAATGGAGTTTTGCAACCAAAAAAATATGCATATAAAAATACGTACAATAGGGGAAAGTGCAGACAAAAATGGGTATATTCGTGAAAATAATGTTAAAATGCATTCTATTAAGAAAATTGCTTGCAAAAATGTGTATATTAGGCAAAATTGCATGCAAAAATGTATGTATTAGGAGAAATGTGCAAAAAGACGCGTACAAATTTTCACAGAAACTTTTTAAAAATAAAATAAAATAAATTAACTCTCAATGTGCGGGAGGAACTGAATTTAAGACTGGGAGAATGAGAAACTGAAACGGACAGATTCGTCCATTCGTACTCCGAACATCCTCAGATGGTAAGTCTGGGGACTGAAAGGGGAATGAATCTTGGGCTATGTTCTGGTGAGCCCCCTGACTGCAGTTACACAGCTAAGGACAAGAAATGGGCTCAGCAGGGTCTTTGGTCATTTTCAGAGGGTCAGAGAACAGGGTGGATCAATTATGAGGAAGCGCATGAAAGCATCCCTTTCCAATCCTTCCCCTTCCAGTATTTAGACCTAGTAGGAATAAGGAACTCTGCCTGTGCAGCAAATCATGGAAAGAGGCACAAAATCCCCAGACATCAATGGTGTATGGGAACCAGTTTTGGGTCTTGATATCATGGAGCTGGGTTTAGGCTCATCATTACAACAGCTTGTCCAAGACTGCACTTCCATAAATAAAAGTATACAGTGGCCTCAAACGTAACAAGAAGCCACCGTGGGTAAATCTTCCCACAGGGCTTCTCATTGCGGCAGATGCTATTTTGAATATTTGGGGCACGGCGGGGAGGGGGGCACCCTAACTTCTTGTTACGTGCGAACCTGGTGAGGGTGGGTTGTTGGGGTGGTTGACCCAGAACCCTAAAACAACCCATGGGTTCTGGGTGGCTTATCAACCACCACAACAACCCCACCCTCTCCAGGTTTGCATGTAACAGGAAGCCGCGCCAGCAGGGGACTTGGATTGCCAACTTGGCGCCTGCAGGCACCACAGCCCACGGTGGCTCATAAGACATGGTGGCTGCAGTGATCTTGTGAACCCGGTCAGTAAGTGAGAGTCTGTTTTTTTTAGTACCAATTGCAAATAGGTATACCAGCATTTGCCTTCCTAGGGAGAAAGATAAAATACAACTAGATCTCAGCCTTTGTAAAGTTGGCATAAAGTAACTTGAATATGAAAACAGATATTAAATTGAAGGTATATATACCTTGAAAAACACACACGCATATATGATTTTTAAAGTGTCAGACATATATATATATATATATATAGAGAGAGAGAGAGAGAGAGAGAGAGAGAGAACACATTTGTTTAAAAATTAAGTGATGTTTCAAAAAGATTTCTAAAAGCCTATCTTTGTGAGAAAGAGGCCTAACTGATATGTCACAGTTGTGGTGATGTGGTAATGCACTGCAAGAAATGGGAAAGGGGAGCCTTAGGTCCTAAACGCTTCCAATATTCTTCAATGTATTAAGGATGCCTTAGGTATACCTCAGTTTAGCTTCAGCTTTCTCCATTACTGAAGTGAATATGTGGCCAATCTGTCTCACAGCACGGTACGTTATCGTCCAATGTGTACATTTTCCATGTTGCGCACGATGCGTGTGCGTCATTTGCACAGGCAAGTGAAATAGCTCGAATTATTATCAGTGCCTTTCAACTGAGACGCATGATCATCATATCAACATGGCTCACAAAAGAATGTCAAGATTTCACAGCAAATACCGAGTCCTGGCAGGCAGCCACAGCATATCCTTTGTTTTCTCCTCCTGAACGTATCTTGAGAGGCAGGCAGTGACTAACATGTAGGTCAAAGGTTTTAAAGATTTGTGGGCGACAAATTTTAAGTGTCTGCAAAATCTAGGATCACAGAAATATATATTTTTAAACTGCCCAAGAAAAATATACAATGCAAATAGCTTAAAACATTCAGGGACAGCCCAAGACTGCCTGAGGTGGAACAGAAAATGTCCTCCCCACAACAAAAGTGGTTGTGCCAAGTTACTTTGACACCTGAAACATAAAGTCCCACACGCGCCTCTCCCTTTCCCTGGCTGAAAAAATACACTTAGGAATAACTAGCCATTTCATGACATCCAAAATCAGCTGACTGAGGAGGCTGCCTCACTCTGTCTAATGGTAGGGCCGGAGGAGGCAAGGGGAAGGAAGCTTAAGTGAGTCACACTTATTCTTCCACACTTGCTTCAAATTCTGAAGCTGGAGCCTCTTCCTTCAAGGCGATCTGAAAAGACCGCACACCATAAACAAGGGGAGAAGGGGAGATCAGCTTCAAAATGCTGAAGCAAACTGAAGAGATTTTTCCTCGACTGCTACTTCTTTAGAGCAGCCTTCCCCAACCTGGTTCCCACCAGATGTTTTGGACTACATCTCCCAGAATTCCTTACCATGCTAGCTGGGTTTTACAGTGTCCAAAGAGACACTGTCTCTCAGCCCTCTTTTATCTTGAAATGAGTATTTGGTCATTTATCTTTCAGGGCTATGGTGTGTGTGAGGCATCATGAGACTTGAAAAAGAAAAACCTATTCAGGACATACGTCAGTTCCTTAGTCTCTGCACCACTGGGCTGCTTCTTGGATAAGAGAACTGCAAGCAAGCAGTTCCAGCTAGGATACTAACCCTGTAGGTCATATTTCTCCTGGTCATGTTTAGTTGTTTTGTTTATTGAAATGATACACTGCTTTGAATATACAGAACAGCACCTGAGGGCAGCTGGCGAGCGTAGGGGACACCCACCTGGCCTACTCAGTTTTGTCTTGCAGGCTTCAACACCCCACTGCTGCTCTCCACCCTGGCACGCCACAGCTTACTTTGCTTAATGGTAGGGCTGGCCTTGACCGATCAATAGCCTTCTCCTCCATGAAGTTGTATAATCCCCTTTTAAAGCCATCTGAGTTAGTGGCCATCACCACATCTTGTGGTAGCAAATACCATAGTTTAATTATGTGCTGTGTGAAGAAGGGCCCGTTGTTGTCCATTCTGAATCTCCCGCCAATCAGCTTCATTGGATGACCCCAGATTCTAGTGTTGTGAGAGAGGGAGAAAAACTTCTTTCTATCCACTTTCTCCACACCATGTATAATTTTTATCACCTGTATAACCTTACTTGCCTTTGTTTCCCTAAACTATGCTATGCCACTACCGCCATAAGATGCCTGCTGCAGCTCAGTCTAGGCAGCGTATTACTTAGGGAGACTATCCCTTTGCCCCTTCATCCCAGTTCCCTTCCATTCTGGTCTGCCAGTCTCTTGTCGCCTTTATTGTAGATACTTGCCTTTGTTCCAACTGTTGACCCAGGGCACCTAGCAGGTGGGATGGTCAGTGGGAAGATGTTCTAGCTTAGCATTGCTTGTATTCTGACAGCTACCAGGTGCATAGATTTATTTTTTAAATTGCAGGTACCAAACAATATTATTATACATTTTAAAATACTCAGTACCTTGCTTATGTTTTGAATCAATGTGAGTTGTCTGTAGTGGTGAGACTGGGTCTCAGGAGATCCGGGTTCTAGTCCCTGCTCGGCCATGAAACTCACTGGGTGACTTTGGGCCAGTCACTGCCTCTCAGCCTAACCTACCTCACAGGGTTGTTGTGAGGATAAAATGGAGAGGAGGAGGATTGTGTAAGCCGCCTTGGGTTCCTTGCAGGAAAAAAGGCGGGGTATACATATAATAAATAAATAAATAAATAAATAAATAAATAAATAATAAATAAATAAATAAATAAATAAATAAATAAATATAAATAAATAGAGTGCTAAGCTCAAAAACATTCCACCCAACAGAATGACAGTATGGCAAATGGGACAGACCTGTACAGGCATTGTCAGAGAAGCCAGATCATCTTCGGGAATCCCATATGTTTCTGGAAAAAATATTAAGTGTTAATAAATGTATGGGTAGCACAGAAGTAACATTCCTTAAAGTAAAGCAGCTGTGAAGTAATTGGTTGATGTCTGTGTACCAATGACTGGAATGACAGTTTCACACTGTAAGCACCATTCCCAGAAAACTGACCTAGATTCAAATTAAAAGGATTTATCTGGTAGCGATTGTTCTGTCAGCAGGTCATTACATTCTTTTGGATGTTCTATTTCAATGTAATTATTTTGCTTAGCAGTATTATATTCATGGCCTGTTAGCAGGTTTGATTGTCCTGGTGGCTATGTGTCCTCTTTTACAGAGGAACAGTCCTCTATTTGAAGGTCTGCCAGAGGACTGCACTCTGTTTGGAAGGCATCCTCTACTTGAAGGGCTGCCCAGTCCAAGTACAGTATAAAGATAAAGAACCAACGGAAGGAAGAGCTGGGCCTTGACGTTGCCCATCAACAGCACCTGGACAGCAGACTGAGCAAGGCACACGGGTCACTGGGTTATAGTCTTCCACACTATGGTGAGGATGGGCTGCATTTCTATTTAAATAGTCATTATTTCTGAATCTGCATCTACTCATATAAATTAGCATATGCAAGCCAGTGCTATCTTTTGTCCTCGTTTTTGGCCACCTGGCTGCTCAGATGGCGGAATGCGGAACCTACCATAACAATATTATCTGAAGGCCAGTTCAAAAGTTTCATCCATCCTTATAGACTCATAGAGGCTTGCAAAAAATATTTTTGCATTGTGATCTACTGAGGGGCCAAAATGTCTAAAATCATTATACCTCAGGGATGCCCACAACCACCAGCCACCAGGAATGAATGGCCATGACATAGAGCAGAGGTGGGAAACCTGTGCGCCCCCCCCCTGAAATTTTAGCCTGCAACTCCCATGATCCCTCACCACTGACTATGCTGGTTAGGGATGATGGGAGTTGTAGGCCAAAACATCTGGAGGGCCACAAGTTGCCCACCCCAGCAAAGAGGCTCTATGAGAAATCAAATTTATTGTGTAGTAAGCTGAGTTCAGATGTTATGGTGCCTACATGAAGGATGGTCACGAGCAAGGGGTCTGTGTATGTGGGGTGAGGTGGGAGGCTTGTGGCCTACAAGGGCAGCGTGGCCAAAAAAAGAGGAACTGCATGACCCAAAAAGGGGGCCAAAGAGGAAACAGATTTGCATAAAACATGCATATGTTGATTTATATGAAGAATTGCAGATTTAGAAATAATAATTTAGAAATAATAGAAATATAGTTGCAGATTACTATAATTTTAATAGAAATACAAACAATACCTCTCACCATAGTGAGGAATCCTGTGAGTGACCAGCCTGCTCATCCTGCTACCCGGGTGCTAAGTGCTGATGGGCAGCTTTGAGGGCTCTGCTCACTCTTCTTAGGGTTCCTTACCCTTAAACTAGTCTTGGACTTGAGAGAGCCCTTCAAACAGAGGACTGCCTTCAAACAGAGGACCTTCAAATAGAGCACTGTCCTCTGTGACTCATAGGCCACGTGGGGAGGTGTAATGTTTGAATTGGCTTTCAGAGAACATTTGTGATGCTCCTAAAAGATCATGGAGATAGCAAGCCCAGGGCCAGCTTAACAAGATATTTAATGCATGACACTGAGATGAGAGGGTCTTCAGGGAGGGGGAGGGACAATGCCCAAGGCCCCTGGACCGGCTGGGCTGGGCTGGGCTGCCAGGCCTAATTTGGCCCATGGTCCAGAGGGTCCCCATCCCCGCCATCAACTTTAGTAACCGGATCACTAAAGTTATATAGTGCAAACCTGCAATCATTAAAACAGCTAAATTGTTATATTACAGAAATAATGTGGGAGGCGGGAGCTCATTTCAGACAAGTAGGATCTTAGAAGTGCATAAAACCTAACTTGAACAATATTTTTTTTAAAAGCCAACAGTGTGAAAGGTGTTGTACACTACACAGAGGTGACACGGCCTCTACCTTCATGGTTTACAATCTGCATTTTTTAAAGTTAAGATAGAAATGGGAGAGTGGTTCAGAACTGACAATGATGAATGATGACAAGGGATAATTAGGGGAGAATGAATTAATGCAATTTATAGTAGCTGTATATGCAAATACTATGCAAGTGTTATGCAAACTACAGAGGTAGTATACAAATTCAAGTCAATTAGGTGAATGTGCTGTTAATGAATAACGTAACTAATAAACCCCCAATTACAGCATTAAAATTCAAAAATTAGAAGGCAAGGCTTTGGATTGTATCCATGAATGGACAACACAACATGAATCTGAGCAGAGGGAATTCATCACTTAAAAATCATCTACTGTGCTGTGAAATACTTGAAGAAAAATAAATAATCCAGACTATAAAACAGTGTCTGTCTCTTCCCTGAAGGCATTTCAGGCAGCCGATGGACACAGAAAAATGTTTGTTTGTTGTCTTTTCAGTATATTTTTGAAAACATGATGTGATCCAAAGTATGTGTTTTCAATCTTGCGTGCCATCACCTGATCCCAAGTGATGTACCTGCTCCATGTTCGTTACAGTGCACAAACTTTCTATTCATAGCGTTCCTCCCCAGTATAATTTTTGGAGGGTATGCTGGAATTTCCTTGTGTGGCATATGGTAATCCTTCACCTGAGGGCTTGCTCCAAATAAAAGTTTACATTCCTCTGGCATCTCCTTTCAGATGTAAAGGCATGAGGTATGTGTGCCTGCCTTCTATTAAATAACTGTCTGCATTTACATGTTCTAGTGGCAAAAGGTACATAGCGTCCTTACGCTGTACTGGCAGCAGGAATGTCCAACCCTATTTCCTCTCATAAATATTTCATAATAGACAAGACTTTAAAAATACGCCAGTTAAAACTCTGGACTAGCCCTTCCCACTCCAGGTACGAGAGAAAAGGAAGCTTGAAATAAATACCGCAGGCAAGTTGGGCCTAGCAGTGGGAGGTCAGCTATGGTAACCACAACCTCCTCTTTGGATTAAAAGAAGATAATTTCATTTGGAGGCTATTACAAGAGGTCATGTGGTAATGGGTGGCAGGGGATGAACCAAATATTTCTGAGAAGACATCAAAGGTGTGAGAAGGGTGATGAATTTGGGAAGAAATGTCTAGGTGTGAGGCTCTGTGACTGATTCACACAACACAACAGCCCACACTCGGTGTGGGTTGCCATTGACTCATGGGTTGTTGAACTGTGGGTTGTTGTGTGAACCCACCCACACTAACAAACCATGGTTTGTTAACCATGAGCAACCCACAGTTCACGACCCAACAACAACAAACCATGGGTTCTCTTTGTGGGTTGTTTGTGGTTAACAAACCATGGTTTGTTAGCATGGCTGGGTTCACACAACAACACAACCCATGTTTCAACAACAACCCAAAGTTCAGTGACAACCCACCCAGGCTATATGTCACTGCAGCTAATGCAAACAAACAACTCCTGTTTAATATACAGTAATACCTTGGATTGCAAGTAACTTGGTCTGAGAGTGTTTTGCAAGACAAGCCAATTTTTTAAAAAAATTTGACTTGATAAATGAGCAAGGTCTTGCAAGACAAGTCGTAGGGATGTAACCGCTCGCTTCGAGCGGGTGTAGCGGGCCGAAATCGGCCCCGCTCATGCCTGCCAGAGACTCGCTTTGATATAAGAGTGTTTTGGATTACAAACATGTTTCCGGAACGAATTATGCTCTCAATCCAAGGTATTACTGTGTGTGTATATATATATATATATATATATAGAGAGAGAGAGAGAGAGAGAGAGAGAAAAGATTGCACCGAATAACAGCAGTTAAAACATTATGATGGAAAAACAAAGCACCCGTAGCAAATAAAGGTAATACATGGTTCAAAATTATGTATATACCCTAGCCTGCCTCTGTAATGTACAATGTTTAGTGTGTGAAGTGTAGTAGTTGTTCATTGATATGGGACCACAATTTCTGTTTCACTTGCAATGATCATTCAGCTTGAAACACCATTAAAGATGGATATACTACAAAAATAACCACAAAAATGTAGGGAAATAAAAATATAGCTATTGCAGTTAGGGACGCTGGAGAAAACTGCAACGGGTTCAAATGAGTTCAAATTTCTATGAATCTGACCTGCGAATTCTGCAGTGGACTGACTTTTTCCAAGTCACATGGATTCCACGGACTTCTGGGACCGGATTTTCACTTTGGGGGGGGGGATTGTGCTAATTTGCATTCATGCTAATGCACACTTGCACAAATGCGCTAATCCGCATTAGTTAATGCAAGTTAGTGCTATTTCACATTAACTAATAAGGATTAGCACATTTACACAAGTGTGCATTAGCGGTAATGCAGATTACTGCAAGTAGAATGAAATTCTGGTTTAAAAAAAATCAGATTCTGTCAATAAATAGATGATGGAATGAAAGACATCTGATAGTCTGCAAAACAGAGACGAAATTGATTTAACAAAATCCATTCATCCCTAGCTACAGTCCAAAGCCACAGTTTTCTGTCCTTTCCACTGATTTATACCCTTCTGGTAATGCTGGTTTCTTTTAGTTTAGGAGGCACCTGGTTAAGCTTGATTCTGGAGACAGAGATATAACCCTGCTCAAGTAGTCATAGTTCCAACGCACGAGGTTGATAAGTGGAACTATTTCAGAGGCTGAGAACTGGCTGAATATTTGCATGTTCATGTCCTCCCAACAACAGCCAAGCCCCTTTCTCCATGTTGAGAGAAACACGGAACTCTGTGGTTCTCTCAACATGGAGAAAGACAAAATGGGGGGAGAGGGGGCTGGATAACGATGTTGGTGGTCAGGGCCACACCTACTATGTCATCCGGACCACAGAGGGCCATGTGGGGGGCAATTCAGCCCCCCACCATGACATTGGTTCTGCATTTAGAGAAATTGGGGGTATTATTCTGGTGGTACTTTGGGAAAGAGACCATAGCTCATTGGTAGAGTCCATGTTTTTTGATGCAGAAGCTCCAAGGGTCAATTCCTGGCATCTCTAGGTTCACGGAGCAGATGATGGGTGGTCATTAGGAGTTTGAGGGCAAGATGTCATCAGGATGCTGATGACACCCAGCTCTCTATTTCTCTGTAACATCTGAATCAGGAGAGGCTGCACATGTTCTGAACTGGTGCCTGGATGCAGTGTTGGGTTGGATGAGGGCCAACAAACTGAGACTGAATCCTGACAAGGGTGGGTGGTTCCCAGGTACAGGAATTGGGAGGTTTGTCTGTTCTAGACAGGGTTGCACTCCCTCAGAAAGAACAGGTATGTAGTTTGTGGGGTATTTCCAGATTCAGCATTGTCATTAGAGGCCCAAGTGGCTTCTGTGGTGTGGAGCACCTTTTACCAACTCAGGTTGGTATGTCAGCTACGTCCTTTCCTGGACAGGGATAGCCTGGCCACTGTAATCCATGCACTCATAACCTCATGTTTAGATTACTGTAATGCGCTTTATGTGGGACCTCATGCTTGTGTTAGGTTTTGCATAGGCAGAACGAGATTACCACCTGACATCGGGATTATCACCTGACCTGGTGGATGTTACTTGAGTTCAAGTATACAAGGCCTTTGGTCAGGAGACATGGTCTCGAGGTGATATGACTCAGCAGCCTTGAACAGATTTGGGATCAACATGTTGATGAATAGGTTATACACTGGGGTGAGTAATATCCTATTTATAAGTGCAGGGTCTGGGGTATATAAGCTAACACAGTTGCTGATAGCTTCCGTCACTTCACTCTCTCTGTTGCTTGCTGTCTCGTCTCGACATGTCCCTGGACTTCACTTCATCTAGCCTTACCACTGGGGTAGTGGGTTTGAGTCTGCAATGATGTAGTGAGTATAAATGCATTGATTGCCTTAATCCCATGTAATTGGGTCTTACAAATAAACTCTTTAATCTTTATTAACTGCTGTTATCTCCTCCTTCCGCTTGCGTGACTGGGACTGAGGGTCATTGGCTAGGGGAGCTTTTGAACCCGGGTCAGTCCAACTCTCACATCGGTTATGGGCCCAGATAACGATCTGATGGTTATCTTAGATGGGAAGATAAGCCACAGAAACGCAGTTTGGAGAAATTCGGCAGTTATAGAGTTAAAGGAATTTGTTTACTATTTGTAAGAACGGTTTGTAAATAAACCGGGGAAGGCGAAGGATTGTTGCTAAAGCTGGGAGCTGATAACAGCGGCTTAGAATGCAGCACAACTGAAAAATGCAAACAGAGAGACGGAGGATTTTTCGTTTTGGAAGCAGCTGAAACGGAGGTGCCAGGCTTGGCAAAATCCAAGGCTACAGACTGTGAACGTGGGTGCCGGTTCGGGCAGCTACCAGGCTGAACAGTCAACAATGCTGGACACAAGGATTTCGTATTCCACAGCTTGCTGGAGTGATTGTAAAGGAGCTGTATCGGGCAAGGAAATATCTCCAGGAGGCTCTGTCTGTGTCTATTCATTTGAATCAAGGCTACAGCAGGAGAGGATCATATTTCATTTACAGTTTTCTTCACTCAGCAGCGGATCAGCTATCTTTTGCATTGTATCAACAAGTGGCTTGGATTACAAATGCGTGGATTACGTCTGACGTGGGTAAAGCGTCTGGAGCGTCATGTCGCAGCAAAGCAAGGTCACGTGTGACAAACGTATTTTGGGAAACTTGATACTACACCGGGGGCTGTATCAAACCAGCGGAGGCGTGGTTTTAAAACAGAGGAAAAACAGCGCGCAGTTTTGAACAGAGAAAGCTGTGCTTAAAATGTGAAGCTGTTCTTCATTTTCTTCATGTGGGATCACAGAAGAAGGAGCTTGAAATCAGCAGGGGTGCTGCTGAAGGAAAACTTTGTGTTTTAACCCAGGACATAACAAAATGGACATTATTTTGTTGTGAGCAGAAAACAGTGGATTGTTTAAACGAAGTTTTCTGTGTTGGACATAAATAAGCAGGAAGAAGACTATGCAAATGGTCAGAGGTTTAACAGTCATGTTTTGAAAATGTATTTCTTGAAAGTTGGATAACTTGGATTCAAGAAAATGTAATATATGCTTTGAAATGTCAGGAAATGTACTGAATGTATATATGACATGAGTATATTGTGGATTTTTCTGTAGCAAAATGTAAAATGCTGAATAATTAGTAGGTATGTTTATATGGCAAAGCTAAGAGATGGATTATTTCTTTCATACTGTAATGATGTAATAAAGAAATGGAAAGTTGTACTGTTGCAACTATAAAAGGTTAAATGCTTATATGTATGACATGTACATGCATGCATATCACATGAATGTTTGATCATTTAGATTCACAGGCTTGTGAAAGAAAATGCAAACTTTGGTGGGGAAAGCATTGGGAAACTGTAATTTTCACATGAAAAGTAATTTTGTGCACATAAACAAGGGATGCTAGCTTCAACAGGTAAACTGGAAGGCAAGCTGAAAAACCAGTTCATTTCATTTAAATTTGTTCTTGGTAATCTTGTGGATACTCTGATGGTCTTTAGAGGAAAGGCACGTTATTTCATGATGTTAATTGATCAATACACGAGGTACAGGTTGTGTACATGTTAGATAGCAAAACTGAAGTTTTGAACAAAGTCAAGGTGTTTTGTGCTTGGATGGGAAACAAGCATATTACCCATGTTACCTATTTTCTTTTCAGATATGGGGGAAAGTTCAATTCAGTGCATGTTTTGATGACTTTCTAACAGGATGTGATATTGAACACATGGATTGTGTGGAAGAGTAAACAAACACTCAGAAGAGGTGATAATAATTTGGATAATGAGGTTTGGGTAGAAGCTCTTAAATGTTTTTGATTATGTACATGATAGAAGTTTTAGTTCTGTGTGATGAACTGTACACCTTATAGAAAGTAGTGTAGAAGGAGGAATCTTCTGGAGAAACATTTCAGGATCTTGGATCTGATATGTAGGTACATACACCTCAAAGTTAGAAGAAATCTGTAAGGGAGCTTACATGAGATTTTTCTAGAAAATGAGAATATTGTGTTTTACATGAACAACACTTGGATAGTGAGATTATCTAGTAGTGTTTAGTATAATGCTAAATGAAAAGGCGAGATCATTTTTCAAAATTAATTCTGTTAATGCAGGGGATGCATCAAGGGCAGAGTCAGAATAGAAAAGCATTTGCTGAAAGACAGTCAGGTAAATTTGACAAACTGATACACATTTGGTTTAGTGGAGACTAAACAAATGATTGTTCATCATTGGTGCAAGTTTATTGGAACAGGAACCTGATGACTGATAAGGTAAGGAACAGGTGAGTCAAACAACCTGTGAGATATCAGGATGAATTTGCAGGAAAAACCATTTGAAACTTCAAAATTTCAAAGAGGTGAAAAATTATCTGTTAAGGAAGCTGAACCATAGCTTCAGGCTATGCAAGCTGAGTTGAATTCTTTGGAAAAAGAACAAAAATGGAAGCTGGTGAAACAAACAGCAGTCCATGGAACTCATTGTTACCAGATAGATTTTTAAAATGAAAACTAACCAGATGAAAAAAGGTTATATGACAAATAGCAAGATTGGTTGCTTGTGATTTTTTTGCTCAAGTTAAAAAGGAGCTGGATAATCATGAGTGAGTGCAACAACAATTTGCTTTGGAAACAGTTAGACTGATGTTTAAGAATGTAAAGATGTAAGAATATTTCACAATTGAAATATTGGAACATAAGCATTTTAAATGAGAGGAAGTCTTTAAATGGAAAACTGTCTGTGAGATTTTCTGTAGAAAAGTTAGAATCAGCTGGAGGCTGGAATTCTGTTTTGAACTCAAACATTGTTGAAGTGAGATTTGCACAGAGAGGCAGATCAATGTTTGTTTGTTAAACAGGAGAAACAGGGACATAGACTGTATGTACTTTGTTTAGATGGGTGATCTATTGTTTTTTCTGGACAGATAAAAGCAATATGATATAATTGATCCAGGGTTTGGAATTTCATTGAAATGAAACTGCTTGGTGGTGGATCAACTGTTTATTTGTAAATAGAAGTTGAAAAGGAGAACCAAGAGGGCAGTATCTTACTGCAACAAACCAGAGAAATATCATGGATGTGATTGAGAATTTTGGAGAAACTCAGTGAGAGACTCCAAATAATTGAGGATTTTCAAGCACATGCTGATGGAAAAGCAGTTTGAATGCTACACAGAAGCATTGGGCTGTTGAGCTTTACTGTACAAGCAACAAGGCCAGGTATTGCTGTCAGTGTGATAGGCAGACTGTTAGACCAACAGGACATGCTTGGAGAGCTCTGAAAAGGAGTTGAGTGTTATCTGGAAGGAACATCACACTTCAGAATAAGAGTTACAAGTCAGAGCACAGGTGGCTTACAGATTCACAGAAAGGCCAGTTGTGGTTGTGATAGTAAGAACAACAAGAACACACCTGAAGTTTGTTATTTTTATAACCATACTTTGTTTGATTGATTTTGTAGAAACAATCATTTAAAAGTTACAGTTCAACTGAAGCTGAACTGAATACATTGTATTATGTATTGTGCTATTATGCTATTGTAAAGCTTGAATAGTTATTGCATTTGTTTAAATAGTTTAAATTGTTAAAAATGTTTAAATGATGCTGAGATTGATGTGAAAAACCTATTACAGTTTTTTCAGGAAACCAAGGCAGGATTGCTATGCTGCAGGCAGATAGCAATACACAACGTTTTGGGTTTGCAAATAAAACTGTGTCATAAGGAGGGATACATCAGAAGTGATTTGATGGTGGTTCAAATTTCTGACAGGTAAAGTCATTCCTGCAAAAGTTTTTTTTTTTCCAAAGTTCATAGATGAAAAAACAGCATCAGATGTCAACAAAGCTGTTGCTGTTGTATGAGGTAAATAACCACGTTCTGTGCAAATGCAAAAGCAGGGGGATGTTAGGTTTTGCATAGGCAGAACGAGATTACCACCTGACATCGGGATTATCACCTGACCTGGTGGATGTTACTTGAGTTCAAGTATACAAGGCCTTTGGTCAGGAGACATGGTCTCGAGGTGATATGACTCAGCAGCCTTGAACAGATTTGGGATCAACATGTTGATGAATAGGTTATACACTGGGGTGAGTAATATCCTATTTATAAGTGCAGGGTCTGGGGTATATAAGCTAACACAGTTGCTGATAGCTTCCGTCACTTCACTCTCTCTGTTGCTTGCTGTCTCGTCTCGACATGTCCCTGGACTTCACTTCATCTAGCCTTACCACTGGGGTAGTGGGTTTGAGTCTGCAATGATGTAGTGAGTATAAATGCATTGATTGCCTTAATCCCATGTAATTGGGTCTTACAAATAAACTCTTTAATCTTTATTAACTGCTGTTATCTCCTCCTTCCGCTTGCGTGACTGGGACTGAGGGTCATTGGCTAGGGGAGCTTTTGAACCCGGGTCAGTCCAACTCTCACAGCTTGGTCCAGAAGCTGCAGCTGGTGCAGAATGCAGCAGCCAGGATGCTTAGTGTAGGCATTGTTATAGAAAGGCATAACTGTGGGCATGTGCCCCAGATCTTTTGAGATGCTCCAGTACCAGCATCTGCCTTAATACAAGCCTGCCTCTTCCCCGTGAGCTCAGCAGCCTTAAGTGCAGAGAAGACTTTAGGACTCACTCCCCTGGCAAACCAATAGGTGGTGTAGTATGAAGGCAGAAGCTTATTTTTTCCCCTCCACCTTTAACTTCTCCAGCATAGCTGCAGGCAGCAGATTATGCCAAAAGGAGGGTTAAGAGTACATGACATAATGTTCCAGGAAGTGCTGTGTGCAGAGCGCCTCATTGCACTGCTATAGGAACATAGGAAGCTGCATTATACTGAGCCCAGTATCTATCTAGCCCAGTATTGTTGGCAGTGACTGGCAGTGGCACTCCAGGGTTTCAGACAGGTTTTACCTGCCTTACCTGGAGATGCCAGGGATTGAACCTAGGACATTCTGCACGCAAACCATGTACTCTACCACTGAGCTATGGACCCTCCCTGATGAGGCTTTTAAATAGATTTTACCATTTAAAAAAAGTCCTCAGCCACTTCATCTCATAAAGTTAATTTAGGTATGTACAACCCTCACACACCCTTCACCCCAGAGTCTCTGAAAAGACCTACCGGTACTTGACTTGGGGAATTGTCTCTCCCCTCTCCTCTTCATTTGCATTCACTGCTTTTCTTTTCTTCTTCTTCCCTCCTTTATTCTATCCTGGTCTTTCTTTCTCTTCTTTATTCCATCCAGAGCAACTCTTGGGGAATTCTCAAGGGGGAAGGGTGGTGGGTAACATACTTTCTGAATTGTGTTTGACTTTGTACAAATAGACAAGAGGGTTTATTTTTCTCCTTCTCCTCATCCAGCTCTTTGGGAAAAGTGGATTCACTTGGCTGCAGAGGAAGGAATCTGGGGCTATTGTGTTTGTCAGTTGCCATTATCCAGCAATGGAATGACAAGCTTTAATAAATACTGTGCATTCATACAATCCTATATATGCCTACTCAAAAGTAAGTCCCATTATGTTCAATGGGGCTTACTCCCAGGAAAATATACATAGGACTGTAGCATATTCTATTTTGAAGCCTGATTCTCTGCGTCTTTTACTCAGAAATAAGTCCTGAGTTGTGAGTGTGGTACTGCAGGCTTAATGAACTGCCTACTCCACTCCACTCCACTGATTTGGCTACCCTTTCAGCTCAGTACTGTGCATGTTTTGTCATTTGTGTTTTGTCATGGACTCTAGCTTCGGTGGTGAGGGTAAGGCCCTTTGTACATGCTTAGAGGTACTTTCTCCAGAACATAGTCCTAGTATTGAAAACAGATTGCTCGGCTGAATTGTAGTGAAGTCTTGGCACAAATGAAGTTATGGGGAGGAGGAGGCAAGGCGATGTTGCACAGGACAAAGAGGAGACAGCATCTGTTGATGAAGCTTTGCTGGAGAGGATGGAAAAATGAGGCAGGACCGTTGTTGCAGGGGAGCAGAAGGCATGCGAAGTGCTTGGAGTTTTCTTGCAACAGGTGTGGTCAGTGCTTACTGTCTTAAACGGGAACACTGAGGCTTTAATCTGTGTTGGATATACTGTATACCATTACTAGTAAGTGTCTGGGGATAAGCTGCAATTGCTCAGTGGTGAAAGAACAGCATTCTTTCTGTGTGTGGTCAGAGTTATTTTTTTGCTAACTTTAGTGAAATGTAAATAAATTATAGCATTTCTAAATTAATGCATGCTCATATATTTACGTGTGTGTGTGTGTGTGTGTGTGTGTGTGTGTACATACACATGTGTATATACCAGGGGTGGGCAAACGTGCAGCCCCTGCCACCACCTGCTGCCTCCCCAAATTGTAAATATGTATATGTATCTCTTTATGTGTGTGTGTGTGTATCTATATTTATATCTATCTATCTATCTATCTATCTATCTATCTATCTAAACAAAATGGCCTCTGGAGTGGTCATTTTGAAGCTTCTTGGGCCCTTTGAGTGCTCCGTAGCTACCATGATGCACCAAGAGGGTCAAAATTAGCTTGAAAACAAGCTAATTTTTGACCATTTTTGGCACATTGTAGCTGCCATTAAAAAAAAGTATATCTATTTTTCCAGCACCAAGGGGGAGGGGGAGGGGAAGTGTGACCTATTGGGGTGGGGGGGTCGAGGGAGTGAAAATGGCCCCCAGACCTCCCAAAGTTGCCAACCCCTAGTATATACATATACATGTGTCTATGCAAAAACATGCAAATTTATGTCATGGCCTGTGCCCTGGATCTTTCAAGTACCTAAGCAATGCCCCTGATGTCGAGTGGGGTGCCTGGCCATGCACATGTTACGCCAGTGTTGAAGCAGCAGCATTGGCTACCTATTAGCTACAAGCACAAGGTCTTGCTGTTGGCATAGAACGCCCTGAACAGCTTGGGACCAGGTTACCTATCTGGCAGATCACCTTCCCCAATACAGACTTGTGAGATCATTAAGATCATCAAAGGAGGTCTTGCTGGTTGAACCACGGTCTGCAGCAGGACAGAAGCAGGCCTCCTCCGTGGGGCTGCCCACCTTATGGAATGACTTCCCCCTTGGTATTTGGGAGGCTACTGTAGCATGCTTTGGCACCAATTAAAGACCTAAAGGTCTTTACCCAGGCCTTCCCTGAGTGCGTGTGCTGCCCAATTTGTTTGTTCACTTGTAATTATGGTGTTGTATTGGTCTTAATTGGTTTTAATGTTTTTATTAATGTTTTAGAGAAATGTTTTAGCCATTATTATGTATTTTGACTGCGTTTTAATGTATATCATGATGTATTTTAATGTATTTAATTTTCTTGTAAACTGCTTAGAGATATTTTTTAAATATAGTCAGCAGTATAGAAATCCATTAAATAGATTAATAAATAATTTAATTAAAATAAAATGATGGGAGAGATCTTGGAGAGCTGCTGTTGATCAGAGTATACAATATTGGGCTAAATGGACAAAGAGGTTGACCTCGTCTATGGCACCTATGCGATGGGACAATGAGTTGACAAAAAGGATAGAAATAAAAGTCTAGGAACCTATTGACCCAGAGTAGAGTAAGCAAAATGTGTACGTTACCTACCTTCAAAATGCAGTGTATTGATCCACATGTCCGTCATTTAATTAAAGTGCTGTAATTCTACTTACCCAAGGAACCTTCTGGATGTATGCATGCTGCGGCAGCACATGCCCTTTTGCTAAAGTATATGTATCCCCCACCAGTGCGTACAGGCTTTTCATGATGAAAGCTATAGAGCAAGAAGAGATAGAAAGAGATGCTCACATGGAATATGAAACTGAGCTGTCTGTGGCATATCTTGAAGAAGATGATCACTCCCTCTAATAATGAACTTGGTGCCCCCGTGCCGACAGAAATGGAGACAAAATGGGGCCACTGAGCAAGAACAGGTAGGTATCGGCATTCTCAGGAAAAACCCAAGGCTTGCAGAAATACAGTTTTTAAAAAAAGAAACCAGCAAAAGAGGATCCTCCAAAAACAGTCTAACGAGGAACAAGCATGATCAGTGAGCATGAGGACCTATAGAATTAGAATGCAGAGTGTCAGCTGGAAAAGAAAACTGAATTGGCTTCCTTTAGTTCCAAGCAGCTTAAAGTATGTCGAGGAAAGCAAAGCTGAACAGGAGCACTCCTGTTAGGGGTAAGGAGGATATACTGCAACATTTGTTTTTTGCAGGCCACACTTGTTCTGAGTTTAAAGCAGACTGTGCCATGTACAGTAATACCTTGGATTGCAAGTAACTTGGTTTGAGAGCATTTTGCAAGACAAGCAAATTTTTAAATATTTATTTATTTATTTTTGACCTGATATACAAGCGACGTCTTGCAATACAAGTACTGTAGTACGGCTTAAATTAAAAATCTCTGTACAAATTTTTTTGGGGGGATTTCGTTTTGATATAAGAGTGTTTTGGATTACAAGCACGTTTCCGGAACAAATTATGCTCTCAATCCAAGGCATGACTGTATTTGATGTCAATATTCACTTTGAAATCAGCACATTTGACACAGTCAAATAGAATATCAGTGAATCAATAGGCCAAAGCTCACTTCACAAAGCATCTGACTGTTTCAATGCTGTTCAATATCCCTTTGTTTCCCTGGCTGCTACTTCTTCTTTGTGCATTTCTCCCCCTTTACCTTCACAGCCCTGAACCCTCAGTTGCTTATACTGCACTTTAATCTAACTGGCAATCCACATGACATTGTTTATGCATATCAGGGGTGGACAACTTTGGGAGGTTGGGGGGGGCTGGACACCCCACAACTTGCAAGCTACACTTCTGCTGCCGCCAGCACCCTGTGCAATTCTGTAGGGTCCTGGCAGCCAAAAAACATGCAGATTTGCCATGGATTTTTGTCAGCAAACCATTGCAGAACACTACAATAGCCAAATTTAGCTTGAAAACAAGCTACATTTAGGCACTGTAGCACTCCGTAGCAGTTTGCCACCAACTTTTGGTGGCAAATCGGTGTTTGTTTTTCCCCCTGCTGCCAGCCTGCTGCAAGGCTGGTAGCAGAAAACATTTTTTTGTTTCAAAGATACTTCAGAAGTTTAAGATAGAATTGCAGTGAATGAACTTGGGGCAGGGGGGTTATAATCTGAAAGTCAGTTTCCTCAAGTCAGTGGGAAGATTAAAGACTTTGGGAGGAAAAAGAACTCAAACAGTTCTTTGATGTTATTATTAGCTACTAAGAAATATTTCCAAGAATTATGTGCTCTTGCTACAGTTAACTTTCACAGTGAGCACTATGAAGAAGGAAATCTCATTTGTCAGAAGTTTGCACTTGACTTTTTTTTCTGTTGGAAACAATGAGGCATATTCTAATACAGATTTCCTTTATTTAAGGTCATTAACCTAATTGGTTTACCACTGATCCAGTCTAAAACTTTCTTGTTGAGAAACAAGACAGGATAATTACCTATGTGTTGAATAGAAGGTACATATTATATTAAACTCTTAGTATTTGCTTATCTTTTTTTAAGTACAGTAAAAGTATTTACTTTTGAAGTATTTATGCCTTGAATGCCATTTTCGCGGTAGAAAGGCAGGGTAGAAATCAAATCAATCAATTAATTAGTAAGCTATAGTGGTACAGCTGCCACTATTCAAAATAGAATCCAAACTGTTGTTTGAGCCAGGAGGTGGTGAACCACTACCTCACTGCTATAATATAATGAATGGACATACAATTATTGCTCTATGGGAGATACTTCTGATTTTAAAATCTCACAGGTTGGTTTACATTAGTCCAATCTAATGATGGCTTCAGAGTGGATTCACACATGCATTTTCGTTGCCGACATCCACCTTTCGTTTCTGTGCTCTCTCTGCCTAACATACAGGCGCGATGTAGGGATTAACTGCACCGCAGTCATTTATGGGAACACATCTATGATGCCATGCTAGCATTCAGTAACAGAACACAGCATACCTTTTTAAGAACGCAAAGCCTGCATGCATTGGCCACTTTTAGAGCCAATGTGTGGCAGCCATTAAAAGCAGTAACCCCATGTCTCCATTTTTTCTTTTCTTTTCTTTCCCCCGGTAATGTTTAGTAATGCAACATCCATGATGTGACATCATTGCATTGTGAGTTTCCCCACCCCTACAAATGACAGTTCATAAAGTAGAGAGGGGCAGGGGGAAACGTGCAAGATTATGATGCCATGTTAAACTTTCTGGGTTATATTCAATATTACACTAGTGGAAAAGTTACAAAAGTTGGCATTAATCCACAAGTGGTTGTAAAATCACAAGTAGAACAACTAGCACAAGCAACACCTAGCCTAATGAAGTTGTGAAACAACTTGTGGAATGCCTTGTGGAACACCTTGTTGAATGATTTGTGGAATAGTTTATGGGATGTCTTGTGCAAGCAGAAGCAAAGCATTGGAAAAAAAATATGTGCACAAAGATAAAAATGGGTTTTCTGCAAACAGTAGAAGCTTTGTGCTGGTGGAATGATGCCATTGATACAACCCTCTGTATTAGTAAATGTTCTGGGGGAAAGAAAAGGAAGAATTGCAGGGCTAATGCTTTTAGTGGCGGCCTAATAGCAGCCATGATATGTCATTCCAGCCTTAGCTCAAAGCCTGCAAGACAGTGACATTACTACTTATTTCATTCTGCATTCTTTAATGTAACTGCAGACTTTTACTTAAACCAGTGTGGGTGAGAGCCAATGTGGTTGTAGTGGTTGGACTGTAACTGTGGAGACTTGGGTTCAAATCCCCACTCAGCCATGAAGTTCGTTGGGTAACTTTGGGCCAGTCACTGACTTTTAGCCTACTGTACCTCACAGGGCTGTTGTGAGGATAAAATGGAAAGGAGGAGGAACATGTACACCACCATGGCTCCTTGGAGGAAAAGGCAGGATATACATGTAACAAATAAACAAACAAACAGATATCTGCATCTCAGCATCTTTGCAGACAAGCCTTGTAGTGTGTTGTGCAAATAATTGGCCTGTATCAAAGGATATAGAGGGGAGAAGGAAGTGGGCGGATGGGTATTACTACACACACAAACACACGCATACACACACAATTAGTAGTTACATGATGGCCTATAGAAAACTAATTTCAAGTGTCATTAGTAGACTTTTATAATTATTTCCCCATTTGATACTTTGGTCATTTAGCAGATAAAACCATTTCCTTTGTCATTAAATATTATACTTACTGTTTTTGAATTTTTCTATCACAGCCATAGCAGAGCCCATGGAGTGGCTGGTTGTCAATTAACTCTACAAAGTAACTCAAAGGGACTGATGTTTTTCTTTTCAGCTGTGCCTGTTCCCAAAATGGAACATACCTAGACAAAACCAGGGAATAAATATGTTCAGAAATATATTTGTCATAAGAGGATCCAGAGGAAAGTTTAAAAACTCATAGCACATACTGAGGTAGCACCTGAGCCTTAAAAATGCGTCAGTGTTACTCAGAAGCACCAAGCAAGGAGTGCTTCTTTCCTTAGAAAATGTCACAGAATATACTGAAATGTCCTTTTTAATAATATTCAGCTTAAAATGGGTGGCCCCATAATAGGTGGCCCCATAAGCAGTGAGACAGTATGCAATGAAGAAAAGATAAAGAAAAAGGCAGATGCTATGAGCCCAGTGTTTGTGTCAATTGGTCCACAGGGCATAGTTATTCTGGGACAAGCATAGTCACATTGAATGTGTCCCTAGAATTACTGTCCTAGAGTGATCACAGTAATCATATGGTATCACAGGGGCCCATATGAATTCTGCATAGTCACATAAAAAAGCCTTCAAAATCTTATTTCTGGTGACTCTGCTCTTGACTCTGCAACTTTCACACCAGTCCATATTTAGCATGTTAAAAAAAACAACCTTCAGAGCTTAAACAAGGACAGAAGCAGATAAAAGGAAATGTAACAATACATGCTCCTGTGCAGCCCTACTTATTTCAGTAGGGCTTGTCCGGGCTACCTTTCTGAAGCATTGTATCCATGTCACAACCAACACATCAATGCTAAAAAATTCAAGCAGATTTTATACTGATTTAACTCTCAGGGTTCGCCTAAGGAACCCAGGGAGTTGTATTTTTGTGACATACCTGTCACAGGACATTTCTCTGGTTTAATCATGTTGTGGTGGTGGTGGTTGTTATGATAAGCTGCATTATGGTTTCAATTGTTTGTACTGGTTGTTAGCTGCCCTGAGAGTATATTACTGAAGTATGGGCTACCATGAACATTAAGTAAAATGAAATACTGTAAACAGCACTTCCCAGAGTTCCTTGGGTGCAAATCACAACAGTGAAGTCCATTGGAAACCAGTTTAAGTTTGTCCTGAAGACATGCCCAGCAGCTCTGTATGGTTGACCCTTGTGTGCTATCCTTGAGAGACAAAATCCCAACCCTTATAATGGTAGCCTGTGAAGTGGATGTCATGTAGAGTTTTAGCTCACCACACCAACTTTCTCCCCTACCCCACGCGCTTATTGGCAAAACAGCCTCCTTTGGAGATGAAAGAAAGCTGTCATGAATTAAGGCAGGTATCCGTCATGCATAACGTGATGTTTTTCAAAACAGTGGCGGCTTTCACATCCTGTTTGGCATGCCTTCCCTTTTCAACTTTCAAGGTGGGCACGCATGCCTCATGCTCTGATGCACAACACAGGAACCAAGAGTAAAGTGAGGAGAACCTTCCCTGTCCACAGATTTGACCTTCGCTGCCAAGACTGGGAGCGGGAAGGGCTGGGCGGATCTAAGGCATGGATGCAAATAAAGATGTGTCAGTTGCAAAAGCTGGCTTCAGTCTGGAAGATACAACATTTTTAAAAGATGATTTATTCGTAGATGTTGCACGATCATCATCAGATTACATTCACTTTCCATTACTGCTGAAGGTGAATGTTTACTGTTTGCACAGGGAAGTTGTGGAATTTCCATCGAACGTCTTTAGCGGGAAAAACAGTTGTCGGCAATGATTTAAAGTATATACCAACTGCTTGTCAATTCTGGGTGGCTTTAGTGAGATTTGAGAGCTGCTTTCCAGTGTTACATTTCTAAATTTAAAAAAAAGAAAAGAAAGAAGCAAAGCTGTGTAATATCTATAACCTTGTCAGGATCCCCGGACCTTACAAACCTTTGCAGGCTCATTCATTTGCGCTGATATATTTTACTGAGTTGAAGAATCCAATTTCTGAAGTATCAAGGAATGAGCCTATAGAAATGCTTGATTCCTGAGCTTCCCATGGCCACCAAAATCACGGGGGGTGGGGGGTGGGATGGTAAGGTTTAAAACATCTGTTTGAAATGTTAATCACTATCATGCTTAAATAGAACTAAAATGAACCTGGGTGAAGAAAATTACCAGGCAAATTCTCCTAATTCATATTTGCTTTCAGGTTATATTTATAGTATTCTCACATTCTCATTTACAGATTTACAGATCAATGGGCTTACTTAAGTCAGCATTGGGCTGTGGCCTTTGTCTAAAAAGCTGGTTTTTAATAAGCTGGTATTTAACATGGCCTAGCTTCAGCCGCGGCCTGCTGGCGCTCTTCGACGAGCTCGCTCCCCTCTTTCCTCTTCTTTGCTTTCTAACCCCAAAAGTCCCGGGGCCTTGTTCTTCCCTTGATTTTTTATTTGTCTGCTGGCGTTTTTTCCTCTCTCGCTTTTTATTTTAGTCCTTTGAGCTCCTCCTGTCTCCTTAACCGTAGCCCTTTCGGAACTCCCTGCCTCTTGATTGCTGGCCTGAAGCCCTTGGAAGGGAAGGGAAGAGTAGTCGCCATCAAGTCAGGGCATATCGGCGTCTCTTCCTGCTTCAGTTGAGTAGCTTGTCTGCTGAATTATCCTCTGTTCTGTCCACTCACTCACTTCCTCCCTCGTGGTTGGCAGTGATGTCGCTATTGCCTCGCCCGTCCTCCTGCTCTTCCCTGCTCTTCCCTACATCGAACTGAGAAGATCGAAACAGCCCCTGAGCTAAACTGTGAAAATGTGGCAAAACGTGGGCCTGACGCTGCTGGTCATCGTGGCCACGCTAGTTTGCGTACTGCTGTTCATGCTTTGTGGTTGGTACGTGGTCTGGCATCTCTTCTTATCCAAGTTCAAGTTCTTACGCGAGCTGATAGGAGACACAGGATCCCAACAGGGGGATAACGAAGTCACTGAACCTGAAGCTGAACAGGATATGCCACCCACTCCATAGAGGAGCAGACAGAAATTGACACAGCAGCGAAGGACCCCTGCCGAAGAAGCAACTTAAAATGGAATTACAGGACAATCCTCAAACAGCTGGTGAACACTTCTGTGGTCAAGTGACTTGGATATTTAACACTAACTTAAAATTTGTTTTTAAAAGACGAAGAAAAAATGAGAGACTTAGTCTTAGGGTGCAATCCTATGGCCCCCTGACCTTGCCTGGGGGGGCATAGGATAGGTCAGATTCCCTGCTGTGACCTCGGAAATCCTTTCTGAGGTCGCACTGGGGACTTCAGCCGCAGAGCGCCCTCCCTTGCCACCTCACAACTGGTGTGATTCTTTCCGTGCCAGGTGGGAACCAAAGACAGAAGACCGTCTTCAGTTCTGGCATGGGGGGGCATTCCCAGGGCAGGGGAGGAGCGAGGCACCATGGGTCTGAGGAGATATGGGCATAATCATCTGGTTGTGACTATAGCTCACAAGGAAGACCACAGCAGGTCCCAATAGGAGCTTGGTTTCGCAAGAAATGAGCAGCCTCAGCCTCTGATTGAACTGGCAGTCTGGCACAGAGGATGCAAATGATTATGAAGGTGTGAATGGAGAGTGATTGAAAGCTGGAAGGCATGGATGGGCAGCAGATGAAGTCTTACTTCTTAAGATTAACACACATGGCCTGAAGGGATGAGAGAGAAATTCCTGAAAAGAAATTGAGACAGTCCTGGACAAAAGGATGTCCCCAATCCTGACTCCATCAGGATCTTGAACTAATCAGGTGCGGAGGGGGGTTAACCACAAAAGCTTCCCCCTATGACACCCATCAAGGGCCATAGCCTCACACAAAGGACAGGAGACCCTCCGCCATAGGCACACAAAGGGCACAGAGCAATTAACGGTGGTTAAGAACATCAGGGAGACAAAGACAGCCCTTGCCCCTCTCAGGTAACAAGGAGTTCAGAGAAAAGGTATAAGAACTCAAGCTTAGAAAATAGGAGTCAGCAAGCAGGAACGCGTGCACCTCTTGCTCCCCTCTGCCACGCAGGACCCCTTCAACGCGGGACGGACAACAAGACAAGTAGCTATGGATTCTTCTCCCCCCCCCCCCGCCACTCCTTGCTGTCCATAGGCTGCCAGGGCATAGGGACCTTTTACCTCTGTCAGAATGATAGAGTATGACTGGAGATGCAGTAGGTACATTTTGCTGCCTGAATTTATTGTGTAAGGCATCATACCATCAGAAACCAAGACACTGTACCTGCTCTATATTTCTTCTTGAATAAACAGCTCCTTTTTTCTTCTAAACGTGTTGTGTCTCAGTTTAGTGTTTATATGTTGTGTCTCACTGTCTCAGTTTAGTGTTAGTATGTCAAGTCTATGCTTAGTGTTAAAGGGCGAAGCGCACACTTCACCCAACTGCACGCGTCTTTACCCTAGCCAAAGATCCCAAACTTTTGCAATAGGGTGGGGTTAGGCTCTCTTCTTGAAGGGACTGGAATGCTCAGATTATCTGTCGTAACACCGCCATAATCCGACAGATCCAGATGGTGCCTCAGCCTCTCCTTCTCATGAGGAGAGGAAAAACATTTAGACAGCCAAAATTGGTTGTCTAAATGTTTTGGAAGGCGGGACAAGCACAGAGTCAATGGATGTCCATAATCCTCTGAGTTCGGAGGGTTACGGGCACTTGCATTGGGGTTGCCCGGTGATGATCCAGTCCCACTGTAGGTGGGGCACCCAAGTACAGAGGATTCTCAATAGAGCCCAATGTGCCTTTAGCATGTGCACATGAGCTTAAGTAGAGGTGGTGCAATGGGCCCTTATGGGAGTTCTGTGCTTCCTCTTCCATCACCACCCAGCCCTCTCATCTAGATACAAGTTATTCATGCTGTGAAAGTTGGATTAAACCATCCCCCTAAGATTTAAGCTTTTCGAAAGTATTTCTCAAAGCCAAATTTTACCAGCAAAAGCTGAAACTGATCCAAAATTCCCCAAAACTGAAATTGAATTCTGAAATGTCACCAAATGTTGAATCCTTCCAGTATGAGGAAGGTACAGCTCTAACTTTCAACTAAAGAATGTATCTGTATTTGTATTTTTCCTTGTAGGGCAAACCTGTATAGCAACACTTCACCAGAAGTCTGGAGAAGTACACAGTACACACATCCAACAATGATAGCAACAGGCACTGCTCCATACAGACTACATAACTGGGGGGATCTACAGTAGAGCCCCTTCTGTGTATCAGGAAGCACTGTCGTGTTATTCATGCAAAACACATTTACCACTGTTGGTGCACATGCTAATAAATACAGTGCAGTTTTTCCACTGTGTTGAAAACATGATCTTGTGTCACACAGAGATGCAATTGTGGGAGAAGCAGGAGGAGTTGGAAAGGTGATGATGTGTGCAGGGAAATGGCCCTTTAAGTTTCATTTGTTTGGGGCTTTTTTTAAAGATCCATTACATTTATGTGCACGTTCGCTGGTGTGAAGGATTGAAGAGTAGTGTGGCGTAACCCCACAATTCAGTTCCCTGGTGTATGTCTGCAATAGTATGTTTAGTGTGTCTAGAATGTTGAACCGAGTGGGTGTGGTTTGTGATGTCTTGGAAAGGGTGGGGGGAGGAGTATATAAGGAGTGTTTGAGTGATGTCAGAGTTAGTTGAGTGTGTTATATGGGAGTGTGGAGTAGTGTGTTTGGAGTGTGGGGAGAGTTGGGAGTTGGGGAGCTAGGTTAGTTGGATTATTCGTGTCTTGTCTGTCAGGAGTTTTGAGAAAAATCAGTGCTTGTCTGAAGAATGAAAATATTTAGAGTTATAGGGACTTAGATTAATTACAAAGTGTTTGGTGTAGGCAGGTTTAAAGTTATTTTCTGGAACTAAGATTTTGAGAATTAAAATAAACTTATTTTTGTTTTGTTTGCTACCCAAATCCTACGTGTCAGCTTGGCGTTATTAACCTGCATTACTCTGAAATCTACACACATACACACACACCTTTGTACCCACAGTATCATACATTTAAAATAGATCCTTAATAACCTGTATTAAACTTTTTCCTCAATGGTAGGGGAAAGGTTTCATTTGACCCTCCCCTCAGGTTTTTAAGTGTTGGTGCTTAGCCTGAGAAGGGTTTATGCAGCGGGTCCTAAAGTGGAAGGGACCGTGTTGTCGCAAGCATAGATTTTTTTAAAAAAAGTAATTCACAGCTCCTTCCCGAAAGCCAAAGCAATCCCCCCTCTCCTGTGTTGACTTTTGCAGGAGTAAGCACCATTGAAGACAATGTGATTAACTTCTGAGTAGACATGTATATCAGTGCATTTTCAGCTAGTTGTTCCTCAGCCAGCACTTGAAGCAATGTCAGAGGTTTGTGTTAGTCACAGATTCACACCTCTGCATCTGCGCATTAGCAAATACTGTTAAAAAAAGAAGAAGCCTGATAGGACACTTCCTCAGTGCAGCACCACTCCCCCCCCAGCCCACCACCCTGCTGAAGCCACTCCTCCTCCCCCCAGAACAATACTGCAAGTTTAGCACACTCTGAAACATATACCGCAGAAAAAACACAACATATTAAAAAAAGTTGTGATATTACTGGTCTGAAGAAATCTGGGATATAATGGCAGAAATAGCATGAGGAGGTTGGTTTGGGGTGTGTGTCATGTGACATGCCAGTGAATCAGGCATTACAATGCTGGTAAAAATCCCTAGTGTAGATCCCAGCAGTTCTGGTAATTTAACCAGCCACTTCAATAGTGTGGCCAGGTGAGACACCAGCATGGGTTGAAAGGCCAGTTACATACAGATTTCATTGACTGGATGAACCATATGAGCATAACCAGTTCTCCAAACAAACACACACACATATCTATATCTATATCTATATATCTATATCTATATGAGAATTTAAGATATCATCCAAGAGAATCGATTTCTATCAACATTAATGAGCTCAAAAAACAGTACCCAGATTAGTCTTGTACACACAGTATGCAAGCAGTATCATTATGCAGAAGATATCATTGGAACCTTGTGAACCAAACAAATGGAAGGATTCCATAGCACTTAACAGGGGTGAAAGGATATGGGAAACTGAAATACCAGAGGGTCCTAGAGAAGCAACCATGCCAGTGGAGGAGAAAAGATTGAGGAGTGGAGGAGAAAGGACCCATTGACTCTCAACACTAACAATCAAGTCACCAAAATTTATTCATTTTTTAATAAACATTGTTATTTATTTTTTTAATTTAAAAATCTATAAGCCACCTTTCTGGATCACATCCAAAAAGACGACTACACAACAATTTTATATTGCATTGTCAGAGCAGAAGCATATTAGATTAAAGCCTTTATGTCCCTGTTTAAATCTGAAGATTTTTTTAAAAGACAGTTTTTCTGTTTGAGGATCAAACTATGGAAGTTTAGCTCAAAATGTCATATAAAGAGATCCCTGCAGGATAATGCTACAAAAGATTAATAAAATTCTTGATTACCCATTCTCAAAATACTGCTTCTAGTGAAAATATTTATTTTTTAAAATCTCCATGTTCAAATTTAGTGAGTATGGTGACAGCTGAGCTGGCCTTGCCGTATCACTAACTCCCTCAAATGGTAAATGCTGGTATTTCTTCTCAGAATTAAGATATTCTCATTTAATATCTAAAATTCATTAAACACGTTCACAGTTAGAAAAGAAATCTATTTTAAAACCATATGCCTACTGCTACAAGATATGGACATAGTTTATCCCTGAACTAGACAGCAGAAGAAATATCAGAAAAGTGTAGTTCTGGTGAGATAACAGAAATAATCAGATTAAAATTGACTCAGAGCCTAAAGGCGCAATCCTATGCAAGTTTAAATGGAAAAAAGGCCTACAACTCCCAGAATGCTGGGGCATGCTGGGAGTTGTAGGCCATTTTTCCCTCTAAACTTGCATAGGATTGTGCCCTAAGATTTACATATGCTCATATACAATAAATCCTTAATTTGATGCTTCTTCAATGGAGACTCTTTTCTTTTTTTAACTCACCCCCATGGGGGGGGGTGGAATGGGGGGGAACTGAGTGGGAAGGTTTAACCCCCCCCCTTCTGGTCCCAATTCTAATCGGGCCACATGTGCTTATACAAAAGTAAGGGGAACTATCATGCATAGTTACACTATGCATGATCAGCATAACGTTTCATTTGGCCCTCAGTTGCCTGCAGAGCGCAAGAAAGACAGCAATACCCATGCCTAATAAGGCAAGACTGATATGTATCCGTTATGTTTGTATTCTGCCTTTCCTCCAATGAGCTCCAAGTGGCATTTTAGCCTCACAGCAGCCCTGTGAGTGAGGTAGCTTAAATTGAGAAGTAGTGATATGTAGGCCAAGCCCAGTATTCTAGCCACTGTAGCACAGTGGCACTCTTAGAGTAAAAGAATTTTAAAGTTGGAAGGGACCTTGGAGGTCATCTAGTCCAAACTCCTGCTCAATGCAGGATCTACAGTGCAGGAGGCATCTATGTCAGAGGTAGGTAACACATGCCCCATGGGCTGCATATGGCTCTCGCTGCCCCCTGCTGCCCCTTGGAAGAAAAGGGGAAAGGTCATGGTTTGCTTCCCAAATTCAGCAAAAACCTGCTACAGAAGCTTAGAATGGACAAACGTAACTTGGAGAAAAACGGCTATGGAGGCTTAGAAAAGAGAAACTTAGCTAGTTTCCAAGCTAAATTTGTCCATTCTAAGCCTCCATAGTGGTTTGCTGCTGGATTTTGACAGCAAACGGTGACTTCTTTTCTTTTTTGCTACTGCCACAGTGCAGTGGCAGGAATGTGACCCCCAATGAATCCGGGGGAGGGGGGTTGGTCCCTAGAGTATCCAGAGTCGATCACCCCTGATCTGCAGCATCCCTGATAGACAGCCATTCAGCCTATCCTTAAATAATTCCAGGAGAGTCCACATCCTGAAGCAGGCTGGTCCTTACAAAATGGGTCATTTATTTATTATTTGTTATTTACATTTATAATACCATCTTGATCTGTGTAAATATAGTTTCTACCTACCCTGGTCTTCCACAACACTTTATTCTATAAGTGCTGCCCTCCACAAACTATTGCTGACTTGGGTGATTTTCAAGTCATCACAAAGGTAACATGCTAAAGTTTGTAAGGGCTAATACATAATATCAGTGCTAGGTCAATGTTATGAAAACATTCTCATCTCCATGGCCACAGAGTTAAAACAAATGTAGAATCTGTAGTAGTTCTGGGTCTGAGAAATGTTCCATCGATCTCAGTACCATGGGGGTGAGTTAAAAAAAGTACCAGAGGTACCAGTACCAGATGAGTGCTGGGCTGCGGTTTTTGTAGCTTCCATGGTTTTGGCAGGGGAAGAAGCTAAGGGCACAATCCTATGCAAATTTAGACAGGAAAAAGGCCTACAACTCCTAGTATGCTCCAGCCAGCCAGCTATGTTGGCTGGGGGGCAGGGGCATGCTGGGAGTTGTAGGCCTTTTTTCTGCCTAAACTTGCATAGGATTGTACCTTAAGAAATCTCTTCTTGAAAAATAAGACACATCTCGTTTCCTTCGGTCACCTGGATATGGCATATTCATTTTAACTGCTTCAGGAGCTCTATGGGCATGACAGCCTATCCGTAAGTACTTCAGAGACTGTATTTGCACCTGCTTAAAAGTGAGAGCTGATGTAGAATAGTGCCTCAGAATGTGTTGAGATCTGACTAGGGTGAGAAATTCATTTCAGTTCGATTATGACCAGAATTTACCCCATTTGCACCTCCTGAACCGAACCCAACATGAATGCAATCTGCACTCAATGTTTGTACATTCCTGAGCTTGCGAGGGTGTTTGCGGGGGGGGGGGGATGCATTTGAAAAGTGCACATATTAGAAAAATACACATGGGAAAAAAATGTCCTTTTAAAAAAGCATGCACAACCCTGCCTGACCTTCTCATAATCTTTTTTTTCAGAATCAAAAATATCAGAGAGCCATTTTTAAAAATCACATACGTCAAGCCTATGTATCTCGTGACCTGCCAAGATGAATGCAGCCCACTGACCACATATAAAGACCAACCAGCAGCTCAAGAAATCACCCAGTTTTGTTGCTTGTCAGGAACTGTAAAATCAGGACATCAAGCTCCTGACCAGCTTTGTGCATGGCTAGGACTAGGAGCTGCATTGATGTGGTGGTCAAAACTGCATTGTTATCCCACAACTCCAGGTGGGACACAACTTGAGCTTATTATCTCTGCAAGCTTTCATCTCATTGATCTGACATTGCATCGTCCACTTCCTCCATTTATTGCACTCAAATAGCTCTCCTGGTCTTAAAATAGATCTAAGCTCACCATGTGACTAGATGGCACAAGGTGTGCATGGCTTAACTAGTTTGAACTTTGGAGCACAGGAATACAAATAAGTAACAAAGTGTGGTGTTCTTTTTTTCTCTTCCAAAAGTATCACAGGAAAAAGGAAATCAAGTACATCAAAAAAGAAAACCATTTTAACTAAACAAACACTCAAATGTCTAAGAGGAACACGCCATGGAAACCTTACTAGTCACTTGAAGCAACTCGTAGCACATAGAGTTCTCTCTTGTGGGTTCCCACAAGAAATACTAGTGAGCAAATATTTACTTCCCAAATTTGGGTCATGGTGGGAAATATAAATATTTTGTATGTTACTTATTGTAGCCTATTAGGAGCAAAACATCCCAACTTTCAGGGTATAGTCAATATGAACAATATGCACAATGTTCAATGTATATTTTAAAACAATGGTGTTTCCTCCATATATAACAGTGAAGATCCAGTTAGAAATATTGCTGCATCCTCTGCTAAGCTTCCCAAGTAATTTGGCTCCAGGCCAAAAAACACATCAGTTCGGTTCGCTTCACCCTCCTTCGCTCGCATTCATAGTCAGGCCTACAGCCAGCCACTTTGGAAAGTTCAAGTGAACTGTGTGTTCTTGGCCAGTGAACAAGTGTTTTTCCACCTATAGGCTGGGTGGGAGGGGAGGAAGGTCAGGTGGGAGGAGAATGGGACAGGCTTCTGTGGTGGAAAAGAGATAATTATGGTTTCCAAGAGCAAACAGGAAACTGGATTGATGAGCACTTCAGGGAAGGAAATACATTTTGGTCAGAGTGGGTTAGCCATATTCCAAAAGGAGAAGGGCTCTTGTCCCTTTTAGAGGTCTGAAGTTGGTCAGCTTCTAAGCAGGTGCAGTTTTTCCCATCATTGTTGCACTGAGGTGGAAAAGAATTCCCAGCACCGTGAAGATACTGTCCAGCATTTACTTCTTAAAGAGGTAAAAGTACTGTTTGTCTGTTTCAAACAGTGTCACGCTATGTCAGTAATTATTTCCTTTTTCTCCTTAAAGGAGAAAAACTGCAGCTAAACATGCAAAACTCTTAGCATCAGTCACCGAATGGGAAGCACCTTTTATCATTGCCTCTTATTAATCCAAGGCTGGTCCGGTCATGTGACAGGTGGCACCATGAAGGGAAAGGAAGCATGAAGTCAGGAACTGCAGCCTGAACAGTGTAGCATGGCTTCTTAAAATGTTAGCATTAGTGAGGGGTGAACACCATTTGATCTCTGCTTGAGGCAGCCCAGTATCTTGGGCTGCTCCACATAAGAGTTTCCTACACAAAGTTGTTTGTCTGGGGGTGGAGAGGGGGTATCATACATGATAGCAACGTTTCTTAAATAATATAATAATTTACATGTCAGCCATAAAACCCTAGGCAACCCAAGCTGAGGAGGGACACTGAGAGATAGGCTTGGTTCAGATGAAATGCTAAACCAGAATTTATCAAGCTGCAAGTTTGGGGCCCAGGAGTGGCCCATGACATTGTTTCAGGTGTGCTGCACTTTCTCCTTCTATCCCACTCCTCTCTCATAGAAAGCTGGGTGTGTGTCACTGACCGGGTTCAGTCAACACAATAACCTACTCTCAAGAGGGCTGTTGTTGATTATTGTGGATTATTGTGTTGTCCAATAACAACTGTGATAACAAGCCATGGTTTGTTAACTTCAAAGAACCCATGAAGAAAACCCATGGTTTGTTGCTTGTGAACTGTGGGTTGTTCGTGGTTAACAAACCATGGTTTGTTAGAGTGGCTGGGTTCAGACAACATAATAACACACATTTCAGGAACAATCCATGGTTCAATGACAACCCACACTCAATCTTTGAGTGTGGGTTACCATGTTGTGTGCTGGCTTTCTGCTCTCTCCTTTCGCCACCACAGCTGCACCAAGGAACAGGAAGGAAGCAGGGGAGGGTGGAGCAAGCCAGACAAAAGGTGGCAGAGGGGAGAAGATGGAGACAGAGTAAGCAGCTGAAGCTGCACTATCCTGAAGCATCCTACCTGACCACAGAATGCCTGTCTGCCTCATCTGGCTCTTTCTCCTCATTCTCCTGCTGGCCCAGATGGAAGGAGGACACCGCCAGCAGCAGTCCCATTCCAGCAACTAACATGGAGCAGGACAAGCCATTATCCTTTGCCTCCTCATCTTGGTCATGCTGCCCACTGCCAGGGGAGGTGGCCACTTATGAATTGACCAAAAAAAAAAAAGGAAATGCATCACCAAGAAAAGATGACAAAAGAGGACACTGATTTGCATATGCTGATTTATATGTATAGATGCAAATTTAGAGAACATTATTATAATTTTTAGATACAAATACAGTCCATCACACCATGGTGTGGAAATCAAAACTGTGATCAGGTGACCTGTGTGCCTGCACTGTGAGCCTGCTGTGAGCCTGCTGTCCAGGTGCTCACTGTTGATGGGCAGCCGTGCTTCTGGCTCTTTAAACCAGAATTGGACAGGACAGCACTTCAAATAGAGGATGCCTTCAAATGGAGGACTGTCCTCTGTAAAGGATCATGGCTTGTGCCCCTTCATGCTGGCTGTTGCACTGGTCATGTCTCCCTTGTCAAGGATGATCTTCCTCTTCCTCCAGCCCAAGGCTCCACATGAGCAAAGGTAGCTGGCTGGGCTCATGCCCAGGATCTGCAAATGAAGTGACCCAGCCACGTCACCCCCGGGAGCCAGCAGAAGCTGCACTGATCCTATTTGTGTGCCAAAGGAGGAAGAGGAGGAAATGCATGAATAAGGGCCACTGCTGGAAACTGAGCCATGTGTGCTCCAATGAGCAAAGCGCAGCCAGTTATGGACCATCTCCATTTCCCCCTTGGCTGGCTGCAGTGTCACTTTAAAACAGGTGAAGTAAAAAATTCTGGTAGCCGCCCCTCACAGTGGAGCCCTAATGCCCTTCTGTGCACAAGGACAACATACACATGTGCACTAACAACAAAATGGCTCCACTGGAAATTTATCTGGTTTTGCAAATACCTTCAGTGCCTTAATTCATTTGCCCCATGCAAAATTATTCTTTAAAATATTTGACATATAATATACTCTTCTGTAACAAACATTCTAAATTACATTACTTATGCATACATACATGCCCCTCTGTTCAGCCAAAATTGGCTGCAAAGTGGCTTACAATGAAAATCCTCATGTAGGTCCAACATAATATGACTGGGGCAATGTCGGTGTATGACTGGCAGTCACTTTGGACCCCTGGTAGGTTCTGGGCCCTGTCATCCAGAGAGAGGAGGCAGAAGGAGCTTCAGACGGATTCAGGGACTGGCTGAGGATTCTGACTAGTAGAAGCTGCCCTTCTATTGATCTGCAGAGATTTTATCTGTTTATTATATATTTATAGTCATAATCCTTATTAACTCCTTTTGCACTTTGGGGAAATCATCACTCAGGCCACTTTAATTAGAGCAAATGGTTTTGCATCTTTTAATGCTGACAAGCAGCTAAAAGGGTAACATTCTGACTAGCGACCCTATTATCAAAGGAACATAAGCACAGAACAAAAGTATTCAAATGCTTCTGATATTGCTGATATTAAAAACTGTCCGCTCTTTAACATCCACCGAAGTATCCACCTAGGTCATCATATCAAATTATCTGAATATTCAGTCCACTGTGATATGCGTAAGTTGTTTCAACAGTTGTGTATCAACCGCAAATACTGGCCTTTCTCCTTCCTGTGTCACAGAGTTTCTCCCTTTACCAAAGACACCCTGGCAAGCTGCCACAGACAGCCGTCTCACCACCTTGACTCGGTCATATTTATTAACTCAGTCTGGATAAACACAGCTGATCAGAAGTGGCTTGTGTGTATCTTATTCAGCTTTTCCCCCTCTTCAGAACCTCTGGGTCATAGTAGACAACTGTCTTATTTGCCACAAATGCTTCAACAGAGTTGTGTATGAAAAACTGGTGTCATTGGGCAAGTACAAAACAAACTTTTTGTGAATTTTAATTGCCCAAAGGAAATAACATTCTCATTTCAAATTAATTAACAGGGCTTAGGCTTAATAGGTACACAAGACTTAGCTTCTGTGGAAAGGTCAGATATGGAATGCTCTCTTTAGGGCATGGTTGGTAGACACAAATGTGTCAAAGAATGTGAGAGAGCCTGTTAACCACCATGGTTCCCAATCCATGTTGTGCTAAACTTCAGGTCAGGAATGTTGGGAGTTGAAATCCAAAACATCTGGAGATCTACTTGCTGCCTACACCTGCCTGATGCTCCCTTGTCCCCAACATCTACAGCTGTCACCCACAAACAAGTAATTGAACTCATCCTCCATTTTGAAATCATGATATTATAATAAGAGGCCAAAAAATGGAGGCATTGTAACTCAAGATGGTAATGCTGTCACCAGAAGTGGGCAACCTATTTTCCCCCATGATGGTTACATTCCTTGGAGGGAATTTGTTTGAGCCACATGCTAGTGGTGGGTGGGGCCAGAAGCTCTCCCTCCCCTTAAGATCATCACCTCCCACACTATTTATTTCTCTTAAGAATCTCAAGCAAGGGGTGGGCGTAATGATGACAGAAACAGTGTGGAATGGTGATGATCTCAAGACACCACCATCTCGCTCTCTGACCTAGGTTCTCACCCATGGGCTGTAGTAGGGTTCTGGGATGGCTTGTTAACCACAGCAACAAACCACCCTTCCCTGGTCCACATGTCACAATAAGCCACACTGATGGCCTACTGCAGCTTGAATATTCACTATGGTGCCGGCACACATCCGCAACCCGCTGCAGCTTAAATAATCCACTGGCGATCAATCGTGCAAACTGCCCCCCACTCTCTTCCCCTGCTGCCTGGGCAGGAAAGGCAGGAGCGGGAACCTGCCAGAGACACTGTGGATTGCCCACTCCTACTTTAGGTTCTGAGCACCATTAATTTGCTTTGTTGTGCGGCAGCCATACATACAGCAAGCAATGTCACACATTGCATGAAGTCTGCTGCCCTCAATGGAGATATATGATAATAGTGAAATGGAAGTTTACAAGCATGTAGTGTGTGTCTGGCTGCAGAGAAGCCAAATAATTATGGCTCCATCCTGAAGGTTTAGACTGGGTAATAAGCATATTTAAAATAACCTATTAAAATAAAATTACAATTTAGAAAAATCATAATAAATATATCAATCCTGCACAAGCCTTTACAGCTTAACCCCACACAACTTTTTACAGCTTCATCAGCCCTATATCACCACCACCGAAACAGAAAGATTTTGAAATACTTCTGAAAGCTGCTCGGAGAAGAGAGAATGCCCTATAATTGCAAGCCAGTTCATCATCATCATCATCAGGCGATCACTCGTGACCGAGTAAGATTGTCTTCCGGGATAAAAGGAGGAAATTCTAAAGAAGATTGTGTAGACTCTAGCGATGGGTCCGTAAGTGACTGTGGAGGCCATTCTAGATCCACCAGCTTCCCACAGTGAGGACACAGGTTACCAGATAGGAGATGGTCCTGTAAAGGATTCATTTGACGTGCTTTTCGCTTAGCACGTTTCTCCCTTTCACCTTGCTGTCTGAATGTGGCACACAGATGTTATTGTTCGGGCCTGTAGCTGGGGGGGGGGCACCTAAATTGTTTTACAAACAAATAATTAAAAAACAGTTTACACTTTTGTCTTAATAAGGCCTGCAAACCAGATGAACTTCCCACCACCACCACCACTTTTCTGGTAGCCTCCCAGAACTTTTAGGCTGGCTACAAGCCTGTTACTGTTAAAGGGCTGGCCTGGTACATTTCAAACCTAGAGTCTGAGATCATCCATAAGAAAGGATGCCATCTCTTTGCATACTGGGCACCAGTACTGGTACTGGTTGATTGGTACCAGTGCTGGGTACTAATCAACTCAAGAGATTATCTAAAGTAAGGTATCTAAGGGGTGCCCTCCAGATGTTTAGGACTACAGCTCCCATAAGCCCCAGCCAGTATAGCCAGTGGTCACGGATTATGATGATGATGATGATGATGATGATGATGATGATGTTGTTTGGTTGGGTTGGTTGGTTGGTTGGTGGGTTGGTTGGGTTGATGGGTGGTTGGAGAGCATGTTGATGTTTTATGGGAGATCGTGCACAGTCACCACACAACGCAGATCGCAGAGATTCAATGCAGTACCCTGACATTGAAACCATCCTGCTGCGCCTCACCGCCTTCACACCGTTGTATTTGTTATATCTTCCGCCTGGCCGTTGAGACTTTATTATCGTTCTGTTGGTTCCTCTCCCGGACCTTACCGCCTGGGTACCCACTGAACAAGCAGATAAAAGAAACAACATACATTGAATGAAAACAAACTAAAGCCCGTACCATGAAGTGACGTTGAAGAGCATATGAAAGGCTAGGCAGATCCCAGAACAAGAAGGTCTTCAGCAGGCACTGAAAGCAGCACAATGTCAGAGCCTGCCTGACCTCCAAAAGCAGGGAGTTCCACAGAGATGGAGCTGCCACACTGAAGGCCCTTCTCCTGGTGGACTCCAATTGGGCCAAAGGTCTATGAGGAACCACCAGGAGCATGCCATCTGATGACCTCAGCGACCGGGCAGGTTGGTATGCGAGGAGGCGCTCTCTCAGGTAACCTGGTCCCAAGTTTTTTCGGGCTTTGTACACAAGTACCAGAACCATAAACCTGAATCAGTAACGAATAGGTAGGTAGCCAGTGCAGTTTCCTTCAGCAAAGGAGTTGCATGCTGAAAAGGGGCAGCTCCTGACAAAAGCCAAGCTGCTGCATTCTGCACTAGCTCCAGCTTCCGGAGCAGCCTTAAGGGCAGCCCCACATAGAGCACATTGCAGTGATCCAGTCTTGAGGTTACTAGTGCCTGTATCACTGTGGCCAAGCTATCCCTGTCCCAGAGAGGCCGTAGCTGGGGAACCAATCGAAGATGGTAAAGGGCACTCCAAGCTGCTGCAGTCAACTGGGATTCCAGCAACAATGATGGATCCAGGACCGGTGCAGGGCAGTTTGGCACCCTAGGCGAAATGAAATTTAGCGCCCCCCCTCTTGTGTCGTGGGGGGAGGGCTCCGGAGCAAAGCAGCCCTGCTCTGCAACCCCCCCCCCGTGCCGCCACCACCACCAACCTACCTTCCCCCTGCCCTGGCTGCCGCCTCCTCCTCCAAGGAGGAAGTGACGCTACGGGACCCCCGCGCTCTGTTTTTTGCTGGGGAAACCAGGGCAACAGGGCTGTTTAAGCCCTGTTGCCCTGGTTCCTCCCGCCAAAACAACGTGGGCGGGGCTACGGAAGCGACGCGACGTGGAGAAGGTAGGTGGCGGGGGGGTGGCGGTGGCAGCAACGGGCGGGGGGAGGCACAGAGGCGGAGGCGGGCGGGGGGGGGCGCGGTGGCGGGAGGGTGGGGGGAGGCGCAGCGGCGGCGGTGGTGGCAGGTGGGTGGGTGGGCGGGCGGTGGTGGCGGGTGGGTGGGTGGGTGGGGAGGCGTGGCAGCGGGGGCGGGCAGGGAGGCGGAGGCCTGGCGGGGGCGGCGCAGCGGCAGCGAAGAGGAGCGCAGCGTTACTGCGCCCTCTTCAGCCGCGTGCCCTAGGCAACCGCCTAGTTTGCCTAGCGGTAGCGCCGGCCCTGGATGGATCTAGGAGTACCCCCAGACTATGAACCTGATCTTTCAAAAGGACTGCAACCCCATCCAGAACAGGCAATGAGCCTATCTCCAGACTCGGTAACTACTCACCCACAAGGCTTCCAGCTTGCCAGGATTCAGCCTCAGTTTATTGGCCCTCATCCAGCCCATCACTGAGTTCAGGCACTGATCCAGGACTTCCACAGCCTCTCCTGATTCCGTTGTCACAGGGATATAGAGCTGTGTGTCATCAGTGTACTGATGGCACTTGGCTACAAATCCCCTAATGACGGCTCCCAGTGGCTTCATATAGATGTTGAACAACATTGAGGACAAGATGATATCCTGTGGAACCCCTTAGCACAATTGCCAAGGGTCAGAGGAATAGTCACCCAATCCTACTCTCTGAAATTGACCCCGCAGGTAGGACCGAAACCAATCTAACACAGTGCCTCCAGTGCCCAACCTGCAGAGTCGATCCAGGAGGATACCATGGTCAACGGTATAGAAAGCCATTGAGAGATCAAATAGAATTAACTGGGTCACACTCCCACTATCCTTCGCTCAATAAAGGTCATCCATCAGGGTGACCAAGGCTGATTCAGTCCCATAACCAGGTCGAAACCCAGACTGGAATGGGTCTAGATAATCAGTATCCTCCAAGAGTACCTGCAGTTGCTTCGGCATTACCCTCTCAAGAACCTTCCCTAAGAAAGGGGTATTTGCAATTGGGCAATGCTTATCAAACATTGGGTCCAGAGTGGGTTTTTTCAGGAGTGGTCACACTACTGCCTCCTTAAGAACAGCAGGAACCACCCCTTCACGCAGAGATGTGTTTATCACTCCCTGGACCTACCCAGCCAAACCCCCTCGGCTAGCTTTTATAAGCCAGGAGGAGGGGCAAGGATCAAGAGGGACATTGCTGCAAGCACCTTATCCACATCATCAGGCCGCAGCAACTGAAATTGATCCCACAAAATTTGGCAGATGGTGGCATCAGATACTTTGACTGGAGCTGCGCTAATAACAGCATCAAGTTCGCTGCAGAGACGAGCAATTTTGTCCTCAAAGTGCAATGCAAAAAGGTCACAGCGGGACATTGATTATGAGTCTCATAGTCAAAACACCTGGAGGGCACCGGCTCCTCTAACCTATGTAATCCCTTTAATATAACTTTTGTAATTCCTGAGCTGGTGCTCCAGCATTACGATGCTCCAACATTACACCTTCAACAAACCTGGCCTGGAAATTCAAACATTGATGGACAATTGAGAGATCAAATCTGGTGTTATTGTGCCATTGTGACCAGTCTTTAATTCTATGTGCATCTTGTGTCCCTGGAAGAAGATGTACATTTGTAGCAAAAGATGCACAAACAGGTATGCAATGTGGATTTGAATGTGGATCCACATATACATGAGCATCAGTTTCAGTGTTGTGTATGCAAGAGCAGACTTCTGTTCTCATGGATCTCCCTTGCAGGTTCAGTGTTATATGCTTAACAATCTATAGTGGATTAAAAGGCCTCTCTAATGAGTGCTCTTATAAAGTCATAAGCAACTTGTGTCAGAGACTCTATCTATACCTTTGAATTGTTCATATTTTTTCCTCACTTACTAATTACATTTAGTGCTGCCTGTAAATATATCCAAATGTTCACATACCCTTAACTAGGCATTTTCACAAGGCATACATACATGCAAAGTATTTGGATTTTCTGCATTTGGTCAATTGAATGAAAGATATACATTGAACACCATGCATGTTTAATTCTAAAAATGTTTCAGTCATTCAATATTGCATTATCAAGGCTCAGAAAAGTTGTGTTAGAGGGGAGAAAAAGAATTAAAAGTGTTCTTGATTATTTCACCTGAGAAAATAGCCTTTCAGTAAGATCATACACATGACCATTGCCACAAGGGGGCATCCTAAGGCTATTCTATGTCTTGGTTTCGTAGTTGTCAGCAAAAGGTATTCACCATTCAGGTGCAATCCTACATCCACTTAAATCAATGGGACCTACTTTTGAGTAGACAGGTGTAGGACTGTGTAGTTTAGACAATCTAGCTCAGAAAACAGATAAGCCTCAAATGGCAACTAAATTATTTCTTATACAAAAATACTCAGGAAAATGTGACAGAGCACATCAACTGTACCACTGCCCTCTTGCAGCCTTTATTTATCGCCCTTCTTGCTTTTTCACTATCTTCTGTATTCATTTCAATATCTATTGAAATAATTATGACAGCAAAATATATTTAAAACCATCTGAAAGAGCACAGCTTTACATTTTTAATTAATATATAATACTTTTAATTTACATACAATTCAGGATGCACTGTAGTCAAGATAAGATGGAATTTTGTTTGTTTGTTTTTAAATCAAGGTTTGAGCACTAACACCTCTCTGAATATCGAGATTCAGACGAACCCCCTCACCTGTTCAGAGTAAGGGGACCATTGGGCCTAGCCACAGCCATGCACATGCACATGCACAAGCCATGCACATGCTGGTTCATGTCCCCTCCCATCTGCGCATTTGGTGAGTATGAGAAGGCACCTGACATAAGATGCATAGAGCTCTTCCATTGGTGGAAAATATTGGTGCTGTTGGTGCTCCCTGTAAAGGTCGAGACTGTACATCCACACCTGAAAGCACTGAAGACTGGTAAAGTAGACTAATGACTGCTAGATATGTAGAAAAAGAAATGCAAAAAGAGAAAATTAGGTGAGAACACTCGGGCTGTGTATATGGGATTGAGTGTTCTCAAAAGGAGGGAGTTGTTAGAGACCATGTGAATTCGTACACCCCTGTTCCAATGTTTAGTTAGGTTTTCTGCCTGACTAGAGAATCTTGCATTTTTGTTTTCTGCTTTCTTGCCTTTCTGTAAGAAACTGCTTGCTAAAGTTGCAAAGAAATCTGAATTGAAATGTAAGAGAGAGAAAAGTAAAGTCGCAGGCAGCTTTGTTTACAGCTGCGGGTTGAAGAGGCGATTCAGGCGAAGAATGTGTGTGTACGGAAGACGCTTATAAGGGAAAGACAAGGAATGTGTGTGTGTGTGCAGTAAGTAAAGAGAAGGCGAAGAGGAGGAGGAAGAGGAAGAAGGGGGAAGGGGGGGGAAGGCAAGCGTCAGCCTGATGTTTGTCCTGAGAGAAAGAACAAATAGAGTTGTACTGATGGAAAGGAACAGAAGGAAATGTATGTACAAGGAAAGACAGAAGAAGTCGTTGAATGTATGTGAAAGAGGTCATGATAAAGAGAATGCTTTTCTATGTATCCGTATATACTTGAGTATAAGCCGACCCGAATATAAGCCGAGGCACCTAATTGTACCCCCAAAAACTGGGAAAACTTATTGACTCGAGTATAAGCCTAGGGTGGGAAATGCAGCAGCTACTGCATTTTTTTAAATTTAAAAAATAAAATAAAAATTTAAAATTTAAAAAATAAAGATACCGTAGATACCAATAAAATTCCCCTCCCCTTCCCACCAAAAGATAGATACCAATAAAATTCCCCTCCCCTTCCTTCTCCTGCCTTTCACTGCCTTCCCGCCAAGAAGCCTCACTTGCCTGAGGGGAAATCACCCGAGCCTGCCGCCCCGCTCGCGGCCTCCGTGCCTCTTTCTCTCTCTCTCCCCCCCTCGGTCGGGCTGCAGCGAGCCGGCCTGGGCTCCGCCCCGCCCGGTCTTCGCCGGGAGGTGGCCACCAGCCGGCAGCAGCAGCAGCGACAAGCTCAGAGCCGGCCATGTCCCTCAAGCAGTCACCGCCGTCGCCAGCCCCCGCACCGTCGCCTCAGCCGCGGCCGCCGCCTCAGCCGCCGCCTCAGCTGCCGCCGCCACAGCAGCAGCGGCCCAGTCGGCAGGCAATAAAATTACGGTACATTAATTTGAGGCTTTTTCGGCGGCGGCGGGGCTTTCGGCGGCGGGAGCAGGTATGGTGACGGGGGGTGGGGGTGGGTCTGGGGGTGGCGGCGGGGGTCCTGGGGGGGCTTCGGCGGCGGCGGGGCTTCGGTGGCGGCGAGGCTTTTTCGGTGGTGGCAGGGCTTTCGGCGGCGGGAGCAGGTACGGTGATGGGGGGGTGGCGGGGGGGTCTGGGGCTGGCGGTGGGGGTCCTGGGGGGGGCTTTGGCGGCGGCGGGGCTTCGGCGGCGGCGGGGCTTCGGCGGCGGCGAGGCTTTTTCGGTGGCAGCGGGGCTTTCGGCGGCGGGAGCAGGTACGGTGACGGGGTGGCGGGGGGGTCTGGGGGTGGTGGCGGGGGTCCTGGGGGGGCTTCGGCGGCGGCGCTGACTCGAGTATAAGCCGAGGGGGGGGCATTTTTCAGCACAAAAAATGTGCTGAAAAACTCGGCTTCTACTCGAGTATATACGGTAACTGTATAGAATGTGACTGTATGTGATGCAAACCTGTTAGTGCCTGCAACAGGACAGTCTGGGATGCTTCCTTAAACTTCACTAGAGGCCTCTAAGGAGACTTGCATTACGGTGGGCATCTAAAGCCATTTGATCGAATGAATTGTGGTTTATCAGATCTCTCACTTTTTCTCTAAGGTCATAAGATGCTTTGGCTATTCTCCTAGATTCGTCAATAGCTGCATCCTTGTGCCTTAGAATCTGATTGCTTTTCTGATCTTTCCTCCTTAAAGCTTCTTGCAGTTCATGCAGATGGCATTTTTCATCATAATCAAGCTTTTGTTTGCGGCAATGGTGGTTCCTTTCTTTCATGCAGTTAATTTCTCTCATACGTTGTGCTCTGTCTTGGATATTTTTGGACATGATTTCTCTGGCCTGCTGGATCTTCATCTCAGCTATCTGCAGCAACATCTCCTTACGCCTTCTCTTCTCTTCCTCTGTCCCTTTTGCTCTAACCTTGGCTATCATGCCTTGTTCTTCTTCCTTGAAAGTCTTTTCTTTTAATTCTCTATTCCTCTCTTCAAGCAGCTGCTCAAGGATTTCTTGAGACCTCTGAAGCTTTTGCTCAATGCAGAGCCTCTTGTACAGCTCATCAGCTTTGAGTCTGTCATCCATTTGGTCCTTAATCTGCATGTGCCTAGCTCTCTTGTAGTCATTCATATCTATTTTCCTTCTCTTCCTTTCCATTTCCTTCATCAGCCTCTTCTCCAGGGCCTGCAGCATCTTCTCTTTGTACAGATGAGAGCTGTTCTCTCTAGCACTCCTCTCATTTAACTTTTTGTCCCAGAGTTGCTTTTCCTGACAACATTTCCTATACTCTGCTTGAAGTTTGGCATTTTCAAATTTCTCCCTCCGCCTACACTCCTGCTCTTTGGCTAGTTTTTTCCACTTCTTGTCACGCTGCATCATATCCCTCTCCCTGGCTGCCAATAGCTGCTGTTCCTCTAACCTGAGCTTGTTTTTTCTTTGGTCCCGTTCCCTTTGCCACTGGTCCAGACTGTCGGCCAGCTGGTACTGCCTCTCCTTCTCAATCCAGGCTTTGTGCTTCTTCTCCTTCCTCCTCATCTTCTCCCAAGCCTCAGAGACCTGCAGCTGCCTGTCTTTCATCTCTTCCTCCTCCTGATGCCTGGCCAGCATCAGAGCTGCAATCTTTTTGTCCCTTTCCGGGATCAAATCCTCATATCTCTTGTCGGCCAGATCTTGGAGGCTGATCTGGGCATCTCCCTTCCTGGACTTGTGATTGTGATGACGGTGATGGGCACTCTGGTCAGGGCGGAGATAAGCCTGTGGCTGTTCCTCCTGGTACTGCTTCAAAGAGTGCATCAGATCAGCCAAGCTGGGGCTGCTGCTGTCACAGGGCTCCTGCCACTCCCTCCTTTTGAGCTCCTTCTTCTCAAGCTTGGGGGAGGCTTTGTTGTTGAACTGGGAGAAGGAAAAGGAAGGGGGGCAGATAGAGGGGGGCTTGCTGGCGTAGGTGGGGAAATCCGTGCCATACTCCAGAGCCTGAGGCACTGGGCTGGCCCACTGGTCGTCGCGGAGCAGCTCCTCCATGCGGGTACACCGGCCCACTGGGGAGCGGCTGGGGGGCTCGGCGTGGCCGTGGAAGTCCCCGCCGTAGAGAGTGGAACACGAGGTGGTGCACGGGGTGGCGCAGCCTTCGCCCCCCGGGGTCAGCTGCTGCTGCTGCCAGGCGGAGAGGCTGCGCGGGTGGACGGCAGCAGCATCGGCACCAGCGGGGGGGTTGCTGTGGTGTGGCAACGAGGCGTTCCTGCTCTTGCCCTTGCTCGGCAGCAGCATCCTGCCTTTGTCGCGGTACATTTGCACCAGGGTGTGGTGCCCCAGGCCGCCCTTGCCGCCGGCCGCCTCAGGCTCTGAGCTGTAGGCATCCGGGAAGCCTCGCGGCGGGGAGAAGGGGCTCGGGCTTCTTCGCCGCGCCATCTCCTGCTGGGTCTCGGCGCTGGACAAGCTGTAGCAGGGCGTGGCGGGCAGCTTCTTCCTGCCCTTGTTGGTGCTGGGCGCGGCCCAGTCGCTCGGGGAGACGCGCCACCCGCCCTCTGCCCCGAGACACTGGCCTGAACCGCGCCGTGGCTAACGCCACGGCTGTTGCCGCCTTACGGCTGAAGTGGACTGCCCGGCTGCCCACGCACCCTCTTGTGCAGCACAGTGAGGGCCCGTGCGTGTCACAATGGGGAGGAGAGAGAGCTGTGATGAAAGGGTGTGATGGGGAGGAGAGGGCTGTGATGAAACATATAGCGTTGCCAGGCAGAGTGGATGCGCCCAGCAACCTATCGGGGCTGGCCTGTATACAGTTCTGATGGGAGGGGGAGCTCTGTATATATGTGCCTGTGTGTGTGAGAGAGAGGCGTGAGTTAGAGGTTGGAGTGTCAGAGTCAGTTTAGAGAGTCAGAGTTAGAGTTAGTGAGTTAGAGTGTCAGAGTGTTAGAGAAAAGAGGTTGTTCCTGTATTAAAGAAATGTTTTACTTAAGAAAATAAAGAACTATTTGTTGGGTTACTGAAGAGGCTGTCTGGTAACTGTTTCCATGCTGAAGCTCACTCACGTAGTCACTTGGTACAGCTGCTAAGAGCAAGATAATCAATATCTACCCAGCATAAACACCACAATAACCAGCCATGGTATTTTAACAGAGTTTATCTCCCACAGACAGATTGTCCGCTCGGGTTTGTCTGGGAGTGAGTGGAAACTTATGACAGAGTGGGAGCAGGGATAGTTTAAAATAGGGTGAACGAATACCCTGGAGCTACCATATCTCAGCCACTGGGTTAGTGAAGAAGGTGAACTAACAGCCAGGTGGTGATGAGAGAAATAAAAGTAAATAACCAGCCACGTTATTGTCACAAGGGCGCCGCCGGGCAACAGCGCGCTCCTCCCTGGGCTCGCTTCTAGCCCGGCTGCCCCCCCTCGCTTTCTCCCACACCAGCGGTGGGCCTCGTTGCCACCTCAGCTCGTTCCTCCCCTCCCAGATGTTCCAGAGCAGTCGTTTTCTTTAACCTTTCGGATTCAAATCGCAGTGCAACATGGGATGGGCCCACTTCTAACTTTTTATTGAATGCATATGTCCATTTTTCTCCTTGTCCCTTTTATTGAATGCATGTGCCACTACACATGTTTTGGTCTGCAGTAAATTCTTAGTCCAGAGGCGCGCACCCTCTCTCACTGTTTTTCCCCTCTCTCTGCCTCTCTCTTAAAAAAAGAGAAAAGAATCAACAAGGAAGAAAATAATGGTGGGTTAGGATGAAACTGATTTGTGGGTTGAAGACCAAGACTTTTAAAAAAGAAAGAAAAGGGCATGGTCACAGAGCCATTTCAAAAGTACTTAATTCCTCAGCTGCTTTTAGCATATGTGCATTATGCAGTCTTGAGAATGAGCCCTAAAATGCACTTGGAGTTGAGCTTGGTTAACAGTGGCAGTACACATTTTCTCAAATGAAGGCCTAGGTGCCAGGACTCAAGCCTGCTAGGAACCTGAACAATAATACCTTGGATTGCAAGCATAATTCATTCCAGATATGTGCTTGTAATCCAAAGCACTTGTATATCAAAGCGAAATTCCCCATAAGAAATTTGTACACATATTTTTAATTTAAACTGCAATAAGGAATGATAGTGTAAAGTCTTCATTTTTCTTGACCGTACTACAGTACTTGTATTGCAAGACGTCGCTTGTTTATCAAGTTAAAATTTATTTTAAAAATTTGCTTGTCTTGCAAAACACTCGCAGACCAAGTTACTTGCAATCCAAGGTTTTACTGTATATGTAATCTGGTGAGCCAGTATATGTAATCTGAGCTTTTAATGCCGGATACACAAAATCTAATTACTATCCCCCTGTTATGTACACTCAAACACGAGTGCAATGGCTAGTGTGGATTATCGTCCCTCAGAGATATGTATGGAAAGAGGGTAAAGGGAAATCTACCCATTTAGCATTCTTTTAGCTGACCTGATTGTACAACAGGATGGTTACAGGGGTTTAAAAGGTGACTAGGCTTCCATCTTGAGCTTGCTCCTTTAAGGAAGGTTGTCTTGCAGAATGCTGGAGTTTGCTCCTTTAAGGAAGGTTGTCTTACAGAATGTCTTCTAGAATGTGTACAACAGCACGGAACAAACAGAAGTACTTCATTCCCTCAGCTGCTGTAGATTCCAGAACGTCAGGTTGTCGTAGCAAAAAAAGATAGAGACATCTGGCTGTCTAAAGATGCAATCCTGCGCACATTTACTTGGGAGTAAGCCCAACTGGGCTCAGTGGGACAACTCTGAATAAACATAAATTAATCAGGTTGATATATTCCATAATAAAGTTGCGCTCAGACTAAGGGTGCTTCCTAGCGCTACCAATCAGAAGGCATTGTATAGCTATTCTGTCTTTTCTTCCTTAACGGATTTTCCATGGCAAGAAAAAAGATGGAAGAAGTGTTGGGAAAACAGGGTTACAAGTGGAAGGCCTCTTCATCGGGACCTCCCACCCACCCCCAAATTCCATCAATGAGGCAGGGTGATGGTGTGATAAAAGCCACCCCTGGAAGCACCGTAAGTAACAGCAATAATAAAATAGCAATGCATTGGATGGAGCTATGCACATTTACTTGGGACTTGGGAGTAAGTCATGTTAAAATCAAATGGGATTTACTTTCAAGTAAACATGCATCGGATCACGCTGGATGGGCAGTTTCACACATGAGACTTAAATCAGTCCATGCTTAAATTTACAATTGATGCAAATGTAAGACTTGCATTGGCTATTCTGCAGGGATGGGGACTCGGACTCGGGGACTCGACTCGTGAGTCCGAGTCCCCCCTCTGACTCGAGTCCCACTAATTTATGTGGGACTCGAGACTCGACTCGGGACTCGAGCCCAAGGACTCCGCCGCCGCCGCCCTCACCTCACCTCCGCCGCCGCTGCCCTCACCTCCTCCTCCTCCTCCTCCGCCGACCTCATCGCCATCGCCATCGCACACAGCACGCCGCATCACGCCGCCAGCGCCGTCGCTCTGTTTTTGGCGGGGTTGCTGTGGTTCCTCAGATCAGGAGGATCTGATCACTCAGTGCAGATCAGGAGGAGCAACAGAGGCAATCTTCACCTCCCTGCTCCTCCTGTTCTGCATTTTCGCTGGCCATCTAGTGACAGCATCTCAGAGGAAGAGGGAAGGAGACTGGAACAGGTTCACTGCTTGGACAAATCACTGACTCTCTCTCAACTTAATCTACCTCATAGAGCTGTTGGACTCTTATGTCATGGTATGAAGGGAAGAACATAGTGACCTCGTTTGCATGACATGGCAACCCACCATGGGCATGCGAGCCATGGTGGGTTGTTATGTCATCTGAAACCAGACTGCTTTTCTCAGGGTGACTTGTTTTTTTCCAAAAAGCCACCCTGAGAACCCATGGTCTGTAGTAGGGTTTGTTTCACCCATGGTGGGTTGGGTGTGTTGTTCGAACCCGTATGACTGTCCCCAACGTGGGTTGTGGGCAGGGATGTTGAAGAGTCCTTGGTCTCGAGTCACGAGTCTTTGGACTCGAGTCCGAGTCCTTGGTCCAAAATGGTGACTCATGAGTCCCGAGTCCCGAGTCACTCCCAAAGCTGACTCCATGAGTCCCTATTAAAATCAATGGGGGGTTTTCCCAACAAAATAAGGCTACTTCAGATGTGTGGCTTAAATAAATTCTAGGCACAAGTGTGCCTTTTTATTTCAAAACTCTGCAACTGATTTTGACAAGAACAGACCAGGCAGACAAACCCAAAATAACCCGGCAGGCAGAGGAGGCAGGGAACCCCAAAGCAGGCAGGCAGAGGCAGCCAAACCCAAAATGTCTGAAAGATTGCATTTTGGGAAAATGATTTTAAAAAATAAAATCTTCACCGGTGATAGCACTTCTCTCCGCTCCTTCTGGCACAGCCCAGGGATGTTGAAGAGTCCTTGGTCTCGAGTCAAGTCTCGAGTCCCATTAATAATATTGGGACTCGAGTGGGACTCGAGTCAGAGGGGGGACTCAGTCTGACTCACGAGTTGAGTCCTGGAGTCCGAGTCCCCATCCCTGGTTGTGGGCAGTGGCAAGTGAGCCACTTGGCAAGAGCGGCAAAAAAACCCTTGCCACTCTTCTGAGCTCATCCAAGCCACAGCCAGTGTCAGCCGCCCCACCGATGCCCAAGCGGTATGGTGGGGTGACTGTCACTGGATCGCTTACCTCTGCCCCTGCCACAATCAGGAGCCCTTTTGGCTCACCGCAGCTTTCCTCCCAGTCTATCTTGGGGGGGGGGGGGATCACTTTTTGCAATCGCCGTTTTGACAGCCAGTGACAGCCTCTCTGAACTGCCCAAGTGGCACATTGGAGGGACTGTCCATGGTTCACCACCGCTTTAAAAAATAATAATCACCATTTTGGAGCTTTAAGTACCACAATTACATTAAGATATAAACAATAAATCGGTTAGTCTTTCCGGTCTCTTTGTTATTAATAGCATTCATCTTCTGACATTCAGAATAACTGCTTAACTCCTTATTATTTGTACAATTTTCAGTTAGAAGACATTGACTGGGTTCAGTCAACATAACAACCCACACTCAAGGGTTGAGAATGGGTTGAGTGTGGGTTGTCGCTGAACTGTGGGTTGTCATTGAAATGTGGGTTATTGTGTTGTCTGAACCCAGCCAAGTTAACAAACCATGGTGAACAACCCATAGTTCACAACCCAACAACAAACCATGGGTTCTCTTCATGGGTTGTTTGTGGTTAACAAGCCATGGCTTGTTATCTCGGCTGGGTTCAGACAACATGATCACCCACCGTTCAGCAACAACCCAAGGTTCAACGACAACCCACACTCAACCCATACTCCACCCTTGAATGTGAGTTATCGTGTTGTCTGAGCTCAATCACTGAGTAACCATCAAAAGCTACTTATCCAGGGAAAAGGTGATATTCTACCACACTGATGTCATTTTACCGCATGGACTATTCTATTACAATTGAATCCCAGCATCTACTTTTTATGTAGTATCTTGAATCTGGAAAATGGTCTCATTATGACTTTTAATTATTATTATTTTAGCTATGACAAGCTATAATGAGAGATTATAATTCCTTAAATAATCAAATATAGAAAACTGGGTTAAGGGATGTAAACTCATTAAGGACACTTGAATCGGGGGTGCTTCTGGATGAGGCTTTTATTGTGCAATTTCACTACCTCATTCATAGACATTTATGGGGGATCCCATTGTCTTACATTTTTAATCCTCCCATTCCCCCCCCCACTACTTTTTTCATCTTTTTTCCTTACACAAAAAAATTCATTACGGAGGAAAAGAGAGTATAGCTGCACAATGTCTTTTGATTGGTAGCGCTAGGAGCCCTCGGTCTGGAAGCACCCAGAGTTTCTGTCTCCTTGACAAGATGATGTAAACAAATACACCAATCACCATAGTTTTGTGAAATCTGAAAATAAGTAATAACATGTGAAAAGATTTAAATAATGGATGCTTGAGCCCACTAAATAAGTGGAATTTAGGATATACTCATCATCTGATTCCAAATGATTACAAGAGAAACAGATGAAAATTAATGAATTATTATATTTAAGAGTGAATGGTCCAAATCCTCAGAGTGTCATGGCAGCATAATTAGGAGCATAAGGTGACCATTAACAAAGTGTACTGGTACGGTGGCTACTTGGTAAACTGGCTGTTCACCTGATGCATGGCCCCCTTCACACTGCAGTGTGGCAGCTGTCGTGTGTGTGTGTGTGTGTGTGTGTGTCTGTCTGTCTGTCTGTCTGTGTGGACTGGACTGATGGACAAGACTCCCACTCCCCCTTTTAACACTTTTATGCACATATCACTGTATAAAAGATAGTCCTAGCTATGACTTTCCCCAGAAAATAATCAAAGTGAGGAAATAGAGCTAATGTAGATCCCCTCTGATAGAGCACATCTTCCTGAGCATTTTTGAATAAGAATGGGTTTTTATTGTAATTTGTATGAGGTGAAACTACATATTGCCTAGATTAATTATACCCATAATGCAATTTTACCTTGCAGATCATATCCCCTTAAAATGTATGAACTGGATGTGAAATATTAAGCCAGGAGTCCGAGACACAGACATGACTTTCTGGAGAACTATTCCATGCTGTTACCATAAGGTGGCAGCATCCAGTCATGACATATAATAGTCCCTGTTGCAGGTAATTTTTGAACAAGTGCTCCTCACTTTCTTAGCAAGTTTTCATTGGGGGAGAGCTTAGCTTTGACTTGTATCTCCCTTGGAAAACTTAGTTTAGGACAATAAAGGTTTGGAGAAGGTGGGACAGTTCTGCAAAAGAGAAGCCCAGAAAAACCTTTGCCATTCTTTCATGAAGGAACTTCAAAGGGAGACTTTAGCGTGAAACTACTGAATCAGAACTTGTCACAATCCTATTTTTAAAAAGTCAGTATGAAGTGTTCCCTGAAGGTAGAAAGTTGTGTGACAAAGGGTGTGTGTTGGCAGATAGTACAGGTTAATAGTTAATGAGGATGGATATATTTAGGGAAATGCAAAGTATAGTCAGGTAGAAATATGAGGAAGTATATATTACAGTCATGCCTTGGATTGAGAGCATAATTCGTTCCAGAAACGTGCTTGTAATCCAAAACACTCTTATATCAAAACAAAATCCCCCCAAAAAAATTTGTACAGAGATTTTTAATTTAAGCCGTACTACAGTACTTGTATTGCAAGATGTCACTTGTATATCAAGTTAAAAAAAATATTAATAAATATTTAAAAATTTGCTTGTCTTGCAAAACGCTCTCAAACCAAGTTACTTGTAATCCAAGGTATTACTGTATATGGTAAATGCTTCTTACTAGTGTACAGTGAGATTATATGTAAAAATAAAAACATACAATCTGATAAAGTTGTACACGTGCACTTGAGAAGAAAATTGGGGATTCAAAACTTAACAGTTGTCGGTTTTCTATGTTAATGTGATGCCTTACTTTCTTGGCTCGTGTTACATTGTAAAGCTCTACACCTTTACAACTTGTAACTGTTATCAATAACATTTTATATTGGATTCCACTTCCATTGTAGTCCAAAGCATGATACAATCCCTGCGGCTATAGCAGTGTTCTCCAACCTTGGGTCCCCAGATGTTTTTGGCCAAAACATCTGGGGACCCAAGGTTGGAGAACACTGAACTATAGGATCCCAGTGCTATCTTACAGGCTTTTGCAGATTGAAAACCTGACATTCCAAGGCATTATATAACAGGCAACTTAATAATTTACTCATGTATACACAGTGGGTAACTGATTGCAATACTTCATGTGGTGGGCAGCATACTGTAAAATACAGCAGCAGATTCCCTGGACATCACAATTTGAAAACCGATAAAGCAGAGGAAAGGTCTGTATTGCTTCACAAGTGCAACAAGAAAAGATTACAATCTTTCCTAGCAACTTTTTATACCTTGGGGAGAAACCTGTCTCGTATTTTGAGCATTATAATTTCATTATGATGTATTTTAATTTTTGATTTTCACATATAGATATTTTTTAGATATGGTAAGCAATATATAAATTGAATGAATGGATGAATGAATGACTGAATGAATGGTTGTTCCTTATCTTACACAGTGGTTAAAGGGTTGTTCCTTATCTTACACAATGGTTCTTACATAACAACAATCCACAGTTCTGGAGGAACCCTGATGTATCATGTCTGAGCATTGTTTGGTGTGATGTGTATACCCCAATCTCTGGTTGCCTCTCTTTCCCAGGAAGCCGGAGAAATAAGCCATGGTTTGTTGTTGGGCTATCTAGCCGGTCCCACTTGTGGTGGGAGTAATTGGGCTGCATTTATGAGCATGCTGCTCATAAAGGGTAAGACAGGGTTCTGGAGGAACTCTGGCTTATCATAACATGTGAACCCTCCCCATATTACTTCAACAGTCCATAATGGAACCTAATTTTTCAAAACAGACAACATGGATTAAGAATATTACTTATTTTGGGGAAATTTGGATGTGGTATTCCACTTATCCTTGCTCATTGATTCCAATTTTCAATAAATGGTTCTATGATAGAAACTGAGTATATTTAGAGATCAGGTTGAAAGTAACAGCCTATTAACTATGCTATTAAAATAGAACCTTCATATTCAGAAGCAAGATGTCACTGATGACCAGGTGTTGGCAAGTGTTAGTAAGTTTCTCCAGGCTGCTGTTGGAAATAGAATGGACCTTGGTATTATCAAGCAAGGGCCTCACGTTCATGTTGTAGCCTCTGTAATGTCCTAGCTACAGGCCTGGTTGGAATACATGTAACAGTAACCAAAGAGAGTTTGAAGACAGGAGAAATTAAGGAGGAAAATAAAAGAGGTTCATAAAATTTGAGATGGAGTGTTAGATAGTCTTCACTTAATATAGGGTGTGTTCATATGTCATGCTAACCACTTTGGCAATAAGTCACTGTGGGATGGTTGTGTGCGAAACAACTCATGGTGAGCCCAACAGATGATCAGGCTCACCAGTGGGTTGTTGGCCCCCTCCTTCCCCTCCCCCTCGGTCCTCTCTCATGGGTATCCCAGGGGACACCACGGGAGTCGTTCTCCCCCTCTCCACCATGAGCCATTTCAGGCTCACTGCAGCTTCCCCCCCCCTTAACCATTTTTTGGGGGGAGATCGCAAAAGTTGACTGTCAAGCTGGCTTTCACAATCCCTATTTTGGCAGCTATGAGCAGCCCCTTCAAAGTGCCCCAATGGCACATTGGAGGGGCTGCCTGTGGTTGCCCAACATTTTGTTGTTGTTGAACATTTGCGAATTTTTTTAAAAATGTTTTACTGTACTTGTGCAGCTGCGAATGTTTGCAGTTGCACAGGTTTGGGGATGGGGTACCTTGGGTGGACAATATGCAGGGGGGCTGCCTGCTGGCAAAGTCCAGCAGGTACCCACCCTGGCATAGCTCCTCAAAGGCAGCAGGGAAGTCTCCCCCCCAAAAAAATTTGGTTACATCTGACAGCTGTAAAAGTACAAGCTTTGACAAGTGATCTTTAGCTGCAAAAAGGGTGTTTTGGGGGATTTACACCCCCTTCACAACAAGATCTTACACACACACCCCTTAGTTCCCACCAGGGTGCACATTTTGCACTTTGTCCTGAGCCTCTAGGTGTTTGGGAAAGTGCAAAAGTGCACCCCACCTGCTTTTTCTAGTGAAAAGGGTGTTTTGACAGCTTTGACAGCTGGCTGTCAAAACTCTGGATCCCTTTAAAAAGGGGGAGGTTTGAGTGGGAAATGGGTGGTTTTGGGCTTGGACATATGTTGTTGGGGTGGCTTGTTGCCCATGCACAAGCCACCCTGGGGAAAGCGCTCCGGGTTCACACCCCATGGGTTGTCATGTAGTGCAAACCCAGTCAAATTTGTTTATTTGCATTGTATCCTGTTCTATACTAGAGGCACTGTACAGATAACAATATGCAAAGTGGGGCAGTATATTAAAGGGAAGATGGTCATTGATGCCAAAATAGCCATAGGAAAATATCAGAAATTAATTAACCTTAAGAAAAATTATAGTATTTTTTCAGGAACAGTTACATTTCATCTCTTTTTATTTATAATGGGATATTCAATGATGTATATCAGCAGATAACCATTGTATCAAACTATTCCAGATTCAGGGTTCCTCTATCATTCTTCCCAATCCTACACAAAGGTCACACTCGGAGAAACAAACTGTATCATAAAACTTTCTCTTACTGCCATTCAGTCCCACACTATACCTGCCAGCAATACGCAATAACATAATTTTCAGCCTGTCCTCAGTCCATGTTTTCCATTCCTACTGTTCAACATTCTTTATACCCATAGAAGAATTACATAATTCTCCTAGCCTAAGCAGAGGGTATTGCTGAGGAAATAACATTTTCTCAGAACCACTTACTTTCTTCTTCACAGCGCCTCAGGAAGAATTTAGTAGGGTATTTTATTGATAGCCTCAATGTGTATGAAAACCTCCAAATAACCATTATCATTACCATTATCACATAAAGGAGGGTTAGACTATGTAGGATTGTTCCCCTTTTCAATCCACTAAGCCAATTAACAGATTTGCCTTTCCATTCAGAGACAACAATGGAAGTTCTGGTTTTGTCAGCCTCAGCGCAGGGGAGACAGATTATGTCACACTGATTTACAAAAATATCTCTGACAGACCATTTGTGTGACAGAAATAAGTGCACTATTTCAGACAAAGGCTGGTTGTTCTGGTTGGTCACCCAATGCTCGATAGCACTTAAGTCTGTGAGAGCTGCTGCAATAGACATTCATCAAGGTCAAATGGCAAACTGGGAAATTGACCAAAATAAATGAGGCATGTGTGTGTGTGCATGCATGTGCGTATATATATATATATATATATATATATATATATATGATGGAGGGAGGATGATGTATACCCAAAGAAACAGAAACCAGTAATGGATGTTACAGCTAGAGAAGTAGTTTTGCAGGGTTTAAACTTTAAAGCAATATCCTGCAATGAAGGGGTCCCCAAATTAGCAATAGTCACACTCCCTAGGCCTTAGCTTGAGGTCTGCATTCCCTTGTGGGTAATATTCCAGGGGCAGCACGCCAAGCAGTAGGAGGGGCTTAACTGAAAACGTCTGCATTCATGTACGCACACACACACACACACACACACATTCTTAAACATAACACAGGGTCTAAGTGATTTTTTTTTTTTTAAGGAAGGGTTGAGTTGTCCCTTTAATGATACTGAGTGGATTCTACAAATAGCTGTGCTGGCAAATAAGTGCATACTACTGAGTACTAGAACTGCTGTGTCAGTGTGAAACAACATATTTTGTGCCATAAAGCTGCTATCTGTGTAAAATCAGGATATTATGCTAGCATAGCAAAGTGGGTCAGCATTACTGCCTGCATAAAAACGATCATCTGCAGATACAATATAACAGCTCTGTGCAGTATAGAAATGGGAATGGGATGGAGATGATATCGACTGGTTTCAGACAACACAATAACCCACACTCTGGGGTTGAGTGTGGGTTGTCATTGAACCGTAGGTTATCATGTTGTATGAACCCAGCCAAGATGACAAACCACGGTGAACAACCCAGTTCACAACTCAACAACAAACCATGGGTTCTCTTCATGGGTTGCTCGTAGTTAGCATGGCTGGGGTTTAGACAACATGATAACCCACGTTTCAACAACAACCCACTGTTCAACGACAACCCACACTCAACCCACACTCAACCCTAGTGTGTGGGTTATCATGTTGACTGAACCAGGGATGGGGACTCGGACTCCAGGACTCGACTCGCAAGTCTGACTGAGTCCCCCCTCTGACTCTAGTCCCATTCGAGTCCCTATATTTTCAATGGGACTCGAGACTCGACTCGGGACTCACAACAAAACAAGAAACACACCCTCTCTGTTGCATTCCTGCCTGGGACTGGAGCCAAGCAGTCTTTCTCCTCCCCCATCCTTGCACTTTCCCCTACTTTCTCCGTCTCATCAGCCTCCGCATCGGCAAAAGCACGTTCCCTACAAAACAGGGGCTGATGATGAATCACGACCCCAGACAAGAAGCATGAGGGCAGGATCCAGGCTGCTGCTTTGGGGTTGCTCCCAAACAGGCGGAGCGCATGCAAGAGTGCCCAGGCGCGGGTGAGAGGCGCTTGTCTGTGCATGGGAGCCCAAGAGATATTGGGGAGGGGAGGGGATGTCATTGGGGGGGGAATCATCCTCACGACTCGGGGGTCTGGTTTATTTATTTCCACTGTTGGGAACAAAAGCAAACCCTGCCCCTTTGAAGGGCTCCAGAGAACGGGGAATAGCAGCGAGTCAAAGGGTGCAATCCTAGCATGTTTAGACAGAAAAAAAAGCCCTACAAAAAGTCCTAGCATAGTTGGCTGGGGCATGCTGAGAGTTGTAGGACTTCTTTTCTGTCTAAACATGCATAGGATTGCACTCTTAAAGCTGCAGTCCTATTAGCCATATACATGGGAGTAAGCCCCCTTGAACTCAGTGGGTCTTACTTCTGAGTAGACATGCATGCAATCATAATTTTATGGAGGAAATAAGTCTTTGAGGAAGCACAGTGAATTGGGGTGGGGCTTAATAATGTTAAGTTCCTGGCGCGGATATTTATTTTCCCCCCCCCATGTTGTTGTTAAGTTAAAATGGGGCCCATGTGTGGAATCTGCGGCCGCAGACCTCGGGCTGGGCGGGGAAAGTAGAGTAAAGAGAGGCAAGCTTTAGGCTCGGCACTTTCCTCGCCAGCCGTCTCCATGGTAGCGTGGCCTTCTCCAAGCTAAAGCGCTTTCCTGAGTGGCTAGAGCAGTGTTCTCCAACCTTGCGTCCCCAGCATGTTTATTTATTAATTGATTTATTATATTTATACCCTGCCTTTTTTCCTTAAGGAACCCAAGGCAGTTTACATAATCCTCCTCCTCCTCTCCATTTTATCCTCACAACAACCCTGTGAGGTAGGTTACACTGAGAGTCAGTGACTGGCCCAAAGTCACTGAGTGTCTCACAGCCTAACCTACCTCACAGGGCTGTTGTGAAAATAAAATGGAGAGGAGGAGGATTATCTTAGCTGCCTTGGGTTCCTTGCAAGATGGAAAAAGGCGGGATATAAATATTAATACGTATTTTTCGCTCCATAAGACGCACTTACCGTATGGTACCCCCCCAATTTTTTTTTAAAATCAGCTGTTCCACGGGGAATCAGCTGAGAGGCGGGGATTCCCCGCCCTGCCCAGGAGTCCTCCGCTCTTCCGGACCAGCAGAGGAAAGTAAATAATAATAATAATAATAATACTAATAATAATAATAATAATTTTAAAAAACTAGTCTCTCCCCCTCTCGCAACACTTTAGGAAAAAAAGAAAGTAAATTTGAACATCTTGTGGCACTTAAAGTTCCTCATAAAGGATTACATGTATAGTTGGCTATGAGTGAAAGGCAGTTAAATACATTGTCATTGTTATCCATGGAGCATGAACTTGCTCAACATATAGATTGCTCAGAGGTAATTGGAGGCCTTGGACATAAGAAGAGCCATTCTGGATCAGACCAAGCAAGGGTCCATCAAGTTCAGCATTCTGTTCACACAGTGGCCAACTAGTTGCCTGTGGGAAACCCACAAGCAGGACATGAGTGCAACAGCATCCTCCTCCCTGTGTTCCCCAGCAGCTGGTGTACCTAGGCATACTGCCTCTGATACTTAGAAAAGACAAGAAGCTAAGTCCAAGTAATTCATTCACTATATAATGCAATTCTACCTCCTCCTGTCATTTGTATCTTCTTCTTCATTTAGGTATTAGATGTATTGTTTGAAATGTGTGTGTTTTTAATTGCTGCACTCATGTTCCACAGTAGTTAGAGCAATGTAATAAACATCTGCCTTTCATTCTTTTCCACCAAGAGCAGTGCATATTTATTCAGAGCTCACTCAGTTCAGCAGCTGATAAAACTATCATGATCTTCCAGGAACTGGAAAAATTAACTTGTTAGGCATTCTTCATTCAGTAACAGGGATTAAAACAAAACTGAACAAATTGGTATGTTGCAGTTCTAAACCTATGTAATATATCTACATAAAGAATAGTTCTTGCCCATACATTGCAGGCTGGGTGAGGGCCCCAATCCCCATACGGTATGCGGGCCCCAGAAAATCCTGTTGGTGCGTCTGTACACTGGACAGTTTGAATTGTCCAAGACAAAGGGCACTGCCTGCCTGCCTGTTTAGGGTTCCCTGCCTCCTCTGCCTGCCTGGTCTCTTCTTAACCAGTTCCACAGTTTGAATTGTCCAAGACAAAGGCCTCTGCCTGCCTGCTTTGGGGTTCCCTGCCTCCTCTGCCTGCCTGGTTATTTTGGGTTTGTCTGCCTGATCTGTTCTGGCCAAAATCAGTTGCAGAGTTTTGAAATAAAAAGGCACACTTGTGCCTAGAATTTATTTAAGCCACACATCTGAAGTAGCCTTATTTTGTTGGGAAAAAACCCCATTGATTTTAATAGGGACTCGTGGAGTCAGCTTTTGGAGTGACTCGTGACTTGTGAGTCACCATTTTGGACCAAGGACTCGGACTCAAGACTTGAGTCCAAAGACTTGTGACTCAACTCGTGACTCGAGACCAAGGACTCTTCAGCATCCCTGGACTGAACCCAGCTAGTGTCAGTACAAGATACTTAAAATGCTTGCTTAAAGAGCTTCCAGCATCATATGTGGTGTGTGTGTGTGTGTGTGTGTGTGCGCGCGTGTGCGTGCGTGTGTGTGTGTGTGTGTGTAGAAAACAGCAGATAGAAGATTGAGCATCTCTCCTGCATTGCTTCCCTGCTGCTCCCTCCCAAAGATGCTTTGAAACACAGCTTTTGTAAGGTACAGTTTCGGCTGTGAGGCTCTGTGCCGGTAGCAGCTGCACAATACACAGAAAATCATACAACAAATCATACAGCAAGTAAAGTTTTTCCATCCCAATAGAAGCTTTACCTGTTGAATAAATTTCTGTTGTCATGCTACAGTCAAAAATACAGTAGCTGTACCAGAAAATACCAAATGCTCAATGATAGATAGCAATTTTCTAAAATCTTGACATGTTTACATTTTATTCCTGGAATAATTCCTATATGGAAGACAGGTGGGATCACAATATTCCCTAAGAACAAGAAATTATTGAAAAGCTAATGATATTACCACAGGAAAAAAACATAAATGCAGCCAGGGAGAACACAGCCAGAGAGAAAACAAAGCCACTAATTTTTATAAGGCAAGAAATGTTTCTATATTTGTAAGTCAGACGGTGGTAATGGCTGGTTACTCTAATACTGACTGAGAAATAATAGAACAATATAATAATAAGAAATTAAATAGCAACATATTGTATACACCTTCATTGGAACAAAGCTGCTGCTGAGTAACTATTTGTGAACTGTGTTTATTGTAACACTGGTCCAGTTTGGATGTACTAATAAGCCAGCAGTCTGGGGGAACCCTGTCTGTTTATGAACAAAGTGTTCAACTTCAATCATGCCAGTTTCCTGATCACTCCTGCTGCAAGCAGGAGTGGCTAAACAAACCATGGACCTTGGTTTGTTTAGTGTTATATGCCAGTGTTCTCCAACCTTGGGTCCCCAGATGTTTTTGGCCTACAACTCCCAGCATGCCCCAGGTAGCGTAGCTGGCTGGGGCATACTGGGAGTTGTAGGCCAAAAACATCTGGGGACCCAAGGTTGGAGAACACTGGCATATGCTAGCCAGGAACACTGGCCTGTCTCTCCTCCAACAAGCAAGAGTCAGAAACCATGGTTTGTTGTTGGCTTATGCCTTTGGCTTGTCGGGGAAGAGATAAGCCAGAGTTCCCAGGCTGCATGAATATGATCTTCCCAGGTGGGGTGTGACCCCAACCAAAACAGGTTGAATCCCAGTCCTTGAGCAAGGCATCCTATTAACCAACAGCACCTCTGTCTTTTCAGAATTTATCCTCAGTTTGTTCATCCTATTCCAGCCCATTATTGAATGTAGGGAACATTCAAAGATAAGTTAGGTGATAACGAGCAACAGAGTGAGTGTCATCAGCATATCGATGGCATCTCACCGCAGAGTTCTGGATGACCTCTCATGTAGATATTAAATAACACAGGGGACAGGACAGAACCCTGTGGGGCAGGGTCCCAGAAGGACGTCTCCTTCTGGAAGGAGAAGTGTTACCAATTAGAAGGCATTAGATAGTAAATGCTTTTTATGCATTTATTCCATCTGGACCTCCCATACAATTCTGTGAATGAGGCTGAGTGATGGCCTAATAAAAGCCCCATCTAGAAGCATCCTGCTCGTCATGTGGCTGATAGACAGAGAGAGTCTAAGTGTGTGTGTGGGGGGGGGGGGAGGTGAGAGCCCCTATATGTATTGTGTTTGCAAAAATCCGAAGCGAAATGGCAAGTGAAATGGTATAGCAATTATATCCACCTCTCCCTGTCCCTGGATCCTGTTCCCAAGGTCTCATTCACAGTAACCTCCCAATTCAGAAGGATAGCTGAAAACATACCCTTCTGACTGATACAGTTCCTGCATATTATTTAAAACAACAAGCCAAAACTTTGCTTACAGTCCCCTAACTGAGAAAGGAAAGTTGAGGCTGTTGGTTTAACTTACATTTTTGCCATTTTCTCTCTTTTTAGAACACACCTCCTTTGATCAGTGAAATACAAGTGTTAAATCTGGTGCGCACAGATTCATAGATTCATAGATCATAGAGTTGGAAGGGGCCTGCAAGGCCATCGAGTCCAACCCCCTGCTCAATGCAGGAAACTAGAGGAGGGGTCTCCCATCCAAGTAATAACCAGGCCTGACCCTGCTTAGCTTTCCACGCTCAGACAAGCTGAGCCAGCGTGAGCCACAGGCCTGTGCAATTCTATGTTTCTTATTTGAACACTAGTTCAACCTCTGCACCTGCTTTTAAAAGTGCTTGTGGGAAGAGGAGGAGAGATACAAACCATAATGTGATCTGTCATGAAGACGAAAATTGATGTAGACATTCAGGATTCAATATTTCAACTTTAAACACCAGCTCAACCTCTGCAACTATTTTCAAGTAACTAGGGATTAGATGCAGAACACTCTAATGCGGTATTTCCCTCGAGCCCTGAGATGTCATAATAAAACGTGGTATGTGTCTTTATGAGATAATTTTGGGTTTGAAGTTGGAGCAATATTTTTAAGAGGAAATATTCAAAATATCTAAAAGTAAGGCCTCTCGACTAGTGTGCTGTATGACTGCATATATAATCACACAACTAAAATCATACAAGTGCTCCGTTGTAAGTCTCATAAGTAGCTTTGGAATACAAATGTTCAGAAATTCCCATTTAAAAGCACAAATGTCAGTTGACCTAATTCTTGCCAATGTTAATGCTGTCATCAGGATTATGTATAGCATGAACAAAAACAGACAGGAATCTGGTAAACCTTTTGGATCCTGACAAAATTGTAAGCAGTGAGTGGCAGAATAATAAAAGAGGAGACTAATCTGGAGGGTTATTGTCAAAGGCTTACCGTAATTTTGTTCAAGTATAGCTTAATTTATCAGGAAGGCTTTTACTTCTGCATTATATGTAACCTTACAAAAGGATCAGATGGTCTTGTATAGTCTTGCTATACCCTTTTGGGGTAGTATATACATATAGAGACAAAAAGTGACTGGCAAACACAGAACTCGGAGTGCCATCCTCCTGCCCTCCCAGCCGCTGTGGAAAGAACCACCAGACAAAAGTGACTGGCAAACACAGCAGCAATTCTTATCAAGCAGGAAGGCCATTCGCCATCATTGTTTTTACTGCAGATATATGAGAAGCCCTGTCAGCAGCATTAATCAATCAATTACTTTAAATATTTATATTTCACTCCTCCACTGCTTTTGCAGTGCACAGGACAGCTTACAACAATTTAAACACAATATAACACAATATAAACTAATCAAACTATCAACAATAAAAATAAACGACAGTAAAGTCAGAGAGGGGGGCAGCAGATGAAACCAATCTTTAAAAGATGGTTCAGCCACAAAGTGGTCATCAACCTGGCAAGTCAAATGCCTGCTGGAATAGAAAAGTCTTGGCCAGGTGGCAAAAGGTAGAACGGAACAAATGGACCTCCTAAGGTAAGGATTTCCACAGTCTAGGTGCAGCCACAGGGTAGGCTCTCTCCCATGTCTCAACCAGCCATGCCTCCGGACACAAAGAACCACCTTCCCAGGCGATGTTCGGAAGTAGGCAGGCTGGTATGGAAGGACCAACCTTATTCCTGACAAAGGCTCTGTGCTTGAACAGCTGTGCATCCTAACGGGGCACATTATCTGTGCCAGAGAAAGCTGCACATTGTTGAACCTCTTCCAGCCCAAGGGCTGAATTCCATCTCAGAGAAGCTCTTGGGGGCCACATTCCAGGGGTGTGGGGGGCCAAAATACTGGTCAGGGGAAATGGGTGTGGCCAGAGGAAGAGGCAAGGCTATCTGAAACACCAATGGCCGTAAGTGCCTGAGCGGGGGACGATGGTGACCCTGCTGGTTTTGCTACCAAACAAGGGCCCCTGAAAGCAGGATGCCATCTATGTGTCAAAAGTTATCCTCTTGCATCCAGTATCTATCTGTAAATAATCAGGTGTTTGTTTAAAGGAGTGTTCTGAGCTTGCTCTTGCATCCAAGCCCCAACTGGAATCATTAAGTTTGCTAAGCTTATCAAATGTTAATTTAGCTTTGAATATCTAGTTCAGATAAACGATTCTGCATTATCACAGTCATACCTTGAAATATCTCCCTGCAAGTAGGAAAAGCAATCATGAACCTGCAGAAGAAAAACAGTGATTATAAGTATATAAGATTATATGGCAAGAAGAATGTGAGGATATGCCCAACGGCTCTGAGAACCAACCCATGCTAGCACTTCATCATAACTGTATTGGTATATTTCAGCCTTTCTCTGAAGGCCAATTCATTTATGACTTTGCCACAGTGGGAGCTGCCTCCAGCATGGGGTAGAGATAGACAATACTTTTAAAGAGAGTTTGCTTTGGCAGTAAGTCTCCACATTTCTTTTGCATTCCTGTTGCCTCTGATCGAAAAGGTTGTGCATATTTTGAAGCACACAACAACTGGTGAACAGAAACAATTGTGGAATGAAAGTGCACACCACTTTTAGCTTTTCAGTTTCTATTTTTAATCTTTGCACTGTGGCTAGGTTCTGTTTGGTTCTTTATCTCAGCCTCACTTGCCCATTTGTAAAACAGGGGGTTGAATCCAGAAGGATTATCATCAATGATAGATTTCTGTTCCTCCACTCCTACTGGTTATCATTCATTAAGCCCACACTGTAGAACAACTCAGAGAACAAGGCACTGGAGATCACTTCTGAATGCTCATGTTACACCCATACTGGAATAACATACAGGATTGCAGAGCAGGATTTCCATGTATTTTCCCTCCTGCAGCCCCCTCACTCTGTGCGTTCTCCAAATCTGCTCCAGAAAGTCCCCCAACTCTCCAGAGCAGATTTGGAGCTTTTCTACATGAGGCATATTTATCATGAACTCATCATTCCCTGCTCATGGTTATTTATGAGTTTAGATGATGTTGTGATCCTCCAGTTTCCCTTCTGTGTCTAATGAGCACTTTCAGTTTTTTTTAGAGCAGGGAAAATGTGACATCTAATTGTGAAAGAAACCACCTTTTTCACTTAAGTATTTGTGTTATTCTGCTATACCATAGTGCCACCTAGATATTATGTAGCAGAAAAGCAGGACAGGAAACATGTGGTGCTCGGGTCTCAATTCTGTGACGAAACCGAAAGTAGGTACAGTAGATTAACAACCAATTAACAGCCTCGTGTAGCTAAGCTCTTGGAGGGTGCGGGGGGGGGGGTAAAGAGAAGAGGCGAGGACAGGGAAGACCCACTCCCACAAGTGTTATCCTTCCACAGGCAGAATGACAGCTCTATATATAAGCCAGGGATTTTATTATACATTTACATTGTAGATGTTTGAATTATTAATAATGACATTTTCAGCAGGCTCCAGAACAAATAGTTTTATTTATTTATTTAATTTATACCCCACTTTTTTTCCTGAAAGGAACCCAAGGTGGCTTACTGTGGAGAAAGCCAACCTAAGCCCCCTGCCTGACACACACACACTCACCAAGGAGGGGGGAAGGAGACCCAGTGGGGGGGGGAGACAGCCAGTCTCCACAGATGACAAAGGGGACAAACAACATCTGCATAGAATCACCCCAGGGGGGAAGGCAGGAAGCATCGCCAGGTTTGTCAATGCTCTCGCATATCAGCCCCATCTACATAAGACTTGAATACCTCTCCAGAGCAGACACTTCGGCACCCCTAAGAAATGGCCACTCAACACCATAGGATGGGACCATTAAGCAAGTGGCTTCAAAGGGACCCCATCCCATGGGGGGAGGGCGTCACCCCACCTGACCCAAAAGGCCGCCCCTCAGGGAGGGTGTCAACCCACTTGATCACGGAGGGAGGGGCTACCTGAAACACCAAGGTATAAAACACCCTGCGCAAGGGAACTGGGTTGTTGGACCTGATCAACAATCTTGCCCCATGCCTGGGGCAAGAGAACGAAGGATCGGCAACCCCGGGTAGCCACACCTGGCACGCTCCAGCTAGCTGAAATCACTGGTCGCTTGGGTTGACCGGACCCCCGGGAAACCAAGCTGAAATCACTCACAAACCGCTTGGGTTGACCGGACCCCGGGAAACCAAGCTGAAATCACTCACAAGCCGCTTGGGTAGACCAGGCCTCCGCTGGGAACCCAGCTAGCCGCTTGGGTAGACCGGACCTCCGCCGGGAACCCAGCTAGCCGCTTGGGTAGACCAGGCCTCCGCCGGGAACCCAGCTAGCCGCTTGGGTAGACCGGGCCTCCGCCGGGAACCCAGCTAGCAGTGTGCGGTTGACCGGGCCTCTGCCGGGACCCAAGCTGAACTAACTAGCTGAGAGCCCTGAAATCACGGTGTCCTTAAGACTTCTTGCTTGCTACTTTGTACCGTACTGATAAGCTGTATTGCTGGCATGTGTCTGGGTTTGTGAAGGTAATGTTGTAAATAAACTTGTTTTCTAAAAGATACTGATGTGGCTATAAGTTATCCCTTTGTCCTGGGCTAAGGGTGATAGTTGTTGGGGATCTCGGAGAAGGCCGCCCCAGGACTCGCTACCCCCTTAGCATTGAACCCACGCAGAAGACCCGGTTGTCGGTCTTCCACTCTTACATAATCCTCCTCCTCTCCATTTTATCCTCACAACAACCCTGTGAGGTAGGTTAGGCTGAGAGTCAGTGACTGGCCCAAAATCACCCAGTGAGTTTCATGGCCGAGCGGGGACTAGAACCAGGATCTCCTGAGTCCCAGTTGAACACTCTAACCACTACATAGTATAGTATGTTATTCCAGTATGGGTGTAACATGAGCATTCAGAAGTGATCTCCAGTGCCCTCTGAGTTGTCCTCTGAGTTGTTCTACAGCGTGGGCTCAATGAATGATGACAAGCGGGAGTGGAGGAACAGAAATCTATGATGATGATGATGATGATGATGATGATGATGATGATGATTGTTTCTGAACAGTATTTACCACATTTCTTAATAGCCACTGGAAAGACCAGATGTAAAATTAGTGTACTAAAAATGTAGATGCTACAACAAACGCCTAATTGAATTTATAGTGTACTGCCTATTACGAAAGTGTACAAGATCAAAGTCTGCTAGGCACCTTTTGCCATGAATTCTTACCTTGTTGCTGCTGCTGCATTGAGGTCTGATGTATTTCACTTCCACCTTGGTTTTGATTTTTGGCAATCTGTATCCTGATTTCCAGCTTTTTTTTTCCATTGCAAGCCTGCCTGGGAATTCAGTATGAGCATATTTTCTTCCATATTGTTTTGTTAGAAATACCCTTGATTTGTAACTTTTGTACATGTTCGTATTTATTGCTAAATCATACTTCCAATTGTATCCTGACTGTGCTCTAACAAACAAACAAAAAGACTGCTGCCAGCAAAGCTATCTCACAAATGCCTTTTCCTTGCATGTATGCTCCTTATCTCAGAACCAAAACAGAATGGTTGGTAACAACAAACTTGCAATTGTTCAAATTTTTCTTAGGTTGACTGCCCAAGAAAAAGGAAATGGGCTTTATTATATTTGCTCCAACCAAGTTAACAAAAGCCTTGTGCCATAAGCACACATCCATCAATCAATGAAACACACACCCTATCTTTCAGTAGATACTTTTAAATCCAGCTACTTCTTAGCAATTCACATAACTATACAGAAAGGGGCAGAGCTATTTGCTCTTCATATGGCCAGCTCTTAAAGAAATATGCAATGAAACAGCAAGTTGAAGGTGGGTATCTAGAGGAAGAATGTCTCCGAAGCCATGATAATTATTAAAAGTGAAGTGAAAACAATTAAATGTTTGCAATCCCATTTCCCATGCTTACTGGGAAGTAAGTTTAGTTAGTCCAAGTAAATGTTTATAAGGATTGCATAAAATAGCATTTTCATGTATAATCAAATCAGTATTTATCATATACAGCATGTTGTCAATGACAACTTTTCCTGCATGGTCACAAATTATGACATACTAGAACTGCAGACCAGAACAGCAGTAAGTCGCTAATTTCAGGAAAGGGAATTTCACAGAGATGTAGCATTTCCAATGTGGATAGTCAAGCAGTAGCACAAAAACAAACTTCTGGGATTCCACTATGTTCAGGTTGGTGATCTACAACACTTGCCATGGCTTTTGTTGTTCTAAAACAGTTTATACAACTAACTAGGTTTGGCAAGATCCAGCTCTATGTTCTGGTTTGCACATAACACTAATGCATGGCATGGGTTGAATCCAGGGTTGTTGTGAACGCAGCCACACTACAAACCATGGTTTGTTAATCATGATCAACCCAGAAAGAGAACCTATGGTTTGTTGCTGGATTGTGAACTCTGGGTTTTTTAAACCTTTGGTTGTCCTTGAAGGCGTGTGAGTGACAGCAGAGCCCCGCGTGTGCTGGATGGGAGATTTAAAATCCTGTCTGTGCATAGAGGCCCATTATTCCACACACAGATCTTCCAGATCTCACCCCCCTCTGCGCAGCGTGCAGCGTGTCGGTTTGAAGCTGCCAGCCAGCTTGCCTGTAATCCGACTCCAGCTTCTAGCTTCCCCGGTTTGCAGACTAATCCAAGTAGCAAGTAGCAAGTAAACACTCTGTAACACCACAGGTCTATTTCTACCTGTTTATTCACTTAGCAAGTAAAGTTCTACAGAGTATACATTTCCTAGTTACAGTCCATGTGCAGAGTACAGTGCATAGCAAGCATTAATTCCAGTGGAGTAGGTAGAGCTTCACTCCACTTCAGCAAAGACGTTACATTGTTGCAAAGTCCAGCAAGCAATAGCCAGAAGAGAGAAAGAATAGAGAAAGCAGTCCTGCTCTTCTCTAAAATGGCTTCAGACAGAAAAAACAAGTTAGCACGTCATCAGAACATACAAACCATGTGACTAGCTCATAATGATCCCAGGGTCTAGCTTTCTCATGAGAAAGAACACGGGAAAGTAGAAAGACACAACACACTTGTTTACCGCCATTCTGTTCCTCTCCATGTGTAAACACTGTGCTACAGCTGGTCAATGTGATTCATATCACAACATCCCCCCACAAGCTGTAGTACATCTTGTTTATACTTTCTCAATGAGGCCTAGTGCCGTCATTAGTTTCCTGTGTCTTACTACAGGCAATGGTTTTGTGAAAAGATCTGCCACCATTTCCCCTGTTGCACAGTATTTGAGTATTACCCATCCTTTCTGCACACAGTCCTTTACATGAGAGTAACGAACATCAATGTGCTTGGTTCTTGGCTTACATTTTTCATTTTGTGCCATGCTTATGCAAGCTTGGTTGTCCTCAAAAATTGTAACAGCCTTGCCTACTGGTAATTGCAGATCAGTAAACAATTGCTTGAACCATTCAATCTCATTGCATGCTTGAGATAAACTGATGAATTCAGATTCTGCGCTAGATACAGCCACACAAGATTGTTTACGTGTGTACCAGTCAATTAGACTGTTGTCATACATTGTCACAGTCCCACTTGTGGACTTTCTATCTGTTGCAGACCCCCAATCAGCATCAGTGTACACACAAAAACCTCCCTCTGTGTGTGATGACAATTTCAGTTTGCAATTCATGGATCCTTTTAAATACCTTAACACACGTTTTACAGCTAGCCAATCATACATAGAAGGATTTTGGGTTTTCCTGCTAAGTATGTTTACAGCATTGCTGATGTCTGGCCTACTCACATTTGCCAAATATAGCAGGCTTCCAATAACACTTTGATATTTTCCAATATCTTCAAATTCAGTGTTATCTCTGTGTTTCTGATATTCAAGAGTCATTGGAGTGGTAACTGGGTTACAATTCTCCAATCCATGAATTTCCAGCAATTTCTGAATTTTTCCACTTTGTTCAACCATGAAAGAACCTTCCTCATCCTGGGATAATTGCATTCCAAGATAGTGTTGTACCAAACCTAGATCTTTCAGTTCAAAGTGTTCTTGCAATTCTTTTGCAATTTTGTCTTTCTCACTTACTGATTCTGTTATCAGCAATATATCATCAACAAAGACTAACAAATACACCCAATGTCCCAGTTCTGTGTGATTTGTGTACAGACAGTGATCAGCCTTGCTTTGTTTGAATCCCAAACTAATCAAAACTCTGTCCAGTTTCTGGTTCCAGCATCGAGCTGCTTGTTTTAACCCCTATATGGACTTGTGCAGACGACATACAAGACTGGGATTTTCTACAAAACCTTTTGGTTGCACCATGTAGATTTCCTCTTGTAAATCACCATATAGGAAAGCAGTTTTTACATCAAAATGAAATGCTATCATTTTTCTTTGTGCTGCCAATTTCAACAACAATCTGACAGTTGCATACCTTATTGTTGGTGCAAACACGGAATCAAAATCTACCCCATGTTTTTGTGCAAATCCTCTTGCCACGAGTCTTGCCCTGTACCTTTCTACCGGCCCCTGGTGATTTGTTTTCACCTTGTACACCCATTTACAGGTGATGGCCTTGCGCCCTACAGGCAAAGATACCAGACTCCATGTTTTGTTATCATGCATGGCATTGATTTCATCCTGCATGGCTTCAAACCAATCATTTCTCACTTCTGGTTCCATGCTTTGGATTTCTTCAAAATTTTGAGGTTCTAAAGCTATTTTGAGAGCTTTATGTACAACAGTTTTCCCGCTTTGGAATTCATCCTGATATCTAACAGGTGTTTTACGTTCTCGGGTTGAACGCCTTAGAGATTGTTCACCTCCCTCCTGTTCCCCAGATATCTGCCCAGTGGCCTGTTCTGTTTCAGAAACTTCCTGCTGTGTTTCAGTCATTGCATGCATTGGCAATTCCACCAGCTGTTTCTGTTCATGTGTTTGTTCATGAAAAATCACATCCCTGCTCAGAATTACCTTGTTGTGGTGTGGTGACCACAACCTGTACCCTTTTGTTTATGCATCATATCCCAGCAGAAAACATTCAAAGCTTCTTGGAGACAGCTTTGTTCTGTTTTGAGCCTGTATATGAACAAAACATTTACACCCAAAAATTCGCACGTGTGCTATCTTTGGCTTCCTCCCATGAAACATTTCATATGGAGTTTTCACAGTTGTGGTGTTGGGTAATCTGTTCAGCAGATAATTGGCATTTGACAGTGCATCCCCCCAGAAACGGTTTCCCACCTGTGAGTCAGCTAATTGAGCCCTCATCATTTCCTGGAGTGTTCTGTTGTGACTTTCAGCAACGCCAGTTGAGTTTTGGGCCGTGACTTTGTGCCCAATGCCCTCACTTTCCAAGAATTTCTTGAATTTTGTACTCATGTACTCTCCCCCACCATCTGTGAGCAATTCACCTATTGGGTATTGTTTGTATCTGTTACCAGCCCATTTCCAAATCATTCAAATCTCTCTTGAACCTGAGATTTGTGCTGCAGAAGATAAACAAATCCAAATCTTGAATAATCATCCACAAGAGTCATGTAGTACCTATTTCTCCCATAGCTTTCCTCAAATGGCCCAGCAACATCAGAGTGTACCAGCTCAAATATTCTTGTGCTCACTCTATCACTGTGTTTCTGAATGTTAGTTCTGTGTGTCTTTGCCTTACTACATACTTCACATTGCACATAATTAGAACAAGGTTTCATTTTCATACCCTCACACAGACCCGGCATCTTCTCGATGCTCCTGTAGTTGGCATGTCCAAAACGTTTGTGGAAAATATGTAAACAATTATCATGGGGTTTACAATTTGCATACTTTGCACTCTCATCATGTGTTACAAATGGATTTATAACATACAGAGAATTCTGCAAATCACCTTTTGCACAGACTGTCCCTTCACGTGAAATCACACATTTGCTGTCTGAAAAACACATTTCAAAACCATTTTGAGCTAATTGAGAAATACTTATCAGGTTTGTGTCCAATTCCTGAACAAGCAGTGCCCTCTGCTGACCCAAAGTAGCAAAGTCAATTGTTCCTGTTGCTGAAACTTGTATCCGTTTCCCGTCAGCTAATTCCACATGCTGATTTGTACATCCATCTTCTTCCAGAGATTGAAATATGTCTCTGGAGTTAGTCATGTGGTGTGAGGCCCCAGAATCAAGAACCCAAATATTATTATTAGAAACTCCCACCCTAGCAATCAAACTTTTGCCCATTTTAATTGCCTCCTCAGGTGCATTTGTAGTTTCCTGTTTGTTTCGTTTCTTTTTCTGTTTGACCTTAGTCTTTTTTCAGATGATTTGTAGATCCACAAGAAAAACATTTTCTCACTTTTAAAGCTGTAGCTTGGGTAACTCCCAGCTTGTTGCTATTCCCAGCTTGGCTGTGCCCCGCGTCAGCCGAGCTGTCTGCTGATTTACGTCCAGCATTGTTTTTCTTCCCTTGCCGCTTCTCCCACTCAGAGAGAAGTTTGCCTGACACATATTCCATTGTCAGGTTCTGATCTGGTTGCCCTTCCATCAATGTAACAATTGTATCATATGATGAGTCCAGACTAGTTAACAGAATGGAAACTTGATGTAAGGGATCAATTGTCATCCCTTGTGCTCTCAATCTGTTAAACAAGTCCCGGACAGTACTCAAATGCTCTGGCATAGACCCACCTGGTTGCAAGCTCAATTTGTACAGCTTACGTGCAAGCAGAATTCTACTTCCCGCCGTTTGCATCTGATACATGTCTCTCAAGGTATCCCAGATCTGTTTTGCAGTGTTTTCAAACTGGATAAATGGCACTTGTGAACTTTCAACAGATAAACACAAAATTGCCTTTGCTTTATCGTCTTGTTCCTTCCATTCATTATAAGCTTGATCCCCCACCGCAACTGCATCCTGTGTTACAACATTCCAGAGTCCCGCATGGGTCAAATAATGCTGCATTTGGAAATTCCACAACACATAGTTCGAGCCAGACAGTTTTTCTACTATCTGTGGGTTCAGAGATGGTGCCGCCACCATTTCTGTGACCGGGGGATTTTCTGCCACCTCCCCTCCAGAAACTTCGGCTTCGCTTTCGGCCTTGAACAGAGCCTGCAAGCATTCAGCGAACACCTCCCACTCTTCCCCCTCCTTACCGGACGAAGGCCCAGGAGATTTTTCTTCTTCTTTGATGTCTTTCTTCTCTGCCATTAATCATCGCAATCCCGGATTCGAAGTTGTTGACATAGCTGTTGGAAAACAGGTCCTGCTGCTGGTGCTGGCATTGACTTTCAGCCTGGTACCGAACTGGTTCCGTTCGGTTCTGGTCCCGATTCCTGGGCCCATAACCTTGAAGGCGCGTGAGTGACAGCAGAGCCCCGCGTGTGCTGGATGGGAGATTTAAAATCCTGTCTGTGCATAGAGGTCCATTATTCCACACACAGATCTTCCAGATCTCACCCCCCTCTGCGCAGCGTGCAGCGTGTCGGTTTGAAGCTGCCAGCCAGCTTGCCTGTAATCCGACTCCAGCTTCTAGCTTCCCCGGTTTGCAGACTAATCCAAGTAGCAAGTAGCAAGTAAACACTCTGTAACACCACAGGTCTATTTCTACCTGTTTATTCACTTAGCAAGTAAAGTTCTACAAAGTATACATTTCCTAGTTACAGTCCATGTGCAGAGTACAGTGCATAGCAAGCATTAATTCCAGTGGAGTAGGTAGAGCTTCACTCCACTTCAGCAAAGACGTTACATTGTTGCAAAGTCCAGCAAGCAATAGCCAGAAGAGAGAAAGAATAGAGAAAGCAGTCCTGCTCTTCTCTAAAATGGCTTCAGACAGAAAAAACAAGTTAGCACGTCATCAGAACATACAAACCATGTGACTAGCTCATAATGATCCCAGGGTCTAGCTTTCCCATGAGAAAGAACATGGGAAAGTAGAAAGACACAACACACTTGTTTACCGCCATTCTGTTCCTCTCCATGTGTAAACACTGTGCTACAGCTGGTCAATGTGATTCATATCACAACAGTCCTTACATGTGAACCCAGAACCATGGCTTGTTCATGGATTATTTTGCCAGGGTATAGCGGTGGTGGGCAAGAACCCAACCCACCCAGCCACTTTACCTGCCAGTGTTACAGCACTGCAAAGGCATTTGGGATACAGGGAGGCAGCAGGCAAAGGAGGAAGGGAACAAACAACCCAGGGATTGAGAAAACAAACCACTGTTTGTTTGATCATCTGCCAGACAAACATTGGGTAGGGAAACAAACCATGAGTTAAATAAACCATGGATTATTATTATTATTATTATTATGTGTGAACCAGGCCATTATCAAATCACCTGCATAACCTGCAGATCTCAAGAGCACAGGCAAAATAACTCAGCAGACTTCAGGATTATTAAGGCTACATAGATAAAGTTTAGTTTATTACACTAGTATCCAAATACAGAGCAGCTTTTGAGGTCACAAAGTGATGTGCCCGGATGAATCAAATGAAATTATATGAATCAATTTACAAAACATACTGCAACCAGTGAACCTTATGTACATAATATATTGTATTTTTTTAAAAAAAATCTCATCAGTAATCCTTTTCTCTTTCAAATGAGGTGAACACTATTTTGAAACAAATTTAGTTTATTAATATGTAAAAAAATAAATCTACAAGAGCAACAGTGCAAACATTTCAGGACTTGCATGGCACAGAAATCATAAGTGAATACAATCAGAACTATTATACAAAAGGCCCACTATTCCTTGGAGCAGTGGTTGGGATGAACAGAACAATCAGGAGGGTTAAAAATAGATTGCAGTTTAAACAGGAAGTTGAGCTACATATAACTGGCTCTGTCCTGTATGGTCTTTCTATTTCAGGTGGTAAAGCAGCCATCATTCCTTGTATCTGAAATTTAAAATGAAATAAAATTATTTGCTGCATATACTACAGGACTCTGTATTGAATTTAGTAGCTGACTTGAACTTAGCTGGAATCTGTTCATCTGTATCTGATCTACATTATTTGTATAACATCTACAGGTAAACATCAGCAACATGATAACGTATGATATGACACTGTATTTTAAATAAATGTTTTGGCAATGTCCAGTCGTTGCTTCTTTTTGTGAGGAGGTTATAACACTGATAAATTTTGTACTGGAACAGTCTTTAATATTTGCTGATGTACACTTTTTAAAATTATGTACCTGCTTCTTGGAAATTAACAAATGGTCAGTGTAAATGGATTATCCGCACGGACCGCACCCTTTTGACAGCCAAAAGACTGATATATTCACTGATATGCATATATACACATCTATGTATGTATATTAAAAAAAAAAACATGGAGGGAAAAAAAAGGTGTGCAGGGAAGTAATTTGCCCAGTCATTTCAGCATGAGAAGAGACAATGGGATAGAGAGGAGTATAAACAAACTCCAGTTTTGAAGGCTTGAGCCATGATAACTAAATTATCACTTTATAGGCAGAGGCTTTATCATATACGTACACGAATAGAAATATGAGATCTCTAAGTGTTGGTTCTTATGTAACCCAAATGGCACCATCCATGCACAGGACGGGTGGTATCAGACAGCAGGCTTGGGGGAACAGGGTTTGAAGAAGTACAAGAAATATTTAGTGGGGAGGGAAACCTAAGGGGAATCCACAGAACAGCCCAATGAAGACTGGCCATGGAATGCTGACTGACTGTTGGGAAAAAACACTGAAAACCAGGTGGGAAGGGAAATGGAATGGAGTATTCTGAACAGGAAGACTCCACATTGGAAAAGTTTGTTGCATGTCCCACTTGTACTGTTACATTATACAGGATCAACTTCTCTCAGTTTGCCAGATGCTGGTGTGTATGTGTGTGTGTGTGTGTGTGTGTGTCAAACAACAGGGGCCAGCTATTGCCATTGTAGAACGGTGTGTGTGTGTGTGTGTGTGTGGGTGGTATGAAAGATGGTGGGTTCCAGCAGGCTGTGAGCTAAGGAGGAAAAGGGTGCAACTTCCAAGAGTGCACAATTAATAACATGTCCTGGACAGTTGGTGAGATTGAGATAAGAGACAGCAGAAAGAGCAAAGCCTGGGAAAGATTGTGCTGACACAGCATCAAAAGAGGACACTTCTTGTTGCAAAGACTGTAAAAATGATAGTAGGGAAGGAGAAACCCAACCATCAGAGTGGTGTGTGCACCTGGATCCCCAACCTCCGGAGTTCACTGTTTGGGAGTTGGCCGCCCATTGTAGCGAGCCATATGTATGAATGATTAGAGCTTTGCATACTTACCTATAATTGTAACAATAAAAGAATATTAGCACAAAGACAATTCTGTGTGGTTGTGCTATTTATATCCTCTCCTCTATAAGGTTCCAAATGTCAGATCTGATCAGCCTGGCACAAGGGTAAATTTTGGTAACACCATCATACCCACACACACACACACACCGTTCTACAATGGCAATAGCTGGCCCCTGCCTGTGGGATTTCCAGAATATCTGGCTGACAGTTGTTTAACAGAATACTGAACTACATGAGCCTTGGTCTGATCCAGGAATACAATTCTTATGTTCTTAAAGTATGTATTTTGTCTACAACCCTTGCTCATGATGATTTATGGTGCTAACTAAACTAAATAAAATAGTTTGTCCAATCCATCTTTTCAACTTGTGGCTATAAAGCATTAATAAAATACACAAATGCTACACTCTGTACAACTGACTGCTCAAGCACAGTTTAAAAAGGGATTAAACTTACTGTCCACTCTGCATTGTCAGTCTTGGTACATCTTACATTCACTGGCAACTTAAGAACATAGTCATTGTATGAGAGACCCTGTTCTCTGGACCATTTAAACTTGTTCATGGCATCCATGAAAGAAAGGTTTTTGTATTGTTTTGGACTCTTGATAATGAATGGCCAAGTCCTGAATTTAAAAATAAAAAGAGATATTCCTACTATTATTTAATTCTTCCACCAAATGTTTAGAATACAATCCCTACAAAGGAAAACATATTTTAACTGTTGAGATAATGGTATTAGCAACAACAACAAAAAGATGAATGCATCTAATATTGTCAATACTTTAGCTGTAATGAGCCAGCTCTTATGCATGGTGGCCAAGAAACCAGAGACTGAAACAGGAGGAGATGAGCATCCAGTAGCAATGAAAAAAAGAGAGAACTAGGTTCTCAGGATGCAAAAACTTTATTAAATAGAGGAGCCCGACGTGTTTCGGCCTGTGTTTTTTTCTAAGGCCTTCCTCAAGGGGCTGTAAATGTTCAAAAAACATACAATAAGTTAACATGGTGAGGACAACACATAATATAATACATGCATACATGGTATTTTTATTATGTGTTGTCCTCACCATGTTAACTTATTGTATGTATTTTGAACATTTACAGCCCCTTGAGGAAGGCCTTAGAAAAAAATACAGGCCGAAACGCGTCGGGCTCCTCTATTTAATAAAGTTTTTGCATCCTGAGAACCTAGTTCTCTCTTTTTTTTGTGGCCAAGAAACCAGGCCAGCCTAGGCCATGGAGAAGGAGCCTACAGATCAGGAGCAGGAAGTCTTTTTCACTCCGAGGGCCACAACCCCTCATAGGTAACCTTCTGGGGGCCATGTGCTAGTGGTGAGTGGGGCTGAAGCCAAAGCCACATACACATCACATTCAATGTCTGTCCACACACTCCGCCCATTTACACATATCCATACATCAATATACCCCCATTCATAGTCCATCACTGCCCTACATGCTCTTTCCCCATCTTTCTATCTCTCTTTCTTACATGCATGTCCATCCATTTATGCTCCCCCATCCGTTCTCCCATCCACATTCAACCCATCCATTGATCCATCCATCCATCCATCCATCCGTCCACACTCACCACATCCATATTTCTCCCTACCCACATATCCATCCATCCATCCATCCATCCATCCAATTTTATCTTCTAGAGTGAGAGGAGAGTAGGCAAGAAACCATGTGAGCCTAAGGCTTGTGCAACTCAATGATGTAACAGGAACTTTGGACAGAATCCAATGTTGCGCACCCCTGGTGGTTCGTTACCACCCTGTGGATTCTCTTCCATAAGTGGTGGGTCTTGCTGATTCTATTGTGCAAGCAGACCCACCACTTACACAAGGGAGATTTAGCTCTTCCTAGGGCAAGCCTTGAAATGAGTGGAAATGCTCATTTCTGGAAGGAGGCAGGTCAGCAGAGTTCCCTTATGTGAGCTCCACTGACCTACCTTCTGTAAGCACTAAATCACCATAGTGCACATGGAGGGTGCTGCTTGCACAATGGAATTGGCGGGGTGTAAGAGAATCAGCGGGGGCATAAACCCCCTGTTGGAGCCTACAGATCAGGAGTGGGATCTGCCCCATAGTTCCCACTATATCTACAGGCCTAAGTGTATACAGGATCCTGTCTAAAATTGGAGCAGATGACTTAGGTATAATGCAATACTGCACATGTCTACTCCACCCAGAGAGCTTTGACTATTGGGGAAGTATAGAAATGAAATGAAATGAGATGATGATGATGATGATGATGATGATGATGATGATGATGATCAGAAGAAAGCCTCACTGAGGTCGAGACTTACTCCCAGGTAAGTGTGTACAGGATTGCAGGCTTACAGGTCCAAACATGTTAGTTTGCAGACTCTAATGCACATTATTTTTCATTTACTAAAGGAACAGAGTCCTTTTAAACTTGCCGAATGCACAATTCCTGCCTCCGTTCCCAGAATGGTATTCCTTTTTGAAACATAAGAGTATCTGTGCAAATGCATTTCAACAACAACAAGAACAACAGCCTCTGAACTTTTAAATTAATGAGAGAGAATGTGCACTGAGATCCAGGCTAACAAGTTGGAATCATTCCATTAAGTAAAAGGAACTTTGAAGTGATAGGGTGCATTACCACGTGATATTCAAAAAAAGGAAAACACAAACACGTTTGGTGTTTTATATATACAAGAAAAAAAATCACACTATTAAAAGGAATGGACACCTGCAGCAAAAGAAAACCACATATGCTTTTTTCTAAATCAATATAGAAATTACTGGCAGAAAAGAACATGGAGCAGAGCAAACCCATGGAAGAATTATAGGATGGAAGGAGGGAGATCCTTCTCTCCCTACTTAAGACTTCATGTACCTTTTTTTCTTTTTAAATCAGGCATGCTTACTTAGACTGTATGCCCTTTGCCAGGTTTTGCCTTCTATTTTATTTTTGTACAGCATCCTGTGTATATTTTTGATGCTTTATAAATATACCAAATAATTAAGAACAAGGTACCCAGATGTGCAAGTGACTTCTGCAGACTTCAAAAATAATAAAATGAAACTTCTGTGTCATGTGCATTTGACAATAACTTGCAAAACATGAACTTTGGATCAGGTCTTCCAAGGTAGGACTATTATTAATATCCTATTTTATTTGAGAAGCAGAACTTGCATTTTTGAGCCATACAAGCAATGAGCCTTTCTCTGGACCAAACGTGCTTTTTTGTTACTAAGGACTTTATTATGAATGAACATACAAGAGAGCACTTCGCTTGTTAGCATATTTTCTTTCTGAGATCAGGCAAATGAACTTGCAAACTCTAAATTAGAATGTGTGTTCTTTTTCTAGCTGTCAGGAGAGATTATAAAAAGACAGCAAGAGAGGCTGCAGGTATAAGTACTCTAAGGAGTCTGGCCCTGAAAGAGTTTTTAAAACTATGCATTAATCACCCTAAAGTACAAAGCTCTAGGGAAAAATGGTCTTAAAAGCATCTCTGGAAGTCAACTATATATTTTATCTTGAATTATTCAACTTCAAAATGTTAAACATTTTAAGAAATGCTGATGAGGCTTAAGGTGGGAATGGGGAAAGCTGGGAAAGCCATTTTTCTGTCTAAATATGCATAATGCCTTAATTTACTCAACATGATTTGAACATTGCCAAGTTGTCTTAATACTGCAGCTTTTGGAATGTTTTACGTATATCATTGTCCAGACATCAGTTATTATCTGGACAAATAGTGATGGGTGAGCTTCTGGTAGCTTGATTCAGAATGGGCCCTGGGGGGGGGGGGGAACCTATTTAAAGAAAAACAACTCAGAAAATAAATTGTTTTCCTTCTGAGACCATTCCGAAGTTCAGGTCTAGTTGTACTCTGGTATGCCTGGTGCCAAATTCTCTGTCTTTTAGGTACTAGGCAAGCAAGATCCTTCTTTTGATTTATCCAGGCATTTTAAAACATTGTTACTATTTCGACTATTTTAAAGTGTCTGACTTTTAATGGTGATTTTATCTGCTGGTCATTCTATAAGTTTTTTTATTGTTGTTTTACTTGTTTTAATTTTTGTACACCACTTTGAAGTTCTGGATAAAAGGAGGTTTATAAAGGTTTTGAAAACAAAGATTTAAAAAATAACCCAGAAAGTAGTGCCAAGAAGTGAACAGTAGTCCTTAGCAATGTTTCAAGAAGATTGTCCAAGTGGTAGTCAGTGCAGTATTAGTTTTATAGCAGCACAGTCCATAATGCACTCTACTTACCTTACTGGTCTGTATATTTCTTTAACGCCAATAAAATGAAGTTGCTCCATTATGTCTGGAATGCTTGCACACCGGGTGAGATTTATTCTTGGATAATACAGAAGGTAGGATAGGCACATTTCATCTCTGGTGCTAAGACCACCCTGAAGATTTAAACAGATTGACATTGCAAGCCTCAGGATTTCTCAGATGAATTTGTTGTCTTAGTTGGGGTGAAATCTAGAATGTTTCCTAAGATCACACTACTAACAAAGTTACAAGAAAACTAAGGCAGATAATATACACGTAGCACACACCACCATAAGCTATATGAATAGTACACACGTCATTGCTAATTTGCAAGTTGTGACACTCTTTTTCTTTTTCCTATAGATGAAGCGATGCTCTAAAATAAAGAGCTGATTCATTCACACCAGGTGCTGAAGAGTTAATCTTAAGGCCAAATGGCCTTATGCTTTCCTGCTGTGTCACCCTCCTGCATGTGCAAATTTTGGTAAGACCTAATATGGCCAGGAATTCTGTTCAGTTCTGAGCTTGCATCAAAAGCTGCCCACTGCTGTCCCCCGGTAGCTGCTGCCACTGTGAACTTATGTAAAACCAAAGTAGCAGCAGGAAAAAGAAGGGGCAGTTAAGGAATATGGCATAGAGCATTGGACAGTAACGTGATGGTGGTTATAACAGGGAGAGCTATCAGGTTAGGCAAACTTGAACATCTGCCATCACAAACACCTCAAATATGTTTTGCTGGCTTTGCAAAGTAGTGACTGTCAAATCTCCCTGGTGGCATTTTTCTTATTGTGGTGAGAGATTTTATATTCTTTTGGTCCCAAGAGCTATGCTTGCACCATAAGAACGTAAGAAGAGCCATGCTGGATCAGACCAAGGGTCCATCAGCATTCTGTTCATACAGCAGCTGCCCAGCTAACCACAGGAAACCCACAAGCAGAACTTGAGTGCAACAACACCCTCCCACCCATGTTCTCCAGCAACTGGTGTACATAGACATACTGGAGGTGTCATATAGCCATCAGGACTAGATGCCATTGCCCTGATGGCTATATGCTACCATGCAGCTGCTCAGCTAGTGGCAGGGTCTTTTACTCAAGGTAGCTCAAAGGAGAGGGGCACAGATGAAAAGGGATATCTATTCAAGAGCACTGAAAGTAGTCTTTGAAGGAATGCCACATACGTATTAACACCCACACAGAAGACACTGTGTCAGTGGAAATAATCTGATGGTTATGATCACTTCCAAGATAACTAAAGTCCCCTTGTTAACTGGACCTGAGTCCTCAAAATGGGAACTGGATTCCATTGATCCCAACCCACAAGTAAATTACATAGTAACTGAGCCTCAATATGATATTTAAAGCAAAAAAAGGGGGTGTGCTAAAGAAGGGTTAATATCTTTGAATGTTTACTGAATAGCTACAGCAGGGGCAGGCAACATGGTTTGAATTTTTTATTCAAAAACATTTTCATTCCATATCAAGTCATGTCATGAAGTTTCTTACCCAAGTCATATGTGATCGATCTAGGGTACTGTAATGGCATTCCGTGATTAAATTATCTCCCTGGAATAAAACATTTAAGTTCACTGTTACAAATTCTAACATTTTATATTTAAGCCATTTATATTAACCAGTATAAAATATACTCCACAATTAATTGGATTCTCCCATCAGGATCAGGAAACCTACTATTAAAAAGCTGTAAAAATACATTGGAATATAGATCTCCAGTTCCATTTTTCCTTAACTCAAAGTCTGCAAGTCACACAATTATAGAAACTACTCCTTTTCTCTATGCTCATTATTAAATGGCAGCCATTGCATTTCACTGCTGAATTATAGTACTTCTACCCTTACTCTGCCATTGTTCCCTTTCTTCAGTACCAAAATAGAAGAAGCAAACAGAAGAAGCCAGCAAGAAAGGAAACATATTCCTGAGCCACAAATTCAACCTCCTCCTCACCCCTGCTCGCTAGGCCACTGGTATACAGTGGCCAGATGTCTTCTATTTTTAAGAGCTGGCAGCGAACTGTCCTCTATTTGAAGGTGTCCCCTATGTACTGGGCTGTCCAGTCCAAATCTGGTTTAAGGTCAAAGAACCATAAGGAGGGAGAGCAGAGGCCCCTGAAGTTGTCCATCAACAGTTAACACTTGGACAGCAGACTGATCAGGCACACAAGGCACCTGGTCAGTCTTCTTGACTACGGTGAGATGTATTGTATTTCTATTTAAATTATAGTTATTCTTTCTAAATTTTCACCTATTTTCACAAATTTGCATATGCAAATGATATGCAAATGGACATACCCTTTTTTGGTGACACAATTCCTCTTTCTTGGAAACATATGGTAAGTGGCCACCCTACACTGGTGTGTGGAATTCTGTTGAAGACAGTTTACGAGGGGAAATGGGTATCTACAGTATAATGCTTTATAATGGTGCTGAGGATGTATCTGTTTGGAAGGAGAACCTCATAGCAATATCTGGACAGGGATAGAACAAAAAAGAAAGAAAAGCCTTAACTAAAATAATAACAAATAATTATGTATGGTAACTAAAGCTGCAATCCTATATTAATTTTATTTATATTCTACCTTTTCTCCAAGGAATTCAAGGTGGCATCCATTGGCCTACCCACCCCCATTTTATCATCACAACAAATCCCGTGAGGCAGGTTAGGCTGAGAGATTATGGCTGCCCCAAAACCACTGAGTGAGCTTCATGTATACTTACTTGGGTGTAGGCTGCATTGAACACAGAGGAACTTACTTCTGAGTAAACATAGACAGGATTGGACTGCTCATCTGCAATCCAATGCACACTTACTTGGACATAAGTCTCATTAAATTCAGCAGGACTTACCGTACATCTAAATGAACATGAAGGGAATCGTGTTGTAAACACAGTAGGCCCTGCCTTTGAATCATGTTGTTCTGCTATGCTTCTGCCCTCTGATCAGGGGAGAAATAGCATACTACGGTAGGAGTAAGGATGTAACACCTCTCTCCTCTAGATGAGGTTGTGGATTCTTTCCTCACCAGCATCCAGTGAGTCAGGACTTCCTATTCCAATTCAGATCCTTTTGTACACAACTGGAATATTATTGTGAAAGCACCCCACTGCCTGAAAAAGAGGGAATTCTGGGATATCGAATGCTTAAGTTTAGACTGGGACCGTGAGACATATGTGGCTGAGGGCTGACTCACAAGACTGAGTGAACTATACTTGCCTACAGCCAGGCCACCAACACACAAGGATTAAGCTTTTTGTAGGTCACTGCAAACACTTTTAAAAATACATTTGCAGTAGTGAAGAAACAGCTTAATGCTGTGTACAGTGGCAGTAGCAGCACAAAACCAGATGGCCCAGATCAAGGAGATAACTCTTAGAGGATTATCAACTGGGTACTACATGCCCAGTGGTCATGTGAATCAATTTTAATAACACTACTGGTGATAATAATGTCAACATATATCGATAATACCTCATCACTACTACTTTATATACTACTATTTTTTAAAAACACACACACCACTGATATTTAGTAGCCTATTTGGCACTTAAAAACAAGATACTTCATCATCTCACAATAATAAAGTTGCAATGGGTGGCAAAATTTCTGTGTAACACCATTTGTCATGACTAGCCATCTTCAGAGCCCTGAGGTTGATAAGGCAGGCGGCAACTGACAAGTACTGACAGATTTATCTGGGCAGGAGCCTTTCAGTCTCAAGTTTGTGCAACTAATATTTTACTCATACGGTAATCCAAACTTCTCATTGGTAACACAAACAGCAACAGCCAAAGGGAGAAGTTTATCTTATACAGAAAATCAGATAAAAACAAAATGCTGCAAACAGAGAATTAGGAACTGAAAATACAGAATTCTAGAATTTCAGGAGGGGCAACACTAAGTAAACATCTGAGCTAATAACTTGTACGTATGAGTTACTGCAATAACAGCCAAACTAACATTTCATGCAAATGCATGTAATCATAGCCTGATGCCCCCTTCTTAACAAGACAAGCTGTTTTGGGAAGGGGCAATGAGAAGCAGCAAGGAGGAGGGGTACTTTACCCTCCCTGATTGCCATTTATCTACTCCAAATCCTCCTCCTTCTGGCTTTTTTGTCTGCATGGATCAAGATATGCATCTTGCAGTGGCAAACATAGACATACGCAGAGAGAGAGAAAAACATTTGAGGGACAATTTAGGCTGGGCAAATGGCAACATTCCAAAAACATTATTGAAATGGGGAACAAAATTAGTTCATACAGGCAAGATGGTCCTTTCTTCTTTAAGATACTGAAACTCCTGGAAGTTGAAGTCAAACTCATCATCATAGGCCAACAGCTGCTTTTCAACACCTTTGTGGAAATGGCGCATTCTGATAGCTCTACCAGCAAGGTGTGCATGGAGAAGAACTGCAAACACGTGAATTCCACTTGGCTTCTCAGCTTCGAGGGCCTGAAAAGGGCCAGTGAAACATCAGCTTAGCACCAACAGCATGTGAGAGAGCACACTCAATATTAGAAGAATATATAGACTGTATATTTAATTTACAGGAATACCTTGGATTGCAAGTAACTTGGTCTGAGAGCATTTTGCAAGACAAGCAAATTTTTTAAAATACATTTTGACTTGATAAACGAGCAAGGTCTTGCAATACTATCGTAGGGATGTAACCGCTCGCCTTGAGTGGGCGTAGCGGGCTGAAATCAGCCCCGCTCATGCCCGCCAGAGACTCGCTTTGATATAAGAGTGTTTTGGATTACAAGCACGGTTCCGGAACGAATTATGCTTGCAATCTAAGGGTAACTACTTCTTCCAGGCATTCCAGCATGCAGTGACCCTCTGACATGAAATCAGGCATGCCCGGTGGGATGTTGTGGAAGAGGCTGACCCAAAGACCTGCTTCAGTAACTCCAGCATCGTATTTCCTTAAATCTGGAGTATAAAATAGCCTCAGTCCAGAGTTATCTATCATTCCTGGAAACAAAAGAGCAATTGTATATGCTTATAAGATGCATGACCTCCCTTTACACACACACACACACACACACACACACACAGAGAGACACACACACACGGTGCTTCCAGATGAAGGGCTCCTAGCACTGTCAGCGAAAAGGCATTGAGCAGCTATTCCATCTTTTCCTCCTTAACAGATTTTTTTTCTGGAAAGAAAAAAATTCTGGAAGAAGCAGTGGGAAAACACAGGAGGCAACAAATCGAAGATGACGTTGTCAGGACCCCCTATAAAATTCCGTGAACAAGGCAGGGTGATTGCACAACAAAGGCCTTGTCCAGCAGCACCCAGAGTGTGTAGATAGAATGTTAAAATAGTTATTGAATGCATGAAGTTCATTCAGTACTTGACCACAGTTGCATCTATTAAATTTTACAGAGTAATTATTTTAAGGACAGGAGCCTCTCCAAAAGTGAAACAAGAACCCTCCAAAAATCTCATGGCAAAAACCTGTGTGTTGAGTAGAGGTGACAGAGGGATGCAGATCCGTGTGCAGATTTACAAAGCAGTATGCAAATTGTTCCTATTATGGCTAGCAGTAGCAGCAGCCTCTTTAAGACAGCTTTTGCTTTGCTAAAATAACCTCAGGACTTTGCAAAATTCACTTGCACATTCCTAGGCGCGGTTTTCATGAGATTCTACTTGCTCTCTGTATACAACAAGGGTGGGTAATCTGTGGCTCTCCAGCTGTTGGGCAATAGCTCCCATAATCCCTTACCACTGGCCATGCTGTCTGCGCCTTATGGGAGTTGGAGTCCAACAACATCTGGAAGGCCACAGGGTCCTCTTCTCTCCTGATATACAATATAGTTCACTAAAGCCCTAATGGGAAGTGGGCACATCTTACATGTAATTTTTAAACAGCATTGTTCACATTGTTTTCATAAGCGCAATTTATTTTAGGTGAAACTCTCCCCACAAAAAACAGTAAGCACTGTCAATGTGTGAAAAGAGAATATATACACAATTAAAGATTGAAATTACCTCTTGCAGCTTGGGAATTCACTTACCCAGCTGCAAGACAGCTGATAACAGAACACCGCAGAATTAAAAGTAAAACAAAATAATAACTTTTTGGTCATTTTTAAAGCATATTCTGTAATGATTAGCATGAAAGATGGTATCACTACAAATCAAAACAGTCTCTCTCCTTCACTATTTCCTCCCCCCTCCCCCCATTTCAAGTATTTGTTGTGTATAAATCCTTAGATCTAAATCTTCTGGAAGGGTTTGTGTTCCTTTCTGATTCACTGGTTTATTTCATGTGGAATTCAGGTTGACAAAAGTATCATCTTTTTATCTTTTCTGTTTAGTTTTTCCATCGTTTTTAGTATCACCAAGCCCAAATCCTCAATCCTAACTTTAGAGTTAGTGATACAGGATAGGAAATGAAACTACAAATAAATATTTTGCAGTGTCTTTTGTACTGATGGTCTGAGCTAAGCACATTTGGAACATGGTAGTTACAGAATCCTCTCCTTTCCCAAGCCTAAGATTACCTACAAAAACTATCGGTTGGCTAATATATAATATCCCTCAGGATGTAATCCTATGCAAGTTTAAACAGAAAAAAGGCCTTAGCTGGCTGGGGCATGCTGGGAGTTGTAGGCCTTTTTTCTGTCTAAACTATTAGTATTGCACCTTTAAATGATAAAAATATTTAAATAAAATGCTCATTGTTTTAAATATATATTTAAAAATTAATCTGAACTTGTATTATGCATCAGGATGAACTTCTTGAACTTCTTACTATGGGCTCATCAACAATTTTTTTTTAATAAATTATGTATCAATCACAACACCCGTCTATGAAGTGACTTCTAATGACAATTTAAAAATTAAACAGGCTTACAGAAAAGCCAGGGTAAGGCCATGTGGCAGCCCACAAAAGCCAGGCAGCATCCTAACACTTCACAAGTTCCTGTTCACTGTTTCCAAACCAATAGCCGGCAAACCCAACTTTTTCCCTTAATGGATTTTCTACAATAAGGAAAAAGACAGAAGAAGCAGTGGGAAAACATAGGGGAGGACCTGCAAATGAAAGATGACCTCACTGAAGCCCCCCCCCAAAAAAATTCTGTGAATGAGGCAGTGATGGAGCCATAAAAGCCTCATCTGGAAGCACACTTGCATGCTGCTGGCCAGGATCTAAAGAAATGGCATATGTACCTGGGAATTAACTGTGACTTGCAATTGAATTTTGACTTTTTTGCTTTATCACTTCCCACTATTAAAGAGATATTCCACTGCACAGTGGATAACTGCACAGTGACTTGCCCATTTGGCAGTTGGAATTCCTGTATAGCAGTTCTGAGGAAGCAATTTAAACATGCTTTTTAAAAAAGTTAATGCACAAAAATTGCACTTTGGCAGGAGACATACTTCTTCCAGGCATTCCAGCGTGCAGTGACCCTCTGACATGAAATCAGGCATGCCCGGTGGGATGTTGTGGAAGAGGCTGACCCAAAGACCTGCTTCAATAACTCCAGCATCGTATTTCCTTAAATCTGGAGTATAAAATAGCCTCAGTCCAGAGTTATCTATCATTCCTGGAAACAAAAGAGCAATTGTCAACAGCAGCTACAAATCAGCATAAAATATCCTATCAGTTTTAAGTTGCTTTGGGACCAACTTGCTAAGTTTATGGAATAAAATAACACAAGGGAGGAATTGTGCTTAAGATGGGTCAAATTGAGAAAGCTGCAAATAAAGCATAGTCACAAGAGGGTGGTTAAGCAGAGCAGGCTGGCTTCTGTACTTTTCTAATATGTAGAGCAAATGTGTACGCTAGTTTTTATGCCCCTGCAAGGGCCTTCCGAGACAGCAGTTTTCTAGCACAATAAGTGCACAGTTGTTACACAGTTGTTGTGGGGCATTATCCAAATGTTATTTTACAAGGAAGTACATCTCTGTAGGCATATCATAATTACCAAGCACTCAAACTGCAGTATTTCTCCCTGGGGGGGGGGGATGATCCTTCCCCTAGGTACTGCATCTATTGTGTTCTGGAGTACTGTGCGGAATATGGTCATGGGTATTTATTTGACAGTATTTCACATGGTTGGTCAAGAGCAACCCATTTCTGTCCTATGCCCATTGTGAACATTTTGTGAACATTTTCAACATTATATTTCTTTCTTCCTTCTTTGGAGGTGATCCCTTGTTATACTGCTCAAACAGGAGAGTGCTCATGTCACCCTTAAATAAGAAAAAAAAAGTAGTGAACACCAGCAAGGCAACTCCCTTCTTCGACAGCAATGCCCTGATATTTATATTATTTTTTCTCTTTAAAAAATGCTTCCATCCTTTTCTAATGCAATTATTTCAGTCTCTTCCATTCACCCATGACGTTTATGGAGATGGAGCACTGGTACTGGCATTGGATCCAGGCTAGCACCAATGTAGTACTGAAATATGTTCAAATGGTTGGATCTAGATTTAGTCATTCTTAGAGTAGACCCATTGAAATCAATGGGACTTAAATTACTCATGACTATTATTTATTTATTTATTTAGAATTTGGTGGGATTGTCCCACTCCCTGTTCAATGAGTGCTTGAGGCAATATACAATAAAACTTAAGTGCCATTGTTTTGAATGGGTCTACTCCCAGTATGACTAAATCTGGATCCATTCCAATGTTTAGAAAGGTTCTTAGTCACATAGTACTTTTCTTATGGAAATCAGCCCAGGGCAACATGAGAGAAATGCATACTGTGCCAGCACTGCCCTAGGTTCTTGGAAGAGCAACCTGGCATGGGAAGGAACTACGTTATGGGCTCCTTCCTAATGGCCTGGAGCCACTGATGTGGTATAGAAGGAACCATACTGCATTTTCTTCCCTTGCCCCAAGGACAATGTGAAAAAGAGGGACCTAAGTGTACTTAAAATCAGTGGAACTAAGAGTGCATGTTTATTGAGAAATAAATCTCCCGGCGCCCATGAGACTTACTAAGCATGCAGACAGACACTTCCAACCTAAAGTACAGAGTTATATGCTTTACAGTCTTTTCCAATAGTTTAACTCAGATATGTCCCACTAAGATTATTAATACTTATTCCCAAATATGCTTGTATAGGAATGTAGCCCTCGTTCCACTGATTTCAATGGACTTAGTAGTGGGTAACCTTTGCTGGATTGTATCCAAAGTTTAGACAGGAAAAAAAGGAGTCAATTCTCAAGCATAATGGACATCTTAAAGGAAGACAGAAGGTAGAAGGTAGAAGAAATCGCTTTGTCACTTTGTCAACAAACCTCTGCAGTGTTTTTTCCATTGGGGTAATCTGGCTAGGCAGACAGTATGGATGGTTATCAGAATGAAGACTCCCAACTCCAGGCTCCCTCTCCCATACAGAGTATCTCTTATGCAATCTCTTATTTTTGCTGCCTCAGGCAGCCTTTTCTCATCAATATGAACCTTTTCTTTAGAAATCCCTTTACGAGAGAATGTAATGTAAATACTAATTGTTGTTTTAATTTTTTTATTTTTATGATGCTGTGAACTGCCTTGGGAGATTTGATTTGTGCAGGACAGCCAGACAGGCAGCCAGTCCAGAGCAGAACCTGAGTCTCTCCCTCCTTAGTCAAGTGGCTACTCGCCATCTCACTCCAGGTCATAGGTCAGGTGACCTTGGCAGGGAGGCCAAGTTTGAAGCATAGGACATCCAGTTCTGCCACACACCTAGAGAGGTGAGGAAGCATCCCTTTTGGAAAGGAAAATACATTCCACATACGCACAGAGGTACTCATCCTACATGCCATAACTTTTGCCAACAAAAAGGTGGCAATCCTAACCTTTTTTCAGAACATGTTCATGTCTATAGTGTACAAAGAGTACAGCTTCAAAAAAAACCCATATGGAATTTGAAATTTTGGTCTGTAAATAGTAAAAACTACTTTTATACCATTGTGGCTATATGCATAAATTTTAATCATCCATCATACTATTAAGAGATTTATGGCTAAATGGTTCATATGTTTTCCTGACTTCTTTGTGGAAACAGATTATCCTTTTGAAATGGAGGCTCAGATTGCAGGGCACAAAGAATTACACTGGCCAGTCACCCGTGCGGCGGCACCACTGCCAAATGTCTTCCATGCAAACACATTCAGGCTTGTACTTGTGAATCATGTGTGTGTGTGTGTGTGTGTGTGTGTATGATTCACGGTTACTCAATTACATGTTATTGCAGCAATTCCCCTGACCATAATGGTTCCAAAGATAAATATTGCTATATTCACAGGGATCACTGCAATTTCAGGTAAGTATTGTACCTGGAAGTACAGGCAGGCATGTGCTTCCAGTTCACATCAACAGTACTTTCTCCACATGAATACAGACAAGGTCTAACACAAGGACAAGTCTTAAGTCCTTGGATGTCCACACAGAATATTTTCATCAGTGTTGCCACCCTAAGAAGGTGTGGAATTTCATTGCCTGTTAATTAATTTCACATACTTTGGATGAACAGGCTAAGCACTCAGTACATTTTATTATTTCAGAAGTTAAAATGGAACAAAGAGACATACCTTCCACATATGAAGGGTTGTCATAATGGACTTCCATAAGCACATACTGGGGGTCTTGCGCTGACCCAATGGATAAGCCAACATGAGGAGGATAAGTAAAGCCCTGGAATTTGAAACATGTAAACATAAGTAACCAGGTTCTCCCCACAATTCTAACACTTAGACCTGTTTTGGGACATATCTTTACTGGTATGCTAGCTGCAGAAAATGGCAGATCCCCTAGGAGCGACACACACCAGAAATTGCTGCTAATGCCAAATATATGTGTGCCTACAGTATAAACATACAGTATAAACATGCCCAGTGTAAACATGCAGCTCATCCATTTTGGTTTATTTGTTTCTTCAGGTATTTTGGATTATCTCTTATATCATTCTACCAAAGAGATACAGTAATGGGTAATGACAATGAGAGCATGGCTACCTCGTTTCCCTGTGACAATCACCTTATCTGTTGCTGGCCATGGTGAAGTGGAGTGATGTATCTGCCTGTACAGTAGGAATGGCAAGCCAGATACTAGAGGAGCACGCCCAGGACCAGTTGGATCCAAATGGTTGCCAGATGTATTAAATGTTTATTAAAATGGTTCAGTTCAGTTCTGCTTCATTGTTTCAGCCATTAGCCATAACAACATACCAGTCCAGAAAATTTATTACAACCAGACAATAAAACAACATGAAAAAACTATCAGGTTTTACGGTACAATTACAGTAAGCTTAATAAAACTGGCTTGTGATTTTGCTAATGAAATTGCAATTGTAGTGACTACACACAGTATACCATAAACTCATTGCTAAAAGAATAGAACCTATATTTTGGAAGACAGATCAGTTATCACTTCTCCTCAGCCTACAAAACACTTGTCCTGCACAGTTGTGTCAATGAATAATCAGAGAAATAATGACAGAGGTCTTCAATTTGGTTACTCCCAAAATAGCAAGAGCAAGGATTATACAGGAACTTGTGCTGCCTACTCTCTAGAACAGAACAGCCTCCAAGGAGAGGCTCCTCAGGCTCCCGCTTTGGCTGCTTTTATTGCCTGCTTTTATTCTGGCAGGCATTTTTTAACTGAGCCTTTGAGGTGTTTTTAGTCGACCACTGTTGATAAGATTTTTATGATGATGTTTTATCATATTGTTTTTACTGCTGTTTGTTTTACTCTTAGGTCTGTTTTTACTTCTGTTGTGATTTATATTTTTTTCTATTATAAGCAACCTTGAGTTTGATTTTATCGTGGAAAGATCTAATATAAATATCCAAATAAATAAATAAATAATAGTTCAACAGATGGTATAATCTGGAATTTCACTAAGGTGATTTCTCTTCTCAATTGGAATTGACCAGTCTCAAATAAATTGTGGTCTGATTTAGACTGAATCTAGCCTCGGTTTATACGTAAGTGGGTTACACCAGGGATAGCATATTATTCTGAAATTTTGAATGGAATCTCAAAATATTTCTTTGTTGTCTCTTGTTTGCATAGGAAAAAGTAACTCTCAGAGTATACCAATTTCTTCACCATGTGGATCAAAATTTGATGCTATTCATTAACCCTTTGAGTACTATGCAATTTGTTCCATATACCAAATTTTTGCTAGGTGAGACTTGGACATACCAAAGAGTTTTGTCTGTTAAGGATCTCCTGATAAATATTCACAGACAAAGAAAGGGACCCTGTTTCCAATCACAAATAGAGTGCCAGAGGGTTTCTAGGAGTCCCTAGTATAGTCCTTAATAATCTATACTGGATACAGTCCAAATAATGCAAGATTTTGAAAAAAAAAACCAGTTCCCTGTGCCATGTAGAAGCTGCTGCTTGGCTCTGAATTTCATCGTGTCCAGTATAGGTAATTTCTGCCTTCTGATGCCACTTTCAGCAAAATTTAGGAATACCATCTACAGTTTGTTCTGTTAAACTGACAAAACTTTAAACCACATTTACATAGCATCTACTGTATTTGATAAATGAGTTACAATAACTATTTATCCTACCTCGCCTCCAATGGCCCAAGCAAAAATGACCGTTTCACAGGTGAGGAAGGAATCTGGCATATTCGGATGATGGCACTCATGACCATAATCTAATACACTATCATTCAGGCTGCTATTACATTGATAGAGTAGAATGTGATGCACCACATTCTCATGATCCCTCTGTATCAGTGGTTCAACCTGTTAATATAATAAAAGGTCTATCAATTTAATTCTGTTTAATCTTAGCAGATATTAACAGCATTTGAAGCATGTCAGACAACAGTTAAAATTTCAGCAGTACATCCATTAATTGCTTTCAATTATACTTAGTCAGAACGTATGAACAATTTTGTGAAGAAGCCAAACATAAATTGCACACACATTCTAATCTGGTGTAATTCATTAAAAGATGCACTGAACCGATCTCACTGGAGCTACTATAGCAGATTATAGCTTTTTAAAGGATTGAAGGAGGTATCAATGAGATGTAATTGTCCCTGGAACATACAAGGGCTGCCATGGTCTCTGGTTTGCAGCTTTCTGAGGTGCTTCAAACTTTGGGAAGGGCCATAGGAACATTTGGGAACTTTGGGAACACTGCCCTGTGGTAGAGCTGTGCTTTGCATGAGAAAAGTCTTGGTTCAATCTCTGGCAGCTCCAGTTAAAAAGGTCAGGTAGCAAGTGATGGGAAAGACCCTCTGCTTGGAATTAGAGAGCCGCTGCTGGTCAGAGTATACATTGCTGGGCCAGATAGACCAATAGTCTGACCTGGTATAAAGCAGCTTCCTAGCAATGCTTCAGTAGACATTTGTATGCCTGACCCTATCCCAATAGCTTCGGCAGGGCAATCTATATATATATAAAAGAAGAAGTCCTGACTGACTGACTCATCAATGCCCAGTTCAAACCGTTTAATCTAAGAACGCAAAATTTTGAAGGAACATTGCTTTTATGACGTAGACACCCACTAAGGAAAGAAAGGGGGTGAAAAAAGGGGGCAAAATCGCCCCACTCTCATATCTCCTATGGGCAAAACAACAGGGGAGCAGTTCTGCAAATCGGCCTCACCTCATAATTGCCGCAGGAGCCAATAGGAGCAGTTATGCAAATAGCCCATACGACACTTAAAATGTTCATATGAATTCCTGCGGGGGCCAATAGGGGTAGGTATGCAAATCTCCCCATAGCCATTTAGAATGTTCTCTGAGGGGGTGAAAAGGGAGGGAAACTTTTTAAATGACTGACTGTTGTGTGTGGGGCGTCGTTGCATAGGCTCCATCACGTTTTGACGGATCTACCCCAAACTTGGCACGGTCACTCTTCATCACCTGTAGACTCTCAGGATTAACCTGATTTTTCTTTAAGATCAGATATTTCTGTCAGAAAAGTTTTCTGCTGCCAGCACCCAGCCTAAACATTACACTTTCAGTCAGAGATACTGTATCTTTTCCATTGTACCAAATCCTAAAATCCATGTGAGCGCAGCCACGGGCAACAGCTAGTTATGAATACGGAAGCTAGGGGAGAGAGAGGGGGGGGGAGAGAGAGAGAGAGAGAGAGAGAGAGAGAGAGAGAGAGAGGAATGTGTAAGCACTGGGTTGTATCCAACGGCAGCTTCTCTGATGGAACAGCTTCCAAGGGATGGCTTTCCCTCCCCTGCAGTCTGTTGCACCTCCTCCCAAAATCTGCTCCAGAGGGTTGTGAGACTCTCCAGAGCAGTTTTGGGGCTGTAGGGCTACAGGGGGGAGAAGAGGGTGGAAAGGTTACATTGCGCAAGCAGACACCTACTTGCACAATGTTGGATTTAACCCATTTGCACATTGCCTCCCACTGTGCACAAGACAAACAGCTCTCAACCACTGGCTTCACTCTGCTTCCCATCCAGAACTATAATTACACCTAACTCTCTCACACACACCATTTTTGCTGATTGAACATCCCAGGAATTTGTATTGGTCAGCTCAGGCCAACCCATCCAACCAGAAGTATCATGTTCCCCTCTCCAGTCCTGAAAAGATCCTGGATAGGTGTGCACATATGCATGTGCATAGGAGACATATTCTGGGTGGATGGAACAAATGAATAATTAGAGCCCGTGGGTGTGTGCACTTTGTAGAAAGGACAGTTGGGAGTGTGATACGAAATGGTAAGTCATATAACTGTCAAAAACAATTTATTTATTTATTATTACATTTATACCCCGCCTTTTTTCCTACAAGGAACTCAAGGCGGCTTACATAATCCTCCTCCTCCTCTCCATTTTATCCTCACAACAACCCTGTGAGGTAGGTTAGGTTGAGAGTCAGTGACTGGCCCAAAGTCACCCAGTGAGTTTCATGGCTGAGCGGGGACTAGAACCCGGATCTCCCGAGTCCCAGTCCAACACTCTAACCACTACGCCACACTACGCCACACAATAACAATATAGAATTGTGCGGCTATGAAGAATGGCAGCCAGACCTTGATGCCATAGCTCAGTGTACAGTACTAGGGTAGGACTTAGAGTAAGGCCTCCTAGCCCCTTTATTCTGGCCTGTCTGAACTATTATGGTACCAGAAATGCTTGAAATGGGCACAGAATAGCACAGCACTCAATTTTTATACAAGCAATGATATAGAAAAAAGAAATGTCCATGCTCTAATTAGCTCTGAACTATGAGAAAAGGGAAGAGTAGAAACATAACTGGAAGCTGCAATCATACTGCCCGAAAAATCAATGGGAGATTTGTCATTGATTTCTACAGTTCAGAAGATGTAAACAAAACCCATCTACACTAGATGTGAAATAGAATTTTAGAAGGTTTAGAGTCCCCACATCTAAAGAATCCCCACAGAACCCAAAGCATCTAAACAAAATAAGAAAGGAATCAGTAAAAAGGTTATGGGAATGTTCTAGTTTTCTCTGCTTGAAATAATGCGAAACTTGTTCAAACATGTGATACACGCCCACCTGCCACCCTAGGACACCAACACCTGCTGTGCTTCTACTCACAACTTCAAAAAAGACAACTCCCCCTTCAAAGCAATGGGTCATCACCTAAGTTAGCATTCCACATCCTTTCATTGGCAGTTTCCTAAACATTAACATTAATTCTAACAAGTATTCTTTTGTTCAGTTCTCTGTTAAAAAAAAAAGAAAAGAAAAAGAAACATTTTCCAAAAACAAACCATTTATGAATAACTCCCTTCTGCCTTTGCAATGCATTTTGTGGGAGGCTTTGTAGTTTCATGGGGAAAAAGTTATAAACATTCATGACTAGAAGTGTCAGTATAGTAATCTCATGATAATAATGATATGGAGTGACAAAACACTGCCTCTACATCTGAATATTTGGGATTGGGGATGGGGAATAATCACTTATATTATTTGACTTGTCTAATGATGCATGCAAATATAAATTGTAAAAAAAAAATCTTACAAAAATAAAAATCAGTTACAAAACACACACATACACACACACTAAGCTTTTCTACATGAGGCATTTATTGTGCGCTCATCATTTCCTACTCATTGTTTATGGGTTCTTTAGATGACATCAGGCCCCTCCAGTTTCACTTTTGTTTTTAAACAGCACTTTCAGCGAGTTTTTTAGAGCAGGGCATAGTGGTGAGAGTGTTGGGCTAGGGACTCAGGAGATCCGGGTTCTAGTCCCCGCTCGGCCATGAAACTTACTGGGTGACTTTGGGCCAGTCACTGACTCTCAGCCTAACCTACCTCACAGGGTTGTTGTGAGGATAAAATGGAGAGAAGGAGGATTATGTAAGCCGCCTTGAGTTCCTTGCAGGAAAAAAGGCAGGGTATAAATATAATAAAGAAAGAAAGAAAGAAAGAAAGAAAAAGAAAGTGCTATTGAATAGCTCAGTTCCACTGCTGGATATTTGCACTATTCTGCGATACCATGCTGCCACCTAGAGGTTATGTAGCTGAAAAGCAGGAAAGAAAACACTCTTCACTTAGTGCATGGATCTCAATTCTGCAACGAAACTGAAAGTAGATACACTGGATTAACAACCTCATGTAGAAAAGCTCACCATCTTTCCACCTTAAGATGACTATGGGCCTGTAGCTGGAGGTGGAGGAATAGGGGGGGCCTGCCCCCTAATTTTTTTTACAAACAAATAATAAAATTTATTACAGAAATTTTAGAAACCCAACTGGAAAGCCTTTGGTTTTCTTCTTAAAGATGCAGATGTTACTATTTTGTGGTGGAATCTGCCCACAGATTTCTAATAGTACATGCAATTGAAGCTATACCTGAGATGAAGGAACATTTTGACTTATGCAAATAGTTGTACATATTTTTTTAGAAGGGGGGTGTTTCTCAGATATATAAAGGCAGTTCTTTAAAAACACCTGTTGGTTCAATGATGGACTGGATACTTGGATTCAGTTACAGCTATACATTCTGACAAAGAATTCATTCTTTGCACACTCAAATTAATCAGTGCATCTTCCCCATATGACATTTTTTCTCATCTAAAAACTGAGCTATTGGATTGCTCAATCAGATCAGCAGTCTTTCTTTTCCCTTTCTTACTGAACTTATGCTAAAAGTATTGGGATATCTTAAACTTGTAACATCACTGCTGCAGCAGAAGAATCTGGATATAAGGCAGCAGTGAAACTTATTATGCTGGGAGGCAGTTGCAAGAAATGTGGTTATAAGTTTTGTTGTAATACCACCAGGACAAGATTTGATAGTAAGAGAATTAACCAATTTTGAAAAGTTAATTTTGACTAGAGAAGGTATAGAAGGTAATGCTTCAATAAGTGGTACAACAAAGGTTCTATATATAATGTTACAAAAAGAAGAAGAACATAAAGATTCTCTTAAATTGTTATGGGATAATGAATTTGATGAGGAAATATCGAAACAAAGTTGGAAAAATATTTGGGACCGACGTATTGTAAGAGTTATGTCAACTAGGGTAAAAGATAATTTTTATAAAGTGGTATGGAGATGGTATCTGACTCCAATAAGATTAAATTGTATAGATAATAACTGCTCTCCATTGCGCTGGAGAGGGTGTAAAGAAAAAGGTACATATGCCTACATGTGGTGGAGCTGTAATTCTGGCAGAAAGTGTTTGCAGAAATATCGGAAATAATTGGAATGGAATTAGAGGTCTGCCCAAAATTAGCATTGTTAACAATAACAGAAAAAGTAGTTTGTTTAAAAAGTACTACTAAAGAATTGATTATGAATTTGTTAACAGCAGCTAAATTAATGATAGCTAGGAAATGGAAAGTTCAACATGTCTTTTCAATTACCGAGTGGTATAAAGTGGTATGGGATATCACGCTAAACAATAAATTAACCTGCAATATCAAATGCCAAAAAGGACAATTGGAAAAAAAAATACCTTTGTGAGCATTTGGGGTAAATTTCTGGATTATGTGTTGGTGAGGGGGAAGGGGAACGAACCTTGTCAAGATTTGTTACATTTCTGGAATACAGAATACTATCTGATATCTTTGGGGAAATATAACTTAGTTCCAAGAGGGTGGGGGTGCCCAATGTTAATGTTGTATTTGTCATTCTTTTGTTATTACAGTCATGCCTTGGACTGAGAGCATAATTCGTTCCGGAAACGTGCTTGTAATCCAAAACACTCTTATATCAAAACGAAATTCCCCCCAAAAAATGTGTACACAGGTTTTTAATTTAAGCCGTACTACAGTACTTGTCTTGCAAGATGTCGCTTGTATATCAAGTAAAAAAAAATTAAATAAATATTTAAAAATTTGCCTGTCTTGCAAAACGCTCTCAAACCAAGTTACTTGCAATCCAAGGTATTACTGTATTTGTTTTAAAAAAAATCAATAAAATTTATTGGGGGGGGGAAGTAATACCACCTTGGGAAGGTTTACCCTAAAAGACAGTGTGAAGGACTGCTGCTGGTCCTTTACTGCAAAACAGGAGATCAGTGGCTTCCACTGACAGCCTTGATCTCACCGCTCGCAATCCCCAACTCTGCTCGGGTCGTAAACACTGGAATTTAGCACTGAATCAAAGAGAAACTAGGGAAAGTGAAAGGAAGTTTACTGAAAGATTAGTCAGTTACAAATTGGAAAGGGAAATAAGAGGAGTGAAACTGACAGAATGGAAAACCTTTGTTACACAGTCAGAACAACAAAATAACAACCAAAAACTTACGCTATTCTAAGCTAACAACAGAGAGTCTACACTAGTCTAAACTAGCAACTGAGAACTTACACTAGTGTACCCAGGCGCTCCGCTTGGGGGTTGAATGTCCGGGCTGGCCTGAGCCGACGACCTGCTCCAATGCTTCGTCGCACCTTGCTTGCAACAAAGACCAGTGGCGCCGGCTGTCCATTTATCCCCCTCCCTTGCTCCCCCCTTGATAGTCCGGGCCCTCCTTTCTCTGGCAGGACAAACCAGTCCGGCCAGGTGGGAGCGGGTGAGGTGGCTTCGGGTGTATTCTTGACCATGGCCCATTAAGGGTGCTCGGGGAGGCGACTGAGGGTGCCTGGAGAGCCATTGAGGGTACTTGGGGCAACCATCAACATTTGAATGTGTCACGAACTCAGAAGCCCCCACCTGGCCTCTTGGGAGGAAATGCAAAGTTCACCAGGCTCCACCGCCCCTGGCGGGGATTATGCAGGTGGTATGTGGGGCAAAGTGTATGCTTCGTCAGGCTTTCTCTCCACAGACAGCTTAGAAATATTTTAAATAAAGTTAGATATACCACTGGTATACTTTAGATCAGGGCTCTCCAACCTTGGGTCCCCAGATGTTGCTGGACTACAGCTCCCAGAATCCCTTGCCATTAGCCATGCTGGCTGGGTAAGCTGGGGCCTGGGAGCTGTAGGCCAGCAACCTCTGGGCACCCAAGGTTGGAGTGCCCTGCTTTAGATGCTTTTCCAAATATTTTCTTAATCTAAACATGCTGGTCAAATATTATATACCTTACAGTTGAGATAATGCTAGGATTGTTTATGACTTACCCTCTGAAATGCTTTTGAGTATATGTTCGCTTTCTTAATAAGCATGTTTTCATTTTAAACAGAAGTAGTTAAGACACTTGCTTTTCAGGGAGAAACCACCTAAATTCCTGGTATTTACAGTACTTCAGTCATTGTGGTGTAGACTAGTTGACAGGAAAATCAATTACTGGAAGGAGGAGGAGGAGAGGAGGAGGAGGAGGAGGAGGAGGAGGAGGAGGCGGCGGCGGCAAGTAAAGAAGCTTTTATGAAGCTAGTACACCACTTTGGGTACTAGCTTTCCAGACAGCCTGGTATGGTTTTGGTAATGACATCAACAAATCATGGCAGCCGCAAACTAGAGAAGTCAAGTGGTATGTACGCAACTGCAGTGAACTTCAAACCTAGCCATCAATGCCTGTGTGGAAGAAAAAACAGGAAGGTGAAAACTGAAAGGGGAGGAAATGAACTGGCATAAAAAGGATTATGAAGAGAAATTAATTACATTTTGGGAAGCAATGAGGCTGCGAAACATATGGGGAGCAGCAGCAGTCATAGCCATTTCCCGATCTGCCAGCTGAAACATTAAACCCCTGGGAACATGGATAGTTCACTTTGGGTCAAATGATTCAAATGAATGCCTCCCACTGTTATCTCTTAGGACAAACAACAGCCACTAGGTAATTAGTTTAGGGCCTCATGATTAGCTAAATAATAAGTTCCAGGACGAAATTACACAACAGAACATGAGGAACATTAAGAGAGCCATTTTATGCTCTCTCGATGGAGCACTCCGAGATCCTTCCTATGCCCTGTTGGCTCTTGCCTACAGGGCGGGTCAAGAGGGAGGCGGGGCTAACAGTATTTTTCATACAGAAGAAAAACAATTCCATCCCATTACCAGCTCTTGACTGCATCTAAATGTTTCCTGGGCTCAGGAGCTGGGAGGGGCTTAGGATCTCTTAGATCCTTGGTTACTCTCTCCCCACCCACTAACACACCCGTGAAAAAATGCCCGTGCAAAGCTCTTTCAGCCTGAAGGCCAAATTAAGTTTCAGAGAAGCTCTCAGGCTGCATTCCAGTGGTGGGCATGGTTGAAGGCAAAAGGGGCAGGGTCAAAATACCAAAAATACAAGCATATTTTAGCTTAAAGATATTACTCCCAGTAACAAAGCCTTAGGGGAGGCATGCCAATCTTTTAGAATTGAGGAAAAAATCACACAAAAGCCAGGAAACCACCAACCAATCAGTGGTCAGGGGGTGGGCCTAGGGGAAGGGGGTACAGCCATGTGGGGAATCCTGGAGGACCTGATTGGGACCCCAAGAAGGGCCAGATTTGGCCCGCAGGCCTGAAGTTCAAAACTCCTTTCACAGAGGGAGCCACCGCAGTGCAGCGGCTGGGTGGAGCTAAAATGAGGGATCCAAGGTTGGAACTCTGTGTACGGCCTTGGAGGGTTTTTTCTGCATAATCCTATGGCCCCCGGGATGCTGTCTATTGCACTCTAACTCAGTCAGGTCAGGACTGCTGAAAGCCATCTTTTCACAGCAGGTCTGAGTGCACTGAATCATCATGGACCCAGCAGTGGAACTGAGCCATTTATATAAGCAAGCAAGCTGACTGCTGCTTTACAAGAAAATGTCTTAAAGTTGGGGGGGGGGAGACAGACTTACACCTTAGGTTGACAACTGAAAGAGCATATGTCAAGAAATAGAACCAATTGTGACAAAACACCCTCATGATTACTGTGATTATGGCAAAATGTATGAAAAACCCAACTTGGTTTTTTATGTATTGCAATAATTTTTCCAGCTCTCTTCCTATTTTTCCAGATCTATTCCAATTATTATATTTAATTTTAACATTTGAAAGGAAGAATGATTTTGTAGATATTCACTTAACTTTATTGTTAATTTTATTTCACAACTGTTGTGGGCCAAGCAAACTAAGAAGAATACAGTAATCAACAAATCGGTGTACTTTCATGATCCAGTATATTAACCTTGGATTGAAAAAAAAGCTGTATTTTAACAATAGGGGAACAATGAACAAGATAATGGCTGAGCAGTGGACAGTTGCATGGGGTTACATCCAGGGTTTTCAGAGCAAAAATACATAGTCTTTGCCTACTGAAATATGCCTCATACTTATAGATTTTATAGCATGAAATATTGGGATAATCCGGGCAATTTTAACATGCAAGAGTGTGTTTGAATTTAGAATCAATAGATTATTCTCTGAAATTACTAGCAATACTAAACTTTCCCCCTTACTTTCACTGAATACTTTTTGCATTCTAGATGTTGCTAAAGTCACAAAGAGGCAGCAGCTGTAAAACTTCAAGTGTATGCCATTTCATTAGTAAGTATGTAGGAGATATTGCACCGTTAAAGCATGTCAGGAAGAATTCTCATCATAGGCAAAGTTGATTTTCTGCTTGACATTCCCTGATACCAGAGACTTGGTGACTGAGACCATTAAATCCAACTACTATCAAAATGCAATCAGTATGAATTGAAAGGAGTTCCGAATATGAAAAATGCCTTCTTTCGACTTTCTTTCCTACACAATTATGTGTGACTTTGTTCAATAGTTCTGATTAAGTTGTTTTATATATACTGCAGCCACAAGAGATGAAATCTTATCTGTGTCAATGAAAAAAACATCTGCTGAAGAGTACAGATACTTAAGGCTTTTATTAAAACTAAAATCATGCATACATCTATCTATACAAAAGGAGTGAAATCTCTCCCTCCAGGGACCAAAAGCCATCTAATAAGATAGCTAAAGGAAAACTCCCATTTTTCACAAGGGAGATCAATATGCAGAATCAGTGGTGTGTGTAGGCAGTGTGGATTCAGAGATGCCTCTGTATCATGATCAGTGCTGGCTCCAGGTTTTTGAGGGTCCTTGGGAAGACACCCTCAATGGGCCACTCCCTCAGTGAGTCTACCTTCTCAATGCCACTGTCACCAGCTGCTATTGCACCTCCTCCTCTTTGTCATCATTGCCACCTCTTGCTTATTTGAGAGGTAGGGAGCCATGGAGCAAGTAGGCATTGGCATCTACTGCTCCTCACCACATTACCTGGAGCATAGCAAAAGACAGGTGAACAAACAGGTTGCAATGGTGAACAGGAGGAGCAAGTCCAGGGGGCTCTTGTTATTGTTTCCCTGTTGGTGTGTGGGCCCTTGGCAGGTGCCCAATCATAACCACTCTTGAAGCCAGCCCTGATAATGATCTTTATTCACTCTCCATAAAAATAATGGGACATGTCTTTTGGGGACACACAGCATCCAGGGCAACTAGAGCTGGATTTTGACAAGTTTGCAAAACTGGTGAACATGCAGAACACACCAAATATATATCTTTATTTTCTTACAACAGTGCAGTTTTTTTAATTTCCCCCCAACTATATTTACAACTAGTAGAAGAACACATAAGTCCCTGGCAGGCCTTTATGTCATCCACTGTTATAAATCAATATATTCTTGGAGCAAAATAATGCATCTGCCACAACTATTCTGTTTCTCCAGCTTCAAAGAGATTGTGAACATGAAACAACATGTAGGAGACTTTCCCAAAGCTGCATGTATCCAGCATTTTCCCAGAAATGATTCATTATGGGTTGTAATAAACACTGCCTACAGAAGGGAAAGATGAACCACTTTTTTTGTGGCTGGACAGTTCATCAAAATTATAGTCCTTTACATAAATGCAAAATGAGAAAAAAGAAAACCGCCAGATGTCTGGTTATTTTTCTTGCATGACATGCCTTTTTAGGAGAGAGTAGGTTTGAATTGTTTATTCAGCATTAGACAGATTTCAAAACCCTTTTAAATGACAGGGTTTGTTTGTTTTTTAAATAGAGTATTGTTTGTTATAAAAGGTTTTTTAGAAGGTGTAGTTGGAATCCGTTCAGGCTGTTTATGTGATAAAAAGTCATGGTTCCTGAAAAGATCTGTGAACCTACTAACCTGTAATAGAAGAGCATGCAGCTACTCTAGCATCTTATATCTGGGCATGGCAAATCCTCCAGGCAGGAAAAACTCTCCTTTCAGCCCCTCCCCTGAGGTGGCTGCAAAATTGCACTGGCCACCATAGTTATAACATGTTTTTCTTCTTTATACGTTCTTGCCAACGTTTCACATATGAAGAGGAATGTGCTTGTAATGTTCCTATTCTTATATAAAGGATAACCTTGCAAGCTCTACACCATCCACCATTATACATTGCTGAAGGCACTTCACTGCCTGCTGTATTCTACATTTATATTGCTGGTTTACACTGGTACCAGAAAACTGAGAAATAGGGCCAATCCAAGTATGCTAGTAATTCTGATTCATCTAGTTTCTTGTCCCACATTTGTACCTCCTAAGAAGCAGCAGATAAAATAATGGTGGAAACAGGGTGCATGCTACAGTTATTCATGTACTGCATGCTACTATATACCAATATGGCATTCTGAATGGGATTAATATTTTAAAATAAAGCAGTTAAAAGGTCAGCTGGAATGGGTGCTCCATTTAGAAAGGATTACAACAAGTACCGTATATATACAAAATCCAGGAACAAAAAGGAAAATTCAGATGGCCCTAATACACAGAGAAGTGAGACCTCCTCCCAGGTGACACCTCATTAGAAAGTCAGGGAGCATTGCTTATTACTGTTTCCCATCATTTTTTGTTTGCTTTGCTTGCTTCTTTTGAAGTTACAGCTGTAGGATTTTAAAACAACAACAACAACACAAACACACATAAAAATATGAGAAGAGCCATGATGGATCACGCCAAGGGTCCATCTACTGCAGGATTCTGTTCACACAGTGGCCAACCAGATGGCCACAGGAAACCCACCAGCAGGACATGGGTGCAACAGCACCCTCCTGTCCTTGTTCCCCAGCAACTTGTGTACATAGGCATGCTGCCTCTGATACTGGAGGAAGCATGTAGCCATCAGGAGGACTAGTAGCCATCAATAGCCTTATCCTCCATGAATTTGCCCAGTCCCCTTTTAAAGCTATCTAAATAGGTGGCCATCACTACATTGTGTGGAAGTGAATTCCATAGTTTAACTATGTGCTGGGTGAAGTCGTACTTCCTTTTATCTGTCCTGAATCTCCCACCAATCAGCTTCAGTGTCTATTTCTGAGTTTTAGTTTATGAGCTACTGTATAAGACCTAAAACCTGAGCCTATACTGAGCCCAAACTGAAGGTAGCCTACACTTTTTTTTAAATAAGCAGACTCTTTCACTAGCTTGGCCTGCACAGTGGCTCCTGTCAATACAGAGCTATGTATTGCTTTTATTGCTCCTTTCTAAGCTTGGGTTTAGTTTAAATATGTGGTTGAGGTTCTCTTCAACCCCTTGGGAATATCTGTTAGAGCAAGGCTGCAAGAACTGTAAATTTCTGCTGGATCCCCCCCCACACACACACACACCTGGGAAATCCCTCCCAACTATAAGTTTGTAAAGGGCTACCCTTCTGGGATTTAGCTCCCTTTGCTGTGCCCTTGTTTTGATTTCAGTTGATAATTTATGAGTTTTAGGGAGCAATCCAATCTGGATGCCCATAGCCCTCTGAACTCGGAGGATTACCAGCATCCTATTCAAGGTGGGAAGAGCACAAGAGGCAAAGGTTGCCTCCGTTGTCCTCCTGCCCTGCAAAACACTTAGATGGCCAATTTTGGCTGTCTAAATGTCGTGCCTCAGAGCTTTCCCATACAGAGATAGGAACAGACACATCTAACTTTGCTTGCATGGGTCAGCTTACTCAGAAGTAAGTAAGGAATAAGAAGATTATCTCTGGTCCTAGCCTCAGGTAGCCTAAATTCATCAAGTAGAGCAATAGCCCTACTTAGATTCCTGTAAAATAGGAGATGCTAGAAAAGACATGTTAGAAAGCTTGGTTCTTTTTCCCTTCTCTTACCACCTGCCTCTGACTAAATTAAATAAAAGTCCTCAGGGACTAGATTAAATATAAGAAAATCTAGCACCCAACTCTGTGACTGAACACAGAACAATAACTATGCTTATGTTGGAGCTGGTGAACATTCTGTCTCTCTCAGCCCCTCAGCAAGGCACCTTTAATTTATTAACCTTTTCCCAAGTGGTCATGTGGCCATACATGCTCCAGATCTGGTACCATCAACAATAGGCCCTATTCCATTTTAGCACATGTGCTGTGATAATAGCTGCTTTCCTGCTTTTGACCAGGAGCCATTGAGACTCGGTTGCTTTACAGCCATTTTTCAAGTACACTTAGAAACTGAGTGCCATTGTTACAACAGATCTGAATGATCCCAAGTACTTACAGAACAAGGAGATGCCTTTCTAAAAATGTGCAATGGAAACTTGTTGTGTACTTTAAAGAGGCAAGTCCAAAAGGCCTCAGTATTAGGAGGCCATGTGAAAAGAATAGAAAACAAATGCTTTCACTTTTGGGCAGAAGTCACTAGGAGCCATTGGCCTGCATGATCTCTTGAGAGGCCAAGACAATCCTGAGCCTATATGACTGTACCAATTACCAAGGAAAATTGTTCAGTTAGATTGTTTGTGCTCCTCTTACAAGTCAAAGAGGGTTGTTCTGTGTTTTTGTAAATTATAATAAATAACTGTTGAGTCTGAAGACATCTGGTGTGTGTTGCGTTTCCATATCCATTTTTTTAAAAAAAATCTCATTTTTGTGACATTTTATGGTTTTTGTTTTTAAATCAGAATCTATTGCCAGTCACGAGTATCATTTTTTAAATGTTTTAAAACCAGAGCTGCTGGCCATCTTCACTGTTGTTACCAGCTTTAAGTCATTAAGGGTGCAATCCTATGCATGTTTAAACAGAGAAAAGGCCTACAACTCTCAGCATGCCCCAGTCAGCCATGGCTGGCTGGTTCATGCTGGGAGTTGTAGGCCTTTTCTCTGTCTAAACATGCATAGGATTGCGCCTTAAGACAGGGTTGAGCATCTTCTGGGGATCAGTGGGCTTGGTTGACCCACCAGAACCCACCAGACGACACACACACTTCTAGCACCAACTGAAAATGCCATCACCAAATTTGCCACACACACCTGGTGATTTTTTCAGGAAACAAGGTGTGCCAGGAGCATACATCTTGTTTACAAACAGAATCACAGTCCTGGGAGGAATACAGGAGCGCAATTCTGCTTCTAAACAAGGTGCACACTCCCCATGCCTCTTCTTGCATGGCAAAACCATAGGATTTGCTGCCACTGCAGCAAATTCAGTAGGAGCGGGAGTTTGCAGGTTGTGTGTTGCCCACTCCTGCTATAAGGATAACGTAGCTTATAAGTCCAAATAAATAAATAATCTTGCAAATAATCAGTAGGCATAGCCTATGTAGAGAGAATCTGCCAGATCAAAGGAACCATAACATGGATGCTTTGTGATACACAGCTGAACATTTTATGGACAATCTGATTTTATGGACTTGTTGAAAGTGCTTTGTACAGGTAGCAGATACTTAGAATACAGAACTTCTTGTTGCTGGGGTTGCTTTTTTCCTCTTCAGAAAAAGTGATGCAATTTGCATCAAGCAAAATGTAGAGCAGGCCACAGAATAATAAGTAGGTACTGTCTATCACTGAAGATAAGAAACAGTGGTCCCATTAAGTATCAAATGCTGTAGCTGCTCTTTAGCTTTCGATCAATCATGCTCTCAAACTAGAGCTTCATTATTTTTCATGCTGTGGGCTTTGGCATTACTAATACATTCCTATTTCAAAAAGCCCAGTTACCCATGGCAACAAGATTTTTGAGGGACTCTGCTTTTTCGTGAGAGGCTACTATGAATCTAAAAATTATGTTTAAATAATAGCATCTGCTAGCTACCCTGTTCCAGAGCAGATAAAGTATTTTGGCCACTTGTTCTTGGCCCTAATCAGAGACACAAAATGTTGTACCACATGACTGTCTGTCTGTCTATATTCATTGATTGATTGATTGAAAGCATTTATACGCCACCCTGTAACCAAGTTCTCAGGACAGCTTGCAACAACAATAAAAGCAAATTAAAAATATACTATAAAACAGGCCGGCAATATAACATATCAAAGCATCATTAAACAAAGTGGCAAAGATAAAATCCTGTGGTGGGTGGAATGGGACAAAATGCCTTATAAATGTTACAGGAAGATGCTGGATGTGATAACCTGGATTCTGTAAGTGATTGTGAAGGATCACCCCCTGGATCCTATGCGTGAGTTCGGCGCTTAACGGGTTAACCGGCACTGAGTTACAGCCCGTACGAGTGCTGGCGACCACCTGAGAGACTTTCGCACACAAGAGGAAACCAAAGCCCTTTAAATGACCAAATAAGGCTTTTATTTGTTTACACAAAACACAGAGCGGAACTAACAGCTTTCCAGGAATACTACAATGTCAACACAACCTTAGTTGATCCCTGCGTTCATCAATGAAACAGGCTCTTAGGCTAGCAAATTGAATCTGGTCAGTTACCTCAGATCAGAGACTTTACGCTAGTCGGTTTCAGCCTGGCTCCGGGTCGGCCGATACGGGAATGAGAGTGGCTTACTCCGGCTGCCGCTTGGAGGACGAATCTGGCCCTGAAGTACCCTGGGTTCCCATCAACGCTTTACCGGAAGGGAGAGGGGTTTTCTACCCCTGAGTTCCCGCTCTCCCCACCCTCCAGGTCAGGTGAGGGCTTATGCCTGCCCCTTCGTATCAGGTGGGCTTATTCCTGCCCGGGAAGAAGGTGACGTACTGGTACTTTACAGCTCTTTGAGACTGCCCTGATAGTTTGATGGTTCTTGATGGTCCTTCCTTGGTTTTGTGGATCTCCACCGAGACTCTTCTTTGTTGGGGATGACGGTCTGTCTGGCTACTTCTCCGGTGACTTCATCCCCCCTTCCTCGCCCCCCTCCCTTGGGCGGTGACTGTGTGTGTGTGTGTGTGTGCAGACTTGTGTTAGGCTTTCTCCACAGTGATAAATTCCTACAGTGGACAGGAATTAATACCAACACTTAACCATTATCCCAGTCCAAAAAAAAACAAACCCCAAAAAATCACAAGGTGTGTGTGTGTGGATGCCTGATTTTGCACATAGATCTCCCTAGATTGGGGGAAAGTATTTCAGTCCAAGATGAAGTATACTGCTGAGTTATGTAAATGTTGCTTAGTAACAACATAGTTCCACATTAATTTGAAAGAAAACTGTTAGTTCAGCTGCAACCACGATCATCCTTGCCTACTGCCAATGCCCTGAGCTCTGCTCAGTTCCATTTTATTTTCAGGCCAACAGCCAATACACCTCAGGGGATGTGGCATGACTGCTTGTGGCGTTTTCAAGTCCCAGCCAGTGCACTTCTGCCTGCCACCTATGCTTCCAGGCACCAGGTACAACTGGTCATACCACCAGTCTACCACTCACCTGTGTTGATGGTAAGGTTATGTACAGCCTGCCCCTGCTGCTACCAGAGCTTGCCTGCTTAACAGTGCCAGGTCTGCTACCTGCTTGTGCCATGGAGGCCTGTATGTGAGCCACCTGTTCCATCACTGGGGGCTGCCTACCTGCCACCCATGCACTACCTGCCAGGAAAAGGGGAAATGATAAATGTGCCTTCTGCCGGACCGTCAGCATAATGACAGGCAGGTCAGGCCCTGTGTGCATGCAGAGTTACTTGATCTGTAATCTGTGGCTTGGCTCATGTTCTTGATTTATCTGCTCTTTGTGTGTGTTTTAATTAATTATCTGCCATGGGTATGGAAAGTCTGTACTTATCAGTGAATTTCTGTTCTTCTCAATGGAAGGCGATGACAGCTCTTCTTCTGGGACTGAGAAGAGGCTGACCAGGCAAACCAGCCCCTAAGAGACAGGAAACGATGCCAGAAAATTAGTTGCTCAACACAGTACTTATATCAGGTAAGTGCTGAAATGGAGAGAGAAAGAGGCGCTTCCCTCAATACTGAAGTTAAACCACCCCTACAGAGAGCCAGTAAGATAAAGGGTCAGCCTAGCTGTCCTCCTTCCCTTGAAAAGAACAGAAATTCACCATTAAGTACAGAATTCCTGTTTCTCTCCTCAAGTGGAGAAGGGCAGCTAGTACAAGGATGTGAAAAAGCAGTGCATCCCATGGTGGGTGCTAAGAACTTTCTTTCCAGTTGCAAAACCCTCTGTAAAACACGCCTCCTGAAAGCACTCTCAGAAAAGGAGAAGGTGTATATTTTCTAGTATTTGGTTAAAGTATGCACTGAGGAGGTGGCTGTTCTGCATATCCCCTGCAAAGGAGCCCCTTCCCAGAAGGCTGCTTAGGTGGCCACAGCCACACCCTGACTGAGTAAGCCACAATACCAACAGCGCTGGGAGGTTACTACAGCTGTGGGGTACAGCAATATACTTTCTCAGCCACTGGGCAAGGGACCCTCTGACTGAGCGCCAACATCTTCAAGGAGACAAACAGGGTACTTGTCCTGCCTGTGTAGAACTTAATGGCCCTGCATACCTCTAAAAAATGCCACTCTCTTTCAAGAGCTGTAGCTGGACAAGGGAGAAGGAGGGCAGGATAAGTTCTTGAGCCCTGTAAAAAGCCAAGTTAACCTTTGGAATAAAGGTGGGATCTGTCATGGTGGATAATATGTAATTCATTCTCCAAGGAGAGGATCCTGAGCTCAAAGAAGACTGTCCTGGCAGATGTCATGGCTGCCATAAAAATAGTTTTTAATGGGTTTTAATGTCATAACCTTGAGTGAAGTGGCTCCTAAAGTCTTAGATGGCGACTTGGTTAAAACTCTCAAAATTATGTTTAGTTTTCAAGTGGGAACTCTTATGAACTGTTGGAGGACTAATGAGGGCCATGCCCTGAGAAATCATCTGACATGCAGGTGACTACCGAGGGAGGATGTTTTGGATTGCCTGAGGCGCTAGACAGTGCTGAGATATGTATCTGAATTTAGTATGCAAATTACCATTTAGACCATCCTGGACAAACTCAAGAATTTCTCTGATTCCAGAAGTGACTGGGACTTTGTTTGCTCATTGACACCAAGACAGAAACACCCTCCACGTGAGGCCATATGTTCTGTTAGTAAAGGGTATCTAGATGCTAGGAATGTGTCTATCATCACTGATGAGTAGCCTTAGCACATCAGTTCTGGAGGTTACAGTGGTCTCTTTAACCACAAATAGTACGTTAATGCATTGTATCATAGCATTTGTTGTGCCAGCTATTATAGTCATTACAGCAATCATAAATAAAACATATTGGATTGGATCCAATGGTGGCTTTGCACTCCTGCTAGCGCAAAGCAGGACACTCAGTTTTTACCATTTCCCCCTATCTACTGCAGCATCCTGTGCTCTCCAAAAAACTGCTCCTGAAGGTGCTCCAGAACAGTATGGGATATGACACAGAGGCCTGCAGTAGATAGGGGGGATCAGCAAAAATCAGGTGTCCTGCCTTACACAAGCAGAAGCACTTTCCACTAGCCCAAAGTTATTGGATGCAACCAATTATCAACAACAATTTAAAAGCACTTTGTATAGCATCCATGCCAGGGGTTTTCAACCAGGGGTGAATTCCCCCCGGGAGGGGAATTTTAGGGTTTCAGGGAGGGAATTGGGACCACAGACTCAAACTGTTGTAATACTGATCTTTCTACAAATTACAATTCTACAGATTGTACATAATCTACAGGACATCACACCTTACTGTATGGCACAGATTAAGTCAGACAATCTTGGAAAGGGGAGAATGACATTCTGACATATGGTGAAAAGGGTGCATGGGGCAAAAAAGGTTGAGTCTGAGTGTGGAAAGCTAAGCAGGGTCAGGCCTGGTTATTACTTGGATGGGAGACCCCTCCTCTAGTTTCCTGCACTGAGCAGGGGGTTGGACTTGATGGCCTTGTAGGCCCCTTCCAACTCTATGACCTATGAATCTATGAACCACTGATCTATGCAATTAAGATACCGTAACTGAAATCCCTATGCATTTCCATCAAATTCATAAGAATAAACCATAAAAAGTGGCTAATGTATCATATTATGTTACATCTTTACAATTCACCAAATTAAGTTCAGTAAACTTTTTCCGCACTGCAAACCTAAGCTACAGCAAATCTGGCTACTATGTCACAAATTTATCTTGGCTAGACAGCAGAAATATGATTTTAGGATTGGACATATCCATTATCAGGTTCAAACTAAATTTCTCCCTTAGTTCAGAATATAAGGAACAATATAGAAAATAATGGCACAAATCTTCTATTATGAGGGCGCCAAAATATAGAGGTTCTGTTCTACCAATATTTTATTATAGCATCCCTCCAAATACTGTGAAGGCATGGACTGAAACCTCAGTGCCAAAAATGCCTTACAAAAAGAGTTGGCTGTCAATTCATAGAAGTAATTTGCAAAACCAGGAATACTTCCTGATGAGTGGGAGAATACGAGGAGGAGGACAGGTTCTGAATTGTGTCTGGATCTTGTTGCAAATATATGCCCAGATGTTTATGTGCCTGATCAAGAATCCACTCCCTAAGAGCTTGAGGTATTAAGTCTAATGTAAACATTTGCTCTTCACAGTTGGATATCCAGGTGTTATGATTAGGGGTTGTCTGCTGTTCCAAAGAATATTTCCTGGCAATCCTATTTCTTTCATATTAAAGGCTCTGAAATAGTACATGAACACAGCAACAAAGATATGTACAGTGAAATCCTACACATGTCTACATACAATGACTGGGTTCACACACATCTTTGCACTAAAAAAAATAGTAAAAAAGGGGGTGACGAACCAGCAAAAGGGCTTGTGATTGCATCGGAGAGGGCAGACAAGATGGTCCTGCTGTGGAGTCCCCTGGGATACCAGCAGCAGGACCGAGGGGGAAGGGGGGGGGGACAACCCATGGTGAGCCCAATCATCTGTCAGGTGCACAGTGGGTTGTTTCAGGAGCCAACCCTGTGTAGCTTATTTGCAGGATGGCTTGGCATGATGTGCAAACCCACCCATTGACTGGGTTTTCACGACAACTCATCATGGCTGGCAAGCCATAGAATCATAGAATCATAGAAAAGTAGAGTTGGAAGGGGCCTACAAGGCCATCGAGTCCAACCCCCTGCTCAATGCAGGAATCCAGGTCAAAGCATCTCTGACAGATGTCTGTCCAGCTGCACCTTGAATGCCTCCAGACTGGGAGAGCCCACCACCTCCCTAGGTAGTTGATTCCATTGTCTTATTGCTCTGACAGTCAGGAAATTGTTCCTGATGTTTAGGTGGAATCTAGGTTCCTGTAACTTGAGCCCATTATTCCGTGTCCTGCAAACTGGGATGAACGAGAAGAGATCTTTGCCCTCCTCTGTGTGACATCCCTTCAAATACTGGAAGAGTGCGATCATATCTCCCCTCAGTCTCCTCTTCTGAAGGCTAAACATGCCCAGTTCTTTCAGTCTCTCCTCATAGGGCCTTGTTTCCAGTCCCTTTATCATCCTTGTTGCCCTCCTCTGAACCCTCTCCAGTTTGTCTATGTCCTTCTTAAAGTGAGGTGCCCAGAACTGGACGCAGTACTCAAGATGAGGCCTAACCAGTGCCGAGTAAAGGGGAATTATCACTTCCCGCGATTTGGAAGCTATACTTCTATTAATACAGCCCAAAATTGCATTTGCCTTCTTTGCAGCCACATCGCATTGCTGGCTCATATTCAGTTTGTGATCTACCACAATTCCAAGATCCTTCTCACTTGTAGTATTGTTGAGCCAAGTGTCCCCCATTCTGTAACTCTGCATTTGGTTTCCTCTCCCTAGGTGCAGCACTTGGCATTTATCCCTATTAAATTTCATTCTGTTGTTTTCGGCCCAGCGCTCCAGCCTATCGAGGTCACTTTGAATTTTGTTTCTGTCTTCCAGAGTATTAGCTGTTCCACCCAACTTTGTGTCATCTGCAAATTTGATAAGCATTCCCTGTACCTCCTCATCCAAGTCATTAATAAAAATGTTGAAGAGCACCGGGCCCAGGACCGAGCCCTGTGGTACCCCGCTCGTTACCTCTCCCCAGTTTGAGAAGGAACCATTGATAAGCACTCTTTGAGTCCGATTCTTTAGCCAATTGTGGATCCACCTGATAGTTGTTCCATCTAGCCCACTCTTAGCTAGCTTACTAATCAGGATATCATGAGGCACTTTGTCGAAAGCTTTGCTGAAGTCCAGATATATAATGTCCACAGCATTCCCACAGTCCACAAGGGAGGTTACCCGATCAAAAAATGAGATCAGATTAGCCTGACAGGATTTGTTCTTGACAAATCCATGCTGGCTTCTAGTAATCACTGCATTGTTTTCAAGGTGCTTGCAGACTGACTTCTTTATAATCTGCTCAAAAATCTTCCCAGGGATTGATGTCAGACTGACTGGCCTATAGTTCCCAGGTTCCTCCTTCTTGCCCTTTTTGAAGACGGGAACAACATTTGCCCTCCTCCAGTCGTCTGGCACTTCACCTGTCCTCCATGATTTCTCAAAGATAATAGACAGTGGTTCTGAGAGTTCTTCTGCCAGTTCCTTTATTACTCTAGGATGCAGCTCATCAGGCCCTGGAGATTTAAACTCGTTCAGAGTAATCAGGTGCTCCTTGACCATTTGCCTATCAATCTCAAGCTGCAATCCTGCCCCTTCAGTCTGCACTTCAGGTTTGCCAGGGGGGTCATAGACCCTCTTTTGGGAGAAGACCGAGCCGAAGTAGGAATTGAACACTTCTGCCTTTTCTTTGTCTTCTGTTATCAATTTGCCATCCTCATCGCGTAGTTGAACCACCAGTTCTTTCTTCTGTCTTTTACTGTGCATGTATCTGAAGAAAGCTTTTTTGTTGCTTTTAGCATTCCTCGCTAACCTTAGCTCATTCTCAGCTTTAGCCTTCCTGACACTATTCCTGCAGTTCTGTGCTACCTGCCTGTACTCTTCCCCTGTAGCCTGTCCTTCCTTCCACTTCCTATACGTGTCCTTTTTGTTTTCAGGTCATCTTTGAGTTTATTGTGAAGCCACATTGGCTTTTTCTGTTGCCCTCTGCCTTTTTTCCTTGTGGGAATTGTTTGCAATTGTGCCTTTAAAATTTCCTTCTTTAAAAACTCCCACCCCTCCTGGGCTCCCTTTCTCATGAGAGTCACTTGCCATGGGATCTTACTAATCATTGTTCTGAGTTTGTTAAAATTGGCTTTCCTAAAATCCAGGGTACGTGTTTGGCTACACTCAGCTTTTGCTTCTGTTAGAATCAAGAACTCTAGTATAACATGGTCACTTTCCCCCAGAGTTCCCGAAACTGCCACTTTATCCACTAACTCGTCTCTGTTGGTTAGAATCAGGTCAAGGATAGCCGATCCTCTAGTTCCTTCCTCCACTTTCTGTAGGAGGAAGTTATCAGCAACACAGGTCAGGAATTTCTTGGAGGGGCCATGTTTGGCTGAATAAGTCTCCCAACAGATATCAGGGAAATTGAAGTCTCCCATTACTACCACATCGTGCCTCCTTGAAACAATGGCAATTTGCTTTTCAAAAGTTCCATCCTCATCTTCTCCTTGATTGGGTGGTCGGTAGTAGACTCCAACCGCCATGTTCGTTTTATTCTTTGCCCCCTTTATTTTAACCCAGATGCTCTCAATGGGGCTGCCAAGCTCCTCTTCCTGTATCTCTGTGCAGAGATACGTATTTTTAACATACAGTGCAACTCCACCTCCCTTTCTGTTGCTTCTGTTCCTTTTGAACAAGTTATACCCTTCAATTGCTGTATTCCAGTCATGGGAGTCATCCCACCAGGTTTCAGTTATCCCTATCAAGTCGTACCTGCCCTCATGTATCAAGAGTTCAAGTTCGTCTTGTTTATTGCCCATACTCTGGGCATTAGTATAGAGACATTGAAGACTATGTGCTTTATAGTCCGACTTTCCCCCTACATTTTGTGGTAGACTATCAATGGGCACCGCTGGAGCTGTTGTGGCATAGAGGCCTTCTTCCATTGGTACCCCCGAGTTTATGTCTCCCTCCCCTGTTGGATTCAGTTTAAAGCCCTCCTGATTAAGTTCCTCATGCTGTGTCCAAACACATTCTTCCCAGTCCTTGTGAGGTGCAACCCATCCTTTGCCAGCAGTCCATCTTCCAGGAAGTGTAGCCCGTGGTCCCAGAATCCAAATCCCTCACGTCGGCTCCACCTTCGTAGCCAGTCATTCACTCGGAGTATTTTTCTTTCCCTTTCTATGCCTCTTCCAAGTACTGGAAGGATGGATGAGAAAACTATCTGGGCCCCGAAGTTCTTGAGTTCCCTTCCCAGCTCTTCAAAGTCTGCCGTGATTTCTTTGTAACTCCGCTTGGCAGTATCATTTGTACCCACGTGGAAGAGAAGAAAGGGGTATGTGTCGGTGGGCTGCATGAGCCTCGGCAGCTGTTCTGTCACATCCTTAATCCGTGCCCCAGGGAGACAGCACACCTGGCGAGTCCATGGGTCTTCGCGACATACTTTGGCTTCGATCCCCCGCAGGAGGGAGTCTCCCACTACGAGTACTCTTCTCTTCCTCTTGCTGTAGGCCTTGGTTCGATTTCCTCCACTTGACTGACCCTCAGCCTCTTGCTCACTGTCACGTTGGGTGCCCGGTAATCCGTCCTCTGCAGGCTGTCCTCTGCTCTCGTCCTCAAGTACATGGAAGCGGTTCCATAGCTCCACTGCTTCCACAGGCGCAGAGTGTCTTGTAGTTCTTCTGCTCCTAACAGTCACCCTTTTCCAGGGAGTTCCCCCTGTGTTATTTTCCCTTGCCTCTGCAGTCTCTGACTCCGCCTCATCCTGCAGTTGCCCTTCTGGCTCCTGTACTGTGCTTTGGTGCTGTAGATCCACCGTTCTGTCTAAGAACTCCTCACTTTCTCTTATGCTCCTGAGGGTTGACACTTGCTGCTCCAGTCCTCTGACCTTTTCTTCCAACAGCGTGACCAGCTTGCACTTGTTGCATGTGTAGGCCATGTTGATCTCCGGCAGGAAAACAAACATTGCACACCCCTTGCAGGTCACCACCACTGCTGAGTCCTTTCCTTCCATAGTGCTCTGTTTCTGTCTTCCTAGAATATATATATGTGTGTGTGTGTGTGTGTGTGTGTGTGTGTGTGTGTGTGTGTGTTTTTTTAGGGACCTCCCCCTTGACCTCCCCTGCCGAACTCCGCTGCCAAATTCCTGTTTGCTCTCCCTGTTCGCTCGCTCTGTTCGCTCGCTCTCTGGGAGCCTGCTTGCCTTTTCACAGTCCCAAAAACAGTCCCAAAAACAGCTGGAGCCTCTCTCCTGTTGTGCTCCTGCTCAGCTGGGAGTCAGGAACAATGGTGGGTTGTTGTGCTGTTCGAACCCAGACCACTTCCTGCAGGGTGGCTTGTTTGAGGGCAACAAGCCATTCTGACAACATATAGCTTGTCTTCGGGGTTGTTGAACCCACAATGGTTTGTTCTGTCATCTGAACCCGGGTGACTGACCCCATCATGGGTTGAGGGAAGCAGCGAGTGAGCTGCTTCACAAGAGTGGCAAAAAACCCTTGCCACTCTTGCCGACTTCGCCCAGGCCACTGCCAGAGACAGCCGCTCCACCGATGCCCAAGCAGCACGGTGGAGCAGCTGTCACTGGCTCAGTGTCCCCTGCTGCGATCATGAGCCCTCATGAGCTAGTTTTCAAAACTCAGACTTCCTTTTAAAACAGGGTTTTTGACAGGGCTACCCCGGGGTTTTTGACAGTGACATATACATATGTATATGTCCCTGTTTTAAAAAACCCTGATTAGCCCAGTCAAAAACCCCGTTTTAAAAGGAAGCCTGAGCTTTGACAACTGTCAATGCTCTGTGCTCCCATAAACGGGGTTGCTCAAACTCTTCCACTTTCCAGAGCACCCAGTCTCAGGAAAGTGTGGAAAAGTGTGAGGATACTGAGAATAATCAGGTCCAACCAAAAAACTGGAGGATCTCACTGTAAAGGAGGTGATCTACTCGCCACCCCCTTTCACAAGCAAAGATCACTTGCGGCTTTGCTTTCCCTTGACAGCTCGCCTATTGACAGCTTTCAAGAGTGCAAAGTAAACAATGGATCTATTTGCAGCCTCTGTGGGTCAATGTCCATGGTTGGTACCTGCTGCACTTTGACAGTGGACACCTCCCAGGACATTGCCCAGGCAAGGCTTCCCATTTTGGATCCCCACAAGTGTGCACCTCCACACTTGCAGAAGTCCGGCTATTTAAAAAAAAATGTTTTAGCAAAAATATTGGGCTAATTTCTTGTGCTTAAAAAATAATTTAAAAAGGGATGGCAAATGGTGACCGCCCCTGCAATGTGCTGCTTGGGCACTTTGGCGGGACTGTTACTGACTGTCAACTTGGGAGATCATGAAAAGCAATTTCCGGGGAAAGTGGTAAAACGGGGGGGGGGGAGCCACAGTGAGCAAAAAGGGGCTCGCAATTACAGTGGGGAGAGGAGAAAGGTGGCTTTAACCACCAAGCGCCCTGAGATTCCAGCTGGAGGACCGAGAGGGAAAGGGGGGACAACCCACGGTGAGCCCAATCATCTGTTGGGTGCACCATGGGTTGTTTCACAAACAGCCCACCCTGCATAGTTTATTTGCAGGGTGGGTTGTTGTGACTTGCAAACCTGCCCATTGACTGGGTTCGCACAACACAACAACCCATCATGGGTGACAAGCCATGGTGGGTTGTCATGTCGTGTGAACCCAGACCATTTCCTGCAGGGTGGCTGCAGGCAATCTTGCCAACCCTATTTCCTTCATATTAAAGAGTTTGAAATAAGTAGTACATGAACACAGCCACAAAGATATGTACAGTGAAATCCTATACATGCCTTCAATGACTGGGTTCACCTGTCTGTCAGGTGCACCATGGGTTGTTCTGCGAACAACCAACCCACTGTTGGTTATCTGCAGGATGGGATAGCATGACATGTGAACTCACCCATTAGGTACAATGATATTCATTCCCAGGTAAGTGGGTATAGGATTGCAGCCTAAATTTTATCAGTATCAGTTCACCTACTGGCCTAATACTGACTGCTGGGATGGAAGGTGGCAACCCCTGTAAAGCTTTCAGGAATTTTATTTATTTATTTATTTATTTATTATATTTATACCCCGCCTTTTTTCCTGCAAGGAACCCAAGGCGGCTTACATAATCCTCCTCTCCATTTTATCCTCACAACAACCCTGTGAGGTAGGTTAGGCTGAGAGTCAGTGACTGGCCCAAAGTCACCCAGTGAGTTTCATGGCCGAGCAGGGCCTAGAACTCGGATCTCCCGAGTCCCAGTCCAACACTCTCACCACTACACCACACTGAATTCATTTGTGCGGTTTCTAGAGACTTTGAGCCAAACCCCACATCTCTGCCCTGTGAGTCAGTTGTGGGAGCACCTTTCCTTTACAGTTATAACTGGAGAGATCATATTAGTTCTAGTGCGGCTCATAACTACTTGTGTTGATCTTGAAGGCTTTAGGGCAGCAGCATCCAAGTTACAGCTACATGTGCCCCTGTCTGTAAGCTATATACCAAGAGAGCTTTTAAAATTCTCACTCCTTTGCTTGTCCATCATATGACCATATGTGTTTGTGCGGACACCTTTAAGGTGCCACAAGACACTTCATTGTTTTGGCATTGATCTATATACCATGATGGGAGGCATCCAAAACTTTCAGCTAATCACATATCAGAGAGCCAATGTGGCATAGTGGTTAGAGTGCTGGACTGGGACTCAGGAGATCTGGGTGACTTTGGGCCAGTCATGGACTCTCAGTCTAACCTACCTCACAGGGTTGTTGTGAGGATAAAATGGAGAGGAGGAGGAGGATTATGTAAGCTACCTTGGGTCCCTTGCAAGAAAAAAGGTGGGAAATATAATTAATAAATAAATCTGGATAAATTGAAGTCCCTTTGGAAAAAAGTTACAGTGATGTATGGCATTCTATGAGGGATTGTCAGAAATCCTGGAAAATTGAGACCTGAAAATGTACAAGAAAAGTGCCTTACAAGTTTTCACACTATAGGGCAGAAGAGCTATTAAACATTTTTAAACATTTATTCATTCATGGCAACCATATACAGGTTGTAGCCAAAAAATTACAGACATATAAACAGGGATAGTTAAGACATTCTTAAAAACTATTAAAACTCTTAAAAACTATAAAACATTCTTTAAAATTGTTAAAACTCTTAAAAACTATAAAACATTTTTAAAATTGTTAAAATATTTACCCACAAAACAGAGGCTACAGAAATGTTTGGTAGCAATCACAACACAGTACAGAGTTATATATGCGTTAGCATCAGAGATTCTAAAGAGAACCGTTGTCCTCATAGTTTGTTCTAAGTTTGGCTGCTTTCACCGCGAATCTAGCTGTATTAAGCATAACAGACTTGGCTGTATTTGATAACAGATATATAATTTTATCCAAGTCATTATAGTTAGCAATGGGCTCTAAGCTTCTCCTCAAATATTTATCTCTTGGGATTTTATACAACCTACAGTACAGCATATAGTGTATAGCATCCTCAATCACCCCGCTTCCACAGATACAGAGGCGCTGCTCCCTAGGGATATTCTTGTATCTCCCCTCCGTAAAATTAGTTTTCATTGTCTGAAATCGCAGGGCTGTAAAAGCCTTGCGAAGGAAGGGTTGGGTAATTTCAGACAAATATTTCTCCTCTCCATAGTATGTTTTAAGAAGAGGGAAACTAGAAGAGAATCTAGATGCTTCAATTGCTTCCATATCCTGTGTAGCATAGTATTCTTGCATCTGTTCCTTAATAAGTTTCCTACTACACTGTATATCACTAGATTCTAAGGCTATAGGGTCAAAGCCAAGTTTCCTCAGATTTGCCTCACATCTTGTCAGCCATGTATTTTTATAAGTAGAACTTCTCTGTTCAGCTACACAGCAGGTTATTAATTCATTAATTGAACACTTCAGTTTTACAAAATAGAAGAACACCGCACGCAGAATAAAATAAATTATTGGCATTAGGCCAACTTCTGCTCGTATATAACTAGCAGGTGTGCCTGGTGGGAGACCCAGTACAGTTCTTAAAAATGTATTCTGTAGAGACTCTAGTTTATTTGTCTGTGTGGTCCCCCATATCTCAGCTCCATATATAATCTGAGGTATAACCTTCGCAACAAAAACTTTGACAGCTGGTACAACTGCATTTCCTCCTTTCACCCTGGCAAATTTTAAGACAGTCTGCAGAGATTTTTGTGCTTTCAAATTAGTAGCTGACAGATGATTGTTCCATGATCCATTCTGAGAAAAGCAGACCCCTAAGTAATTAAATTGTTTAACCTGTTCCAGTTGATATTCATTCAGTGTCCATTTATGTTTGGGGGGGCGTTTGTCAAAAACCATGGCTTTGGTTTTTGAATAATTCACGCATAGTTGTTCCTTACTGCAGACTTCCCCAAAGACTTTCAGCAGTCTTCTCATGCCTATTAGGTTCTGTGACAAGAGAACCATATCATCTGCATATAATAATATGTTAATTTTCCGGCCCCCCAAAGATACAGGGAAATTAAAGTCACTGGACAGTTGTGTGATTATATCATTTACATAAATGTTAAACAGGAATGGGGCCAGCAGACAGCCTTGTCTCACACCTCTTGTTGTTTCAATCTCTTCTGTTAGTTGTCCATCTTTGCCTGCTCTCACTTGGATTGTATTCTCAGAATATAAATTCACAATCAAAATCAACAGGCGCCTATCCATCCCCAGACTCCATAATTTGTGCCAAAGCCTGCCTCTATTTATTCTATCAAAGGCTGAAGTTAGATCTACAAAAATAGCATATAGATACTTCTTTGGGGAGCTTGTGTATTTCTCTCTCAAATAATTTAGTATGAAACACTGATCAGTAGCTGATCTTCCGTGACGAAAACCAGCCTGCTCCTCACCAATAACATTATTTTGATCTGCCCAGACTTCAGCCTTTGATAAAAGATAACGCATGTATAATTTAGAAGCGACATCCAGCAGGCTAACGGGACGATAATTGGCTGGTGAGGATTTGTCCCCCTTCTTAAAAATGGGGACCACAATACTTTGTCTCCAACCATTGGGAAATTTCCCGACTGAGTTGATATAGGTAAAAAGCTTTGCTAATATAGGGGCCCACCAATACAGATTGTCCAAATATATCTCTGGGGGAAGCATATCTTCCCCAGGTGCCTTCCGCCTGTGTAGACTTAAAATTAATTGCTTCACCTCACTTGCTGATACTGCCGGCCACATATCAGTTTCTATAATATTAGGAAGCTGAGAAGGTGGTAGGTAATTCATGCCTTGATCAAAGCCAGCATCGAAGTTAAAAACTTGCTTAAAATAAGTTTCCCATGTTTTAGGCATAATTTGTGCATCTAATCCATATTTATGTTCTTTTAATTTGCAAGCAACCAATTGCCAAAATCTTGCTGAATCGTTAGTAGTTGCCGCCAGTTCTATGTCTGCCCATAGCTGTGTATAATAGGAGGTTTGCTTTTGCTTCAGCAATTTCTTATATGAGCGACGCTTCACCGTCAGCTCCCTCAGCAGAGGACTAGAGGCCCCACCACGAGTCCGTCTGCTCAAGGAGCAGAGGTCCCGTCTCACTAGCCTACACTCCCAATCAAACCATCCAAAAGGGTGGTTCCTTGGCTTAGAGGGCAGGTTGGTTGAACAGATGGTACCTAAATGCTTTACAATGGTATGATACATGGGGAAAAGATCCTCAGTATCTGCCCCAAGGACTCTAGTTCTCATTGTCAACATTACTTTGCTCAGTAAGGTATCATTTATCTTTAGCTGAAGATTAGAGTTCCATCTCAGCCTACGTTTCCCTTGCTGTACATAGGGGGGATCTTGGTTCATTCCTTTCTCAATCTCCTGAAACCCTGCTAGCTCCAGGAGTAGTGGTTGATGGTCACTCGTGGGTTGATCTTCAATTGAGAATTTCTTTACATAAGCAGCACTTAAGTTATTTAACAAAAAGTAATCTATAACACTTCCTCCTTTTAGGGCACTGTATGTAAGGTTTCCTGTTGATTCATCAGGACCAGTACCGTTACATATGATCATTGTAAACTTATACACCAACTTAAATAGACAGATTCCATTTTTATTTATTAACTTATCCTTGGATTTCCTATTTGGTAGATACGCAATGTCCTCCATGCATAAGGCTAGCTTTTGTGTTGCTATTATATATTCATCGCCTATTCTTGCATTAAAATCTCCCATTAAAATAATTGGACATGTAGGAAACTGTTGATTAACTACATCCAAGTGAGACTCTAAAATATCCCATATATTAAAATCATAATTTTTTGATCCTTTTGGGGGAATATACACATTTATACATATCATCTTGACCCCTGATAAACTAATCATGAGAATAGTTTGTAGGTGTGGTGAGTCAACTTCAATTACCTGGGTCTCAACATTCAACTTGGTAGACACCCCAAAAGCAAGACCGCCCATGCTTCTCCCTTTCTTTTGGTCCTTTTTTGCTGGAACTGAAAATATTTGAAAGCCTTCTAGCTCAATCTTTTGTGTCCAGGTTTCTTGTAAACTAAATATATGAAAGTGGGACAGATACTCTAGGAAACCCAGATCCCTCATCTTGTTCCCCCATCCAGAGATGTTCCATGACAATAATTTAAGTGATTCAACAGGGGGTTCTAACTGCGACCTTTGGGCTAAATATGACAACAGATGTGTTGTATTAAATATATGCCCATTAACTCTTGGTCAGTTCTTAGGGGGCAAAGGGTTCCTTTGGATACCCAGATCAACGTCAGAAACAGGGGGAACGGTTTCCCCCAGCGGGCTTAAAGACAACTCACCCTTAAAAACTGCAGGATTTATAGATGGTTTATCCTTGACCTTTTTTGGTTGAATTAAGCATTCTTTAGTTAAGTGGCTGTCATTTCCCAGCTCTGATTTTCTAAGAGATATAAATTCACTCTTATGTGGCATGACTTGGCCATCTAAAGACATTTTAGCAATACTTATGTCAGGGTATAATGTATCAAATTTATGCATTGGTCCCTTTAATGTAAAACAGCCTGGTTTTAGGTAATGTTGCCATTGTTCTAATGTTGGCTCTTGCTGAACTTGTGACCATGATACAGAAGCAGGAGGTTGGTCAAATTCCATTTGATCATGGGTACTTATTGAATTTGTTGGTACTATCCTCTTTATCGGCCCAGGTTTCCCGGTTTGTTTGATCACTCTGCAGGCAGATATTTAGAAGTCTAAACTGCAGAATCTTCAAGTTATTAATGATTACAAACTGCTCCTCTGAAGGGAGTGCGCCAAAAGATGCCACCAGGGCAGCTACTCCCTCAACTTCTTCAAGCTGATTCTGCATGGCTTGTGGTTCAATATGGTTACAATTTCCCAAAATAGCTAACTGAAAAGCATTTAATTTTTCAAAAATTATAAATTTCTCTTCAAGAGTTAGGTTTACAAATGGAGCACCAGTTACTGCTTCCCTAATCTTCTGCAGAATTTCTGCACTTGGTGAATCCTTGCCTAATGGGGACCCCAACACTACTTCCTGGGCTAGGAATTGCTTTGCTATCTCCTGGTCCAAGTCATTAACTTGTTGCAATAAAAATTGAGGGGCCTCATTACACGGTATATCTGTCTTATGTGAGGCCATATTAACTAGATCCTGCATTTGTCCATCTATGCAGCTGAGCTCAGTATCTAAATCAATTAATAGACTCTCAGAGCATTTAATTGTTCCACTCACGTGCATAGGCTGCAATGACTGTTGTATAATTTGGGGTACCACTGTTTGTTGTGGCAAATGCTGAGACTGGGGATGGATAATCAGAGGATGGATAATCAGGGGATGAAACTGCTTAAAGTAGCGTTTGACCTCAATACCATTTTTACTTAGTAGGGCTCTAGAGTGGAGAATCTTATTTACAGCTTGTGAATTGATGCATGTTATTATTGCTCTTGCATTGCAATAGTTATAGAATAAATATTCCACCATTACAATATCATCTCCAACAATAGAATCCACCTTAGCCCACTTCAGGGTCTTTATCAGATGGATCTTACGCTCAGCTTGATTTAGTAGGCCTTTAGGTTTGGGATAATTGCAAAGGACTACTTGATGCCTTATTAAAATGAGGGAGAAGGATTGATCAGCACAGTTCTGCTCATTCCTGTGATAAAGTTGATCCTGTCTAGGTATCATCTTGTCCTCTAAGGGAACCTGTTGTGAGGTAAGATCTTGTATAGCATCCTGAGCACTAAGATCTTTCTGGAGAGGTGGGAGAACAGGAAGTTGATGTTTAATATCCTCTCTCTTGCCTTTGGCATTTGGCTTGAGGCATAGTGTATCTTTATCCCTTGCTTTATTCTTTTCCTTGCAGTTAGCTTTGGCCCCATCTTTATTATCCAATAGCGTAAATAAATTGTGAAAATTAAACTTATTACTTTTCTTTTTTAAGCTATTACCTTTTTTAAGCAATACCTTATGTTTATTGGCTTTTATATTTTTAGACTTCATACACTTCCTATCTTGTTTATTAACATTTCTTCTTTCAATTTCCATTTTGCTAGTTCTTTCACTTAGGTCAGAAGGAATAGCTTTCTCAGTTCTATGATTAGGATCATTTGAGCTTTTCAAGCTATTCTTATCTGTAATCAAAGAAGTAGAGTTCAGCACCTGTGACTTTTGTGTGTTACTGGAGTATACCTCCTGAACTGGGTGCTGCTCTGCAAGGGCGCCCCCTAAATAGCATTTATCCTGCAATTGAACCAAAGCCCCTTCCACTACATGTGTTAGTTCCCTGGACAGATTATAGAATGCTGACTTTAAATCTGCCAGTTCATCAAACAGTTTCTCTACCAATCGCCCCTGTAGAAAGCATTGTGAGCTAACAAAATCTAAATTTGAGGAATCTCGCTTCCCACTGTGTTCAAAAATTGAGACTTGTTCATGGTGAGTTGGAGATGCAATACCCAAATCATGGACATAATCATCAATAAAATCATCAATAAAAATTGCTTGTTGATCTTGTATTTCTGAAACAGGTAGCTCTCTAATAGATTCCTCCTTGCTTTGTAAAGACTGGGGCACCTGGCTGATCTTTTTCTGTTTAACTCGCTTCTTACCTATAGAACTAAAGTAATTTAAGAGCTGTTTCTGGTCTGTAGTGTTCTGAGCTAGAATCCTTTTTTGTCTCCTTGTTACCACCCCCATATCTTAGAGGGCATCAAAACATAACCCTGCAATAAAGTACACACTATAATCCTGGCCCCAGCAAACTAAGGCAATCCAGCACTTTACTACCCTAAGTTTAAAAGATTCTCTGCTCAACTCTCATACACTATTAACACTCTTCCCTTTACATAAAACCTGCAACAGGGCAGGGGGCAAAGTGTAAACAAAAGAAAGTTCCCTTCTAATGATGATAGTCCTTTGGAAAGGACCCTTGGAAGAGGCTTTCCCCCTCCAACCTGGCCCCACAACAACAGTCAAGTCACTCGCAGCAGTGAAAATCAGTAAAACAAATAGCAATTATTCTATAATCCCCGTGCTCCCTCGTGCTCCGCTAAGTGCATCGCCAAGTGCACACTTAGCGACGCACTTGGCGCGACGCCAAGGCACGCGCCAAGGCGCAGCCTTGGACACGCCTTCTTTTGTACAGCTGCAGATGGTGTGGAGCAGTTCCAGCAGGCTTGTTTGGTAAGGGGAAGGAGCAGAGGGCCAAACCCCAGCAGTAACACAAACCTCTTCCCAAGCTTGGTCTATTAAGAGCTATTAAAACCAGCAAGTACTGAATCTGATGTAAGTGTTTAAATTCTTATTTTTAAAAACCCAGTCAAATAGATTAATTATTTCATTCACGCTATCAATGGGTGGCTCCCACACAGGTTTAAATGTCCTAAACAGTCTAAAATTGTTTAAATGGCCTAAACCTTCCTGGGTGTGGGGGGTTCTACTTACAAAGGAAAGAGCCATGCAGTCAGCCCCCACCCATACAGTACACGGGAGCTAGTATTTTAGGAAGACTTGAGTAGCATTCATAATGCATAGGCTGATTTCTTGTATTTTAGAACACTCAGGATATTAGTACTATATATAGGCAAAAATTATATGTATGGAATTGTGCCTCTGGCATCTGTGGAGTTCTATAACTTCCAAAGCATGATGCAAGTGCATATCTAGCCACAAGACATATTTGCAGGGATAAAGGAGTGTTATTGGTTCCCAAATGAAGACTGCATATATCTCAGGTCTTAAGATTTTGTGAAATTTCAAAATACATAACTAATCTATAATTTGAACCCATACTATGATGTGCACACATTTACTTCAAGATAAAGACGTTCAGGATAAGAAGTGGATCCTCACTTAAGCTCCTCATTTAAGATCCTAATAAGTAAACTGACATGAAATAACAATTTCCTCTCTTGGATGTAACGAGAAACTGTGGTTTAAAGAGACCAGGACTGAAGCAGCAACGCCAGTGTGCCATGAGGAGCGTGTGGGCCTGACACTCATTCCCAGCTTAATAAATGATGGTTTATTATTTATTTATTTATTTATTTATTTATTTATTTAATACATTTTTATACCGCCCAATAGCAGAAGCTCTCTGGGCAGTTTACAACAGTTATTAAGCTGGGGATGTTATGTCCAGACCAACCCAGCATCTTGCTTCCATTAAAGTAGTTTTGGAATCCATAGAGGTCATCCATGTGGCTCACGCTGGCTCAGCTTGTCTGAGTGTGGAAAGCTAAGCAGGGTCAAGCCTGGTTATTACTTGGATGGGAGACCCCTCCTCTAGTTTCCTGCATTGAGCAGGGGGTTGGACTCGATAGCCGTGTAGGCTCCTTCCAACTCTATGATCTATCTGGCCGGGTGACCGGCCAGATGGGCGATTGATAAATGTAATAAATAAATAAATAAATCTATGAAATCTATGTGGATTTTTAGGAATAATCTATAGACAAGATTTCTCCGGTTGTTTAAGATCTTTAACCCAACTAAATCTAGGTTAAATACCCACAAAATATGCACAATTTTATTCTTGAGGTTTCAATAGAAACCACCAAACCTTATGCTCAGAACTGATCAACAAGTTCTGAAAAAAACACACACAAGTAACTGTACCATTTCAGAATGCTGATAGGAGAACATGTATATCAGTTCTTGGTCAGAACAGAGACACCACTGGATACAACTCCAACTCAGCAGGTCTTAGGACTGGCCATTAGTCACTGCTTTCTGATTACCATCAGTGATGAAAAATAGATGTTCAACACTTTACAGTTTTTCTGAGAACTTGTCCAAATGGTTCTTATTTGAGGGACAGAGGTCATTGTTTGTTTGTTTTTGTTTGTTTTTTAAAAATTTTAATTATTTTTTAAATGAACACACATTCAAAAAGAAAAAAACCGCACAAATCCATATAACTACAAAGTGCACCCGTCACCCCGGGGCCAAAAAAATAATTCTATCCACATAATCCATTATTAATCTATATTCCAAAAATACATCATATCTTGACATGGCTTACTCCGTTTTCCCTTTACTAAAACATAATCTAAAAATGGTCCCCATATATCCTTAAAATTATTTTTCTTTAATTGTCCCTTTTTACATTTAATACTACATGTTAATTTATCATTTAAAGCAATATCCTACACCTCTTTATACCAATCTATAATTAAATACTGATGTTGAACTTTCCATTTCCTTGCTATCAATAATCTCCCCGTCGTTAACAAACTTACAATTAATTCCTTTATCTCTTGAGAACACAGAAGTTTCTCCGTTATTGATAACAATGCTAATTTTGGACAGAGGCCACTGTTTTAGCATTCCCAATCATCACAGTCCAAACTTGCAGGAACCCATCCTCTTCCATACAACTGATAGGGCCTAGGGTTGATCCAGTGCTCAGTCTGACTGGCTGGCTTCCTATACTCCCGTGTGAGAATGATGCATTGGTAGAAAACTTGGGAAACTGCTTATTCTTCTAGCTGTATCGAAAAAATCTGGATAAGAGAAGAGATCCCAGAAGACTTCAGGGATGCCATAATTATCACCCTCTTTAAGAAGGGTGATAGAACAGACTGTGGAAACTATCGGGGCATTTCTCTCTTAGCAACCGCAGGTAAAATATTTGCTAGGATTCTCGCAAACCGTCTTCTATCTATTTCAGAAGAGATCCTCCCTGAAACTCAATATGGTTTCCGCCCCTCTAGAGGGACAGTAGACATGATTTTTACTGCACGTCAGCTCCAAGAAAAATGCCGGGAGCAAAATCAACTCCTTTATATGGCATTTATCGATTTGGCTAAGGCCTTTGATACTGTAGACCGTACAGCTCTCTGGACTATCCTTATGAAAATTGGATGCCCCAATAAATTTGTGAATATCTTGCGACTTCTCCATGACAACATGACGGCAACGGTTTTGGACAACAACGGCTCTCATGGTGCTCCATTTAAAGTGGGATCAGGTGTTAAACAGGGATGTGTTATCGCCCCAACATTATTTGCCATTTTCATCGCCATGGTTTTACATCTTGTCAAGGGGAAACTTCCCACCGGTGTGGGAATTATATATCGAACAGATGGAAAGCTTTTTAATCTCAGCAGGCTGAAAGCAAAAAGTAAGGTAATTACAACCTCCGTTGTGGAACTTCAGTATGCTGATGATAATGTGGTCTCCGCACATTCAGAGGATGATCTCCAAACTATCCTAAATGCTTTTGCAGAAGCATACGGAAAACTTGGTCTCTCACTTAACATCAAAAAAACCAAAGTGCTTCATCAGCAAGTGCAAGCCAACCCTTTGGTGATGCCATCTATCCAGCTTGGCGGGACAATACTGGAAAATGTCGATCATTTTCTCTATCTTGGCAGCTATCTTTCTGTTACAGCTAACATCGACAGTGAAATCCAGCATCGTCTGAGCTCCGCAAGTGCCGCATTTTCTCGAATGAAACATAGAGTGTTCGAGGATCGGGATATTTGTAAGAAGACCAAAACACTGGTTTATGAAGCCATTGTATTACCAACTTTATTGTATGCCTGCGAAACATGGACTATCTATAAACGTCACTTCCACCTCCTTGAAAGGTTTCATCAACGTTGCCTCCGGAAAATCCTGCAAATTACTTGGGAAGATAGGCGAACAAATGTCAGTGTACTGGAAGAAGCAAAGACTACTAGCATTGAAAAAATGATCCTTCAACGCCAACTTCAGTGGACCGGTCATGTTGTTCGAATGCCTGACTGCCGTCTCCCAAAGCAGTTACTTTACTCCCAACTCAAGGATGGAAAGCGGAATATCGGTGGTCAATATAAGAGGTTTAAAGATGTTCATAAGGCTAATCTAAAAAAATGCAATATAAACATCGAAAACTGGGAAGCTCTGGCCCATGAACGATCTAAATGGAGGTTGGCCTTTCACAAAGGTTCCATGGACTTTGAAGAAGCCTGAGTGCAAGGTGAAAGGGAGAAACGTGCTAAGCGAAAAGCACGTCAAATGAATCCTTTACAGGACCATCTTCTATCTGGTAACCTGTGTCCTCACTGTGGGAAGCTGTGTGGATCTAGAATTGGCCTCCACAGTCACTTACAGACCCATCGCTAGAGTCTACACAACCTTCTTTAGAATTTCCTCCTTTTATCCCGGAAGACAATCTTACTCGGTCACGAGTGATCGCCTGATGATGATGACTCACCGTGTGAGAATGATGCATTGGTAGAAAACTTGGGAAACTGCTTATTCTTCTAGCTGTATACTTCATTATATAACAAGGAGCCCAGGAAATCACCATGTTTGAAAACTGTTAAAAGATACATTTTCTATGGAGTTCTGATGCCAAAGCCATTATTTTGAGAAGCTTCCCTTTTTAAACAGTCAGCTAACTCAAAACATGTTTATCCATGCCTCAATTTTCTTGGATTTCATTCTATTGGTGTCAATTCATGGTGTTATGGATTTGTGTATTTCCAGATCTCTTATGAGATATCCTACACACACACACACACACACACACACACTATTTTAGACGAACCCAGCAAGTGCAAAACAGACTTCCACTGGCCCCTCATCTGGGGCTAGGGAGAAGATTTGCGAGTGGGGGAGGAGAGAAGAGTCAGGTAACAGGTCAGGTTGGTCACAGATACTGAGCCAATGGCTCAACTAGGGCGGGGACACAGGAAAGGGCTTATTTAGGCACCTGGGTTCCCGCCCACGGCCTCTTTTGCTGCCGGGATTAGGCAGTATGGCTTAAGCTTATGGTGATCATCCAGTGGCACCTTTCAAGGTGACTGACGTTTACCCAAGGCTGCCCTCGCTAATGCCCTGAGGCTTGCCAGGAGGGAGATTGGGACGTCTTTGGAGTTTTGCCTTTCTCGCCTACATTGGGTGCCTGGAGGCGTCAAAGTAAGGCGACGATGGTAAAGCCCTCCAGCTCCACATGGAGGGCAACTGGCCGGGGGCGGACCAACCCGCCTCCGGTGCAGTTCGGATGTATTCGCCCAAATATTGGTTTTTCCCCGGCCAATGGCCGGGCTAGGTTAGTACCGCACTTCGCCCTTCACAGATCTTCAATTCAATAAATGTGGCCCTGATTTGAAACCATATACTCTGTGTCTGACTCTTCTTTATCTCACCCATACACTCACAACTAATATTTTCCTAATGCAGCTGAAACAAGACCCAAGTGATACATGAAAACAATGAAGAAATTCTGGATTTAAGCATAGCTGTGATTTAGCCAGCTGTGTGCCCCCCTTCAATATTTTTTTTTATTTTTACTATTGTGCTGGTTACAGTTTATATTAATTTTGTGGGTTTTCTTGCAATATTAATTATGGATTTCTGTATTTGTGTGTGCAAGTCTGCTTGTTGCGATGGGAAGCAACACCTGCAGGCTGTTTGGAATCTACTTGGAGTAGAGCCTTTAGTGTATTGGATCCCTTTCTATGGAACTCCCTGCCAGTTGATGTCAGGTAGGCACCAACACTGTTTTGTTTTCAGCACCTGCTGAAGACATTTTATTTAAACAAGCTTTCCCTGACTAACCAACCATGGTTTTATTGGCACAATCTGATTTTAAAGGTTTTAATTCTTTATTTTGATTATCATTATTATTATTTTTCTCCCCTTTTTATTGTTCATTAGTTGGATTTTTTATTGGATGTAGAGCAGTAAATAAATCTTGTAAGGATGATGATGATGATGATGATGATGATGATGCAAAAGGTCACAATGAAGACAGGAATTCCTGTCTTTGGCAATCAATGTGACCCCAGACATTCCCTTGCCAGACAGTGAGATGAGTTACTCTAGTATTTTCTTATTTCTATGCCCTTAGAAATTCTGAGGTCCTGGAAGCTCACAAGGACATTATTTTTTATTTTAATTTACACACTTACATACTTATGTGTACCTCGGGAGTCTCCCAAGTACAAAATCACAATCTTATATTTAGGCAGCCACATTTTGCTTCCAAATTGATAAGCACTCGACTACCCAAGTTCAGAATTAGAGGAAATGATGACAATGGTAATGTCATTCATTGTTCTGTGCTTTAAACTCTTCTTGGAACTGACCAGGTTACACATCCTGGAAAAACTGGACTTCCCATTTCAACAAAAACATTCAAATCTCCAGCTTCTTTCTCGAATTATGGAAATCTGTTGGTGGTTCATATCTTTCCCTAAGGACACCAAATCCAATTCTTTATAAATCTTTGTTTGACTTATCTAGGATTAAAGGTTATCGACAGAACTTTGGCAGGGTAGAAAACAGAACTAAAGTGTTTTAGTTTTAACAGTGCTGGATTTTAAAGCTAACAATATGCTCCTATACTTCAAGGATCTTTGCTATTTCTAAAATCTCATGTATAAACAAAGCAACCACAGCAAAAAGGGTTGAATTTTGGAGAAAAGATAGCAAATTCCCATATATATATATATATATATATATATATATAAAGAGAGAGAGAGAGAGAGAGAGAGAGAGATTTAGCTAAATGGCATACCTTTATTACATGATGCTTTTCATGCAGTGCAGGTATCTTAAACATTTGGCACCAATATGTAGTATCTTTGTCTGGTATAGGCACCTGTCTTAATAAAAAGAAAATAAAAGGCTAATATAATATAAAAATCTAATTTTTGTTTCCCATACATTCAGTCAGCAGTTATCTCCATCTTATCCTGATACTCAGTAAGAGCAAAACACAAAGTAACTTACGTCTTGGTTTGTCAAGTCAAAATATGGCAGGGAGGGAGAGATAATAGCATGCTTCTCAGGGTTCAATAAACGAAGACTCTTCGTCCCTCGATTCATACCATGGTAATTTTGACTTCCTTCCCTAAAGTCTTTGTCATGGTATGCCCATATCACCCGCACTGTGCTCTCCTAGAAAAAGAGAAACTTTGTTGAATAGGTGTGTAAGAAAAAAAAAAGGGCACAATCCTATGCATGTTTAGAGAGACAAAAGTCCTACAATTCCCAACATTCCTGAGCTAGTGTGGCTGGCTTGGCAATGCTGGGAGTAGTAGGACTTTTTTCTGTCTAAACATGCATAGGATTGTGCCTTAAGCCTATTATCACAGTTTACCAAAGGAAGATGTCCATCTATATCAGTCTGTGTTTCTAAAAGGTCATTACTCATATTCTGATGAAATTCCTTGAGTGATGTTTACAGGGTTCAAGTGGCATGACTGTATTCTAGAACATTTATTAAGTTAGTGCTAGATTTATGGACCTGTAAGCCGTCTGCTGAAGCATATTCTGTGATCTAGAACTACTCAGAAGTACAGTAAGTCCCACTGATTTCAGTGGGCCTTACTCCCTAGGTAAGTAGGTTTAGTCTACTTACATACAAGACTTCTATACACCTTCTAATTAATTAAATCAGTTATAGACACAATAATCTAAGCAGGCAAGTTCCTTTCCCCTATCCTAAGCCTAATTAGCACAATGGTTACAGCATTGTTAGCACAATGGTTAATCCAACCTGAGAATGAGAGGTTCACATAACTTTATTTTTTATTCAATCAGTTTTATTCAATCAGTTTTTATTCAAACTGTTGTATTTATTCAATCTTGATTTAACTCTTGTGTGCGTGTGTGCGCGCCTCTCTCTAAATCAGATTTATCATGAACTACTTTACCGTTATACTCTTGTCATTGGGGTCACAAGTGTGAAGCTGCCGGCTGAAAGCTAGTATCGTGTGGGTACTGTTTTCCATGGCATACTCCAGATGGTAGTCCTGCTGAGAGTCTTTTTTCAATGTTCTGTCTGCATTTGTAAAATAATCCTGTTGAAGACAGAAACCAAAACAATATCCTGCTGTTATTCTTTTTTTTAAAAAAAAGAGTGCTGAACTCCATAGCCTTTTCAGTTTTCTGGGAAAGAAGTTTAAAACGATATGTTGTCATTTTCTAAGCAAGTATTTTACACTAGCAAATAGGAAAACCTCTGAAATATAGGCTCAATTTCTTTTAATTCTATACCTATTTGGAGGTGCAAGAAAATGCAACCAACCAAATTTACCGGCAGGTGTAACCACGATAGCAATCAATGGACTTATAGATAGCAAACGTAGGTTGCAAACAAAATAGCTACATAGAAAGATCCTCAAGATTATATTTTACTGATGGTGTTTCTTTGCATTACTCTCATGGGTTTGAAGCAGGTACATTTTGGTTTTGCTTTGCTGTTATAGAATATATAATGTGGCCTTCCAGATGTTGTTGGACTACAACTCCCATCATCCCTCACCATTGGCTATGCTGGCTAGGGCTTTTTGGAGTGGCAGTCCAACAACATTTGGAGGATCACACATTCCACACCCCTGATATAAACTAATTTTTATAAAGTCTTATAAGTCTTTTTTTTTTTTAATTAAGTGCACCTATTTCTTTCAATGTTCTGTTCTGTTCCATTGTTTTAAAATCAAGAAATAAAATTTTCTTAGTTCCCATAGAACTTATTTCCCAGTTCATGTGCTTAGTCACAAGGGAGTCAGTAAACCAGTTATCCTATAGCTACGTAATTCATTTACTTTCCGGGGAGAAAATATTAAATAGGAATATGATATTGTTGTACACTCTTCACATTGCAAACCACAGGAATGTTTTAGTTTTTTTCGTGAGGAAAGATTATCCTAGTCCTCAATGTAGCAGAAGTATGATATCATGCATAAGCTGCATCAGTAATGTGGTGTCATTAACCTCTTCACCCCTGAATTCTTTGTCATAATGTGCAGCTGGCTTTCTGACTCCGATCCTGCTCTCCAGATCCCCGTAACACCAGTTACTGGGTTGTGTCTAATACTGTCATTAAGCTAATGGAAGCAGTTCCATCAATGCAACTAGGGAGAAAGGCCATTTCCTCTCTTTTCCCTGCAGCCCCCGTGCACCCCCAAAATCTGCTCCGGAGGGCTGAGAAACCCTCCAGAGCAGATTTGAGAGTGGCATGGAGGGTTGCAGGATGGAAGGGAGAGGAAGGAAGTCTGGCTGCACTACCACAATGTTGAATTTAAGCCACTGTCTTAAAACCAGCCCCATGATGGCCATTCAAAAAGAGACAAAGACATAGAGACCAGGCTGACACTATGGTCGAATTTTCTCGTTAGCTTTCTAGGTCCTTCATGCATTTGTTTCCCACTTTGCTCAGAGAAAGTTTGTCAGTTCCTCACCCAGAGATGGTGCCAACACGTCTAACAGCACAATCCTACACATGTTTACTAAAAAGTAAGTCCCACTGAGTTCAATGGGGCTTACTCTCAGGTAAATTAGTATGGGATTGCAACCTTAATGCACTGTCGCACTGAGCTAGCTACAACTGCTTTGCTTGCTGCCCTATTTCTCCAGCAGACATTTCTTTTAAAAACACATTATATTTATTAATAAAGATTTGTGTCAAGAAGTTTAGTTAACACAAGGAGAGGACGATGGGCCAAATAAACAAAACACAAACAATTAACAGGTGGGTAATTCAGAGTGTGTAGCTGTAAGAAAACAGAGGTAGATGTTAGTGGAGAAACTTCTCCAGTCAGCAAACTACAACATGCAACAAGTCAATAAAGCCTTAATATTGAGCCGCTTCATCCAACTTCCTCTCTGACCTGCTATGAGGCAAAAATTAAGGCAAGTTTACATGTTATTTTGACACTGTTGTCGTTACCACATAGTTGTTCCTATGTTGCTCTAGGTAATGTGTATGTCTTCTGCCTGTGGTATTGTTGGAGGATATGGGAAAGGAGTCAGTCCTATACTGGTTAGGATGAAGCAGAGTTTTCCCCCTTATGCACAGCCTGGTTATTGAAACTGGTTATCACCATGTGGGTTGCTAAACCCTGGTAAAAGGCTCTTTGAAGGAATGGATTGACCATACAAGGTTTAAAACTAATAAAGACATTTATTAGTTTTACTTACAGTCCGTGTATTCATATATGCAGAATGCATATAGGCAGATTAAGTCTTTGGTGTTAAGAGTCTGCGTCATTGAAGATCACTGGCTGGAAGCCAGCTCAGACCATGTGTCCATCAGGTTGGGGAGAGAGGGAGAGAGAGAGAGAGAGAGAGAGAGCTGGCCACAGAGAGGCCGGAAGTAGGGAGGAGGGGTTACAAAATATGCACCCTGGGGATTGCTCAATTAACCCTTTCCTCCCATTGTAACTAGTGGTTACATTACCTCATTGATTTAAGCAGGGCAATATCACAATTTCCATTAGATATGAGAGTAGATAGTGTGGCTCTACATCACACTGGCCACACCCAGGTATATTGCCGGCATTGTATATACAGTCATGTGAAAAAGAAAGTACACCCTCCTCGAGATCCATGGTTCCATGTATCAGGACAGAAGAAAAATCATCGGGCCCGTAGCAGGTCTCAAAATTAGGTAAAGACAACCTCAGATGAACAACAACGCATGGCAGAGTACACCGTGGCATTATTTATTGTACAGAAATACAGCCAAAATGGAGAAGCCATGTGGGAAAAACTAAGTACACCTTATGATTCAATAGCTGGTAGAACCACCTTTAGCAGCAATAACTTGAAGTAATCGTTTTTGGTATGACATACCAGTCTCTCACATCATTCTGGAAGAATTTTGGCCCACTCTTCTTTATAACATTGCTTCAGTTCATTGCGGTTTGCGTGCATTTGTTTATGCACAGCTCTCTTAAGGTCCCGCCACAGCATTTCAATCGGGTTGAGGTCTGGACTTTCACTGGGCCATTGCAGCACCTTGATTCTTTTCTTTGTCAGCCATTCTGTTGTAGATTTGCTGGTGTGCTTGGGATCATTGTCCTGTTGCATGACCCAATTTCGGCCAAGTTTCAGCTGCCGGACAGATGGCCTCACATTCGACTCTAGAATACCTTGGTATACAGAGGAGATCATGGTCCTCCATGGTGCCCAGGTCCTCTGGCTGCAAAACAAGCCCAAATCATCACCCCCTCCACCACCGTGCTTGACAGTTGGTCTGAGATGTTTGTGCTGATATGCTGTGTTTGATTTTTGCCAAACGTGGCACTGTGCATTATGGCCAAACAGCTCCACTTTGGTCTCGTCCGTCCAAAGGACATTGTTCCAGAAGGCTTGTGATTTGTTCAGATGCAACTTTGCAAACCCAAGCCAAGCTGCCATGTTCTTTTTAGAGAGAAGAGACTTTCTCCTGGCAGCCCTTCCATACAAACCATACTTGTTCAGTCTTTTTCTAATTGTACTGTCATGAACTTTAACGTTGCACCTGCTGACTGTGGCCTGTAGCGCCTGAGATATAACACTTGGATGTTTTGCAATTTCTCTGAGCATTGCACGGTCTGCCCGTGGGATGAATTTGCTGGGACGTCCACTCCTGGGAAGATTGGCAACTGTCTTGAATGTTTTCCACTTGTGAATAATCTTCCTCACTGTAGAATGATGGACTTTAAATTGCTTGGAAATGGCCTTACCCTTCCTGGATTGATGGGCAGCAACAATTGCTTCCCTAAGATAATTGCTGAGGTCTTCTCTCCTTGGCACTGTGGTAACACACACCTGACTGCTGGAGACCAGCAAACTCCTGACACTTCAGCTTTTATAGAGGTGGTCACACTTGCTGATGATCAATTCATCAAGGGCATTTGCTCAGCAGCACTTGGCTGCTCCTTAGCGTCATCATACCTATGGCATCAGTAAGGGTGTACTTAGTTTCCCCCACATGGCTTCTCCATTTTGGCTGTATTACTGTACAATAAATAATGCCACGGTGTACTCTGTCATGTGTTGTTGTTCATCTAAGGTTGTCTTTACCTAATTTTGAGACCTGCTACGGGCCCAATGATTTTTCTTCTGTCCTGATATGTGGAACCATGGAACTTGAGGAGGGTGTACTTTCTTTTTCACATGACTGTAACAGGGATGGAGAACATATGGTTCTCCAGATGTTGCTAGACTCCAACTCCCAGTATGCTTTACCATTGGCTGTGCTGCCTAGGGATTACGGAAGTTGCAGTCCACCAGCATCTGGGGGGGGGGCTCACATTCCATATTCCTGGGCTGAATCTACATTACACTGTATATCGTCAAGTTAGCAGAACGGAACTGCTATATTCACGTTCCGCAGTCACTGCTCACAGGGCACTACTCTCATTAAATGTACTGCAGCCATCCCGATTTGCCACCCCACACCTAACTCCGTAGCGGTAAAACTGGGCGTTGCCTTGAACAGGGCTTTTTTTTAAAAAAAAATGTATTTTGCTTTTTTATCTATTTTGCTCTCTGCACAGGAGTAATATTTTTTAAAAGAAAGGAAAAAGCTCTTCCAGCCCCTCACTAAAAAGAAGGAGAAGGATGCTGCCGCTGCTGTCGCCACCATCACACTCCAGCAGGGTCAGGGTGAAGCCAGCAGGATCAGCGCACCCCATCCCTCCACCTAAATGCAATTTCCCAAAGCAGTGTTCCTCCTGTTCCGAGTTTCCCCAAGCACAAGACTTCTATTAAATCAATGTGATTCATTGGGAGTAAGGGCATTGAAGAGAATGTGATTTACTTCTGAGCAGACATGCCTTTTGGCTAATTTACAGCTCCTTGTTCTTTGGGCAAGGGGGTGAATGTGGCTGTTAAAAAATGGGGCGGAATCCCTCTCAAACTCCATGGTGGTTATACTGGGGGTAGTCTTTCATATGCAGGGGAAATGGCCATGTAACAAGAAAGGGGTTTATTGTTTCTGGTCCACCGTCTATGTGGAGGTGCGCACGTGCGCAGGAGCAAAATTGTTTAAAAAAAAAAAAAAAAGCAAGCACCCAAACGCAATTTCCCGAAACAGCCTGCTTGGAAGTGTGCAGGAACATTTACACACATACAAAATTAACAAGCTTCTAGAGGAGAAGCAGAACTGCCACACAACAACAAATGGCGGATGCCTCTCTTCCCCAACAGTTTGGGAGACACACATAATGCCGCATTTCCCCCGCCCCTTGAAAACTATTAGCTAACTCTAGTGACGACATTTTCGCGGCCACACCTTGGATGGGCAACGACAGCACCAGTTTAGCACACACTAGCCGTGTACTGTGACAGTGAACCGCAATAACTAAAAAAACTGTGATAAACCTAGTCCAGGAAATTCCAGAAGAAACGAAGAACAATTACACAGGACTAACGTGACTGGCACTGAAAAGTGAGTATGTTGTGTTGCAGAAAAACAATCTAGCATGGACAATGTTGTGCTCATTTATACACTTTTGAAAATTCCAGTCCAGATATAATATCCATGTTTTAAAAGGTCCTTTACAATTAATTCAGTCATAAAATGTTATGTCCTGTTAATATGGGATCTCTCACAGATTGAGAAAGAACTATGCAAGTCACAGCAGAAATACAGTACTGCAATTAGGGGTGGATCCGGCCCTGGTATCTAACCATGCAGTCTGATCTAACCACATTAGTAAAATATATAGGAGTGGGAGGACCATGGTGATGACATATAACCACACCAGCTCAAAGTACTGTGTTGTTAACAGGGCCTTAGATTCCTGCTGATCACAGCAGAAGAAGGTGGGTGATGTGCTACTTGTTACTGATTTAAGCTACCGGTATCTGTATTATGACAAAGTTTAGCATGTTTTGTAGTAATGATGGAAATCAACATTTAAAAAAACCCATAAACTACCATAAGCAATTATAGACTGCTGGGTAGAGTCAAATAATTAGTTATCTTTCATTCACATGGAAATTATTTAAAACTGAAGCAACACATGGTAAGTTGATTTTACAGTTCATAAAAGATGTGGTGTATAATTCCCTACAGATGAAGGCATTGAGGATGAATTGCTCCTCACATGCTGTTGACCCTGCTCTCACTCCCTCAAAAGGGATTTTCACTTGATATGGTTTCTGATTAGTGCTATACAAAATGGCAGGGAGAGTAATTTCTTATGGATGTAGTAAAAAGATGTAAATAAGCCCTGTTTTATCCTTGAAGAATGTAAGCACAGCTGCAAATGGAACCTTGAGAGAGAAAAAATCACAGCTGTCATCGTAGGCTTGAACAGGTGCTTATATGGAGAATAAACCCTCCAAATACTTGACAACCTGCAATATGTTTTGGCTCCTTCCATTAGTAATGTAAATGAGAACAAAACATTTAACTACATTGGGCTTCTTCAACACAAAGGATCACAAGTTTATTTGATAGCCTCATTATACAAGTGTAGCAGGGCATGTGGACCATTATGCTTGTGAAATGCTCATTATGTTCCAAGTGAGCACAAGTTATCTCTGCTAGCTGTCATTCAGTCCCACAAAGTCAGACCTGTACAGTGGCCAGTAGGTTGGGTCTGGCTGTAAGAAACACATGGGAACATAAGACTAGCTATGCTGGATCAGAGCAAAGACTATCTAGTCCAGCATTCTGTTGCCAGTGGCCAACTAGAGGCCTACAAAAAGCTCACAAATAGGACACTAATGCAATAGCATCCTCCTGCTTGTGTTCTCTTGCAACTAGAGAAGCATACCATCTCTGATACTGGAGATAGAATATAGCCATCAGGACTAGTAGCAATTGATAGCCTTATCCTCATGAATTTGTCTAACACCCTTTTAAAGCCACTCAAATTGGTGGCCATCACTACATCTTGTGGTAGTAGATTCCATAGTGTAACTATGCACTCTGTGAAGTACTTCTTTTTATCTGCCCTGAATCTTCCACCAATCAGCATCATGGGATGACCCCATTGGGTTCTTGTATTATGAGAGAGCGAGAAAAATCTCTCCCTATCTCCACTTTCTCAGCTGGGGCAATGTTGAGGGGGGTGCCTGTTACCAAGGGGCAGCAGGTACCAACCCTGGCCATTGCCCAGAAAGGCTCCAAATACTTTTTCCCCCCTTTGTTTTTTCTTGGCAGCTGTCAGAAGGTGACCTGTCAAGAAAAACCAAAGGTGCGAGGGATCTTTAGCTGCGAAAAGGCATTGTAGGGGCATTTAAACCCCCTTCGCAGTAAGAACCTCAAAATTCCCCCTTTCGTTCCCACCAGGGTGCATATTTTGCACTTTGTCCGAAGCCTCTAAGTGCTCGGGAAAGTGCAAATGTGCACTCCCCCCACTTATTTCAAGGGAAAAGGAGTTTTGACAGCTTTGACAGCTACCTGTCAAAACTCTGGGTCCCTTTAAAAATGGTTTTTTGAGTGGGAACTGGATGGTTTTGGACTGGGGCATATGTCTATGTACCCACCTTCTTTAATTGGAAGTTGCATCCTTTTCAAAGAAATTTGTGGCAGGGAGGAACCCTAAAGAAATTTACGGAACAGAGCATTAAGTTTTTGAAAATACATTCCAGGTATAAATGATCACAAGCAAATTTGAGCACATTTTGAAATGAAGCAGATTTGCTGTGAGGACAAGGGGTGTGTAGAATGCCTACAAACATAGGCCAAGGAAGTAGCAACTGCCAGGTAGGCAGAAGACTATGCTTGTTCCTGATTCCTCCAGTGTGAACGCTCTTGCACTACATGATTACAGACTTACCCCATTGTTAACTTAATGCAGGGAGGTCTGATATGGCCACTCCAAAACAAGTTTTTTGACATGTGAAAATGACCAATAAGTTATCAGCAACAACTCTGAGATGAAATCTAGGCATATAAAACTGACATGTTAACTTAAATTCTTTGCAGAAAAACAATCTAGCATGGACAATGTTGTGCTCATTTATACACTTTTGAAAATTCCAGTCCAGATATAATATCCATGTTTTAAAAGGTCCTTTACAATTAATTCAGTCATAAAATGTTATGTCCTGTTAATATGGGATCTCTCACAGATTTAGAAAGAACTATGCATCAGTTTTATTTTATCCTGTTTTCAAACTGAATGAAAGTATCACAAGTGATGACTCGATTCATGCTCTTTGACAGTTAGCATTTGCCCTCTTCATCATTCCTGGTGGCAGTGCTAACAGAAGCTACAAGCAATCCAATTAGAGAAAAGATATGCAACGGTGTCTACATGTGCCCCACACTAAAACACCAGAGGGGATTCTTAAAGATACAATGATTTCCCCCAAGTTACTCAAAGGCATGAAATGCCTCCAACCTAGCACCAGCTGAGATGTAGCATATGTGCCACACTGACATATCTCCCCTTCTGCCTTACCATTTGTTTTCTAACATTTCTTTGTTGCTGTTGGCATGAGTGCATTTAAAAGCAGCATACAGTTCTGTTCTCTATTTTCTGGCCTTTTAAAATCGATTCCTCTAACATCTCTAAATTAATTCTATGAGATACAGTTGATAAACAGATATTATTTATTTTGAGTGTCAGCTAATGAGCAAGGGTTATAAAGAGTACTGCACTTTCAAGTACTAATGAAGAGCTATCCATAAAAGGATTTATGCCTCAAGTAAGGGCTATTTTTGTGTAAGAGTTCAACAGAAGGATTTTACAATGCAACCTTCTTGTATAACTTGCACAAAACAGGCATTCATAAAGAAGGATTACTCTCTGCAAAATGGATCTCTCAGCTACTACGTGCTGCGGGTGGGGATGCGCAATTCCAGACGGGGGGGGGTGGAGACCAAGGAGGAAGGCTACAACCGAGCAAGAAAATGCAAGCTGTGTCAATTCACGAGCACAAAAGAGAGGCCTTCTTTTTTTAAAAAAAAGTTAGATGCAAAAGTTAGAGCTGCCTTGAGCGCTCTCATGGCAAGTAATCTGTTGAAAAACTTATCAGCAATATTGCAAGGGTAATATAACTACAAGCATGAACAGACTGAGCAATTTCTCTGAGGCAGCACCCATCTTTACTCCATCAAGTATCTTTGCTTCACTGCACTGAGCAGTGTGTGTGTGTGTGTGTGTGTGTGTGTTTTCCATGTTTAAACATATTCACATTAGCCTCACCAGTCTGCAGCTACATTACTACCAATGGCCTAAAAATGTGCCTGTGATTAGCTATATAGCAGCACTTCACAGTTCTATCTACTTTCCCCCCCTTAGCTCAACTCTCACTCTTTTCCCCCCCCAACCCCCCCACCCCGCACTGAAGAGCTATTAAGCATGCTTGAGAGACCTCTCTTATTTAGACATGAGCCTTTCACTTTCTAAATAGTTAGAGCTGGGCTCCCACTCTAATCTCTGAACTCCTGGAATGCTTGGCCACTAATGCATCATTCCCTGCTCACTCCACTCAGCCACACTTTTAAAGAACGTGTCAGCCTTTGTAAAGTTCTTTTTTGTCTTTCAGTCTCCATAACATAATTGCACCCTTCAACCTGATTGATCTATTTACAAGAAGGTAATAGAATCATCTTTCAAGTTCCGTTCCATCATACCAGATACTGAAGCAAAAGCCCCAGGTAAAACACAATGGTAACTTCAAGAGGCCAAGAGTGAAAGATTAATTTAATTTATGTTTTTATTAAGTTTTCCTGATCTCCATTACTAGGGAGGGGAAAAAACCTATTGAAGCGGGTGGGGGAATGTAGGAAAACAGTTCCTGTTTTTAAAAAAACAACTATGAGAGAAGAAAGTTCAGGGTTGTTCGTACATACTGTTGTGTGTATTTATGTATGGTTCTTATACAATGTAGTGGACATTCTTGCACTCAAATTCCACAGTTCAAAGTTTCCATTGTGGTCTTTTACAGATGTCAGTTAAATATATCTATCTCAGCCTCGTCTTTAACAATGCACCTAGTAGCCATGGGCAATCAGGAATTGCATGCAGGTGAGTGAGCAGGGGGAGGAGAGATGGATCACTCCATTCCTCCTGCACAAGCTTGCTTAGTTTATGTGCTAGCTGAGGAAGAAGGAAATCCTCTTCCTCAACAACCAACATGGAAATTCAGTGGGAGGGCTTGGGGGAGACATCTCCTGCTAGCCCACAGCAGAAATTTAATTATTACTAGCCCACTAAGCTAGCCTGTACTTCCCCTGTAATATGGCCAGTATGGAAATACAGACTACTAGCATGTTAGCAGGGTATTCTATATTTTGCCAGGGTAGCCATATATATATATATATATATATATCTTTATGGGGGCTTATTTACAAGGCTGATCGAGCTTTTTATTTATGGAAGAAAAGTAGTTTTATTTAAAAATTAATATGAACTGCAAGTTCCTTGGGGCAGGGACTTATCTTTTTTATTCTTATGAAACTATGTAGAGCATCTTGTATATTGATGGCATTGTAAATAACAACAACAACAACAACAATTTAGTCTCATTTAAGAACAGAAACACAGGCTTAACTAAAGGGGAAAAAAGTGATGGGCAGCACAATCCAATGAGGCTGCCTCTGTAACCCTCCAAACTCGGAGGATTACGAGCATCCTATGGAGGGCGGAAGGAGTGCGGAGGCAAAGGTCACCTCTGTGTTCCTCCTGCCCTGTGAAAGACATAGATGGCCAATTTTGGCCATCTAAGTCTTTTTCCCTGGAGTGCAAGGAAGAGAAAGTGAGGCACTACGTATGCTGGATACTGCGTATGCTGGCGGAGTCTGTCTCCTCCCCTCCCTGCCCACATAACTCCAGCTCTGAGATCGGTATTCTGATCACAGAGCTGCAGCCAGCGTGGTTCTTTCCACACCAGCTGCGAGGTCGGAGCTGGGACTCCAGCTTCTATGGCCATCTAGACTATGCCTAGTGGCATTGGGAATGCACCCTAAATGCCTACTTTGAAAAGGTTACCTGGGAGCTTATTGTCCAGTGCAAATTTATGCACACAAATTTAGGGATGGGGGAGAAATTAGTTTGATTCACATTTTAATGCGAACTTACCTAATTTTGCATTTTGGGAACCTATACGATAACCGAAATTCAATTGTTCTTCAAAATTTGCACTCCTCTAAATTTTACAATGGAGTTCAATTTAAAAAGTACAAACAAAAATGCATATAGGAGAAGATAATGTTCATAAAGTGTCATGTTAGGGAAAATTTCTTGCAAAATGCTTATTAGGCAAAATTGCATACAAAACGCATGTATGAGGAGAAATGCACTCAAAAAATGCATACAAATGTTTGTGCCAACTTTTTAACAAATCTCAAACTGATGTGGATGAACTGAACTGAAGAATGGAAAAATGAGAAGAAACCAACAATGACAGATTTGTCCATCTCTAGCTAAAGCACACCTAGTTCTGTGCTGCATTGTAGCCAATGAATTTCAGATGTCAATCATTTCAGATTCACAAGATCTAAAATTTAGTATCTGTGCCATGAATCTATGGCAAATGCTGCTGCTTTTGAACATGAATGTCTATATTTTACTATTGATGATCAGTAAGCAGTAGCAATTAAGCCGAGGCAAGTATAGCAATTTTATAGCATTTTATATCTGGAAATAATAATATTTAGTAATAATATTGATGTAAAATATAGCATACCGCTGCTCAATAAGTCTGCTGTTGTGGCATAAAAATAGTACTCAAGCATCAGCAGAGTTGGAGGTTTGGGACCCTCTTACTAATATAACTTTCTTTTTATAAAAGTTTTTTTCCAGTAATAATATCATACTTTATATAGTTTTGATATCTGCATTCACCCCTGTTTACCTTGTAAAGTATGCTACTTTTTTTTTTTTTAAGGCTGCAATCCTATACCCATTTATCTGGAAATAAGTCCCACTGAACTCAATCCAGCTTACTTCTGAGTAGACATGCACAGTCTTGCTACTTGTTCAGTAATCTCTTAGGAATCAGTGCTATCACTGAAAGAATAAAGGGATATTCAGAGTGGTCAAATGAGATAGAAGCTGATTCATAAATATTACCTAGTATATAAACAGTGCTGTCAATCAGTGTAAACAATACTGGCCTAGATGGAGAAAATGTCTGGCCTGGTATAAGGCAGTTTCCTATGTTCCTCTGTCCTTTTTTTCCTGAGACAGGCTGTTAAATTTACTCAAGAGCCTTTTGTGAGAGATGTTGTCAAAAGCTTTCTGGAAGTCCAAGTATATAATGTCAACCAGACCTCCCCTATCTACATGCTTGTTGACATTATCAAAAGATTCTAAAAGGTGAGTTAGACAAGAATCTCCTTTGCAGAAGTTCTGCTGATTCTTCCTCAACAAGGCTTGTTCTTCTATGTTTTATAATTCTAACCTTAACTATGCAATCCTATGCATATCTACTCAAAAATAAGTTCCATAGAGTTCCATGCAACTGAGCTCAGGTACGTGTGTAAAGAATTGCAGTTTTTAAATGCTTTCTACCAGTTTACTTGGTAGATGATAGGCCAACAGGTCTCCAATTTGCTGTATCCCTTTTTTAAAATTGTACCAGCTAATTTCCAACCTTTGGGTAAGGAAGATTTTATTCATGTTACATCCCCCCCCCACACACACACACACTTTTTAAACCAATTCCACATTTTAGCCCTTTCAGATTTTTAGATGGGTGAATGCCATCTAGGCCTGGTGACAATTTATTAAGGTTTTATTTGACTGTTAAAACTTAGAAGAAAAATTATATGCGGTTGCTGCATGGAGAGAAACACCTGGATAAATCCAGCTGAGACTTTGACAAGTGCCCACATTGGGAATGTCTGGTCAGACAGCTGATGTCTTCAGAAATGGAATGGACAGACATAACCATAGATAAAGTAATCATGCAGTGTGCAAACACTGGGGAACTGCTCTGTTGTATCCCTAGTATTTAAAGAAACACTACTTTTGTGTCCAGGAGCCTGAGGAGTTTAAAGTAAGTATTTAAGGAATATAGTACAGAATCTCAGGTATTATGAATTAGAGCAGCCTTCCCAATCTGGTGCCTTCCAGATGTTTTGGACTTCTTATACATATTTACCTTGGAGTAAGCACCATTGAACATAGCTGGATATACTTCGGAGTAAACACACACAGGATTGCTCTATCAGTGTAAGATGAGAGTTAGACAGTAGAAGGAACTATAAACGTAAGTGTGACTTTGCCTAGAACTTCTCCAGCTGGCATGCTGTCCATCTGGTTGCTTTACTGCATCCAGATTTTCATCTTAGGTAGAGCTTAAATGGACCAAGCCAGGGCTCAGCCCCAAAACATATTAATGCAGAACCTGTTTGGTACCAGGACTCAACCCTGGGAGATAAGTCTACTGGTGAAATATGTCACACTTTTCAAACTCCTGTTAAACCCTTCTGCTCTTTGCCATACTTGTGTAGGACCACAGATTCCCCCAATAAAAAATATCACACATACCACAATAACTCCACAATGTATTTTAATGCCTGTAACACCTAATTTCATTCTTACGATGTTACTTCTTTGTATTGGCAACGTAGAAAGTTCACTGAAAATATGCAAGTTGTTTATTTTTTAAACAGTTTAAACTTTTCAGGTCTGTCCCTTAGGAAATGTACTTATTGGCATCAGGTAAATAAATGATGTACTTAAATGATATTATTCTGGAGAAGCAAGCACATGCATGACATCACATTTCAATCAATACCAAACCTTCCTTTTCATGAATTGTCATGATTGATAGCAGCCCCATCCCCACTTCACTTATGATATATTTTATGAATGACCTCCATGTGAAGAAGAGTGTGCCTCTGAGCATACACAAGAATACACTCCTGCCCTAAAGTGAGGAACTCAAGCCTCTGAGCATACACAGAGTGCACTACTACCCTGTGGTGAGCAACTCCAGCTTAGCCTCCTTAATATGTGGGATCAGTTGACAGCTCCAGGAACCCTCTTTTTAAAAATTAACGCAGAGAGGGCAAGGATGAATGAGCCGTCCTTCCTCCACTGCATACTTACTTGTCCCCCAATGCAACGCACATCGTTTTCCTTACAACACTCGCCCATGGGAGACAAAGGTCGCCCTCCTGCCCTCAGAGTCGATTCTGCCCCCTTTCTCCCCACCGCCCTCAAAAGCGGCCGCCGCCGCCGCCGCCACTCACCTGCAGATAGGGCTTGCCCCGCTCGAGCCCGCCCACCACGATGTCCGCCGAAGCCATGGCCCCCGAGGGGGAGAAGCCGAAGCCCACGTAGCCCTGAGTGCGCACCTCGAGGCGGAAGGCGATGGCGCTGCCTTGGTGAGCCCACGAGAGCCGGTAGCGGGATGCCCCGTCCAGCACGACGCTGTGCGGGTAGTGGCGCCCGGGGACCCGGGGCAGCCCCCATAAGAGCAGAAGCAGCAGAAGCGGCGGCGGCGGCCAGGGGCGCATCCTCCTGCCCGGCCCCGCGCGCGCTCCGGGACGCAGACGCTGAATTGGCGCCAGCGCGCACCTCTCGGCTAGCTGGCTGGGGCAGCGCCTTCGACTGAGGCGGCCGCTGCTGCTCCTGCCGCCGCCGCCGCCTCTTGGCGCCTCCGCCAGTCGCTGCGCCTGCTAATTGGAGGGGGCGGGAGCCGGTCAGCCCGCCCCTCCAGTAACTGTCCTCGAGGGCTGAGGCAAATAGCGGGGTTCGCCTGAGGAGAGAGACGGAGGAGACGAGGATGGGCTGGTCCCCGAGCAACTTGGGTTGCATCCAATCCTTGTATCTAATCTCAGTCCTCCTTAGAGTAGACCCACTGAAATGAGTGGGGCTTCAGAGAGACCAACATTGGATACAACCGGTAGGGCTGTCACCGTCAGGCACTGCTGTGACAGGCAGAAATTCAAGGGCAGAAACTTTTCCCAACTCCCTGTCTCCACGTTGAGGAAAACCTGCGCCGGTTTGATTGTAATCCTGCGGCGGGAGAGGGGAGAGGGAAAGGAGTTATTGTGCTGCCCGCGGTCAAGCAGCAAATGGCGCCATTGGTCCGTCCAACACCCCCGCCCACCCCACCGCGCAAGGCCAGTCAAGATATTTTGCCACCTGAGGCAGAAAAGCCAACAAGCACCTCTCCCCAACCTTGGGAGCAAAGATGCGACAATAATAAATGAAATAACAATTTGCTGCCCTTTCATGACATCCCAACACAGCTGCTGGGTTGTGTGTGGCCTACTTTGCCTCATCCAGCCTTTCCCAACCTGGTCCCATCCAGATGTGTTGGACTGCAATTCCCATCATTCCCTGCCAGCAAAGGCCATGTTAACTGGGAGTGATGGGAATTGCAGTCCAACCATTCTGAATGGGACCTGGTATGGGAAGCCAGGCCTAACCCTTATGGAGAGGTGAAGGGTAAGCAGGAGAGAGGCTAGTTTCCTTGTTGCCAGTGAGCCTCATGAGGACAATGCCAGTCCACAACATGCTGCCTCCCCAACCTCCCCCATCCCACCCCACCGGCCAGTAGTCCAAGTGACACACCCACCTGGAGATTAGAAAGAACAGCTGAGTAAAAGCACTGGATTGTGGGGAAATTATTGCACAAGATTTTGTGATATTGCTGTAACCTCTATCCTGCCTTCAGACAGAGCTTTCTTCAAAGCATCAGATGTATCCATTTGGCACACTTGATACAAATGGGGGCTACTACAGCAACCCCCCTGTATTGATTCCTTCTTTGCTAGTCCAACTGGCAGATCAGGCTTAGGCAAAACCAGTGTGAGTGATGGATGATGCAAAAAAAGACCATGGCACGAAATCCCTGTACTAAATAGTCTCGACGTGTCTCGTCTCATTTGGTTCCCTGCTGCACCCTCTTACTGCTGCCACGGCCATCCAGGCAGTTTAGCACAGCTGCAGTGCTGAACCAGTCACGAGGCAAGCTGCAGTCTGGACAAGCTAGAGCATATCATGCAATCAGCAGGATGGGAACAGTAATTATTTGGACCATTTATGTAATTGTATCTTGAGGGCTAAGGGCAGGTCACAACAACATAATGATGATTCCAAAAGATTTAAATAAAAATCACACGAAAAACATTGACCGTGCATACTCAACTGTTTATTAGATACTGCTTCATAACATTTTAACCACCTTGTCATACTTGCAACAAGGATGGAGAAAGGGTGGGTTTTATCACCCTTTCTATTCATGATTATGGGCAAAATTGGGAATTCTTGTTCTTAGCAATTGTGAATAAGTGGGAGTATTAACTGTCCAGATACAGTTAACAAGGAGTAAAATACTGTAATCTTGTATATAATAATGTGACATGATCAGCCTGAGCAATCCAAGTTCCAGTTCCACGTAGGAACTTGGATTGCTACGCCTCGAGCGAGCGTAGCGGGCCGAAATCGGCCCCACTCACGCCTGCCAGAGATTCGCTTTGATGTAAAAGTGTTTTGGATTACAAGCACGGTTCCAGAACGAATTATGCTCTCAATCCAAGGTATTACTGTATCTCTATAACTAGATACAGTCATGCCTTGGATTGAGAGCATAATTCATTCCGGAAACGTGCTTGTAATCCAAAACACTCTTATATCAAAACGAAATCCCCCCAAAAAATTTGTAGAGATTTTTAATTTAAGCCGTACTACAGTACTTGTATTGCAAGACGTCGCTTGTATATCAAGTAAAAAAAAAATTAAATAAATATTTAAAAATGTGCTTGTCTTGCAAAACGCTCTCAAACCAAGTTACTTGCAATCCAAGGTATTACTGTAGATATATAAGGGTCGGTGAGGGAGCAGGAGAGAGAGGTAATAATCCTAGCATCAGTGTTGTATCACTGAAACAACACTTTGGGTGGGTTCGCATGACACGCTAAGTCACCCTGCAAATAAGCCACGGTTGGTTGGTTGTTCTTGGAACAACCCTTGGTGCACCTGACAGACGATCAGGCTCACAGTGCATTGCTCTCCCCCTCCTTCTCCTTCGGTCCTCCAGTTAGTATCCCAGTGTCCTTCGGGGCAGAACCTGTCTTGTCTCTCCCTCCCTGTTCCGATCACTACCCCTTTTCGTTCACCGCCTTTTGGGGGGGAGGGGAGCTTCAAAAATGCATAATTAGGGTTGCATTATTTTTTTAATGGCCCCAGAAAATTTTGCAGTTGTGTTTGTAACTTAAAATAAAAAAATTGTTGGATGTGGTCTGTGTGGCACACTGGCACCCTCAAAGTCAGGTTGAATCTCCACCAACAGTGACCTTGTGCCCCATGGTAGCTCTAGACTCTCAGTGGCGCCTGTAATGTGAGATGCAGCATGTTTCACATGACAGGCAATCAACATTCCCCTTTCCTGCACTTCAACCAGGCACACAATACCTTCCCTCACCAGAGCTAGGCCCAGGAGAATTGGGATCTTCTGCAGGGGTTTCAGCCTCCTCTGAGGCCAGACTTCCTCCTCCAGGGGCTTGTTCTCCCTGGGATTCTTCATCGTCCTGGAGTGGAACGTCATCCTCTTCTGGAGATGTTCTGTTACTGTATTTTAAATCTTTGCACTGTTTTAAACTTTTATATTGTATTTTATCATGTTGCATTTTTTGGTTTTAATTGTTGTGAACCACCCAGAGAGGTTTGGCTGTTGGGTGGTATAGAAATGTAACAAATAAATACAAATATCAGAGCAGCTGAAGAATGCAGAAGCTGAAATGGTTTGCTTTAAGATTTTAATATTTCTCTTTTGCTAGTCTCTCTAATATATATCATTCATCTGTGCCTTACTGCTAGAGTCCCAGATGCACACACACTGTTGATTGCCACTGCTTCAAGTGCTTGCAATGTGACACATCATAGTAGTAAAAAATATTTCAGATGGGAGATTTTTGAGTGCAAGGTGTAATGCCTCAATATGCTGAATGCTCACAGGTTATAAGGGTCTGTGATAATTCCTGTGATGACTGCTGTTCATACAAATAGCACTCTGGATAATAGTGGCATTAATATATGTTGCAGCATAATATAAAGGGCATGCTGGGAGCTCTAGGCCTTTTTTCTGTCTAAACATGCATAGGATTGCCCCTTTAGTAAATCTTCTTTGAGGTCCTTCCCCCTCCACTTTTGCAGCACTTTGTTGCTAACTCAGTTATGGTAAAGAAGAGGAACAAGGGAGAAGTCACTGATATGTGAAAAAAAACCCGAAAGAGATAGGAATCCCAGGTGCCAACTGAAATATTTATTGCCCAACGCGTTTCGGCTATGCTAACTCAGGAGATAGCTGAAGCAATTTGTTTCGAGCAGTATTTGAAAACATTTTTGCCCCTGATGAAGGCATAGCCAAAACGCGTTGGGCAATAAATATTTCAGTTGGCACCTGGGATTCCTATCTCTTTCGTTTTTTTCAACTCAGTTATGGTACAACATAGCAAAGAGACAATTTATTGTAAATGGAAAACATTTTGAGAGACTTGATATGTTATGGTCACTTTTAAATAGCATCAACAACAAACCACACATCACTGGGGAAAAGCAGGAAAATTCCAAAGAGTTTCCTCATTTTGGCCAATCCCCATTCAAGAGGCACAAACAATGACTTCTGGAAATGTCCCATTCTGAAGCAGATTAGTATTTTATTCCCATTCACGTATTTAGACTTTAGGATAATGTAGGAAATATGATCTAATTCACAAGAAAGGAGGCAGCAAAAGGGCATAATCCTGTGTGGAATTAGGAGAATTGACACTTCTTCCATCCGCGATGTACACTTTTCACACTTCCCTTTTGTAAATGAAATGATGTCACCATAGAATTAAGGAGATGGAAACTATTACTAAGCAAAGTAATGTAACTAGGGATAGAAGCCAGATTTTAGAAATCAGTAGGACCATTTTTCTATGCCATGTGTGTGGTACATAGTTCACAAACAGAGCTGCATACACCACACTGCTAAAATAAGGCATGAGATCACATGTTTCCACTTAGCCTTTTAACTCGCTTTTTGAAATCTTCTCTTCAAGCTGTACCATGCAGACATTTTCAACTGAAATAGTTTCTGCTCCAGGCCCTCACATCTTCATCTCAAACACCTTCCTTCATGGCTCATGGTTCAATGGGGCAGATGTTCTGAAAATGTCTCTGAAACCCTGAAAATGTGTCCCCTGAGCCTTCAAAGAGCATTGCCTCCAAGCTATCAGGCTTTTTCACACACTTCTGTCCCTAGTTTAAAACTCATATATCCATCAGTAGCCCGTGTGCTAATTTGTTTGGAAGCTAGCAAGCCTTACAGAACTATATCCAGAGAAGAGGTAAAGGACCTCTGGATAAAAGCAGAGAGTGGCATTTTCAAGCTAGTAGCGAGGGGGGAACTCTAAAAGAAAGAAAGAAAGAAGAAAGAAAGAGTGGTTCAAATTGGATTGCTGTTACTATCAGCAGTGCATAACTTTGGGAGTGCAGTTTACACTGAGTTTCAGGGTTAAATTGACTTGAGGCTATATAAGAGGATATATTGAATGGATATCCTAGGGTTTTAAAATGAAATCTGGATTATAGAAGGATCTATTGAGTTCATTAATTCTCAGTAATCACAGTTCCTATAACTGCTGCTCTAATTTATCCAAGATTATAGCTTTTTCAGATCATCAATCTAGGGTTCTCCAGTCAGGCTTTTTTTTTTTTTGCAGGACCTGACCATATGTACAGAGGCTGCACAGTTTCTACATGTCTTGGGTCTGTTTACATAGTCTACAGAATGCCTCTACACTGTGATGTGGCTTGCCACTGCCATCCCTCTCCCCACTCTCATGTGCATTCATTTATCTTAATATATCTTAATAATAATATCATTATTATTCCCATTGCTCAGATGTAGGGACGTTGGAGAAATCTGCAATGGACTCAAAAGAGTTTGAATTTCTAAGAATGTGACCCATGGATTCTGCAACGGACTGGCTTTTTCTGAGTCGTGCGGACTGGCCTTTAAAAAAAAAAAACTTTCTGTAATTTTATGCAAATTTAGTCATAGAAAAATAGGGATATTTTTTTTAAAAAAAAAAAAACTCCAGCCAAAAATGTGCATTTCCCCCATAGGCTAAAGCATCATACAGGGAACAATATAAATGTTATGGTCAATGTAAGCTACTTATTTGATTCATGGGTGCTTCCAGGTGGAGGGCTCCTAGCATACGAATTACAGAATGCATTGTGCAGCTACTCCATCTTTTTCTTCTTAACAGCTTATCTGCAGTAAGAAAAAAGACAGAAGAAGGAGTGGGAAGCTATGGGAATGCTACTAGTGAAAGGCAATGTTTTGTAGACCCCCTGTAAAATTCCATGAATGTGGCAGGGTAATGGTGCAATAAAAGCCTCATCTGGAAACACCCCAGGAAAGAGGAACATTTTCCACAAAGGACAACATTCCTTCAGAGTTAATCTGTCAGGAGCCTCATGTGGGCAGGGCCAGAGACATTACACAATTTTTTGTCTATCTTTCCTTCTTGAGATCATTACTGCCCAGTACTGTTTTCTTGTCTTTCTTCATCCATGCACACAGGGCTTTTTGACACAAGGCATTTATTGTGTGTTCGTGATTCCTTACTCATGGTTGTTTAAGGGCTCTTCAGATGACATCATGATCCTCTAGTTTTGCTTCAGTTTTTTTCAGAGTACTTTCCTGTTTTATGTGGGGGGGGGTTAAAAAGGGGGAATTGGGTATTATATTAGAACGGGGGAAATGGTCTATTTCTCCTTGTTGTATTTGAGCTATTCTGCTATAGCACAGCTCCACCTAAAGGCTATACAGCAGAAATGCAGGGATGGAAAACTGTGTAGAGCTTGGATCTCAGTGCTGCAACCAAACTGAAAGTAGATACAGTGATTAACAGCTTTGTGTAGAAAAGCCAACACATATCCATCCACACACAGACACACCATTCATTCATATATACCCTTCATCCTTATCCATCCAACCATACATACCTGCACATACTGGATCCACACTTTCAAAGTGTTCTGCTCTCCCTGCCTATACCAATAAGTATTTAGGATGGCAGTAGGAAAGGACACTGCAATCCTGATGCAGATTGGACCCTTTTTCCTGCAATTTGCATTGCTGAAAAAAAATCCATTCATTTCAAGTGATCCTATTTTGGCCATGCAAATTGTAGATGTACGGGTCCCAATCCAGATCAGGATTGCAGCAGGGGGCAAAGGGTTAAAGCCCCGTACCTCCCATACTAGTGTCCCCAATTGGTTTAGCCCCTGAACTTATTTTTCAGTAAGGAAAAAAGTAATCACTGCTAGCTATGTCCTTAATGTTTAGTTTGACCCAGAGAGCATTATTGTGGAACAGGCTGGTACCTCACATTCATTTTGCAAATTAGTGCCTAAAGGACACAGATTTCATTTAACTGGTTAATTCTAGTTTGGTCTTGAGATTTGAGAAAACTCTGATATTTAAAAAAACACACATTAACCAGTAAATTTCTCACATTTACTAGTAAAACGCTGTCATTTACCAGTAAACCTGAAGTTCAACTGTGTGTTCATAGTAAATGACCTAATTTCATCTGGGTTTCTAGCACTTACTACTAAAGAATAACATTCATCATAATTGGTTTGTACATTTCAAAGACAAGCCTTGTGACATAAATATCTGACATTTACCAGTAAATCTAAAGACTAACCAAACTCCCCTAATAACTAATGTCATTTTGGTCTTTTCCTGCTAAAGGACATTATTTACCTTGGCCTGGGGGAAATGGTGTAAACAAACGGTTTGACTCATTCATTCCTAACATTGACCATCACATTTCATGAACCATGAAGTGTCTTCAGTAAATGACCCATTTTCATCCTAATTTCCATGATAAAAATTAGTGTTGGCATTTACTAGAATAACAGAACAAGTCTGAAGATTTTAATCATCATAATATTCAATGTATTGTTATGAGTATAATAAGTGAGTAGGAAGTGACATGATTATGCCACTGTCTTCCTGAAGTGACTGAACACATTTCATTTGCAACCAACTTGTTCTATGTATAGTTAAAGATTTGTTATTTATTTTTTAATTCTACTTGATCAAGAATTCAAGTTCTGTGTAACTTGAAAGCATGTTTAATAGAAGTTGAAGTGATTAAGACTGGACTGATAGAAGGGGCCAACATGACCGTACTTACCTATACTAAATCACACTCTCACTGGGACATGAAAGAAAGAGAGCGAAAGAAAGAGAAAGAAAGTACTATTAGGTGCAATCCTATGCATGTTTAGGATTGCACCTAAACATGCATAGGAGTTGTAGGTCTTCTTTCACTTACTTTTGAGTAAGGAAAAAATTGTAGCCGCTAGCTATGTCTTTAAAGAAATATTTAGTTTGATCCTGAGAGCATTACTGTGGAGTAGGGTGGTACCATCATGACCACTTTGCAGATTAGTGCCTAAAGGACACAGAGACTTCTTTTAACTGACTCATTCCAATTTACATTCGGAGCTTCACAATATTACTAGTTAAACTCCCATCGTGCTGAATTAAAAATAGATTTATCCTTTAATTGATCTGCAGCATTTTCCACTGGAAAATCTGGGAATCGGTGTACACACTTCAGTAGTTTAAATATTTACCACTTGAGAGAGGGAAAGATTTTCCTACAAAACCTTAGCACAAGGCAAAATATATGGGAACAGATAAGTCTCTATTGAGTGTTACCAGCTGCTGGGAGCAAGAGGTGAGCTGTGTGTAGGAGATGTTGAGCTGGTCTGTACCTATGCCCTGAATTGCCTTTTCTCTTTGCCATCTCTGTATATTATTTCCCATGGCACAACATATAATATGCCTAGCAGGCTAGTTCATTTTCCCTGGTGTATGGTAGGTTTTTGCTGCTGCTGTTCTTGGTGCAACTGGACAACTCTAAAACATAAGTTTGAGCAACTGGGCAGCTTCAGTATATTGTTGCATAATTCCTACAAATCCACCACCACACATGAGATCCCCAGAGAGAAACATGCCTTCAGCTCTCAGCACAGTCTTTCTGTCTTTCTGTGTCTATGTTCCAATAAAATGCTCCTTTCCTGTTTGTTCTCTCACTCACCCCCCCCCACCTACCTACCTACCTGAGCCCCCTTTCCTTAGCTGGAGATGGATGGTGTGTGTGTCACCTTAGATACTCTGATAGCCTTTCCATTCAAAACACTCAAGAGAAATCTTCAGCTATCTCTTAGCTAGCCATTGGCTTCTACTGAGGATGAAGCACCAAGGCCATTACTTAGTAATCTAGCTGATAAAGTATTTGGCTGGACAGCCATTAGGTGAGTTCGCACAACACGGCAACCCACCCTGTGAATAAGCTACGCAGTGTCAGCTGTTCACAGAACAACCCACGGTGCACCCAACAGATGATTGGGCTTCTTCCCCCCCCCATTCTCCAGCCAGTATCCCAGGGACCTGCATAGCAGAATCCATCTTGTCGCCTCCCCTGCTCCAATCACGACCCTGTTTTTTTCACTCCCCCCCCCCAAGCTCCATGCCACCGCCAGTGACAGCTGCTCCACCAACGCCCAAATGGCACTTCGAAGCAACCGTCCCTGGTTCGTTACCCTTTTTCTTTTTTGGGGGGGGGGCAACAGAAATGTGTGCAATTCAGATCATAATTTTGCCCCAGTCTTTCACAGATGCACGCTTATGGCTACGCAAAATGTGGAGACTTGCCTGGCGGTGGCACAGGCAAGAACAGCAAGGGAGTTTTGTCACTCTTGTCAAGCTGCTCACTCACCTCTTCCTGCAATGGAATCGGTCTCCTGAGTTTGGATGACACGACAACCCATAGTGGGTTTGAAAACCCCCACAACAAGCCTTGGGCTGTCAGGGTGGCTTGTTGCCCTCAAACAAGCCAACCCACAGGAAGCGGTCCAGGTTCAGACACGTCAGCCCACTGTAGTTTGCTACCCATGATGGGTTGCTGTGCCGTATGAACTCAGTCATTGTTAACATAGGGTGTATCCAGGATCTGCCTTCTGTGAGAAGAAGGGACCTTCTGTGAGAGAATCATCACTTGCACCCACAACAGGCCTTCAGCTCTCAGCTCAATCTCACTTGCAGAGGGTCCCTTCACCCAATTTTTGGGGATCTCCTCCTTTCCCCCAACACTATGAGCTCCCTCTATTCAGCAGGGTCTTCTGACTACTGTGTAGCATTTTCACAGGGCTGCTGTGGGAAGGAGAGGGTGAGGAAGTAAATCTGGATCTAATGCATCATATTTAGAAGTCCAATACTCACCCATGATTTAATAAACAAATTTCCCATGTGGGAAGCACATTTGCACAACTCATATACCCACAGAGATAGCACAGAATGAAAGCTACATCCACACAGCATGAGGATAGGATACTCATTTGGCACAGCATACACCAGTGCAGTGTAGTTTTTAAAAGTGTGAACTGTACATTAGGAAGTTCCTGCTTCAAATCTCACCTAGGTTGCCTTAGTCAAACCACTATCTTAGTCTCAGCCTAGCCATTATAGCACATAGAATATAATACACACTGGCTTCTGTCATAAGCTAGGAGATATTTAATTTTTTATTTGTAATATTTCTATACTGCTAAGTAATTTAAAAAATCCCTGCGTGGTGGATATCCCCCAGTGGATATAAGACCACTGGGAGCCTGTACCCTCTTCTTCCCAGGATTAGCATCAAGGGTAAGGGGGTGATCAGCTTGGCCCATCCATAATAGGATTGTGCTGCCATACTGGAAATCAATATTTAAAAAATAAGAAACATTGAAGATTTCAATTTATTTTTATTTTCTTTATTTTTATTTTTATTTTAAAAAAAGGCTGTCTTTCTGCCCGAAGGCCCAAGGCAGCAAAAACATAAAATGACTTCTAGAAGGTGCTTTGTCTCTAAACTGCAGAGATGGTTGCATGGATCACTTTTTGGATTACATTTTGTGTTTTTTAGTATATAACATGTGTTCCAAAAATCACCTTAACATAAATCTGGAAGGGAATTTAGTTCCAGAAAAGGAAATTATTATGCACTGTGTCTGCATAGTAAGGATTAAACTGCTGCCCACCTGCCCACACAGGACTTTAATTCATCTCTATTTCTTAAAAAATAAGCCCTATGGGATTGCTTGGGTCTCTAATAACCTAATCCATGGTGCACTTAAATCAAAGAACTTAGCTAAAAAAACAACAACACAACAATGGATTTTTGTCCAGTTCATATGATCATGGGTGTGCTGGGAATGGGATTTGAGAGGATCTGTGTAGAGTTCTTTGTATGGCTGATGAGGCTGGTTGATTTCCTTCATGCCCAGATTACTGTTCAACTCACATGTTTGCCATTTGGCCACAGTGTCATGTGTTCTAATACATGGAAAATGCACGTGAGTTGGGCCTGGAAGGCTGAGGGTGGCATTAAGGAGATCCAGAAGTTACACGGTGTTGAACTAGATCAGGGGTGTTGAACCTCCTTCAGCCCGAGGGCCACATTCTATTTCTGAGAAGCTTTTGGGGGCCTCATTCCAGTGGTGGGCGGGGCCAAAGGTGAAAGGGGAGGGACCAAAAATACTGTCATATTTTAGCTTAAAGCTCTTACTGCTTCAGGAGAGGCATTTCAACCTTTTAGGAGCCATGCAAAAAGCTGGGAAACCACCAAACCGCCTGTGGTTGTTTGTGGGAAGGGGGTGAACCTGGAGGAAGGGGCTGTGGCAGAGGTGGTGTTAGGGGTGGCCCACTAGGGCTGGAGCCCCAAATCTTTCATTTGGAGCCTTGAATTTCTGGGAGGCCATCTGCTCCACCACCCTGCTGTCCAGAGATACTTGCTGAAATAAAGGTACAGGGCCCCTGATGATCTCTGTTGCAGCTGATTCCCCTGGATTAGCTGGTTTTTTGCCCACATGTGCTTCCCCTCCTGCTGCCCCCCCCTGAATCTTTCTGCCTGAGGTTTTTTTCTGAAATCAAATGCCCTCCTCTTCCCTGACCATACATCCCTTTTTACAAATAGGGGTATCCTTACGGTCCTTTAAACACAAACACACACACACACACACACACACACAGAGAGAGAGTTTAGAGCATATCTAAATTAACATATGCAAATTTGTGCATTTTTTTGATCCCGTGGGTCTGAGCGCCAGCTCTTTTCGGTACCTAGCACTGCCCCTGGGCTGTGGCCATTTGGGAAACCCTGGAGGCCTGAAGTTCTGCACCATTCATTCATTCATTCACCCCTGAACTAGACATTACTTTTTTTATGAAAAAAAGCCATGGGATTCTGAGTTTGAATTAGTGGTGGTGGAGGACTGCTTAACCCTTACTGCCATTTTTCTGCTAACACACACACACGTTGCTTTCTACCTTCAATATGAATCATATTGGGGGAAATTTTAAGTGGAAAAAACAGGAGGAAGAAACAGGAGAGGGTAATCAACTCTTTGCCTCACTAGCCCTCTGCTCAAACTTGCAGCACGCTGAGGCCACAATTGGTGGTTTTGTTTTTAAAAAAAAAACAAAGTGTCAGGAGACTTACAGACATCTGCCATGAAATGTCTCACTTGCCCTGAGCCTCAGCTGAGTGGTGGCCTAGGAAGCTCTCAACACATGAGACCATAATAACCCCCAATAGCCTTGAGGGATATTCTTTCGACAAAATGAGCCCAAGAATTTAATCTTCTTTGCATTAATTGTGATTCCTATTTCTGTCCTGCTCAATCCTCCTTCTAATGGAAAACAGCAGAAGCCAGACCCTGCCTTTTAGCAAACCCAAAAGCTAAAATCAGAATGAGAAGCCTAATTTCTCTCTCTCTCTCTCTCTCTCTCTCTCTCTCAATCTTGATATCAACAATTAGATCTAAATTAAATTGTTCCTGGAAGTGTTCCATGCCACTGATAAAAATCTGCCAAATTTAGTTTACACACAGCAGCTGCAAATGCTACCTTATATAAACTTGAGTAAGTTTATTTTTTGCAGTATTAAAGTAAGTGATGGTGTTTTTTTCTTTCTTTCTAATATTGGATTTAAAAAGAGAACATTAAAACTGAGGAAACTGTAAATTACACAATTAACATTGGCCCTTTAGAAACACATGGTACATTTATAAAGGCACTAAGCTATTTGTACACAACCTGATCCACTTTTGTAGGGACTGCATGGCAATCTTCATATATTTAAATTAGTTCATGCATTCCTTCAGTGTGTGGAGAAGGGAAGGAGGATCGTACACATGTTGCTCCTGTTCCTGACCTCTCCACATTCATTTGAAGCTTGGAACAGAGCCTATGCAGCATATTCAGTCGTATGCTCTCTTCTGACCTTTGTATGAGTGCATGCAGGGGAGAGCATGTGCCATCCAGCTCTCCCTTCCATGACTTGGAAGATCTGAAAGAAGGACTTTAGTTATGCTGTAGCATAGCCTTCCCCAACTCCCATCAGTCCCAGCCAGCATGGCCAATGGCCAGGTATGATGAGAGTTTTAGTCCAAAACATCTGGAGGGTGCCAGTTGAGGTAGGCTGGGCCAGAGCATAGCTAAAGACCTTTCCAGACCTTCTGAAAGGCTCTTCAGATGAATGAGCAGGCTTCATTGTGTCTCTCCAACTCTAAGGGTCAACCCAAGCAGCCTGAAACTGACAAGACATCTCAGAGGGCCAGTGTGGCATAGTGGTGAGAGTGTTGGACTGGGACTCGGGAGATCCGGTTTCTAGTCCCTGCTCAGCCATGAAGCTCACTGGGTGACTTTGGGCCAGTCACTGACTCTCAGCCTAACCTACCTCACAGGGTTGTTGTGAAGATAAAATGGAGAGGAGGAGTATTATGGAAGCCGCCTTGGGTTCCTTGAAGGAAAAAAGGCAGGGTATAAATATAATAAATAAATAAAATGGGGCTTTCCTGCCCACTTCTTCCAACTGCACCCCCCTCTGCTGCCTAAAATTCCCTCCTGAGAGTTGGGGGTCCCCTAGGAAAGGCCTGGGGTGGAGCCCAAGGCTACAGTGTGAGCAGGTTTGTCTAAAATCAGGGAGAGACACTGTGCAAGTTGTTCATACCATCCAAATTTCAGCAATTGCCCCCTCCCACTTTGGCAACGAGGCCACATCCAGGCCTTTCCTGAATGTTCCCCAACTTTCAGAAGAGGCTTTACAGGGGGTGCAAGGGGATGCAGAGAAGAGTAGGAAGTGGGAAAGCCCATTCTCCTTGACCTGCTACATACCCTCCAACATTTCACAGATGAAAATAGGGACACACGTGCATTTGTAAGAGGTATGGTTAAGCAACATGAAGGTGAGATCAAGAGGGCATGGCCAGGCAGTGGCAACATGAGGGTGTGGCCAAGGGTATGGCCAGGCAACCAAAGGGCATGGTCAAGTACAAAAGTTATTAGTGGAAACACACAAAACTGCAGTATTTTCTCCCTCTCACCTAGAACCTGGGGTTATCCACTAAAGCTAAATGGTGGCACATTTGAGACAAACAAAATGATGTATTTCTTTGCATAGTGCATAGTTAAACTGTGGAATTCACTGCCACAAGATGTAGCGATGGCTGCCAACTTGGAGTAGACAAATTCATGGAGGTTAGTATCTAGCTTCCCTTCTCAAGGCATAATATTACTGATAAGGCTATCAATGGATTAGTCATGATGGCTACATAACACCTCCAGGATTGGAGACACCATGCCTCTGAATACCAGTTGCTGGGGAACATGAATGGGAGCGTACTGTTACCTTCATGTCCTGCTTGAGAGCTTTCCAGAGCATCTGGTTGGTCACTATGGGAAACAGGATGCTGGACCAGATAGGTCTTTCCAGTAGGGCTCTTTTTATGGTCTTATGGTCTTAACCTAGCACAGAGAGGAAGGTATGAACACCTTCTCTTATAAGAAGATGCAAGCCCAGTGCCTATATACAAACCCAGGTTGCTTAAGTGTATGCAAGGACTTGGTTTGCATGAAAATGTCCTTCCTTTTGTCTGTTAGACTTATAGGTTGAATAAGACAATCTGGAGGTTAATTTTTGACAGCCAAGTTCAGAGCACAAGCCTTTTAAAGGCACAAATTGAGTCAGTCTTCAGAATAAATTCATGAGAATCTGCCCATTATAAGTCTCTGACCATCAAAGGCTATTCCTGGAGTTCTGATAGGAGCAAAGTCTAGTTTTACAGCCTGATGCTATAAATGTTCATTCAAAAGTTACTCCCACTTCTTTCAATGGGGCTTTACTCTCAAGGAAGTGGCCAGAATACTGCTGCCTTGTAGCACAATCCTAGGCATGATCACTCAGAAGTATGTCCCACGGAATTCAATAGGGCTTACCGGTACTCCCAAGTAAGTGTACAACTGAATCACACTATTAAATTTAGGTAAATTCAATAATAAGTTGTCAAGGAGGGCCACCAGTACTGACTATGCTTTGTTAAAAGATTCAGAAGGCCTAACAGTTTTTTTTATTATTATTATGGAGAAAGGGTATGCCTTAAATGTAAATGTATTCTGGGACAAAATATTTCAACCTTTATTCTTTTTTTAAAATTCATGGTCAGAGGTTAATAAATATTTTTCCTTCTCACAATTCATATATCTTGCATTTGAGCACATATATCCAGTATTAAACATTGAAGCTCCATGTTTTAAAGTAATCTCCAACACTGACCATCACATCTTGTGGCAGCAAATTGATTGTGCATTGTATGAAGAAGTATTGTGTAATTGAGGAGTAGGGTAATTGTGAAATGCTGCTCCTTGCTAGAAGAAGAGGTAGCAGCAGAAGTGCCAATGCTAGGATGACTTTTCCAGAATTATATTATTATATAATATTGTATATCTTATAATTATTACATTACTATATTATATATTATTTTATAATATTTTATAAGTGGCTTCTGTAATTTTTTTTTACCTTACTTAAACCCTTAATCGGTGGGTTGTTGTGTTGTGTGAACCCAGACCTCTTCACACAGGGTGGCTTTTTGTGTGCAACAAGCCACCCTGACAACCCATGGCTTGTTCTAGGAGTTGTTATACCCTGATGCGTTGTCGTGTTGTTCGAACCCAGGCAACCGATCCCATTGTGGGTAAAGGGAAGCAGTGAGAGAGCCACTCAGCAAGAGCAGCAAGAAACCCTCGTCACTTCTGCTGAGCTTGCCTGGGCCACTGCCAGTGACAGCTGCTCCACCAAATGCCCAACCAGCACTTTGGAGCGACCATCACTGGCTCGCTCTTCCCTGCACCGACTGTGACTTCTTTTGCAGTCACTGTGGCTTGTTTTCCCTTTTACCCTTTTTTGGGTGAGTGGGAGATCGCTTTTTGCAATCTCCGAAGTGACAGCCCTTTCAAAGTGCCCAAGCAGCACATTGGAGAGTCTGTCGCTGCTTCACCACCTATTTTCTTTATTTAAAAAAATAGCTCCCAAGATTTGTGCAAATGTTTTCATTGGGTTTTTGTCAGACTTTCAGAGGTGCACAGGTGCACAACTCTGACTATCCCAAATGCACAGCCTTGACTTGTCAATGCCCTGGATAGTGTCACCTGTCAAAGTACAGGAGGCACCATCCATGGACATTGACAAAGCAAGGCTACCAATAAGTTAATTTGTTTCTTTGCTTCTCATTTGACAGCAGTCAAATGGCAAGTTGTCAAGTGAGAAGCGAAGCTGCGAGGGGATCTTTGCTGGCAAAAGGGGGTGGCGTGCACATCACTGCCTTCCCAGTGAGATCCTATCATCATCATCATCATCATCATCATCATCATCATCATCATCATCATCATCATCATCATCATCATCATTTTATTGACCTGACTGTTCTCAGTGTCCTCCACCTTTTCACCCTTTCCTGAGACTCTAGGTGATCTGGAACATGGAAATGTGCGAGCTACCCCATGTACAGAAGCATGGAGTTTTGACAGCTGTCAAATCTCAGGCTTCCTTTTAAAATGGGTTTTTTGACAGGGCTAATCAGGTGTTTTCTTGGACAGGGAACATATATAGATTTCATGGGGAGAGGAGACAAGAGGGATCTTGCTACAGAGTCCCCTGGGATACCCATGGGAGGACTGAGGAGGAAGCAGAGGGACAACCCATCGTGAGCCCGATCATCTGTCAGGCACACTGTGGGTTGTGCCACAAACAACCTGCACTGCATAGCTTATTTGCAGGGTGGTTTTGTTGTGAGAACATGAGCAGAGTGTACTTCCCTTCTGCTCTCTAGTCCCAGGGCCAACTTCTATAGATGCTGGGTTCATCACATCTGTTAAAGTAGTTATGCCTCCCAAGTTGCAAAGAGATGGGTCACCTAAATTCTGCTTAATAGCCTATAACTCTGCTAATCAGTCACCCTTATTTCCTTCCTTCCTCCCACGCATCCAAGTTATCACCAAAAAGTCATTTTTTTAATTTTACTAGGTAAGAAAATATGCCATAGGCTCCCTTCTTGAAGATTTGGGGGAATGTGCATTGTCTTCAGTTGAGGCAGACTAGAGATGAACCTAATGTTGAAATATTCTGGAAAATGTTATATGACAGAATAATTACATGTTTGTCTTCATAATCTGTCAGCAAGACAGCATCTGTCAATTTGGGCTGCAGTATTTATGCAGCTGTCTTTTAAACATTACATGTATTTTATTAACAGTTATAGCCTTTAAAAAATAGGCTTCTCATAATGAACCTAAACGTTATAAATATCATAGGATGTGTCCTTTCATTGCGAGATGATTTAAGCACACAACATCTCCACACAGTTCAGTACACTTCTTAACCTACTAAATCTAATGTCCCTGAAAGCTTGGGGATTTAAGGTTTTTATGAGTTCCTCTTCCTGTGGTGGTGGGAATTGCATATGTCTCTCTGTATTTGTGAGGGCTTTCATAGATTCCAGTGTATGAATAATCATAGGAAACTTTACACCTGGAGGTAATATATGGTAAGTAAAAAACAAGAATACCTCTGTTGACTTCAAAAGAAGAAAAGAAACCAGGAATGTCAATGTGACTGTGAAATGGCCACATCCTTAACGGGTAACATTATCTAACATAATGTTACAGTTTAACACTTTTACGGTAGTAGAGCAGCTCACCAATCTTCAGCTTTTTCACATGCCAAGAGACCATTTTAGTGCTTTTCGGGAGCAGATTGTAACTCTGGGCTTCTGTCCAATAGTCTTTCAGCAAGTGCTTAAGTGTTCATCTCCGTGAGACTCTTGGCTATTGATCTCTCCACCTCTTTGATTGCAGCTTTCTCTGGCCAAAGCTTTCTTTCTTCTTCTTCTTTTTTTTTTTATCATCACATGAGTTTACATCAATTGTACACTCCATGATCTTGAAATTGATCTTCACTTACATATCTGACAGTCAGCCACCTAATCCATCAGGCAGGGTTGGAGAACCTGTGGTCCTTCAGATATTGTTGGATTCCAACTGCCATCAGCCCTAGCCAGCATAGCCAATGGTCAGGGCTGATAGGAGTTGTAGTCCAACAATATCTGGAATGGAAAAGGTTCCCCATCCCTGTCGATGCAAAAATGATTCAAATGGTTATTGAACTTGTGGTGGCTGGACATGTGCTTGATTCCATGGTTAATGCCTTGCTTGGAAATACTTATTTATTTATTTGCTGTACTTTAAACCACCCAATAACCAAAGTTCTCTTCACTGACTTTTTGATTGCAGTGAGCTGGACACATGGCTGATCTCACGATGCACAAGATCAGGCTTTTGGGATGTTTTTGCACACCACCCTAAATGTGGGTTCGCACTGGTAAGCAAAGACTTCATGTGTGTCCATGGCAGCACCTGCACGTGAATGTCTCACCACAAATGGACAGCCGACATGCAGTACTTTCAAGCAACCACCACACACATTGCTGGTTCTGTGAATTAGCCCCCCATTGAATCTGCTGTTGGAATCAGGGATGTTGAAGAGTCCTTGGTCTCGAGTCATGAGTCGAGTCACTTGGACCCGAGTCTCGAGTCCGAGTCCTTGGTCCAAAATGGTGACTCATGAGTCACGAGTTACTCCCAAAGCTGACTCCACAAGTCCCTATTAAAATCAATGGGGGGGTTTCCCAACAAAATAAGGCTACTTCAGATGTGTGGTTTAAATAAATTCTAGGCACAAGTGTGCCTTTTTATTTCAAAACTCTGCAACTGATTTTGGCAAGAACAGACCAGGCATGAAAAAACCAAAATAACCAGGCAGGCAGAGGAGGCAGGGAACCCCAAAGCAGGCAGGCAGAGGCCTTTGTCTTGGACAATTCAACTGTTGAACTGGTCAAGAAGAGACCAGGCAGGCAGAGGAGGCTGGGAACCCCAGACAGGCAGGCAGAGGCAGCCAAACCCAAAATGTCTGAAAGGTTGCATTTTAGAAAAATGATTTTAAAAAATAAACTTGCTGTACTTCCTAAAACTTATCCATGTTGCATTTGAGGAACATGATTTTTTCTAAATGTTTGGCCCCCATTCTGAAACGGTGAGATCTCATCACAAGTCCACCCTCACTGAACACCCGCTCCACTGGTGATGAACTTGCTGGAACCAGAAACACACTCAGAGCAGCCACACAGAGTAATCTCAGGTCCTCCTTCTGCCTCTCCCAAGTACGCAACACATCAATCAAAATAAATCTTGACACACTGTTGGGGCTGCACTCCTGGTAGCCGTCCATAGTGGCCGAGCAGCGGCACATCTCGCTTCCATGCGCTCTTCGCCGGCAATCACACTCCTCTCCACGCCTTCTGGCACAGCCCAGGGATGTTGAAGAGTCCTTGGTCTCGAGTCCCGAGTCGAGTCTCGAGTCCCATTAAAAATATTGGGACTCGAGTCCGAGTCGAGTCAGAGGGGGGAATCAGTCTGACTCACGAGTCGAGTCCTCGAGTCCGAGTCGCCATCCCTGGTTGGAATATACACGGACCTATTTAGGCCCATTCACTAGGACTAATTAGACTATATCCAAGAAAAGTACTTCAATTTAACAAGGTTGTGAGTTAGGGTTGACTTCCAATTGACTACACTGGGTATTGGATTTCATCTTTCTGCTGGTTCTAGCTGTTAAGAGAAGAACTGGAAGGGAACTGCAAAAGGAAGGAGAAAGAACACTCTGGCCCCATCCATCGGCCAAAGGAACAAGAGGCACCAATCTGTTCAGTACAAGAACACAAGCAAGGGAAAATCAGCCTAACCCAAATCGGATATCAATGCTCTCTTATAGTTCATCATTTTGTTCTGGCCTTGAAGAACTGAATGCTCTTGTCTACCTTTTCCCTCCACTCCCCTTCCTTTGCATGGCTTGTCTTTTTAGTTTGTAAGTCTGATGGAAGGGCCTCTCTCTCTCTCTTTTATTAATGTGAGCCAGTCTGGGAGATAATTTGTCTGAAAAGCAGGATTTTTAAAAATCAGAAAATAGTTTTATTCTGATAATAAATTGTAAAGCGTGACATACACAGTTTTTCTGTTAACAAAGCTGTAGATTAATTCGCTTCCCCAATTTGAGTGTAGATTCCAACCTACTACTAGGTAAAGCTACTCAGTTTGGGTTCTGATGATTTATTTATTTTTACACCACTTAAATTTTATATCCAACTGAATTAGGCCTGGAACTGGACAGCCGGGGCTAGATATGTGAAGGCCTGGACAAAAAAGCAAAAGCAACCACCACCACCAGAAAAAAGGGGTTGTGGCCAGGGGGGTGGGATTGAAAGGGCGTTGACTCAGCCCTAAAGGTGTTTACAACCAATCCACCCTGTAGGCCCGCCGGCCTCGTGGAAAAGCAGAGTGCTTCACTTCTGTGAGATGGAAGATTTAAGATCCTGTTTCTGTGTGTAACGGCCCATGAAGTTACACACAGAACTGCAGACCTGTCTCTGCCATCAGCAGCATTCCAAGCGTCTCGGATTACAGCCAGCCCAGCCTCCTCCTCTGCAGCTTCCAGTAATGAGGAAATAACTCTGTAGACTACAACAGGTTTCTTTTCTACCTGTTTATTACTACATCAAGTATTTACTACAGAGTATACAATCCTTCATCTACATGTGCAGATTACAATGCATAATAAGCATTAGTCCAGTGGAGCAAGTCCACCTCAGCATTTGACGTTACATGATTGCAAGTCCAGCAAGCATTAGTCAGAGCAACAGAGAGAAGAAAAAGCAATCCATCTCTCTACTAAAAATGGCTACAGAAACGAAAGCTAACAAATCAATTCTACGTCACCAGAACATACAAACCATGTGACCAGCTCGTATTTCTTTCACACCTACTTTTCCCATGAGAACAGGACAGGAAGTAGCAGACAAAACATGACTTGTTATTCAGCCTTCTGTTCCTTTCCAACTATAAACAATGTGTTCACAGCTGTTGTTTTGTTACATGTCACAACAGGGATGACAAAAAAATGTTCCCCATTTTTGTCCAGGGATTTTTGGAAAATTTGTGTGTGTGTGTGTGTGGGGGGGGGGGGTAACAGAGCACTGGCATAACATGATTGTATCAGCCAACCCCGGTTAGCCATCTTGCATGCCTTTTTTGCACTGATTGAAGCTTCTGGATCATTTTCAAATGCAGCCTCCATAACTGCAAATGGAAGGTTACCATTGATAACTGGGGCATGCAGGGTTGCAGTTGGCATATTAGCCTAAGCTGATACAAAGTGCTCTTAGCCACAGAAGACACCTGTGCCTCCAGTAACAATGCAGGATCCAAGAACACTCCCAAATTGTGAACTGGATCCTTTACAGCAGTTGTGGGCAACATATGGCCCCTGCTGCCCTCCAGTGCAGCCCCCGCCAACCCTGCTGTGCCCTATTTTTCTTTACAAACTGGTGGGGTGGGGAACAAGTTGCATTTGGAGGCTTAGAATAGAAAAAATTAGTTGGTTTTTTTTTAAACTTCCCCTGATATTCAGTGGTGTTGTATGAGTGTGGCCCCTGGTGGGTCGGAGGGGTTAATTGGCCCCCTTATTGCCCAAAGTTGCCCACCCCTGCTTTAGGGGCAGTGCAATCTCTCCCACCCCTTAACAAGTTGAACTTAGAGTTAATCATTTCTTGTTTGGGTACAATAGTAGCTTTGCTTCACATCCAGTTCTGCTAGTCCAATTCATGCTGACTGGGGGATCCTGGGCAATGTAGTCCAACACCGGCAGGCACCAAGTTGGAGAAAGCTGTACTAGTCCATTGTAGGCCATGTGGACTGGCAGTAATTGGGATGGGTCTGCCCCCCTGAATATGTCGAAATTGTGGTCCAAAACATCTGGAGGCTGCTGGGTTGCCTACCCTTGCCTCAAGGTATGATGGCCACAAGCTTTAAAAGTCAAGGCTAACCTTGAATTGGCCCGGAAGCACCAGGTAATGAGTGTAACTGAAACAGCTGTGTCTGCCTCCCAACACCCGTGAGAAGATAAGCTGCTCTATATTCTACATTTCTGTGTATGTAAGGAGGTGTTCATCCCCATATTCCGTTTCCGATTTCCTGTTTGCCCATTCTGACATGAATTCCTCCAAATATTCGCATACGTCCAATTTCCAAGTTGTAGTGGTGACACAGGCAGGCATTCAGGAGCCGGGAGGAAAAGCCGCCAGTCTTTACAAACATCAGTGAGGTTTGGAAGGAGACAAAAGAAGTCACAGAGGGCTGCACAGGTGTGGAATGAACAGCTGAACACTCTTGCAGATGCCTATTACTAGGCAATAGCACGGCGTCGGCCCATTACAAAGGTGATTGAGGGTGGCCATTTGTCCTCCTTTACAGAGGCGGGCCTATAGCTAGAGGTGGGCTGGGTGGGGGCCTGCCTCCCCCTAAATTTTCTCTGCCACCCTAATTATTTTTTACAAACAATTAATTAAAATTTGTCTTTAAAAGGGCTGCAAGCCAGATGAACTGCCCCCCCTACTTTTTTGGTGCCCCTCCCCCAGAACTTTTAGGCTGGTTATGGGCTTGTACAGAGTACAGTCCTCTCTTTGAAGGTGTCCTCTATTTGAGGGGCTGTCCCCAGTCCAAGTCCGGTTTAAAGACAAAGAACCGTAAGAACTGCTGCCCATCAACAGTGACCACCTGGACAGCAGACTAGACAGGCAGGCAGGCAGGTCACCTGGTCACAGTCTTCCACACTATGGTGTGATGGACTGCATTTCTTTTCTTTTTCTTTTTTTTAATTTTATTTTAAAATTTTTCAACAATACAAAAAATAACACACATAAAACTTATATAGTGCTCCCATCACCATGGGAACAAATAATACATTATATCTCTATAATCTATAGTTATTCGTTATTCCAAAAATACAACATATCTTGACACGGCATACTCCCTTTCCCCTTGTTTAACACAAAGTCCAAAAATAAACCCCAAATATCCTTAAAAATATTTTTCTTTAATTGCCCCCTTTTGCATTTGATGTTACAAGTCAACATATCATTTAAAGCCATATCCCATACTTCTTTATACCAATCGGTGATAGAGAAAACTTGCTGAATTTTCCATTTTCTTGCTATCATTAGTCTGCCTGCCGTTAACAAATTTATAATTAATTCTTTAACATTTTGAGGACCGGCCACCTTTTCAGTTATCGATAACAAAGCTAATTTAGGACAAACTTCTAGGTCAACTCCAACAATTTCTGATATTTCTTCAAAAATCTTTTTCCAAAAATCCATTACATTTTTACAGCTCCACCACATATGAGCATATGTACCCAGCTCCTGACAACCTCTCCAACACATTGGAGAACATTTATTATCTATTCTTTTTAATCTCACCGGAGTCAAATACCATCTCCAAATTAACTTGTAAAAATTCTCTTTAATTCTTATTGACATGTTTTTCCATATTCTCCTATCCCAAATCTTATTCCACTCTTCCTTTGATATTTCATCTTCAAACTCTATATCCCAAACTATTTTAAGATTTTCCGCTTGCTCTTCTGATTTCTGCAACATTTTATATAACATCTTTGTAATACCTCTAGCTGATGCATTTCCTTCTATGAGTTCTCTAGCAATAACCGACTGCTCAAATGCGGTGAAATCTCTTTCGTGCTCCTGTCTCCTCTTCCATTTCTTCCCCCATTGTACTAATTGAATTAAATTTAACCACCGAATTCTTCCTAGTCCAACCCTTTCAATTATTTGCTGCCTTGTCTCCATTTTTTCCAGCCAGTCCATTAATCTTATTACCCTTTTCTCTCTATAAGCTCGTTCTAAATGTCTAACATTCTCTGGAAAATCCTCCATTACCACCACTGGAGTAAGTGGGGATATACCTGGTATAAATATTTCCTCATTTCTACTCCAAATTTCTAACATATTTTTTAAAAAGGGATTTTCTAATCTTTTTATCATATTATATCCTTGTTTTGTAAATAAAAAACTCTCCACCCTATTACCCAATTCAAATGCTTCTATTTCCCACCACATAAATTCCTTCCTAGCAATGATATCCATAATATATCTAAGTTGATTAGCTATATAATACCATTTTAAATTTGGAAGACCAAGTCCCCCTGTTTTTTGAGCTTTATACCATCTGTTCTTAGTAATCCTTGATCCCCCCCATTACAATAACTATTTAAAATTACTTGCCAATCTTTAATTTCCTTCTCTGATATCTTATTTGGTATCATTCTAAATAAAAAATTTAACTTCGGTAAAATCTTCATTTTTATCAGCGCTATCCTACCAAACCATGATAATCCCAATTTTTTATAATCCTCTATTTTATTTTTAACCTCGCCTTTTAATTTTTTAAGATTCCATTCCCCTACTTGATCCAAATCTTTTAATATATCTATACCTAAATATTTAATTATATTTTTTATCTTTATATCAACTTTCTTTTTTTAAAATCCCCTTTCCTCCAATTTACTATGATTAAATATCATAATCTCAGATTTATCCCAATTAACTTTTAACCCCGTTACTTCCCTAAATTCGTCTAAATGTTTCTCCAACCAATCCCAATTTTCCATAGGCTTTTCCAATGTTAACAATATATCATCTGCAAAAAGGTTTATTTTACACTTACCGGTAGTCTTTATCCCTATCCCCTGTAAATTTCTCTCCTGCCTAATAGCATTCGCTAACAATTCCATAACTAAAACAAATAATACTGGGGAAAGGAGACAGCCCTGTCTAGTTCCCCAGCCTAGGCTTATCGTTTCTGTTACTCCATCATTTACAACTACTGACGTAACATTTTGAGTATATAATTGATTAATAACTCCTATAAATTTCTCTCCAAACCCCATAGTTTTTATTAACATCTTTAATGCTGGCCATTCCACTCAATCAAAGGCTTTAAAAATATCCAATGCAAGAGCCCCTGCTTTCAAATTATTTTTCCTTATTAAATATATTATATTCAAAACTCTTCTGGTTAAATCTGCCATTTGTCTTCCTTGAATGAAACCGCATTGATCTAGCCCTATATACTTAGTTACAAAGCTATTCATTCTTCTCGCTAAAATCGCTGTCAATAATTTAGCATCTTGATTAATTAATGATATTGGTCTGTAAGAACCTGGCTCTGATAAATCCTTCCTTGGTTTCGGGATTAAAATAGTCAAGGACTGCTTCCATGAGGGGGAGGGGATCTCTCCCCCCTGTAATATGTCATTAAAAAACCGTTTTAATTTAGGGATTAACATTTTTTTAAAAACTTTATAATATTCCGCCCCCAGACCATCCAATCCTGGTGTTTTCCCCTGTTTCAATTTATTTATAGCATGCTCTATTTCAATTTCCATGAATGGTTGCTCCATTATCTCCCTATCTTCTTCCTGAATTTTTATTTTTAATTTTTTTCAATATATTTTCTACTCATAGCTTCCGACCATTTACCTGCCTTATATAACTCAGTATAATATTCATGAATTTTTTTAATTTATCCTTTAATAAATTATGTTCTTTACCCCTCTTATCTTTGATCACCCCCACTAAACTTTTTTCCTTTTTTAATTGTGCTAGTCTAGCCAACATTTTAGAATTTTTATTACTATTCTCAAAATACTCTCTTTTTGTATAAATCAAATTCCTTTGTACCTTAACTAATTCCTTTTACCCTGTAATTCTGCAAAAATCTTCTTATCCCTCTTCTCTAAATATTTCTTTTCCAATTCCCTAATCTCTCCCTCTAACTTTTTATTAAAACCTTTTGTTGTTTTCTCAAATTTATTGCCTCCCTCAATCCTATTCCTCTCATTACACTCTTCATTGTATCCCATATTACCACTTCAGTACAATCTTCTGATTGATTAAATTCCCATATTTCCCTCATTTCCTTTTCTATTTTTTCTTCCTGTTATATGTTTAAAATGAAAAATATTACAATTCAATCGCCATCTTTTAGCTTCTCTATAATCCTTATGTATCTTCAAATCCATATTAACCAGTGCGTGATCTGTCACTTTTATTACTCCTATCTCCGTACCCAAGACCCTCGAAAACAGGGTCTTGGACACAAATATAAAATCTGTCCTGGAATAATTCTTAGTTGCTGTTTAGTAGAATGTATATCTTTCTTCATTCCCCTTAACGCCTCTCCAAACATTTAGCAACCCTTCCTTACTAATTAGTTTATTCAAAATCGTTAAATTGTTTCTCTGTTCTCTCGTCGGATTAGATTTGTCTTTCCTTTTATCCATTACCATGTTAAAGTCCCCAGCCATAATAACCCTTTGATTTTGAAAATTACCCATTTCTTTAAACACATTTTGATAAAATTCTCCTTGATTTTGATTTGGACTGCATTTCTATTTAAATTATTTAAGTTATTTCCAAATGTGCATATTTCGATAGCAATTAGCTTATGCAAAGTTAACTGCAAATCGGTGTCCTTTTTTCACCTCTTTTTGGTAAGGCATTTTCTCCTTTTATTTAGTTATCGACTATACATAAGTGGCCATCCTACTGAGCCCACGTGAACTAAGGTGGCCCAAGGCAGACATAACTTAGCACACTGCTGAGACACAGCTCTGGAAAATAAAGGTAAGAGCCAATTCAAATGTTGAGCTCGACATATCCTACAATCCTATGGCATTGTACCTCCTCAGAAGGCATGTGGAAGAATGCATGGTTGAATCTACCACCAAATCTATCACAAAAATCAGTGAAATAAATGTACTAAAAATAAAATCTAGTGACTGGACCTGGCTTTGCATGGGTTGGAAGAGCCCTTAGATCAGTGTTCTCCAACCTTGGGTCCCCAGATGTTTTTGGCCTACAACTCCCAGCATGCCCCAGCCAGCATAGCTGGCTGGGGCATGCTGGGAATTGTAGGCCAAAAACATCTGGGGACCCAAGGTTGGAGAACACTGCCTTAGATTGATACAGCAAATCCTTCAAGCAAACTTGCGCAGCTGTCAAAGTTGGACCCATTGTGCCCTCCCCATCTGAGTGAAGCCATGCCCACTGGCATGCCTAGGCATAGCCACTACCATGGTGCACCCCGATAGCCCCCTGAGGGACCAGTCCATCCACTCCATTCCAATGAGGGGGGCTGCCCAGCAGCAGCGGGGAGGGGCAGGCATATAACTGTGTCCCTCATCCCACTAATCTCTCTGGTTTCAAATTGTATGGATGACAAAGCTGGTTAGAGAAGTCTGCACCTAGTGGCTGAAGATGTTACTGCAGGCTTCCATTACATGGACCACTTTAAATTAATTAAAATTAATTAATGTGTTTTTAAAATAAAATAACCCTGAGGTGCACTCCCCTAGGGTCATCTTAATACGCATGACACATTTCAGGTGTCTAGGTGTCACAGTCTTGGCGCTATGGTGATGACAGTAAGATGGAGAGAAAAACAGACACATCCTCTTTTGTTATGCTAGACAATTCTGTGTTATTGATGATAGTAAAACATGACTGGAGAAGACATTTAAAATCATAACTCAATGTACTTTTTTCAGGAAGTATTAAAATGGTGAAGAATGAAAACCTATCAAATCCTGAAAATCTCTTGAGAATGAGTAGGAAGAGAAGAAAAATAGGGAAATGGAGCAGATTTATAATTACACCCCTTCCAAATGTTTTCAGATTCAAAGAGTCATGTACTTTTTTTCCAAATGAAATTAAACAAATCATTACTTGCAGGTCCATAAGACAATCCAAAGAATCAGCATGTGGGAGTTTGGTTTGGTTTTCTTTAGACTGGAGTGACGAATTGTTATCTCCTCTCCATATATCCACTGATGCCAAACCCTGCCAAACCTCTTTAAAAACACACACATAAGCCCTTTGCATGTAAAGACAGCATCTATACTGGAGTCAGACTGGGAGTGGATGGATACACATGAGCTGGAGTTGCAAGGATGAAACAAGATCTAAACCTCCTTGGGAGAAGCAATTAGGTTTGAGCCCTTCAGAGACATTCCCTCTATACCACTCCAAGTTTGAATTGTGGGAAGAAAGAAAAGGTCAGAGAGAGGTAACTGCCTATGCCATCTGTTGTGATCACATCTGTGGCTTTTATTTTGTGTGTATCTATCAATCATAACAATAAAAACACACACACAGCTCTTCCCTTACAAGACTCCTTTTAAGCATTGGGAAAGAACCTCCTCTTTTCAAAATCAAAGTTTGCTTCAAACTTCCCTGCACTGGAATTCTTTCATCTAAACATTTCCATGAAGAACATCAGGAAAACCAGTGCTGGATGAGACTAATGGCCTATCTAGCCCAGCATTTTGTTCACACAGTGGCCAACCAGATGCCCGTGGGAAGCCCACAGGCAGGACATGAGGGGCAGTTTTCAATCATCAGACCCCAAAACAACAGTAAATAACCATCAAAACAATAATACAGCCGATGAAAATATCAAAATATTAAGACATTAAAAACCCAGTAGCAAAACTGAGAAGAAAAACAGCAAGTTAAAGATTAAATGCCTGCTGGACAAGGAAGGTCTTAGCCTGGCATCTAACATGTATATAATTAAGGCACCAGATGGATCTCCCTGGGAAGGGCATTCCACATACGGGAGGCTACCATAGAGAAAGTTCTTTCCCTGATAGTCGCCCTCCATACCATTGTGGGCGGCAGCACCCAGAGAAGAGCCTCCAAAGATGATCTTAACAGTTGGGCCGGAACATATGGGAGAAAGAGCTCCTTCAGGTAGACTGGTCCTATGCTGTTTAGGGCTTTAAAGGTCAGCACCAAAATTTTGAATCAGGTCTGGAAACAGACTGGCTACCAGTGCAGTTGATGTAGCGCTGGAGTAATATGTTCAAAACGCCCAGTTTCAGTTGCCCCTTTTGGCGTGGGTGCAGAAATTCTGATTTTAAATATATCCCATTCTTTCTTAGCCTCTCTCAGGTGTTTGTGGGAATAAGAGAAGAAAAACCTGGACCCCTGGCTCCCCTTTGCAGAACTGACACATTTTAGTTCTTGCATTTAACCCCTGCACTTAGGTGAATGCAAGAGTGTTGGCCTTCATTTGGCAAAGAAAATGAACACACACACACACACGGAGGCAGAGATAGTGCACATAAAGACCTGGTTTGCATGTAACTGCAATTTCTGAGTTGTTTAACCCAGGAATTGGCATGGCTGCATGGGAGCAACACCCATGAGCCACACTCACTTTCCGAAACAATCACCCATAGCTTGTTGTTGGGTTAACTCTGGGTTGTTTAACGTCTAAAGCAGTGTTCTCCAACCTTGGGTCCCCAGATGTTCTTGGCCTACAACTCCCAGCATGCCCCAGCCAGCTACGCTGGCTGGGGCATGCTGGGAGCTGTAGGCCAAGAACATCTGGGGACCCAAGGTTGGAGAACACTGGTCTAAAGAACCCGGAGTTCTGAATTTGGACGTCACAATAATAATGCAGGAACAGGCATTCCTGGGTTGTTGATTGAAAGCAGAAGTAATGAACATGTGGGAGGCAGCATGTTCACTCTAGCTCCCATTTGGTCATGGGAATTCCTGGGTTAAACAATTGCTGTTGAATGCAGACTGGATCTTTGTGTGCACTCTCTCTGCCTCCGTGTGTGTGTGTGTTCATTCGTTTTCTTTGTCAAATGTTAAACAACCCAGGAAATGCCATTATGTATCAACCAGCCCAAAGTTTCTTTCAGGGTGTCTGAAGACAAAAGGTCTTTTTCTTGAGGATTAGCAGCTGCTTTCTCTAGCCTTAGACTAGTACAGGGGTCCCAAACCTTTTTGGATTGGTAGGCACATTTGGAATTTTGAGTGTTTGAGGCACTCTCACAAAATGGCTGCCATGGGGGAATAAAAAGACACTTGCTTCTGATGCCCTCATCACCTGTCACTCTCAGTGGTCATTTCTGTTAATTTATAAAAATTGCAGATGAGAGACAGCTTCTTAGAAGGGAATGCCTCTTCCAAGATGGTTCCTGCTGCAACATATACATTAAAAACAAACTGTTTCCTCCCCTTTCAAAAACAGTTTTCATCCAGCCCTGTATTTAAGCACTCGCCTGGTCATCATTGCTGACCAGAAATTGCATGTAGGTGAGTGGTCTGGCAGAGGAGGGATGGAGGGATATAACATCTAGTGAGGTTCTCATTCAGAGAGGCATCTAGAGTGGGAAAACAATGGAGTTGCATAGCCTGGAGGGAAGGAGGGCTTCTGTTTTTGACAAGTGATGCCTCTCAGATACCTATTAACAGTAGTTTTTTAAAGTGTGTGTGGGCTTATGCCCTAAGGACGTTCCTCTGATTATTCTCTTTAGGTTAAGTGAACTCTTTGGAAATTCTACAGCAAAAGTCAAGTGCACAGGTTTGCAAAGCTTGGAGGGCTAAATTAGACATTAAATGGCCATGGCTGGATGAACCATTGGGCTAAGGGGTCTACAGCCCCCGGCCCACCATCTCAAGGGGCCCACTAGCTAGCCCAGATCCACAGCTTTCAAATAAAAAAAACAACCCACCAGCAGTGAGTCTCTCTGCCTCTTTCTCGAGTGAGTGCATGCTAGTTTCTATGCATCTGTGTGCTGTCAAAGGGTTAGCTTGTGTTTGTATTTTTCTCTAGCACGGACGTGATATTAGTGTTTTGCTTCCATATTCCACTAAAACATGTAGTAAAAATTTATTATTATTATTATTATTATTATTATTACTACTACTACTACTACTACTACTACTACATTTATATCCCCTTTTTCCTCTTGTAAGGAACCCAAGGTAGCTTACATGTTCCTCATCCTTTTGATTTTATCCACACAACCCTGTGAGGTAGGTTAGGCTGAGAGTCAGCGACTGGCCCAAAGTCACCCAGTGAGCTTCATGGTCGAGTGGGGACTAGAACCCGGATCTCCTGAGTCCCAGTCCAACATTCCCACCACTACACCACACAACATTATTACTGTACATAAAATACCTTTCTTTATGTGTGTACATGCACAAATGTCATGCGTGAGTTCACTATTGGGGGCAGAGTAGGCCCATCATGGCTGTGATCCAGCCCTGTAAATGACAGATGTTTGGAACAGCCTCCCATCATGGTTTGTTGGTTTTTAACAAATGAGTACCTACCAGCCATGAGATTGTGATCAGCAGCTTAGGCGGGGAATCAAATTTGCATGGAATACTAGAGAGATGGGAAAGGGTTACGTGGCTCTTCCCACTGCTATTCCTCTGCTCCCAACTGGAGCATCCCATCACTGCTTTTCATTTAAAAAATTAAATTTGGAGAGTATTATAGCATCTGCCATGTATTGTCCAGTTTGGCCTGGAGATGTTATATTAGTTTTGAATAGAATATTGATGCAATAGAGGTTAAACATACACATGAGGGGTGCCCCATGGCTGCCATACCGGGCAAGTACATGCTTGCCAAAGGTGCAGCCAGAAGGGCGTGTGACTGGAGGGGGCACATCAGCATGCAGCTCTAGCTCATACAAGCCTGTGACCCCCTCAAGTGTGCTTTTAACATGTGAATACCCCTGCCCCCTCTGCCACACACACAGAGATGAATTAGCCTTTAAGGACACATGAAGTACAGGCAGTCCCCGGGTTACGAACGTCCCGACTTACGGACAACTCATACTTAAGAACGGACTGCCATATTTGTAAAAATCTGAGTTAAATACAACGGTTCGTATTTACAAACGCTCGCACTATACTTTGTGACACTTTGCAACCATTGCACAGCTTCTATTCCGATTTACATACGCATTTGACTTAAAGACAGACTTACGAATGGATCGCGTTTGTAACCCGGGGACTGCCTGTATAACAGCAAGCTACTTTCCAAAGAGTGAAGGAAAATGTGATGGCACACAGAATAGAATTACCATAACAGGCTTCTGTTCATAAATGTCCCACTTTTCTTACTGCGTGCACGTGCAAACAAAATTAATGGTTTACTTATAGTCCAATCCTATGCCTGTTTACTCAAGAGTGTCCTGCTGAGTTCAATGGGCCTTACTCACCTGTAGCAGTGCATGGGTTTGCAGCCTTTAATATACATATTAGGAAATTCACTTCTGAGCATGTATGTATAGGATGTAGTACTGTCTCAACACCAATCAAAGAAGACCAGTTGTCATTTATTTATTTATTTTCTATACTACCCAACAGCTGAAGCTCTCTGAGCGGTCCACAACAATTCATAAAATTACAAACCACAAAAACAGACATGCAACATAAAATTTCAATATACAAAATTTAGAACAATTTAAACAGCTAAAAACAATTTCAATAAAAATACTAGGCATGTTAAAAAGACAGCTGACATCATATGCCATTAAGTACCATTAAATCCCTGGGAGTAGAGGGTGGCCTTAACCCGGCACCGAAAAGATGACAGTATTGGCACTAGGCAGGCCTCAGTGGGGAGATCATTCCATGATCTGGGGGCCACCACTGTGAAGGCCCTCTTCCTTGTTGCCACCCTCCTAGGCTCCCTCGGAGGTGGCACTCAGAGGAAAACCTCATAGTATTGTCTGGGTAGATTCAGGTTGGGAGAGGCATTATAAGACTTGTGATTTTAAGAAATCTACATGTGTGTCTCTTTTCTGCACACACTGATAGCAACTTGACATCAGATGTACTAGATGCTCTGAGTTCTCTTAAAACCAGTCTGCCAAAAAGGTTCCAGTCTTTTCAGCAACCACCCATTGTACAAATGGAACACATTTCCTGGTCGCCAATGCTGCCCAACTCACTTATTAAGTACCCAGAAAATCGACCCCATTCTAGACATTGCAAATTAATAAGCAAATTAGTGGCAATCCTATGTACGTTGTGACAGAGAAAAGTCCTACAACTCCCAGCATGCCCCAGCCAGCCACACTGCTCCTCTTTGTGGTGCACTGCCAGGCAAATCGCAACATGTGAGCTGACCCAAAAGCAAAATCCAGAACAGATGCCTTTTTGACCCTGCGACTTTGCAAACCTGCAGGGAAGGAGCAGCCACAACTTATCTAGGCAGCTTATTCCACTGTGGATGTGTTCCAAGTTGCATCCTATGCGCCGCTGGGCACTGAACCCAGTATGTTGGTCTTCCTCCACATACTTTGTTGAAGGCGGTGAAGACTTGGCATGCCTCACTTAGCGTCACCTTGACGTCTGTTGCTTTTGGGTCAGCTCACATATTGCGATTTGCCTGGCGATGCACCACAAAGAGGAGCAGCCTGGGCTTGTTTTAGATCTTTATCCTAACTCCACCCCAGCCACAAATCAAGGAAGCTTTGTGTATGCCCAGGTGAGGCTTGCACATGCAGCTCTCTTTGAAATGTTCTTGCTTCAGCAGTTACCATTACAAGAGAAACATGCTCCATGTCTGGCTTTTTGTTTTTAAAAACAAGAACAAAAATTGGCTTGACTAGAAGTCCAAAGGATGCATCAGTTCCTTCCTGCACACATGGACTGCAATCTGTGTCTTTTAGGACAGCCTTCTCCAACCTGATGCCCTCCAGATGTATTGGGCTACCATAGCTAGGGATGATGGAAGCTGTAGTCCAACACATCTAGAGATCACCAGGCTGATGAAGGCTGCTTCAGGACATCAGCTGCACTAGATGCTGCAACTTCTCTTTAAACCAATCGATACCATTAGCATCATAGCTTCATCTAAAAACTCACCTGAAAAGTATCTCCAAGCAAGCATGAAAGTATTTACTAATGGAGGTTTCTTGTGGCTATAGCTTACCTGGAGACTCTTTACGAAGTTAGTACTTTTTTCTGTTCTTTTTTCCAGGAGTCAAAAATAGAAAATAAATATTTTTCAGTCCATCTTTTATTTCACACTAAATAAATGCTCGTGGCTAAGTGACACATCCTATGCCACCTTCTGACGTTAAGGCCCAGGTGTTTTATATTGGGTTTAAATATCTAAAGCAAATTGGTACAAATTCCTTTAAACTGCAATGTGTGAGGTTTACTTTTCACTGTACTGAAATTAAATGGTGCTTTTAAATAAATAAATAAATAAATCCTTTAAACCCAAAATATGTATAACACAAACTCTCTAAACTAGTCAAAACAAGTCTCGCCTACTAATGAAGCTGGTACTGTAACAGGAGCCAGAACAGTCTGGGGATGAGAGGCAATTTTGATATCTTCTAGTCATGCAGAGGAAAGGAAAACACGGAGACATTATTTAGAAGTAACAAAACAAAACAAAGTCACAGCTCTCCACTTCCATTAGAAATTAAACAGGAAGATATTAGGACAGAAGAAAATAAAAGCTTGTTGGAAACCACATTTTAATTGTAAGTGCCTAGTGTCAGATATCGACTAACAAGATCTGGAATCCCTGCTTGGATAGAAAGCTTCCGAGAGCACAAGATGTACGGATGAAGTGCACACACCCCATTCCTTTCTACTCCCCATACTATGGGGGAAGATCTACACAAACACACAGTGGGGAAAAACAATATTCCTTTCTGAGATGGATGAAAGGTGTGCAAACAACTTTTACCCATGGGAAAGCACAATGATGATGATACCAGGAGACCTAACAAGCCTCCAGTACATGTTACGATGCATCATACTGACAACAGTTCTCCTTGAACTGCACAGGTCACTGAAAGAACTGCGTGAAATGCATACTTCTTTTTGCTTAGGCCACTTTTCCATATGTAGAGGGAAAGAATATTGATTGGAGGGAGCGGGACCCTCTAATGGCAAACCCACACCTTGTGCTGTTTGGCAAAAGAGCGAGCGTGCAACCGCCTTTGGCAAGTGGGATTTTTTTTTAAAATCTAGGCAACAAGAAGGTTGGACACAATCTTATGTGCAATAAAGAAATCAGAAGAGAGGCTGAAAAGGAACATTATTAGTGCAAGGACTAGTGGCTACAAACTGGCCCTTAATAAATTTGGCTTGCACATAAAAGAGAAAGATGAAAGTGCAAAACTCCAGAACACTTTTCCCCAGCACCGTTGTGGGAACAAAAATACCTCACTGCATGGAAGTTACAACTGGTTAAATTTATGAATAGCTTCAAAAATAAAGCCTCAGTTATGGCCCATGAGTATGAGGGTTTTTCTTCCCTGCCCATGATTGTAGGGTTTCTCTGTCCTCTTCCTTTGGCCAGACAATGCCACACCCAGAGAGAGAATTTGAATGATCAGAGTTGAGCATCCGGCATCCCTCCCGCATTTTCCGGTTTATATTGGCAATAACATGGCGGGCTTTTTGCTTAACTTCAGAACACACCAATAATGAGAGTTAGGATTAAAGAGGAATCAAATTCAGATTGGCTAGCAACCACAAGGAGCCTTTCCCCCATCATGTCCAGTTTGGCTCATTTGCTCAAGACAGCCGGAGCTCTCCGTGGTGGCACCTTTTGTGAAATGTGCTTGCTCTGAATAACACAGGATAACTTGGTGGGCAGGTCAGGATTTGGGCAGTGGGCTGGCTTAAATTGCCTTTTGGTTCCCCTTCACTTCTGGGAATCTATACAAGGCTGCTTCCAGACTAGCGACTAAACATTATGCTGTAAACTACAAGCAGAATTACAATGGAATGTCCACACAACTGCAGATATTACACTTCCTCCCCTCACGCTCTTTCTCCCTATGTTCCATCCACACCAGTGGGTGTGACATAGCCCTGCGGGTGGGGAAAATCCAATTCATGTGAGTGACCATTACAAAAAGAAATCAGAAAGAGCCTTCCAAGAAAGTAATTATTTAATTAGTGCCAAAATGCTTATTTTAAACATGATTGCGTGATTACTTCTCATTAAAAAAGTAAGAGTCATGCTGGATCAGACCATAGTCCTTATCTAGCTCAGCATTCTCTGTTCCCACAGTGGACAACCAGACGCATATGGATGCCAACAAACAGGACATGAATGTAATAGCAACCTCCCACTTGCATCTCCTAGCAACTGGTACTCAGAAACATACTGCCTCTGATACTACAGACTGAGCAGGAACACAGACCACCCAATCAGTTTCCTCAAATACTGTGAGATGTACTGTATTTCTGTTTAACTTATAGCAATTATTTATAAATGTGCATATTAGCATATGCACATTTTCTGCAAATCTGTCCTCTTTTGGTGCTGTTGTTTTTTGGCCATGCGTAAGTGGTCACCCTATGTGGTGACCAGAACAGTACACAGTATTCCCAGCGTGGTTATACACCATAGATTTCTATAAAGGCATCACATATACTCATCGCTAAAATGCCTGCATTGTCTTGCTCGGGGCTGGGAGTGAGTATCAGGCTGCATCCAAGAAATGGCTAGTGGTGGGGGAGGGGGGCAAAAAGCCTTCCACCTGCAAAATACCATTGGGGCAACAGGGTCCCTGCTGGGAGGGTTGCCTCTCACCTGATGTTTTCAGGGGTGCAACCTTTCCTTCCATCTTGAAAATCAATGATCAGTTTTTAAAAAATCAAATTAGGACATAGCACTATAATGCTCTTATTTAAGTGCTACTGCATATATATATAAATATTAATATCTACACCTACAAAGATTGCACTACTCTTCCATTCTTCTAAAAAAAACAAAACCCCAGACTATCTGCCATCTGAAAAATGGTGGAAGAACCACAGGGAAGACATAGGAGGAGGATGACTGGACGATGGCATCGTACGCATGAATACACTCCCATCTGAAAATCACTGGGATCCATGCAGCCTAATAGGCCCACCAAAGTCCAACATTCACCATTAAAAAAAATGGTGCTACAGTGGACAGGATGTGCATTTCATGGTTTGTCAGCAACTGTACTGTAGGCTAATTTTCTTTGGGTCAGGTATGGAAAAGAAGTCCATCTTGTTGGTATGACTGATACAAGCCAAGGTTCTGATCCTGCCGCCTGGATGCCTGAACAGCAAAATCTTCTGTGCCTGGATCTACACTGGCCGAGCACCTGCACGCATGAAGAAAAGGCACACAAAGGCCTTAGCTATGACTGGGGCAGTCTCATACTTGGGAGAGCAGCAGCAGCTGAGCCTTTACATGAAGCTCACAGGGTGCAGGACTGCAATCTGTGCGTTCTTTCAACTGGATTATCTTCCAGCCTAAGATTAGTCCCCTTTAAAATGCTAAGCTTTTAACTGATCCGTTAGATATAACAGTGGCAGATAAACAGCAAAGGACAATCTGCAAAACATTCACTTTCAAAACTACCTTTATTTAGATGGTGCAATCCAAGTTTTAGCTTGTAGATACTTTCAGTTCTCCCCCAAATCACAAGTCTCAAGAGCTTATCATGTAAACACATCAAACTGCTGTACAAAAAAAATGTATAAGACAGATAACAGTTATACAGTACATTTTAATAAGTTCAATAATGTATCTTTTAAAAAAGCAAAATTAGCTGGCAAATAATGTCATATTACTTTTCAAATGTGTGTTACCTCAAAATGGCACAAAAAATAGTTTTTAAAAACCTTAAGACTTGAGATAATTAAGTTGAATTTAATTATTTAGAAGTCAAATCTTTCAAAATGCTGTTCAGGATCCAAGTACTTAAGACACTGAGGGAAAGAGGATTTGTTAAAAGCCAAATACAGGGCTTGCCTTATTGGCTAGGGCCCACAGAAATTCAAGTAGAACTACATTCAGAATTTTTCGATTACCATCATATGCCATGGAACGGCAAGGGGGTTGATTCTTTCTCTTGTGCCATATTCCCAGTCTGAACAGCTTTCTCCATCCTAAGCTGCTATGGGAGCCCTATGGGGGAACACACAGAGGAACCCATAGGTATTCAATACCATGACCTAACCTGATCATGAATCTCCCTCTGTCTCATTTAGCTGTGCCCTGAGACACAACTAAAAACAGCTTTCCAGTTACGTATGCATTTATTATCGGACATTCAGATGAGAGAAGACTGCAGAGCCAGATGTGCAGTTAATCAACTATACATATTAATTTTGCCCATATACTTCAAATACCTAATGAGTGCATAAATTAAGGTGCAACTCTTCGCTAATCTTAAGTGTGTCCGAAAGTCTTGTCGTTAAAGGTACAGATATAACCCATACTGTCTACATGATCAAACCCTTCTTGTTAGATGAGGCTTTGCCAAGTTTGCTGATATCCAGTATCAGTTTTATATATCAAAATACACAGAGAGAGAGAAGGATACAGTTCTTGAGCAAAAGAGAAACTGCAGAATTAATCCAAAGGTTTTGGAAAGATTACGACAGAATGAGACTTCAACCTTCAGCAACCTGAATATTAGATTTGACTTATGCACAGACCGAGTGGTGGATAGATCCTTCTACTAGTCTATGGAATGAATGAATGGGACAGTATGTAGGGCATCTCAAAGATGAGAAGCCATGTAAAATTTCACTTAGAACAGAGCTACAGAGAGAGCAACATCTCTCTGAGAGTGATTTGTTCCGGGAAATTAAGCTGTGGGTTAAATGGAGAGACTAAATTGGAGTTTGACAGCTTGTAGCCTGCTCACAAGCCCTTCTCCAAGGCCTTCAAGGGGTGCAGCTGAATGATCCTGCAAGACTCCACATTTGTGTGCAAAAGCTTGGCCAGCTTGATCAACAAGACATTACTGTGCTACACTAGGTGTGTGTGAGCCTTGTACCTAACAGCCAGTGTAACTTGGCCTGGAGGTAAAAAAAGAGAAGAGAAGCAGGCACCATATAAGAAGTTGCCCACACCTGGCTTAAGTATTGGCAAGTTACATCACGGCAGTACATTCAAATTACTCTTACTACGCAAGCTGAAGGGGAAAAAAGCACTGTTGGATTAAAAATGCATTTTGTGAGAAAGCAGAAGTGATAAAGACGGACACATCATTTACTGAACAGCTTTCACGGTGAGACATGACTGGAAACCCTCCTGCATCCTTTAGCACATCACTGTTTTAATGCTCCCCATAGGATTAGGCCCAGGACAGTGGCTCCCACAGCAAGTACAACAATGAGGATACATATTTTCTTACGGGACTTGCGCTGCAGAAAAGTAAGCAAAGAGGAGATGGTTAGTGTGGGGATTCCTGAGCTGAGTTCTCACAAGCGATAGGGGAAACCTGTCTTTGCATGTTTCAGACTTCAGGTGGGGGCACCTATTCCTCTTCCATGTGACACAAATACCCCCTACGCAGAAAACTAGATGTTAGGAGAAGGGTTCTAGTTTAGCCTTTTCCACAACATGCTAGCTTTCCATATGCCGAGATTATTGTATGGAAGAGTGTTTAAATTTGTGAGCCCTTCCTGTAGTCCAGGGGTAGGCAAGCTGGTTGCCTTCCAGAAGTTTTGGGCTACAACTCCTAGAAGCCCCAGCCAACATGGCCAATGATCAGGGATTATGGGGGTTATAGTCCACAACTTGCCTACCCCTGTTGTAGTCCGAAGTAGGTATAACCTAGAACCAGGTTTTTCCCATCTCATCTGTTGCTTCTGAGAACCAGGTCTACATCATCAAGTGTGAAACAGCTACTACAGAACCACCACATACTAGGTTTCGATGCCGCTATTGCAGCCTGTCTGCACACTCCATTTCTATTGCTCCCTGCAGAATGGAACACGCTCATCGGGAGGGATACCTGCTGCCCCTTGACTGGGACTCAAACTCAAGGGGTCTCTGGGTTGAAGGAAAGTGGTGGCAGCTGCAGGGAACTGTGTCCTGCGCACGCAAGGCGATTCATGCACTGAAAGCATTCCCCATTGCTGCTTGTCAGCTCCTTTCAGGCCTGAGGCAGGAGATGGTGCAAATTGCTTGGGTTGAGGCGGCCGAGGAGGAAGAGGGAGGAGGCGTGCAGCATAACGTCAGCCTCCCAGGCAAGGTGGCCTTGCCTCCACAAGGAGCACATCTCCACTTGAGAGCCAGAGCACATGGAGCACAAGGAGCATATCTCCACTTGAGAGCCAGAGTAAGATGCAAGCGCAAGTTAGCGCTAAATCACAATTGGCCTTTTATGCCAGTTTAGAGGAACCTGTTTAGATTTACAGAAGAGGCAGAAAGGGTTAAAGGCATTTAATAATTTGCCTGGAGAGTCGGAACTGTCCCTACTAACGGAGAAGCTACTCACGTAACTACTGAAATTCTACCATACTCATTTCACTCCTCCATCATGGAATAGTCTCACTACTGGGGAATCAGAAGAAAGTGGGACTGACAAGTATAACCATTACAGTGGCACAAATATTTTCACTGCCGTCCACAAGCCAGCCAAGCAATATGTGCACTCCGTGAAGTCTGCATCCGGGTCCTAATCACAGTTGAAGTGAAGTTCCATCAAGTCAAACAGAACTGGCAGTTCTAGGTAAGTGGATGTATTCAGGATTGTGACAGTAGCTCTATTCACTTCAATGGCATTAGCAGGCTCAAGCGTTTCACCGTTGTAAAGTAGGCGGGATCAATCCCAATAGATTGATGACACTGAAAAGTGGACTAGAACTTCTGGGTCTCTGGAACTGCTCATTCTAATCAAGCAAGCAATGGCTGCATTTCAGCAATATTGGTTCATGCATTAGATAAGGCTAACAGCCAGTTTCATGATTTAGGGCAGTCTTCCCTAACCTGGTGCCCCTCCAGATGTGTTGGGCCACAATTCCCATTGGCCATGCTGTCTGGGAATGATGGGAGCTGTAGTCCAACACATCTGGAGGGCACCAGGTTTGGGGAAGGCTGCATTAGGCAGAAGCTCCTGCTTTACTTGCACCTGGGGCAGAGACCTTACTCAGTTGCTGAACGCAGCAACATTTTTCTTCTTTCACAAATGAGACAAGAGATGGCATATTGTGATATCAGCTGTGATAATGAAGCAAATGATGCCAGCGCAAGGGTTTTGAAGTGCATCAAAGACTGGGCTCAGCAGGCAAGCCCTTTCAGACTATGCCGTCATTTTGGCAAGAAGAAGACACATTGGGTGGAGACCAATTATTTTATTTGCATTAAAATATATAAACCTTCAGGAATGCTATGTTACTACCAGGCAAGCAGCTTTCTATAACATCCACCACTGTAACTTTCTGGAGTACTTCTCCAAATCAAATCAAGGCTCCATATGCCTCAGTGGCTCCACTCTACATGGACGACAGGTTCCAGAAGGTGGAACACCCCACAGAGAGTGGGTTCTCCGTTTGTTCTAGATGAGGCTGCTTTCCTCCTAAACTATGAGGTTCACAGCCTGGGGATGCTTTTGGATCCAGCCTTATCTTTGGAGGCCCACGTGACATCAAAGCACATTTTACAAACTTTACTAACCAAGAAAAGTTGCGGCTGGCATACCAGTGTTCTCACTACAGTTATCCATTTTCTGGTCATGGCATAATGCAGTGTACACGGCAATGCTTTTGAAGACTATCTAACTCTGGCTGGACCAAAATGTGGAGGCAAGGCTGTCGACAGGATTGCCTGCAATGAATGTATTAGGTATTTTGCAGAAAGAACTTCCAATGGCCCCTCAAATGGGGTCAGGGAGAAGGCTTGCGCGTGGGGGAGGAGAGAGGAGGCAGGCAGCTGGGCAGGTGGGTCACTAGAAACGAGCCAATGGCTCAAAAGGGCGGGGACACAGGTAAGAGCTTACTTAAGCTCCTGGGTTCCCGCCTTCGGTCCAGAGTGGGTCATCAGTTAAGACTGTTCAAGGGAAATGTCCTTTTTGGCCAAGGCACAGGGTATTCACGATAACTCAAATGATTTTAGGGTAAAAAGAATCCTGGCAGGATGGTCCAGGGTGTGCCCTCGTCCACCTGACTCAAGGACCCCGGTGTCACCCGAGGTTTTACTCAAGCTCCACGGACAATGGCCTACAGTCTGCCGTTCTCCTTATGAGGCAGTTTTATTTCATGCAACAGCCTTGGCGGCATTTTTCAGCACTCTTTGCATCTCTGAATTGGTGGTGCAATCCTGCTTTGATAGATCTGAACGCGCCCTACAATTTTTGGACCTTTCCCTGCACGCCTCGTGGGCGACAATAAAAGTGAGAAGATCCAAGACTGACCAGTTGGGTAAAGGGTCTATCATCTTGCTACACGCAGGATCAGTGACAGAGCTGTGTCCTGTTAAGGCCCTACATGCATTTGTGGATAAACGGGGTCTTGCTGATGGCAGTTTGTTTTGCCATCAAGATGGTGCGCCATTAACCAAGTTTCAATTTTGGTCAGTAACGAAGTCCGCCCTGGCGGCGGTGGGTTGGGCCCATTTGCACTTTGGAACCCACTCCTTCCGGATCGGTGCTGCATCTACTATGGCAGAATTGGGGTTCTCTCAGGAAAAGGTTCAAGCAATGGGTCGTTGGAGGTCCCGGTCTTACTGGGCCTATGTGCGAGAGCTGCCTTGAAGGTACTGCCGTGGGCTGTGTTTTTCTTTCAGGTCACCGGAGTGGAGGCAGGACTGTCCGTGTGCTGATTTGCGGGCACAGTATGGTGTACTGGGCAGCAAGACAAGCCACCACTTTGGACTTCGGGTCTCACCTGGCGGTCGAGCGTTCGGCTGACGTCCATTGGATGGGTCGCCGAGGCATGAGATAGCAGCACCTCCTCTACAGTTTGTTCCGGACTGACCAGTTTTCACCCCCCCCCCCAGATGTCCTGGTACTGCATTTGGGGGGGAATGACTTGGGCTTGCTGAAAGGCAAGGCCCTTATTCTCCAGGTGCTATGCGACATAGCATCCATCCGACACCGGTGGCCGGGGGTTCGGATATTTTGGTCGTTCATCATACCGCGCCTCAGTTGGCCTAAGGCCTTAAATAGGGCGGTTAGGAAGGTGAACGGCGAAATTTGTAGGGCCATAGGTGGGATTGGGTTTTGTATTCCCCATCCCAATATAACCTTGGCCCAGAGGGAGCTGTATCGGCCGGATGGGGTTCACCTATCCGATGTTGGCAATGATATTTTTATTGGAGATCTGCGAAGGGCCCTGCTCGCTCTTTTATCGAGCAGGTGGGGGAGATTCGACTAAGCGATAGCTTGTCTCTCCCTGTGGTGGGAAGTGCGGGTTTAGGCAGGAGCGATTAGGGTTATGGTGATCATCCAGTGGCACCTTTCAAGGTGACTGACGTTTACCCAAGGCTGCCCTCGCCAATGCCATGAGGCTTGGGAGGAGGGAGATTGGGACGGCTTTGGGGTTTTACCTTTCTCACCTACTTTGGGAGCCTGGAGGCGCCAAAATAAGGCGACGATGGTAGGGCCCTCCAGCTCCACATGGAGGGCAACTGGCCGGTGGCGGGCCATCCCGCCTCCGGTTCAGTTAGGATGTATTCGCCAAATATTGGTCTTTTTTCCCGGCCAAGGGCCGGGCTAGGTTAGAACCGCACTTCACCCTTCACAGATCTTCAATTCAATAAATGTGGCCCTGATTTGAAACCATATACCTGTGTCTGCCTCTTCATTATCTCGCCTTTACACGCGCAACCTCTGTTGGCTTCGGGTGTGTGAGAGTGCAATTCCAAGTGTTAGTTTTGACTTCAAGGTCCTAAATGGCCTGGCCCAGAGCACCTGAATGACCACCGGTCATATAAGCCTACCTGTTTGCTCAGACCTAAATCAGAGGCCCTTTTCCAGATCCCCCATTTTCTGAAGTGAAGCAACTGGTGGCTAGAGATAGGACCTTTTCTGTTTTCAGTGCCCCATTTTTGGAAGTGTTATTCCCCCTGCCCTGAGGTCTGCTTACTGCCTTCAATGCTGGCATTTTGGATGCTATCTAGCTGAGCTTTAAAATTATCTCTGATAGCTGTTTTTCAGCTGCTGCTTCTCTTGTTACAACGGAGATGTTTCATTGTTTTTTTAAAAAATATGATTGTGAGTTTGTAAGTTGCTCCAGACTTTTTTCTCTTAGAAAAGCAGGGTATAAATATTTCATTAACATAAAAATCATTATCAGAAACATGGACTAAAGCAGAAAGTCCCACAAGCCTCACATTTCTGACCTCTGAGTAAATCCAATATGTAAATGTTTCAATTCTTAATACAATGGATGGAAACTTTCCAACATAATCTTGTTGCTTGCGATCATATTTACCTGGTAGTCTGATGCTCTAGACAACTGCTGATTTGCTTGCTGAACGTGGACTTCAGCCGTTTCTACATTGGCTTCTATGCTATCTTTGGGAAGAAAAACATTTTAAAAAATCCATTTGGGGCCAGAGTATAATCCTCAGTAACAGATACCTAATGCTCTGGGACCTTACATATTTAGCCCTGTTCTGCAACCAGGATGCAGAAAAGATTTAGGGGGCAATCCCAGGCACACTTACTTGGAAATAGGTTAAATTAAAACCTGTAGCAAAACTACAGGTTACAAAACACAGGGCTGCTGCTGAAAATGTGTAGTTCAACTTATCACACTCACTCTCTGCACAATATCCTGATGTCATTACAATGTGCATTCTCTGTTCCGGCCAGTGGCAGTCAACAGTGGGGCAGAGGCAGAAACACACACACTGTACTGACATCAGGACACAAGAAAGTTGAATCAGATGCTGGAGCAGGTATGGTGGTGGGAGACAACTCAAGACAGGACTGCCATTTTCACTGGCAGCTCTCTGCTTTTTTTAAATGTATAGTTCCACCCGTAGTAAATGTGTTTAGGATTTGAGATGTTACTTCCCCCCCCCACTCCCCCCCCCAACCTAGACATGTCAAAAAGGAAAATGGAAGTCATTTCCCAAATTATGATCATAACCAGCTTGTGAAAACAGATTGTATCTGGACAAACATTATTGCAATAAGAGCACTGTGGTGATCCCTGAATACAACAATGTATGCAATTAACTTTTAAAAAAACGCCACACATCATCTTCCTGAACATCATGGATGCGACTATAAAATGTGTATTTTAAAAACTTTTTTCCTGCGCACCCTGTTACTTCTTTTAACTCTTTGTTCTGAACAGGATGAAGAGGGCAATCAATCCCAAGAACGGGACAAAAGGATCAGTCCCTTTGTGGCCATGGCTCCATTGAAATTTGAAAAGTTGTCATGAACAATCTAACAGGATGTATTACAAGCACTTTTAAACCATAGAACAGTGCACCATCTCACATGTATTTCATTTCATATCTCTTCGAGTCTGAAACTGAAGACAACTGCATGTCAATTGATAACATCCAGAAGGTGAATAGGGATATTCAGATTCTTGGTAAGCCAAATTTCATCTTACCGGATAATAGGGAAGTAGCTAGGTCTAGATGTATCCTACTTGCTGCACGTTTTATACAAGCTAATGCAATGTAACCATTGCACCCAAACTTGATTTTAAAGAAGTTTGCAAGAAGCTCCCGCAAAACATTGATCTCGGCTTACCTATTACATCTCCTTGTTCATGAATCATCATCCCCAGATCTTTAAATATTTCATTTATGTCCAGAATGTCTGACTGTAAACAAAGAAGTGTGTATTTATACAACCCTCCGCAGTGCTTAGCGTAACTGCATAAATATACCGTCAACAGCCTGGGTAGCAGAATGAAGGAAAGAGAGAGACTGGTTAAATGGGAGAGAGATGACTTAGCTATAAAATCATGGGTGGCGCCATCCAATGTGGCTGCCTGTAACTCTCCCAACTCGGGAGGATTATGGCCATCCAATCGAGCGCGGAGGCAAGGATTGCCACGTTTCCCTCGCCCGGAAAAAAAAAACATAGATGGCCAGTTTCCACAGTCTATCCACGGTCTTTTGTCCCTGCTTGCGAGGAGGAGAGGCTGAGTCCCCCACAGGGTATGTCGTATCTCAGCAGAGCCTCACTCCTCCCCTCCCACCGCCACCCGAGCACTGGCTCCGAAGTTGCACTTGCGACTTCAGAGTTGCAGCCGGCATGGAAAGAACCATGCCAGCTGCGAGGGCGGAGGGGGGGGGGCGCTCCACGGTTGGGGTCCCAGCTCCGACCTCGGAACACATTTCCAGGGTCGGAGCTGGGACTCTGACCTATCCTATGGCTGTCTACACAGTGTCTAGCAGCCATGGTATCGTGCCCTTAAAATGATAACAAATGCACATTATTATTTTTTTTAAGTCACCATACCACTTCTAACATGCTTGGTAAGAAAACTGGACAACATGTGCTTATGGAATTTATGAGCCAGGAGGACAGAAAGGGGGGGAGAGAGCGTGCGAGAGATTTTAATTAGTTAAGGTATAACCCAAGCAAAACAGAGAAGAGTTAAGCATGGGGTCAAGGACAGCCCCAAGTGTTCAGTCCTGCATGACCCAGGCCCTTATTTAAGATACCATCAGCACCACCAAGACGAGAATTTCTCAATACATGGCCAAATTAAGGAAAGAAAAATTCTGCTCTTGATCACATTGTGTCTCCCAACATTGCCCAGTGCTCACCTCAAGCTGCCTGATGGCAGACTCCCTCTCCTCAATAAGACGAAGGTCATCTTCTGTGATTTCTTCACCTTGTACTTGTTCCTGAGGTTGGCTTTAAGTTAAGCATATACAGGGTGCCCAAGCAGATTATATATCACAATACTGTTACATGCATAGACAACAAATAAATAAATAAACAAAACATCTTAACTCCATCAAAGCTCTATCTACTGTAATATCACAAGATTTACGACCCCAAGGTGAGGAACTAGTCAATACAACCCTTTTCATGATCGCACGTGCTCAATGCTAGCAGATCAACCTCTCACGGAGGCAGTGGGATAATATTTTAAGAATCTAACTGCAAGGTGCTTCATAGGGGCTTCCCTTACGAGAGAGTTAGGAAACTTTGCATTGCAGCGGTCCGCTTCTTGGTCCCAGTTCATGCATTCAGGCTGCAATCCTATACTCACTTACCTGGGAATAAGCTCCTTTGAACATTTTGGGAATAAGCACCCTTAAGGGGAGGTCAAGGGGGAGGTCCCTAAGAAATTTTCTGGATTTGTTTGTTTTGTTCTAATACCTCACACTTATAGACCAGGGGGACTCTGTTGTTAACATTCAGGGAAGGCAGGACAAGGCACCAGCCATTCCAGTATGAAAAGAAAGGCAGAAACATAAAGGGAATTGAGAACTATGGAAAGAAAGGAATCGGCAGTGGTGGTGACCTGCAATGTGTGTGCAATGTTTGTTTTCCTGCCGGAGATCAACATGACTTACATGTGCAACAAGTGCAAGCTGGTCACGCTGTTGGAAGAAAAGGTCAGAGGACTGGAGCAGCAAGTGTCAACCCTCAGGAGTATAAGAGAAAGTGAAGAGTTCTTAGACAGAACAGTGGGTCTACAGCAGCAAAGCGTAGTACAGGAGCCAGAAGGGCAATGGCAGGATGAGGCGAAGTCGGAGAATGCTGAGGCAAGGGAAAATAACATAGGAAGAACTCCCTGGAAAAGGGTGACTGTTAGGAGCAGAAGAACTAGAAGACATTCTGCGCCTGTGGAAGCAGTGGAGCTATGGAACTGCTTCCAGGTCCTTGAGGACGAGAGCAGAGGACAGCCTGCAGAGGATGAAGTATCTGGCACCCAATGTGACAGCGAGCAAGAGGCTGAAGGTCAGCCAAGTGGAGGCAATCAAACCAAGGCCTACAGCAAGAGAAAGAGAAGAGGAGGAGTAGTGGGAGACTCCCTCCTGCGGGGGATCGAAGCCAAAGGGTGGCCGGGTGACCGGCCAGATGGGCGATTAATAAATATAATAATAAATAAAGTATGTCGCGAAGACCCATGGACTCGCCAGGTGTGCTGTCTCCCCAGGGCATGTTAAGGATGTGACAGAGCAGCTGCCGAGGCTCATACATCCCACCGACACATACTCCTTTCTTCTCTTCCATGTGGGTACAAATGATAGTGCCAAGCGGAGTTACAAAGAAATCACGGCAGACTTTGAAGAGTTGGGAAGGGAACTCAAGAACTTTGGGGCCCAGATAGTCTTCTCATCCATCCTTCCAGTACTTGGAAGAGGAATAGAAAGGGAAAGAAAAATACTCCGAGTGAATGACTGGCTACGAAGGTGGTGCCGACGTGAGGAATTTGGATTCTGGGACCACGGGCTACACTTCCTGGAGGATGGACTGCTGGCAAAGGATGGGTTGCACCTCACAAGGACTGGGAAGAATGTGTTTGGACACAGCATGAGGAACTTAATCAGGAGGGCTTTAAACTGAATCCAACAGGGGAGGGAGACATAAACTCGGGAGTTCCATTGGAAGAAGGCCTCTGTGCCACAACGGAGAGAACAGCTCCAGCGGTGCCCAATGATAGTCTACCACAAAATGTAGGGAAAAAGTTGGAGTATAAAGCACATAGTCTTCAATGTCTCTATACTAATGCCCAGAGTATGGGCAACAAACAAGACGAACTTGAACTCTTGATACATGAGGGCAAGTACGACATGATAGGGATAACTGAAACCTGGTGGGATGACTCCTATGACTGGAATACAGCAATTGAAGGGTATAACTTGTTCAAAAGGAACAGAAGCAACAGAAAGGGAGGTGGAGTTGCGCTGTATGTTAAAGACACAGAGATACAGGAAGAGGACCTTGGCAGCCCCATTGAGAGCATCTGGGTTAAAATAAAGGGGGCAAAGGATAAAATGAACATGGCGGTTGGAGTCTACTACCAACCACCCAATCAAGAAGAAGACGAGGATGAAACTTTTGAAAAGCAAATTGCAAATGTTTCAAGGAGGCATGATGTGGTAGCAATGGGTGACTTCAATTTCCCTGATATCTGTTGGGAGACTTATTCAGCCAAACATGGCCCCTCCAAGAAATTCCTGAGTTGTGCTGCTGATAACTTCCTCCTACAGAAAGTGGAGGAAGGAACTCGAGGATCGGCTATCCTTGACCTGATTCTAACCAACAGAGACTACGAGTTAGTGGATAAAGTGGCAGTTTCGGGAACTCTGGGGGAAAGTGACCATGTTATACTTGAGTTCTTGATTCTAAGGGGAGCAAAAGCTGAGTGTAGCCAAACACGAACCCTGGATTTCAGGAAAGCCAATTTTAACAAACTCAGAACAATGATAAGTAAGATCCCATGGCAAGTGACTCTAATGAGGAAAGGAGCCCAGGATGGGTGGGAGTTTTTAAAAAAGGAAATTTTAAAGGCACAATTGCAAACAATTCCCACAAGGAAAAAAGGCAGAGGGCAACAGAAGAAGCCAATGTGGCTTCACAATAAACTCAAAGATGACCTGAAAACAAAAAAGGACACGTATAGGAAGTGGAAGGAAGGACAGGCTACAAGGGAAGAGTACAGGCAGGTAGCACAGAACTGCAGGAATAGTGTCAGGAAGGCTAAAGCTGAGAATGAGCTAAGGTTAGCGAGGGATGCTAAAAACAACAAGAAAGCTTTCTTCAGATACATGCACAGTAGAAGACAGAGGAAAGGAATGGTGGTTCAACTACACAATGAGGATGGCAAATTGATAACAGAAGACAAAGAAAAGGCAGAAGTGTTCAATTCCTACTTCGGCTCGGTCTTCTCCCAAAAGAGGGTCTATGACCCCCCTGGCAAACCTGAAGTGCAGACTGTAGGGGCAGGATTGCAGCTTGAGATTGATAGGCAAATGGTCAAGGAGCACCTGATTACTCTGAATGAGTTTAAATCTCCAGGGCCTGATGAACTGCATCCTAGAGTAATAAAGGAACTGGCAGAAGAACTCTCAGAACCACTGTCTATTATCTTTGAGAAATCATGGAGGACAGGTGAAGTGCCAGATGACTGGAGGAGGGCAAATGTTGTTCCCATCTTCAAAAAGGGCAAGAAGGAAGAACCTGGGAACTATAGGCCAGTCAATCTGACATCAATCCCGGGGAAAATTTTGGAGCAGATAATAAAGAAGTCAGTCTGCAAGCACCTTGAAAACAATGCAGTGATTACTAGAACCCAGCATGGATTTGTCAAGAACAAATCCTGCCAGACTAATCTGATCTCATTTTTTGATCGGGTAACCTCCCTTGTGGACTGTGGGAATGTGGTGGACATCATATATCTGGACTTCAGCAAAGCTTTCGACAAAGTGCCTCATGATATCCTGATTAGCAAGCTAGCTAAAAGTGGGCTAGATGGAACAACTATCAGGTGGATCCACAATTGGCTACAGAATCGGACTCAAAGAGTGCTTATCAATGGTTCCTTCTCAAACTGGGGAGAGGTAACGAGCGGGGTACCACAGGGCTCGGTCCTGGGCCCAGTGCTCTTCAACATTTTTATTAATGACTTCGATCAGGAGGTACAGGGAATGCTAATCAAATTTGCAGATGACACAAAGTTGGGTGGAACAGCTAATACTCTGGAAGACAGAAACAAAATTCAAAGTGACCTCGATAGGCTGGAGCGCTGGGCCGAAAACAACAGAATGAAATTTAATAGGGATAAATGCCAAGTACTGCACCTAGGGAGAGGAAACCAAATGCAGATTTACAGAATGGGAGATACTTGGCTCAACAATACTACAAGTGAGAAGGATCTTGGAATTGTGGTAGATCACAAACTGAATATGAGCCAGCAATGCGATGTGGCTGCAAAGAAGGCAAATGCTATTTTGGGCTGCATTAATAGAAGTATAGCTTCCAAATCGCGTGAAGTGATAATTCCCCTTTACTCGGCACTGGTTAGGCCTCATCTTGAGTACTGCGTCCAGTTCAGGGCACCACACTTTAAGAAGGTCGTAGACAAACTGGAGAGGGTCCAGAGGAGGGCAACAAGGATGATAAAGGGACTGGAAACAAGGCCCTATAAGGAGAGACTGAAAGAACTGGGCATGTTTAGCCTTCAGAAGAGGAGACTAAGGGGAGATATGATCGCACTCTTCCAGTACTTGAAGGGTTGTCACAAAGAGGAGGATCTCTTCTCGATCATCCCAGTTTGCAGGACACGGAATAATGGGCTCAAGTTACAGGAACCTAGATTCCACCTAAACATCAGGAACAATTTCCTGACTGTCAGAGCAATAAGACAATGGAATCAACTACCTAGGGGGTGGTGGGCTCTCCCACTCTGGAGGCATTCAAGGCGCAGCTGGACAGCTATCTGTCAGGGATGCTTTGACCTGGATTCCTGCATTGAGCAGGGGGTTGGACTCGATGGCCTTGTAGGCCCCTTCCAACTCTACTTTTCTATGATTCTATGAAACATAGTGGGACTTACTTCTGAGTAAACATGCATACGATTGCACTGTCAGCCAGGAGGAGGCTGAAATAGTGTGGAGGAAGAGGAGTTGCACAATTCTTCCCCCATTTCTAGAGGCAAGATCCACATGATCCGGGGCTCACGCAGACTGCTTGGTTTACAATAGGTGCTTTCTGCATGGTGTTCCTCCAACATGGGATCTCATCTCACCCTACCTGAATGTATGAATCAAGGCTTGGTAACGACACTGGGTGTCAGTTAGCTTTCAGGCATGTCAAGGTGCTGGTTTCAATATCTGAAATCCTGAACTGGTCTGGATACATCCAATGTTAGGTGTTCATCTCATTACATGAGTGCTTTCACCTGCTGAGATTTGCCACGGTAACCCAGTCCTGGATCTTCTCTATGGAACAGCTATTAGCTGGTGCAACAGGTACAGAATTTTTCTGCTGGATGCCGCTCCCTGTTTCAGTGAATCCAGTCTATGCCCAGGCTTTCTAAAAGCTTTCTAAAATAAGATTTTAACCAGCTTCCTAATATGCCCTCTGGATTTTTAACTGATGCTGGATTTAATTTGTTTCAGACATGGGTCTTAACATTTTAGGCTGATTTTTGTTTACTAGATGTCGACTGATGTTCTTTAATGTGACCCACTTTAGTTTTTATAAGAAAAACAAAAACATAAAATGAATAAATGAGAAAATGGCTGTAAACTAGACAGATTGGGTGGGGTATTAAAACAACAACAACAACAACAACAACATACTGCAGTTGATTCTTTTGCTATATATGCACAATTCCACTAAATTCAATCAAAATACTGCAGAGAAACTGGTTTGGGGCTGCAGCCATGTTCTCCTTGCCTTGGCATTTTGGCTTCCGAAGCAACAGAGATGAATGGGGGAGAAGTTAAAGCTGCCCATCCGCAAGTGGGCCCAACACTGCTTCTGTCCCATTAGCAGCCATAAGTGGCATCCACCACTTGCGGAACAGAGATGTAGTGCTCTCAGGGGCACGCCCCCAAACGAGTGGACACGCTGGGCTCTGGAATGGGGCAGGTCAGGGGAGCTCCCTTATGCAAGCTCCAGCAGCCTGCACCATTGGATACTGCCTCAAACCCCAACATTACCTTATTGAAAACTAACCACAATGACTAGTGGTTGACAAATTTTTGTTTAGTTTGTTTATGGCTGCCACTGATTCCTCTGCTACAGAGAGAGACTCTACTCCCCCCCCACACACACACACACATGAGTTCCTTTGTGGGCACACCAGAGGATTCAGGGGAGGGGTTGCTCTCTTGGGCTTGCCATAATTAAAGCCCCCCTCACCCTCCAAGTTCTTTGCAAACTGCAGACAACAGTGATGGGGCAGAGATCTTTCAGCCTGGCAAACAGGGAAGGGGCGCTTGCCAGCCACCAGCAACAGATGTGTGGACCTTTGACCAGCACACCCTTTCACCCTTGTCCTTAATGCAACTCAGAGAAAATGGAGCAATTATATAAGCATTTAAGAAACAGGTTGGCAGATGCTTCTAACAGAACACAACAATGTAGGATTAAGATCACCATGCGTTGGCAATCAAAGCACCACATATTGTTTCACTACACACAGGCTTTATAATGTTCTGTTGTCTACTTGTTAGTGTTTCAAGAACTCATGGCAATATAAAACACACTGGGCTTTCACCTATTTTATATTCAATAAAGGGAACAACACAGTCAGGTTTTATAGCACTTCTTACCTGTCCCAAGACACAAGTGTTCCTTCTCTGTAGCTTTCTTCCGGGGCGCCACCCTATAAAGTTACGAGATGGAAAAACAACTTGCAACTTTTCTTTTTGGGCACTGGGTATATTAAATCGACTACATTGTTCATCAGCAGCACTTCTACAATAAATTAGGTGGGTGGAACAGTTGGATCAGCCCGATTTTTGTTTCTGAGTGACATCCCGACAGTACAAGAAGGGGGCAATGTATGTAACTGCATGCAAAATGTGTACTTCTATGCTAGAGAAAGAAATTGCAATACTTGACATTGGGCTGCTCATGTACAGCCAGCATCACTCAACACTCTGAGACCAAAAGTGGAGCGCAAATGCAACATGATAGGAAACGTAGGAAGCTGCCTTACACTGAATCAGACCCGTGGCCCATCTAGTCCAGTATCATTGACACTGACTGGCAGCAGCTTCCCAGGATTTCAGGCAGGAATATTTCCAGCCCTACCTGCAGATGCCGGGGATTGAACCTGGGACCTTCTGGATGCAAAGCAGGTGCTCTACCACTGCACTATGGCCCCTCCTTGGGTGATGGCCCTTGCTTAATACTGAAACTTAAAAACAGACCAAGAGAGTATATCCAGCTCTTATTTGATTAAAAAGTAGAAATGAGCAATAACAAGCCAGAAATGGGAGGGGAACAGAGAGCAGGGTCTCAAGGCAAGAGGGACATATTTAGAGGGTGTGTGTGGATAGGCTGGGTGCCTGGCCAATCCTATGTCAGGCAAGATCATTCAAGCTGGGATAGGGATGGATATAATGGCTTAGAATCTTAAGTTAACTGATGGAACTTGACAGATGCAAAGTTCCCTGTCCTCTCCTATCCCCACAGCCACTGAAAAGCATTTCTGGAGGGCCAGGAGACCTCCCTGAACAATGTAGGATGGGGTGCAGAGTGATTTAATTTTAGGCAATTCCCCCTTCCCCCAGCAACCACTCTGCACCCCATTGCACATTGTTGAGGAAGGCCCCGCAACCCTCCATATAAAGGCTTTCCATAGGCCGCAGGAGGAGAAGGGAATGGGAAATATTGCTTCCATGAACTTCCTTAAGTGAACTCATCCCAGGATTCAAGCCAATGTGTTTCCAAGGTCAGTTATAACCTGAAAAAGAAGCAGGAACACCAATGTAATAACACTATTTAGTGATTTTCTACTCAACACATAGACTGGGTTCAGAAAACACAATAATCTACACTCAAGGGTTGGGTATGGGTTGAGTAAGGCTGTCGTTGAACTGCGGATTGTTGTTGAAATGTGGGTTATTGTGTTGTCTGAAGCCAGCTGCGCTAACAAGCCATGGCTTATTAACCACGAACAACCCATGAAGAGAACCCATGGTTTGTTGTTGGGCTGTGAACTCTGGGTTGTTCACCATGGTTTGTTATTTCAGCTGGGTTCAGACAACATGATAACCCACATTTCAATAACAACCCATGGTTCAACAACAACCCACACTCAACCCTTGAATGTTGTCTGAACCCAGTCATACTCTATACTCTTATACCATAAAGGGACTGGCAGAAAGATGATTATGCCTAGACAGATTTCTGTTTGCAATAAAGTGGAGAGCTGCATGGTTAAGTATCTGCTTATGCAAATATCACTAAGATTCAGCTCAAAGACATGCATACCATGCAGAGTCACCTATTCAATTGTTGACAAAGCCACATGCGGACAAGGTAGGGTTGCTGAGAAGGTTCTTCTGGGTCCAGTATGCTATTGTACTGAAGCCCACTTCTGGTTGGTGTGGTACCTGGCCACATGAAAGTCCTTCTGAGTTCCGTTTCCCCCCTACCAAAGAGATTCAGCAGTACACCTTCCTTGTGACCTTGGGAGATATCATCTTATGTATGACAAACAATCCATAACTTTCACTGCAAGTGAAATACAATATCTTGCATTTCACAAATGGAGCTCTGCAACTGACTGCATGAGGATGATACCAATGTTGTGTTCCATGCGCCCTAAAAATATAGATCATGGTGGGGGGGAAATACTACCAGAGTAGAGAAATAGTGTACTCTGTCCTAATTCTTCCATTATTTTCCACTAGCGAACATAACCAGCTTTGTGCGGGTTGGGATAGACCATAGGTTGATATAGCAAAGCCTTCAAGCAAAGTTACACAGTTATCAGAGCTGGATACATTGTGCCTGCCCCATCTAAGTGCAGCCCTGCCTTCTGACATCCCAAGGCATGACCCCTCCCATGGTGCATCCCAATAGCCCCCCGAGGGAGGTGTTTATCCACTCCATGCCTCTGAGGGGCCTGCCCCACAGTAGGGGGAAGGGAGCAGCGGTAGAACTCTGTTCCTTGGGACTATCCACCCCCCGCCCCCAGCTTCAAACTGTATTGACTATAAAGCTATGTGCTGATTAGGGCAATCTGCCATCTAGTGACTGAAGATGGTACTGCAGGCTTCAAACACAGAGCCACATTTAAATCAATTAAGATGAATTAATGTGTTTTAAAAACCAAATAACTCTGAGGTGCACACACCCTTACGGTCCTCTTAGTATCTGTACCAAGTTTCAGGTGTCCAGGTTTCACAGTCTCGGAGCTATGGTGTTGTCAGACAGACATCCTCCATTATTATAATTGTCGTCATTATTAATAGGTAAAACTGCAGGTTAGTATAAACTCACCGATACCCTAGAGCTGGCTCGCACTCTTGCTACAAATTCTCTCTCTTTCTCAGCAGCTTGTCTTTGGACCCGCTGGAAGTTTGTAAGTGATGTAGTGAACTCATTCACAAGTCGTTCCTTCTGTATTTTTCTTTGACGCTAAAAGGCAAAAAGAAGGGGGAGAATATCTAGTGGCGCCAAAGAAACTTATTGCAAAGTACCGTAGTTCTTTAACTGACCAGTTGCAGCTTTGGGAAGTTTCTACGCCCGCCCGCCCCCCGCCTTTTTGGTTCAATGAAAGAATTTGACCAGCTCTGCAAATAGATGCAGCCTATACAATTCCATGTTTAATTCTATTGGAGACCACTTTACATCTTTAATGCCTGCATCAAGTAGATTAAAACACACACACACCTTAAGCTATTTAAGCATTCCATGCACATCCTTCCTTCATTCCTCCTTCAACTATACAGTTTGATCAGCACACGTGTACTTAAGTCCACACAGATACTTATGACAAGGGCAACGATTACTGCAGGACCTCTGGACACTGAAATACCCTTATTTTTAAAGATGCTCAAGTCTTGTGCATGTGTGAAATTTACTTTGAATCTCTGAACAGATCATACTGGAAGCCAAGGATTTGCACAAATAGGTGGACGTGGATAATGCTTTTAAGTTACACCATACCAGAGCAGACATCTATTTAGTGTGTTTGCACCCCTTTTCCTAAAAGGAACCCACAGAAGTGATCTACAACAACATTGTGATGTATACTAAGGATAGTATAACGAATGTCATGGTTGAACATCCACTTAAACAGTCACATGCAATGCTCCGGTCTCTACCCAACACTGGCTCCTGGTAACAATGAATTGACAATGAATTGAGCATCAGTTTCTACTGAGTGGTTGTGCTGAGATCTGTGGACGAGGTTGAGCTGAAAGTCTGAATAACCTCTGCACTTTTCAAAACACACAGGAGAATAAAAGTCCTTGAGATAAACCCAGTTTAAACTTTAAACTGGATGTAGGAGGAGAGAGCAGGGCAAACATTGATCACCCTGCAGCACTACTTTAGGACTCAAATTTCTTGACGCATGTCTTTTAGCACAAAAATCTCTCCTGCAAGGCAGTGGATATAGATGGCTATTAAATGTCCCCCACCCCCCAGAGACATACAAAGTAAACTTCACAAATCCTAGAAGAAGCTCTAAGACAGGGATAGGCAATTTCAGAGGGTCTGGGAGGCCAATTTCTACCTGCAGAACCTACTGTGGGTTGCAACCCTTCCCCCACCACTGCAATTGCTACTACCATTTTCACTTTTTAAAAAAGCCGCACCGTCACTTTAAAACAAGGCATGTGGGGAGCTTGTGCCTTGTTTTAATGCCAGATTGTGCTCCTGAAGTCCTGGGAGAGTGCAATTTTGCATTAAAACAAGCCCCGCACACCTTATTTTAAAGCAAAAATGCAGTTTCTTCCTCGCCATCGCACTCTACCAAAATTCAGCAGCATTTAAGGGCAGCAGGTGTCACAAAAAAGGGTGGGGGTCCACATGCAGCCCACAGGCCATGTGCTGTCCAGCCCTGCTCTAAGAGCAATGGCACAAATTTGGGAACGTTTCTATAGTTTGGGATTTCTTCCAGTTTTCCTCGTCATACCCAGACACGCACACACACACACACATTCTTTGATAGAGCAAAAACAGCTATTTCGAAGAATGAAATGCCTGAAAGGTACATTAATTTTATTTTGCACATAATGCCATGTATGCACACTCACAGTTTAAACAGAAAGGTTGCGATTCTGCACACATTTAGGCTTCTTAAACCTCACTAAAGTCAACAGGATTTAAGCAGCCTAACTATGCACAGGTTTTCAGTCAATGTGATTAAAATGATCATAATCCAAGTGCCTGCACCAAAAATGAATCCTATAATCCTAGTAGTTCAGAAATACTTGGCCTCTTCATTACATCAAATACCGCCAAGTATCAGTAGAGTATTTTGCTTTATATGCCTCAAGAATCGACACTTGCAAACACACACTGGAAAAAATGAAAACAGTTTTAAAACAAAATGTTTACACGAAATCTGTTTTTATATTTTATACCTGTTCAGTTATTGAAGGCAGAGATCCAAACTCTTTAATGTATTTGTCTGTCTCTTTGGCAAGTTGGTTTGTATACTGCTGCTTTTGTTGCCTGAAAACAAAGTTATAGAAAGTTATAGTTCAGCTACTAGATTACTTTACCAACATGATATAACCATAGTTGGTTTATCTTTTGAGGGAAGAGCTTTACTGGATAGCTGCAAAATAGCTACTGAACAGGTCTATGATTGCATAATAAAACTGAATTTGAAAAATGAGTACTGGCCTCAGCTCCATGGAAGCCAAGAACAAAGAATTGCAAAGTGCTGGATCAGATTCCGGACCATTTAAAAACCTGAGTAGTTACTAATGAAGGTTGCTGATAGAACGGCCACAAAAGGTAGACACAGTTTTAAAAAATGTAAATACTTACTTGGGAGGGAGCATATTAATGGTAAAAACACCCCATTGTATGAAAAATACAATGTTAAGGAAGGTTTACAGATTATTTCTTTTTTTTCTGTAAAGAGGATAAGAGTAAAAATCCTCTTTTCAGGAATTATGAGCATGTTATCTTTAAAGAGAAAACCGTATTCGAATGTTGAACCATAATTGAAGAAGCTGTATTGTGCTCAATGACCATAAGTGTTCAGTCTATTGCAGGGGTGGGCCAAAAGTAGATTGGGATTGCGTGGCACCTTGCAGTAGGTCCACAAGGAGTTCTGACACCCGAATGTATAACAATAGCACTAATTTTAAAAAGGTTCAATTCCCCCTCCCCCCAAAATTAGGCTGCTGGAAGCTAAGGGGAGCAGCTGCAGTGGATTTGTGTATGTAAGGACTGCAAGCTCGATTCTGACACTAAAATTCCTTGGCTGGTCATGTGCTCAGAGGTACCCTGTTCTTAATTCTAAGTGTACATCTGCCCACTCCTGATCTATAGCATATCTCCCACTGCTATCAAAGAGAAAGCCTACCCAGAGAAGAAGGCCAAAGTGCACATTTCATGCTTTAAACAAAAGACACTGAAGTACCAGTTAATCTAAACAAAGTACTGGCAAGCAGGCCCAGATGGAAATTGGTGGGCATTATTAAGACTGCACAGTGATGCAAACTGTTAAGCCATTTTTTCACCATGTATTCAGCTTTATGGGAAGGAGCCAATGGTGTCTGGCTACTAGTCCTATTTACACTGCCCTAGCAGAAACCAACACTTGCGTAACGTCAATAGCGCTTCCCTATGTTACACCAATAATGCTATTATCATTCACAGCTATTCTTCCACTTATGAGCAGGGCAAAAAAGATATTAAACACCAAGATGCCCAGTATTATATTTAACCATCAGACAAAAATTCTAGCTGTATGATTGTATGCAACTATAATCTGCACAGCTTTCAGATATACCAGTGATACCTACCAACAACTTGTAACAGAAACAATGCATTTCCACTTCTGGGTTCCCTCCTCCCTTTGTCATATTTTGCCTTATGTCCCTCCTTTTCATTTTATGCTCTACTATACATTGCCCCCAGTTATCAAGTTATTGGTGGACTCTTGTTAAGTTCTAACTGTAGCGATTGCCAAAATGTTGGGAGGTAGCAAATATGAAAGTGGTTTGAACCTTTTAAGACAACTCAGTAGCCTTTGTCAGCTCTCTGTATTCACGTTTCCAACACCATCTGGGTGCTTAATAGTGCCAACAATGTAACTTGGGAGGACTCAAAAGTCAACATACAGATAAATGATGGTTTCTCTCTCCCCTTTCTTTTTCTTCTCAAATGTTTTGAAGATGCTGAGCACTTTGGTAAGATACCAACACATACTGAGATAGTATCTACAATGCAGTTAAATGAAAGGTCATCTCATGAAGCACTTACAGCTGTTGCCGCAATTCATGCGTGTCTTGTGGTGTTCCAAGTTGATTCAGTACTCTTTGTATTTCCGCAGCTGTTTGCAAAAAAAAAAAAAAAAAGGGGAAGAGAGTTTTTGTAAATGATACATTTCCACCACAATTTCATGCATTTCTAATTGACAATTCAGAAACATATACCAGTTGACAGAGCTGCGGTAGGTCGAGTTCAGCACAACTATATAAGATATAGATGCTCATACCAGAAACCAGATCATGGTACAGCTGAACTGGTGAAAGCTAAAGGCTTTTAAACCACGTTTTAAAAGTTTAAACATTTTAAGTAGTTTGAATGTTGTACAAATGACTACAGCTCTGTTTAAGTATATGTCTATGCTGATTTAAGCAGAGAAATGCAAACAATTGTCAGAGCATTAAAACATTAAGATCAAGAACTTAGGAAACAAACTGAACTTCCTTGCTCTTGAGGGATAATAATACATATTCAGAAAAATACATTTCAGCAAGAAAGAGACACCGTGGAAAGGCAATTTTAGACAGAGGCTTCTCCAAGTAAAAAAGTTCAGCATTAGAAACCTCAAAGCCACAGGCACTGGACCTATCCTTGGGCTAAAATGCTGCTAATACAAAGTAGGCCAGGACTAGCAAGCTTAGCACAGATGACACAATCCATAACCATGACTAGTGCAAAATTGCCCAGGCTAGTTGGTATCTCCCTGACAACCTCGCCAATTCTAGTTTTATACCCATACTGCTGTGCTAGCCATAAGGTAATCTGCTTTCTGCTTTCAGTCCTAATGTCCTCTTCTTAAGGAAGTCAGTCACCTGGTCAAGATCCAGTTGGAATTGTGCAATAACAGGCCAAAGGATAATGGGACGCAGTGGATTTGTACCTTGACCAGGGGTGGCCAGTCTCTGGCCCTCAGCCCAGTTTCATGTGAACGTCAGCCTAATTACCCTCTGCATGCAATCAGTTCAGACCTCTGGCAAGAGCAATTTGCCCCTTTCCAGGCAGCCTGCTGGGCAGAAAGGAAGAGGCACGGAAAAGAGGTGGCAGAAAATGGAAGAGAAAGGGGGTGATTGATCCAATTTTGGCTCTGGCACTGCCCACCGCTGACATGTGGTCCCCAACAGATAACCCATGAGGGCATGCATAGCATGACAGAAAAAAGGCTGCTCATTCCTGACCTACAATAACCAATAAGCATACCACTGGAATTAAAAGTACAGTAATACCTTGGATTGCAAGCATAATTCATTCCGGAACCGTGCTTGTAATCCAAAACACTCTTATATCAAAGCGAGTCTCTGGCAGGCGTGAGCGGGGCCGATTTCGGCCCGCTACGCCCGCTCGAGGCGAGCAGTTACATCCCTACGAACTTGTCTTGCAAGACCTTGCTCGTTTATGAAGTCAAAATTTTAAAATTTTTTTGCTTGTCTTGCAAAACGCTCTCAGACCAAGTTACTTGCAATCCAAGGTATTACTGTACTAGCAAATAAGGACTGCTGAACCATCTAGCACCACAGGTCCTACTGAAGAGTTTCTCATAAAAGGAACATAAAACCCATGACACCATATCAAAATGAAAGGTTAGCTTGTCTCTCTCTCATCCATGCTCTAGCTCTGTTCTCATCTTCAGTTCCATGCATTGACCAAAAGCAGACAGAGGCACAGGATCATACCTACTAGCCTCACCCCGACCTCCATGTGTTCGGCCAAAGGTGAAAAAGGGCTGGACACGGGCAGGTTCTGTGCCTGCAATTGGGAACATTGACCATGTGTGCCAGGATTCTTGATCACACGTACAGTTCTGCATGCACAGAGTCCATACCCACCAGCAGCCAAATGCGCAGAGGTGAGGGATGAGGTCCATGGGGGGGCATGGATATAATCACTCAATGTGTGGAGTTGAAGGCGAAAACAGAGCTAGCATGTTTAGTTCACCCTCTAAAGATAGGTTAGCTGAGAACACACCTCTCTCAACCATCAAGCAAACTTCACAGTTGTGCAGGATTTGAACCCAGACTTCCTACATCCTAGCTATTATATTAGTATAACAGAAATGAAACTCAGTTAACTATGGAGAATGTACACTGTTCATTGACTGATTAACCTTTTAATATGCTCAATAACATGTTCGTTTGGCTTTACAAATAGGGAAATTACACACTCATTGGGACTCAGAACATGATGCCAAGTCACAGAGTACTTGAATTTCAGGAGCCATTTCATATACGGTAGAAGAAAACACCAGCCCAAAGCCTTCCCAGATGCGTGGAATTGAACTTGTTCTCTGAAGTTTGTATTAGCTTAGTTGACATGTATTTAAGCAGGATTTCAGCGGCTGCACATAGCTAAGGTTGTTTTAGTTCTCAATTTTATTTAGTTTTAAAACGTTTAATGCAAATCAGGGAGTCATCTGCCCTGAAACAAAGAATGAACAAGTAGGAAGTGAAATACCAAGATTAGATGTCTAAAAATGTATACATTCACAGTAAATTTGCACCAAGTACTTAAGATGGTTCTTAAAGAGACTGAACTTTGAGATGACAGATAGAAGTGATTTCTTGAAACGTTGAGAAGATTTAGTCTGAAAGATAAATTAATTTACTCTGGAGTAGTCTTATTTAAGTCAATGGTTCTTATCTAGACTATTTACAGAATAAGAGTACAGCAACAGACTGAATCAGCTATGGTTAGAATTGGGGTATAGATACGTAGCATATCTTAGGAAGGAATGCCACCTGTTGGCCATCTTAAGAGACAGAAGCAGCCTAAACCATCAACATCAGACCATCAACTGGAAACTGCTTCCTTTTGTGGAGCTTCTCTATTGCAAATGCTAATGGGGAACCCTCTGCATTTAGTACACACGACGCACATGCACACGCAGTTCCACCATCTGCCCATGTACTCCCTTCCACATCTACACTACCGAATACGAGGGCTCTATGAGCACGGCAGGGGGTATTTGGCCACATTCTAGATGTTAACTACATGCTAAAACTAGAACTTAGAACATGTTGTGTTCTAAGAAACACAAAATGTACTGATTGAAATGGAATACTGACTCCTCTTGATTCGTTAATAGATATAGGTAGTTAACTCTGTTCATGTAGTAAATTGATCAACCAGTTATAGACCAACTTTAAAATGTTGGTTAGGGCAGACCAGGTTAATTAAGAAGCTTGGGATGATTAAGATTTATTTGGGACAATCGTTTCTCAAAGCAAGTTATCAGTCATATTCTTACATCTTACTTTGGGTTTTGTTTTTGTCATTCTAGTACCTAATGCTAATTTTACCGGGTTTCTTTACGATGTTCCATTGTAAAAACAAGGGCCATACTGCCATCTGGGGGGTGCATTGGACAACTGCAGTGTGTGTGTGTGTGTGGGGGGGGGAAATAGCAAGTCAGTTAAGTTTTGCTGTAAAGAGAACAGGCCCGTTGGCGGCATACATGACTGTGGAATGGCTTCCTCATATGCTTGTTCTGATTAACTCTCCACCTCTTCATAAAAAGAAAACAGATCCGCACAAACAAGTTCCGGCCCTTCTTTTTCTCCTCAGCTATAGGTCAAGAATGCACAAAAGAGGATCAACCGTTTCTAGTCCTCAGTATGGAACCTCCACGCATCAAGCATGCAGACTGAAGAGGACGTGACATCTGGAACTCAGATGGCGACCAACTATGCCTCCACTGATCTCAGTCAAGAGCAGCAGTGACAGAACGACATCCCTCACATTTTGACATTGCACATGTTCCTCCTCCATGCCAACTGCTCTCACCAATTTCCTTAAGTACCTTCCCTTTTCGGCCTAGCACTAAACAAGCTGTGGGCTTCCCTCTAGACCAGAGGTGGGCAATGCGTGGGCCCTATGTGCAGCCCCCTGGCCTTAAGTGCAGCCACTGGTGGCCCTGAATTTACTGCTGTGGAGGCAGTGGCAAAATAATCACTGGTTTGCCACCAAAACCATGACAATGGCCTAAAAAGGCCAAACTAAGCTTTAAAATGAGGTGCATGTAGTGGTGTACCTGCCCAGGGGGGTTCAAATTGGCCCCCAGAAGCCCCAAAGTTGCCCAGCCCTATACTAGAGGAACAAATAATGCAGCCAGCTATATATTCACAAATGTTACTAGTCCACAATTTTCCCTCTAGCCTAGCTGTCCATGAATACTTCTGTCAGTTGTTTGGAGCACACAGATAAAACAATGTTTCAGTTTACAAATCTTTCCTTGTATGCAGGTTTTTCTTCATTCACCGCAAGTGAATGCCTATTTCAGCATTATTTACTGGCTGAAAAGCTCCCACAATTCAGGTATTTTAGAACACAAGAGCCCTGCTGGATCAGACCAAGGGTACATCTAGTCCAGCATTCTGTTCACACAGTGGCCAACCAGCTGCCTGTGGGAAACCCACAAGCAGGACATGAGTGCAACAGTGCCCTCCTGCCCAAGTTCCTCAGCAACTGGTGTATATAGGCATACTGCCTTTGATATGGGAAGTAGCATATAGCCATCAGAACTAGTAGCCATTGATACCCTTCTCCTCCATAAATTTGTCCAATCCCCTTCTAAAGCCATCAAATTAGGGGCCATCACTACATCTTATGGAAGTGAATTCCATAGTTTACCTCTGTGCTGTGTGAAGACATACCCGCTGTGTGAAGAATCTGTATTATGCAGCAATTTAAAAACTAGCTCCTAATTTAAATTGCTGGGCTTGGATCAAGCACTATAGATATGGATCTTCTGTGAGGTTATCGGGCGTTAACTTGAGTAGGAGCTGCCCTCTATACTACTAAGGAAACTACATTGGTAGAAGAAGAGGAGAAAAGTGGAATATAGGAAGTGTACACCTACAGTGCAATTGTAGGGCTTACCCATTGTGATAAGGAAATGGCTCTCAGCCCTTTTGAAGTCAAACAGGTTTGGCAAGCCTCTGAGTTCTGCTCAAGAGCAGGTTTGATTTGACACATACACTGGGGAAATATTCAGTAAGTGGGGGAAGCACTGCCAGCTACTTCCTTGCAGTGAAGATTTTAATAGTTAAAGTCGAGTTTTAGAGAGATCTCAGAAGCACCTTGTGTTGCAAAGTCAAGGGGGCAGGAAAGAAAGAGGCTGAAAGACCTCACTGTGCAAAGGTGAAAACTCTTGTCCCAAAGAGAGCTCTTGAGCTTTTAATAGTAGCATGGAAGGGGGATGCCCAACAGCTGGAACTCCTCTTAGCCTGCTTGGCCACCCTCTTCCTGCCACACCACTGACAAAACTAGGGAGCCAATTGTGTTTGTGTCAACACACAAACCCTGTGTTGACACACACCACACATTATAAACGGCTCTCAATCACTACTGCTTTTCAGTTCTACAGACACAAGAACAGAAAGGATAAAGACTTCAAAGTTCTGGCTTCTTCAAGAGGCACCAAGAACACTCAGTCACAGAACACACAGCATCAATGGCTCTCACCATTTTATCCCTCTGTTGCACACAAGAGCAGCCACTGGAACATGGATGAAGTAGCTAAAGCACTCCTGTGTCATCAACCCTTAATTGCCTAATCAACCTGAAACTGTTTATTCTTTCACCTCACAGTGGGGTAAGTCACCTTATAAACCCGGGGTGGGTAACTTGTAGCACTCTGGACGTTTTAGCTTGCAACTCCCAGCAGCCCTAGCCAGCATAGCCAATGGTGAAGGATGATGGGAGCTGTTGGCCAGAACATCTGCAGGGCCACAAGTTGACCAACCCCATTATATTGGTCCCAGCTTTCAGATCAATTCAACAGGTTCAGATCAAGTGTGTCTTTTCCCTCATAATGAATAGCATTTATTATACTAGATTGCTGCTAGCAACTAAAAGGCCCAAGGTATGGACTGAAGGCACATAATGTAGTCACTTTGCTGAAGTGAAGCAGTTCTGGGTCTGGTCAACGATACAAAGTGGCTTGGATCCAGAGACACCTTGTACAAGAGGAAAAGCACTTCCACTTGTGCAAGGCCTAGAGACCATCTAGCTGTGAGTCCTGCGAGACCTGCTCCCTGCTCCCCTGGCTCATCACACCTGGCCAGGGAGGGCGGGGCCTGACTGACTCCAGCTACAAAAGCTGCTACTGCTTTTGCCTTTTTTCTTTTTGACCTTAGTAGAATTACTATCAAATTGTTTATGGTTATCTGTAATTATTTCTATTGTATTTTTTGAATATTATATTTAGCGTTCTTTGATATTTTGTAAAATATATTTACTGTTCTCTGATATTTGGTAAATTATTCTTTGAATATTAAATTCAAATACTGTTCTTTGATGTTTCGTTAATTATATCTACTGTTATTTATTTGTTATGCTGTGAGCCGCTTTGGGCACAATTTCTGTGGAAAAGCAGCATACAAATAAATGATGATGATGATGATGATGATGATGATGATGATGATGCAGGCAGCCCCACCAAATCCTCTGATTTTCCTGTGCTGCTGCTGCAGCTCCCCATTCCAACGCCATTCCAGATGGTCCATGTGGAGCCTCAGTAGCAGCACTGGGTGCAGAGGGCACAAAGGCTGTAGTGGGAGGGAAGAGCCAGGAAAGCCCTGTTGCACAAGCAGAGTTCCACTCCTCTATCCCTGGATCCAACCTTTATACTACATCACCCGTAGAAAAGATACACAACTTGTATGGGTTGCAGAACTGCATCCCCTATATGTTCAGAAGGCAAGGGCTTTGCATTTATGATTAATCTCTTACAAGCCAGAGACGCGCCCAAAGCAACTGTCCAATTAAAGGGAAACAAGTCACACCATTAGAACTTGTCTGTCTCGTGTAATTGTTAATGAGTCAAAGTATCGCAGAAGTCTAGTTCGAGAACTGTGGTGGTGATTACATCATCGATGTGGGCTGCTTTTCTCAAGGCAAATTGCTGGTACCAAATTAATTTGCTCTTCCATGACCCACTAAGAATTCCAATCTGAATTTAGTGCACGCTAGAATGCTTCAGATGTTAATAGGTTATGCTACCAGCAAGGTTAGATAGATTACACTGTTGACAGAGTTTATAAGTGGCTTCCACCTTCCCAGCAGTCATTCACTCGTGCCCTCTTCATTCAAGGACTCTTCCATTGTCAGAGTTCTGAAACTGGAAAGGGGAAAAACTTCAAATGCTAGATAGTGAACAATCACAGGAAACAGGAAGAACCACCATTTGACCATTTTTAGTCTCTAAATCAGTGCTGAAAGAAATCCAAAGAAAGGTTATTGTGGGACGCACACCCAGTGTTTGCATGCTCCACAAATTCAGTAGCGAGAGAAGTGGATGGCACACTCTGGGACCAAACTCCATCACACCCGCCCTTCCTTGTATCCCTGTTTCAATCAGAATCGATTTTAATATTAAAATCATTTTTAATGTATTTATTTCTATTTTTACCATGGTTTTTATAGTGTATTTATGTATGTTTATGTAAACCATTTACAGATCTTATGATATCAAGCGGTATATAAGCAGTTTAAATAAAGAAATGTATTAAACATACCAGTTTTTAAAAATTTGGGACACCATCTAGTTGGGACTATTACAGAGATCAAATGTATTTGATCAATATTTGTCAGATTTATGAAGAACATGCATGTTATAACAATAGCATGCTCTCACCCTAAGCTCTTTTATCACTGAAGACCCTCTTTACGTACACCTTTGCCAGTATGGCTGCCCTGCCTCTGCAGCTTCTCCCACACAAGTCCAGGTGAGCCACAAGTATTCTTGCTCACATGGTTTGTCTTCCTGTTTCGCCTTCATCACACAGAAGCAGTGAACCTCCCAAGAGGCTGGGCACTGCCTGCATGTTACATAAAGGAAGATGAGCCACAGGGGTGAAGGCTTTTACATGCCAGTGTGGAAACAAATGTAGCAACAGCCAACCAGGTAAAGGAATGCATAAGAAAAGGGGGCGAACTGAATCCAGGCTATTCAGAAACAGCATGATACTGTTTCTCTGGGACTGGATCATTTTAGAATTGGGGTGAGGCAAGGTGGAGAGAGACTGAATCCTACATGTATCAAGAATTCTCTGCTACATTCTCTGTAGGAAAGCTAGCACCTGAGGGAGAAAGCTTCCAGCTTCTAAATACAACTCAGATTGAATTTTTCCTTTAAGTTAATACCAATCAGATAACATTGGAAAAAATGTTAAATATCAATGTTGTTTTTCAATTGTTGCTTACGACAGTTAAAGAAGAAAAAGAAAAATGGGATGCAGATTTAAAGAGCTGGTTCACAATTTAACAGCAAACCTAAGACAAGCAGGGCCCACAACAAAATGTTGCACTGTGGAATGGTCCTGTTCAGGGTGCCAGCCATGCTCTCTTCCAGGATACACCATTTCATTCCACCTTGTCCCTTGTTCTCCATCTCTGCCACCACCACCACCACCACCACCACAATAAGCAGGCAATCCATGGCCAATGTTTCTTCCAGCACTTAGTACTAGGGGGCTTTCTTCCTAAAGATCTTTTGTTCTTCTGCAAATCTTTGGGTTTCCCCAAGCCTGCCGATACTTCCCTCTTCTGTGTGAATTCTGGCTACATAAGGATCCACACTTTGAGTTCATAACTAGTATATCAGATTTTACTTATGAGATTACAAGTGAAGAGTCGTGTTATCCAAGTTTTAAAATTTAACTTTACACATAAATGGGTATGTTTTTGCTGTAAGCTGCGTAATGATTTTTATTTATTTATTTTATTATATTTATAGCCCGCCTTTTTTCCTGCAAGGAACCCAAGGTGGCTTACATAATCCTCATCCTCCTCTCTATTTTATCCTCACAACAACCCTGTGAGGTAGGTTAGGCTGACAGGCAGTGACTGGCCCAAAGTCACCCAGTGAGTTTCATGGCCAAGCGGGGATTTGAACCTGGATCTCCTGAGTCCCAGACCAACACTCTCACCACTACGCCATACTGTCTAGTCTGAAGATACCAAAAAGTAAGCGGTCTAAAGCCATCCATTTTAGTTATCAAAACCTCATAAGAAATTACACAGTTATCATTCACCAGATCCTGGACAGAGAGTAATTGTTTTCTTCTGTTCCACACAGAAAGATCACCCAGATGTTGTGAATCGGGGAATGCAGCAGCACAATAACACTTAAGCCATTGTGATGCTCAATGGAAAGTGAAGCAATAGTTAAAAGTCAGGATAACAGTACAGGTAAGGATGACGACAAAGAAAAGGAATATAACATAAAGGTCAGGATAGTTAAGAGAGCAACCCTATGGACCTAGACAGCATCCCAGGGGCCATAGGATTGTGCAGGAAAACCACTCCAAGGTCACAGACAGAGCTCCAACCTCAAAAGGGTTTTCCTGATGTTGGAGCCCTCATTTTGGCTCCGCCCAATCACCACGGAATTTTCCACAGTGACTTCCTCTATGAGGTCAGAATTTTGACCTCATAGAGGGGGGAAATGGGAACTTCAGGGGTGTACTAGTGTGCAAGGAGGGAGTAGTCAATGGTCCTGGGGACCCTAAGCCTTCTAAGCCCCTAACCTCAAAAGCACGTCTAAATGTTTCCCTCCTATTACTGGCAATTGGAGGGAACTACCGTATTTTTCGCTCCATAGGACCATAAGACGCACTTACCATATGGTACAAAAATAAAATAAAATTTTAATCAACTGTTCCGCAGGGAATCAGCTGAGAGGCGGGGATTCCCCGCCCTGCCCAGGAGTCCTCTGCTCTTCCGGACCAGCAGAGGAAAGTAATAATAATAATAATAATAATAATAATATTTCTTTAAAAAAAAATTTAATCAGCTGTTCCGCAGGGAATCAGCTGAGAGGCGGGGGCTTCCCCTGCCCCGCCCAGGAGTCCTCCGCTCTTCCGGACCAGCAGAGGAAAGTAAAAAAAATAAATAAAAAAAATAAAAATTATTTTTTTAAAAAAATATAAATCAGCTGTTCCGCAGGGAATCAGCTGAGGGGCGGAGGCTTCCCCCGCCCTGCCCAGGAGTCCTCTGCTCTTCCGGACCAGCAGAGGAAAGTTAAAAAAAAAAAAAAAAATTAATTTTTTTTACACTATATTCGCTCCATAGGACGCACAGACATTTCCACCTAGTTTTTTGGGGGGGAAGTGCGTCTTATGGAGCGAAAAATACGGTATTCCCCCACCACCACCATCCTACCTCTTCACTTCCACCCTTTTGGCAAGCACCAACAGGATAAAGGAAGGAATGAAGCACTCCAATCTAGAAGTGCTCCACTGAGAGCATGGGATTGCCTTCTAAGTTTCTCAAGCCAGCAAACCTGAGTACTCATGAACCCTAGTACTCATGAAGGCATCTAGAAAAGTTAAGGCTTCCATTGTCCTGTTGGTTTTAGAAGAAGAAGTTGGCAAGATCATCCACCAGCCAAACATGTTTCACAGATAAAAATGAGTTATAATATGCACATGCAAATGATGTGTTGGTAGTTCTATGTTTAGAGTACAGATCTTACAGTAACAGGTTTCTTACATGAATCTGGCCAAGTGGACTCTGGTCCATGAAAACACTGTTTTTTCAACAGGCTAATATGGCTACCTCTCAAATACATTTCTTACCATAAAACTTATTTAAACCAGCAAAACTAGCTGCTCTTTCTTCAGAAAGCAGCCCTATTAACAAAGTACTTCACAGCAGGCAATATTTTCAGAGGACATTTGAGTATCATGTATACAGGTATATACACACAAAGCAACCTTATTTTGGGGGCGCATGTCTTTCCACGCCAGTCAATTTTGTGCTGCATTTTCCTAGTACAAAAAGCAATGTGCAAGGAAAAAGCACTATTCTTGACTCAATCCTTCACCACCCAGAACATGTACTTCAGATAAGATTGTTGAGAGGTAAAATTCATGGCTAGCTGCCCAAATCTCACCAGAAGTCAGACACTGAAATGTCATTGCATAACTGATGCAAGTTTTGCTAGTGAAGTCAAGAATGGCAAAACTGACATTAAATTACTATCTACACAACTCCTTGGAAGGGTAAGAATTTATTTTAAGTAAAGCTGCCAAACCTCTCTCGACAAAAGTGTAAGATACAGAAACATTATAACTATGGGTCATTTAAATAACTTACTGCATTGTGTGATTTTCTGGATATTAGAAGTTATACGTTGTGCTAACTGGTTAGGATCCCCAGCAGTGCCTGCGCTGTACGCCATGGCTGATTAGAATATCCACGAAGGTCATAGACGAAAGGTTCACAAGTAACACCACCTGAAAATATAGAAAGACGAGTTAATTTTTAAGAAGTTACACACCATAGAGAATCGCATTGTAAAATCTCAAAACATTCAAATTGTTGAGCTCCTTTAAGGGAGAGTAGGTTAAAATGTAATAAAATGTTGCTTATTTTTATGAGCAGCTTCAGACTTTGGTGGAAGAGACAGTGCGACCCGCAGGAAGGGCTGCACCAATCCTCTTACTGCAACGCCAACACATCTTGTAAAGGAAATTCTGCAAAGGGACTGCACAAGCTCTAGATCAGGGGTGAGCAACTTGAAGCATTCCAGAGGTTTTGGCATGCAACATCCCACACCATTGGCTATGGTGACTAGGGCTGATGGGAACTGTAGGCCAAAAACATCTGGAGGGGTACAAATAGCTCACCCCTGCTCTAAATGCAGAAACAGCTGCACCACTGACCTACTGCCCTTCCCCATTCACCAGCTTCACAACTAAGGGGGCTATCCGATGCATGTTTAGACAGAAAAAAGTCCTTCAACTTCCAGCATAGCTGGCTGGGGAATGCTGGGAGTTGTAGGATTTTTTTCTGTCTAAACATGCATAAGATTGCACCCTTAGGCTGCAATCATATAGATGCTTACCTTGGTATATGTCTCATTGAACTCAATGGGCCTTACTTCTGAGTAGACACATACAGGATTGTGCTGTAACACAGCATGCATGTACTTTGCATCTGAGTATCAGTACTCAGTACTTTGGGTACTGATTTGGGTATCAGTACCCAAATATAAGACATTTTGCAAGAAGCTGCACCATAGCCCCATTCAGGCATTTAATTTCATGTCTTCTCTATTGTGAGTGGGGACTGGGGAGAGCAGGACCTCATTCATTAGCCCCACCTCGTCGTGCCACAGTGCACGGTTCTGCAGACCTCCACATGTTGCCAGGTGAACTTTTGCAGCAGGGAGCTTGCTGTACTCCAGTAGGCCCATGTGACTCAGAACTCAGCATAATCAGAGTTCTAAATCATGCAGGGACCCTAACAGGTACAGAAGGCTCCCAGATGCATGAGCTCCCCTTCCAACGCATGGGAGAAGTGATGAGTATGCAAAGCCAGCAAGCAGCACCCCACTCCCCCTCGTTATGTGATTTGTATCATGTGCGATTTGAACACCCAGATAGGGCTGATATTTTTATACTATACAGGACATAACAGTCCTGTGAGGGTACCATAACTGCAAGTTCCACCAAATTTAATAGGAGTTACACCCAAGTAAGTGCACACAAGTCTGTAGCCATCACTAATGTGCTCCAAGTGAAGAGCATAAACAATGTTTGCATTTCAGAGTCATTTTGGTTGTCACAGGCATCCCCACTTTGTGGGAGTAAGTCTCATTTAACTCCATGCGGCTCATGTCTGAGTCGCTCAGAACTCAAGAGCATCTCTGGACATCCCTCCGTTCAGTGAACGTTCTAGCTGCCATCAAGGCAGCTGTCTGTGGGAAGAACCAAGTAGCAGAAGCAGTCCTGACTTCCTGACATGGACACTTTGTGACGCCTGGATTTGGTCTGGGGGGACTGGAAGAGTTGAACAGGCGCTTCCAGTGGGGAGGACTGCTCCCCGAGGCAGCCAGAACGTGAGTACACACTAGTTCCTTTCATGCGTAGAACACATGGAAGGGCTCCACATGATTAAAGGGGCAGGGAGATCACACTGCTGCTGCAGCCCCTGAGGTCATGTATCTCCCTGCCTGTCAATGTCTGCATGTTGAGCATGGAGATCTACAGAAGGATAGTCTACATCTGTAGATCTCTACAGATGTAGGCATCCACTGGAGATGGAACCTTGATGGTGCAGGCCAGGGTACCAGCTCTTGTAGATGTCTCCGTGTGTTGGCTTTCCACACCCCTGCAGACATCTGTGTTCAAAACATGGACATCAGGGGCGCTGTACAACCTTGAGGGCAGGATGAGCAGTGCAGCCCCACTGCTCCATTGTGTGGCACCTCTTCCCACACGTAATGCATAATGGGGGCTATTACGTTAGGAGCATGTTCCTGTCTACTAGGATGGAAGATCTACCTATGGAAGCCCACCTCCACCAAGACGGAAAACAACCTTGCTGAAACATGTTGGTCAGCCATCTTGACCAACATAAATCACTTTGACAACTTCTTGTTTCAAAGCAGTATATGAATATTCTAAATACATAAAATAGTTAAAGAACAAGCTGGGGGAAATTCCAGGAAGATAGGAAGACAACGGGGGCATTCTACTCATGCAGTCCTCTACCCAGGTATGGAGAAGTAGTCAAGCCCAGAAGAAATTAAGAGCAGGAGGCCCAACGGAAAACCATGCTTAGGGCAATGCCTTGGGTTACCCTCAGCAGAGCTGCTTCCCTTGAAGCAGTTTTCAAGCTGCTGCGTTCAATACTATTTTTAAGTATCCTTTCAATTCCTTTCACTGCAAAACCTTCTTCTACAACTGGTGGAACTTCCTCTTCTCCTTTCAATCTGTGAAACTTTCTACATGGTTGACTTCTGAGAGATCCTGAGGGTGGCTGGGTGACCAGCCAGATGGGCGATTAACAAATGTAATAAATAAATAAATAAATAAATAAAATCCTGAAGTGTCTCATAGTCTCACCGAGCTTCTACAGCCATTGGTACTACTGAATAAAGACAGTTAACTGTTCACGGAAGAAAACCTACTAGGGCTGATCTATGCAGGCATGGGATTTTCCTCCCCTGTAATAAAATCTACTGCCCAACTTTGAGATTGCTGTGCAAAATAAAAATCGATAAGAAACCCACTCAGCACGAGGGTAAAGCCAAACAAAAGAAGCAAACTTGGAATAGAGGTAGGCAGTTATTCTTCCCTAAGATCATTTTTGTAACACCTTTCAGTGGAGCCTGAGTGCCCAAAGCACAACATTTCAGGATTCTCAGCATCAGTGAGGTGCAATAATCACAGGCACATCGCAGCCACAATGAATTGATTAGGATGCAAGGCATACTAACACATATCACTTTTACAGAACAAAAGTGATACTTGTAGTGCTACATTTAGGGTGTCCCTACCTAAATTGCAATTTTGCAACAATAACAGATGGGTAAACTCTGCCCTCTCAAATGTTTTCTTCAAGGTTTGTTTACACAGTCGGTTATCCCAAGGCCCCTTTGAATCAGATTTTATTTTGGAAAAAAATGTACCCTACCAGGCAGATCCTAAAAACTTCACACTGCATCTTCATTAAAAAAAAAGAAAAGAAAGGAAGCTGAAACCACACATGCACCTCCCCTCCACCCAGAGTTTTGTAGTTTGTTAAAGACAACCAAAAGCAGGCCTTAGGAAGCTGCTTTTGGTTGTCTTTAACAAACTACAAAACTCTGGGTGGAGGGGAGGTGCATGTGTGGTTTCAGCTTCCTTTTTTTTTTTTTTTAAATGAAGATGCAGTGTGAAGTTTTTAGGATCTGCCTGGTAGGGTACATTTTTTTCCAAAATAAAATCTGATTTAAACAGAAGAATAGTAGACAAGGGGGCTGATTCACTCTGTCTCCTTTCATCTTTTTTCTGCACAAGAACAAAAGAGCAGCAATGCTGGATCAGACCAAGGACCTACCTAGGCCAGCATTCTGTTTGCACAGAGGCCAACCAGATACCTATGGGAGACAAGCAAGACATGAGGGCAACAGCACCTTCCTGCCCATATTCCCCAGCAACTGGTATATTGCCTTTGATATTGGAAGTAATATAGATCCATCATGACCAGCAGCCTTTAATAGCCTTCTCCTCCATGAATTTGTCTAATCCCCTTTTGAGGACACCCAACTTGGTGCCATCACTACATCTTGCGGGCAACGAACTCTGTAGCTTAACTACATGCAGTGTGAAGAAGTACTTCCTCTTTGCCTGCCCCAAGCAATGTCCCCAGCTGCTTTTCTCTCCCAGCAGAAGGGGGTGGGGGAGAGAGAGAGAGACAGGGTTCAGTTTCTTTCAAAATGCACCAATAATTACAACATTGAAGGGCAGTCGTATTTTTAGCCCTTGAGCGCCCCAATGCATATTATACTGTATCTTTCCATAAGTGACAGGGCAGTTAGAATAACCCAAATGGCAAAGCAGAAAAGAACTACTTAGACAAGGGTCATTACAATGGTTGAATGACCTGAACATTACAATATATCTTAGAGCAGGCTTCCCCAACCTGGTGCTCTCCAGATGTGCCATGGCTGGCTGGGTGATGCCAGGAATTGTTGCCCAACAACACACCTGGAGGACACCAAGTTGGGGAAGGCTGTCCTAGAGCTTCCTTAGCAAATTTACACAAGGGATAAGCTACAGTAGCAGCTGCCACCACACATCATGTGGTCTCCTTGCTTGACTGTACCCTGCATGCATACATGCACATACATATATATATACACACATTCATTTAGCCCCAATAGACTATTTCCATTCATCATCTGAAGGCCTTTAGCGGGGGAAGGGGGGGAACCAAACACCAAGCCCTGTGATTCCTTATCCTTATCACATGATGGTTGCACCCAGAGGAGGGAGGCGCCAAGGACAGGCCAGAAAGGAAGGCTTGTTTTCCATGCCCGGATGGCATCATGTGCTTCCATCATCTCTCAGAGGCACACACCCATCCACAACCATCTCCCTTCGCACACACAGCCAGCCGCGCCTGCTGCGAACACACACCTCAGCGCGAATGGACTGGAGGTAGCGCTCGCTTCCCCCCACCCATTACTGGGCAGGACGGCAGGACGGCGTGACACATTCCGGAATGTCGCGAAACGAAATGCAGGAAAAGCAGGAGTCCACTCCGAGTCCAAGGCAGGCAGAGGATAATAACTCGGGGGAAGAGAAGAGTGCCGAGCACGGCTCGTTTGCTCTGGCGCCAGCAGCGCGGGCAAGAGGGGCGCAGTTTTGGACAGGCTTCTGACTGTGTGGATGCTTCGGGTGGCCGCGAGCGCCGCGCAATCTTGCCCACTCGCAAGCCCCGGGGCCTGCCCGGGGAATGCGGAACTGCCACCCACCCCGCAGCCGGCGCGGCAAGCTCAACCAGCGTTCAAGTTGGGACTAAGCAGGGTCAGGCCTGGTTATTACCTGGATGGGAGACCCCTCCTCTAGTTTCCTGCATTGAGCAGGGAGTTGGACTCGATAGCCTTGTAGGCTCCTTCCAACTCTATGATCTATGAAATCTATGAAAAAAAAACCCCCGCCTCCCTCGGCCCAAACAGAAAGAGACATACAGAGAGGGGAAGGGGGCGGGGGGCACGGCTGCCTGCCCTTGGTTGGTTCCAAGCTGACTCAGCGCTCCGGGCGACGGCAGCAGCTCTGCGCCAGGGCAGCACCCACCGGAGCCCTGCCACGCACACAACCCAGTAAGGGAGAGGGCCAAAGGGACCCCCTTTGAGCGCTCCCGGCGCTCCTTACCCAAAGCCAGCAGCTTTGGCCTCTCCGCGCGTCCCAGCAGGACGAAGGCGGGCGGGTTCCGGGCTTGGTCTAGCTACCGCTCAGCTGATCCACGAGAGGCGGACGCTCCTCTCGACCCAACCCAGTTGCTGCAGCAGCTCCCGGAAAGGATGGGCGGGACGCTGCCTCTCGGCCCCGCCTTCTCTCCCTTCCCCTCCTCCGCTTCCTTTCGAAACGGCGCCTTAGTTACACAGTTGAGGTCTCGCTTCTGCGCTAAAATTAAGCAGCATCCAAACGCGTGCACGAGTAGATTGCTCACGTGTGTAGCGGAGTGGTTCTGCATGATACGTCTGGGCCAGCGTCCAAGTCAAAAATCATTCACAAACGACGGGGGAGGGGCTTGCAGTACAATCCGTGCCTACTCAGAAGTATGCCCCTTACTCCCTGGTATAAGACTACCCTCTTGTGTAACTGACCTGCCTTTTAATATGAAGCACTCTAACTCAGTCTAAGCACGTACAACTGAACCAACCAGATTTTATTTATTATTTGTTATAATACTTTTATATCACACTCTATATTAAAATCCCTACATGGTTCACAATATATTTATTTACTATACTACGGGTTCTGACTTCCCTGCTTCCTCTTCCCTCCCTCTGCTGTTTCGCCTGGGTAGAATTGTAAATTGTAAGCTTGTAGGGCAGGGGTGAGTAGTGAATGGTAGTACCTCCTGTCAAATCACCCCCCCTCACCCCCCTGAATGATTTATGGCCATGATTTATGGCCCTTAAGCCCAGCCCCACCGGAAGACCCGCCTCAACCGGAAGACCCACCTCCGGAAGATCTGGTCAGGTGACCGGGGGGTCACCTGATGGGGGTCATGTGACCCCTCTACGAACTCACCTGACCCCCCGCGGACCAATAGGGAGCGGTTTTAGACCCCTGGCATGCACAGGAACAAAGATGGCCGCAGGCCATCTCCGGCCCCTCTCCGGGTTGGTCCAGCGGGGTCATGTGACCCCTCTACGAACTCACCTGACCACCGCGGACCAATAGGGAGCGGTTTTAGACCCCTGACGCCCCCCAGAAAGGAGGTGGTCCCGGCCACCACCGACCCCTCTCCGGATTGGCCCGGGGGGGGGCATGTGACCCCTCTACGAACTCACCTGACCGCCGCGGACCAATAGGAAATGGTTTTAGAGGCCTGACGCACGCAGGGTCCCTGTAGAAAAACGACCTTTCCCACCAGGCGGGGCAGAACAGGGTCAGATCGAGGCAGCCTTCTCCCTTGCCCGGGCAAGTTCCCCAGCACAGACGGCATGTTTTGGCAGTACAACCCCGCTGCTGTGAACCAGAACAGCCAAACAGAGTCTACCGCTACACCTCCAATGGATGCAGAATCTACCCCCAAAAAGCGGTATATCAGTTCTGAAGATAGTTCTGATGAAGTTTCTCGATCACCTAAAAAAATGCAAACAGAGATGCAAACAGAGGAGACTACTAAACACCGAATGTGGCACAGCCTCTTGGAAGTGGTAGCAGCCGAGAACCTTGTTGAACTTGCACAGGTAAAGAAAAAGAAGGAATGAGGGGGGGGTTTTTTTGGTGTGGGGGCGAATAGAGGAAAATGGTAACAGGGCCCGAAGTATTTTCAATAGAAGGTTTTGTCTATTTCTAGGGAGAGACAGCAAAGAACGAAGAAAGCAGAAGATGGTGGAATGACCGCAGCAGCTGAGCAAGTGGATAACAGGCGCCATCTTCACAAGTGCATTTGCAAAAGGGAAGGTGGATCTTTTTGTTTGTGAGGCCTGACCAGAGATTTAAACAGCAATCAGCTCTCACCACACACCGAAGAATACACATAAGAATCAGAAACTCTCAGTGACCTTCACAGCTTGCCACTGACGGACGCAGCCAACCCCCCCTCCCCCCCCCACACACCAACCTTGTGAGGATAAAAGAGAGAAGACAACAGAGCCTGTATGGTACCATCTTTATTCTGCTTTTACAGTTGTAAGAAAATCTTTATAGTTTCTGTTTTTAATCACTTTCATGACATGATTTAAAAATACACGGTCAGAGCTTTTAAGACATTTATTTAATTGTTTAAGTGCCTTGTGCGACCTGCCAACCTTGGTGACCGTTATTAATACCGTGTCCACACAATTCTGGGTCAGAGCAAGACAATTAAAACTGTAAGCAATCAGAGTGACAATGTGCAAGATGCTTTTAAAACATATCTTCCCACATACAATTCTCAGCTTTCTAGAGATGATGCTATTGGTCCATGTCAAACACTCGTGCGAAGACACCCCTTGCTCTTGAATTTGGCAACCCAGACAGGTCTCCTTCGCATATTGCATTAAACAATATCTCAGGACGCCAAAAACGGTTGCCCTGACGATACAAAGCATAGCCCTCCGCGATTTCCGGGGTGAAGAGCAATCTATTTCCCCAGCTTGCAGACCAAGGATACTTTTAAGGACCGTGCTGCTTGGCTGATCCATTGCCAACTCTGCAGAATCCTAAAAAAGAATATAAAGGAAAGGTTTAGACCATGCGTTTATTTCTGTCTTTTAATACAAGATGCTACAGATAATCACACAACCTCTGGCTGAATGTTTTCAGTCATGCTCCACAGCATTGCTGCGGTCAGTCCACCATCTTCTGCTTCTTCGTTATTTGCTGTCTCTCCCTAGAAATAGACAAAACCTTCTATTGAAATACTTCTGGGCCCTGTTACCATTTTCCTCTATTCGCCCCCCCCCACCAAAAACACCCCCCCCTCATTCCTTCTTTTTCTTTACCTGTGCAAGTTCAACAAGGTTCTCGGCTGCTACCACTTCCAAGAGGCTGTGCCACATTCGGTGTTTAGTAGTCTCCTCTGTTTGCATCTCTGTTTGCATTTTTTTAGGTGATCGAGAAACTTCATCAGAACTATCTTCAGAACTGATATACCGCTTTTTGGGGGTAGATTCTGCATCCATTGGAGGTGTAGCGGTAGACTCTGTTGGCTGTTCTGGTTCACAGCAGCGGGGTTGTACTGCCAAAACATGCCGTCTGTGCTGGGGAACTTGCCCGGGCAAGGAGAAGGCTGCCTCGATCTGACCCTGTTCTGCCCCGCCTGGTGGGAAAGGTCGTTTTTCTACAGGGACCCTGCGTGCGTCAGGCCTCTAAAACCATTTCCTATTGGTCCGCGGCGGTCAGGTGAGTTCGTAGAGGGGTCACATGCCCCCCCCTGGGCCAATCCGGAGAGGGGTCGGTGGTGGCCGGGACCACCTCCTTTCTGGGGGGCGTCAGGGGTCTAAAACTGCTCCCTATTGGTCCGCGGTGGTCAGGTGAGTTCGTAGAGGGGTCACATGACCCTGCTGGACCAACCCGGAGAGGGGCCGGAGATGGCCTGCGGCCATCTTTGTTCCTGTGCATGCCAGGGGTCTAAAACCGCTCCCTATTGGTCCGCGGGGGTCAGGTGAGTTCGTAGAGGGGTCACATGACCCCCATCAGGTGACCCCCGGTCACCTGACCAGATCTTCCGGAGGTGGGTCTTCCGGTTGAGGCGGGTCTTGGTTGGTTGAGGCGGGTCTTCCGGTGGGGCTGGGCTAAGGGCCATAAATCATGGCCATAAATCATTCAGGGGGGTGAGGGGGGGTGATTTGACAGGAGGTACTACCATTCACTACTGGGGTGGGGAACGGGTGGCCCTCTAAATGTTGTGGGACTGCAACTTCCATCAGCCCTAGCCAGCAGAGCCGATAGTGAGGGGTGATGGCAGTTGCAGTCCCACAACATCTGGAGGGTCACACCTGGGACAGTCGACTCTCCACTTGTAGTCATAACTGTTGTGTTATGTATCACTTCACCAGCTGTAGCACACTGTTTACACATGGAAAGAACAGAATGGCTGTAAACAAGTTTGTTATGTCTTGCTGGTGTTCTCGAGCAAGTGGAACAGAGGAGATACTAACACGGTTTTGGATGTGTAGAGCCGTGAACTTGTAACTGGTAAGATTAGAAAGAGAAGGAATGAGGGGGGGGTGTTTTTTGTGGGGGGGCGAATGAGGCTGAGGAAATGGTACAGGCCCAGAAGTATTCAATAGAAGGTTTGTCTATTTCAGGGAGAACACGAAGGAGAGTGAAGAGGTGGACACGCGCAAAGCGGAAGAAGTGGATTACAGGTAGGCTGGGCGGCATCTTCACAACACGCTGCACGCTGCGAAAAGGGGGGAGCTGAGATCTGGAAGATCTGTGTGTGGAATAACAGGCCTCTGCTAGCACACAGACAGGATTTTAAATCTCCCATGCGCATATGCACTCTGCTGCTCACGCACACACGCACCAACAATAACAACATAAGAAGAGCCCTGCTGGATCAGACCAATCTAGTCCAGCATTCCATTCACACAGTTGCCAACCAGCTGCCCACGGGACACCCACAAACAGGACATGAGTGCAACAGCACCCTCCCACCCATGTTCCCCAGCAACTGGAGTACATAGGGTAGCATATAGCCAATCAGAACTAGTAGCCCTTGATAGCCTTCTCCTGCATGAATCTGTCCAATCCCTTTTTAAAGCCCTCCAAATTGGTGGCCATCACTACATCTTGTGGAAGTGAATTCCATAGTTTAACGATGTGCTATGTGAAGAAGTACTTCCTTTTATCTGTCCTGAACCTCCCACCATTCAGTTTCATGGGATGACCCCACTGGGTTCTAGTATTATGAGAGAGAGAGAGAGAGAGAGAGAGAGAGAGAGATCTCCTTATCCACTTTCTCCACACCATACATAATTCTGTACACCTCTATGATGTCTCCCCTTACTCGCCTTTTTTCTAAGCTAAACAATTCCAGATGTTGTCATTTTTTTCCTCATAGGGGAGTTGCTCCAGCCCCTTGAATATTTTAGTTGCCCTCCTCTGCACCTTTTCCAACTCTACGACTATCCTTTTTTAGGTGTGATGGCCGGAATGGTACACAGTATTCCAAGTGTGGTCGCACCAAAGCTTTGTATAAGGGCAGTATGATCTTGGCAGTTTTATTTTCAATTCCTTTCCTAATTATGCCCAACATGGAATTTGCCTTTTTCACAGCCCCTGCGCACTGGTTGACATTTTCATTGAGCTGTCCACCACAGCCTCAAGATCTCTTTCTTGATTAGTCACTGCTAGCTCAGATCAGATCCCATCAGTGTATACCTGAAGCTGGGATCTTTTGCCCCAATGTGCATCACTTTACATTTTCTTACATTAAACTGCATTTTGCCCTTTTAATGCGAATTCTCCAAGATTTGGTTTTAATTAAATACTTTTATCATTGTTTTAACTGGTCCTACAGTAGAAGCAGTGGTGGCTCATTGCCAGTCCGACTGGTAGGGCAGAAAGCAGGTCACCAGAGGTGGAGCCAGGATCAGCAGAGGCGGGGCCAACATTGTGCAGAGGAGCTTTTAAAGATATAGAAGTTGGCCAGTCAGCCATCCGGCACAGGGTTTTTAAAGAAGACATTACATTGTGCAATTGCAAATGCTTTATAAGCCAGTTTATGATTTTTCCAGACTCTCAAATAAACTATAAGCCACTTAATTATTTTTCCAGACTCACAAATGAATTATAAGCCACTTAATTATTTTTCCAGATTCCCAAATGAATTATAAGTCATCTTACTTTTTCCCTAGTCTCATGAAAGCATTGTAAGCCAGCCCATGACTTTTCCAGACAAAAACATTATAAACCAGTTTATGATTTTTCCAATCTGACAAAAGCACTGGGAACCAGTTTATGATTTTCTCCAATCTGACAAAAGCATTATAAAACAGTTTATGATTTCTCCAATCTGACAAAAGCATTACAAGCCAGTTTATGATTTCTCCAATCTGACAAAATCCTTATAAGCCAGTTTATGATATTTCCAATCTGACAAAAGCATTATAAACTAGACTCACAAATGAATTATATACCCCTATCCCTACCCTATTTAAACAAGTTTACATACCGGGATTGTACTGGGCTGACCTGACTCCTCAAAGTAAACAGAGAAATAGCAAAGAAATAAACAAACACACACCCAAAGAAATAAACACACACGCTCTCTCACTCATCCCTATCCTTTTCTGCCTCTTTTCCAAGTTTGATTGGCTTGGCTCAGCCAATGAGCGAGTCAGCAATGTACCCCTAGGTGACCACTCCATTGCCCAAAAGACCCCATCCCTTGTGGAAGGAAGGCATGTTCTCCTATTGGCTACAGCCAATTTGGTTTTAATAATAATAATGATGATGATGATGATGATGATGATGATGTCCCCCTCTTACCCAGGGGAGTTCACCGTGCTGGGCACCCTTAAAAAGACTTTCCTAAGTGAGGGAAGGGTCTGCACATGCACAGTTCTTGGAATGACGCTGCCGTGCTGAACCAGGAGCTCCTGGTCCAAGCACTGCTGCTGCAGCAGCAGCAGCCGCTGACCTTCGCAGTGGGAAGCTGGTGGTGGTGCAGAATGTTTTTGAAAGGCAGAATGAATGGCAGGAGCAGGGTCGTGGTGGCGCATGGCAGTGGCAAGCTTGCACACCTCCAGCCCCTTAATTGGAACCACCCAAGTGGAAGGGTGGCATACAAATCTTCTTAATTGTAGAATCGTAAATACCTCCACTGCTTCTGAAAAGCAAATTCTATTAACTTCACTGTAGGAAGTGTCTGATGTGGCCTAACACAGGGGTGTTAAATGGGGGAAAGGGCCAAATTCTTCATCCCACGGGTGGTTGGAAGCAGCATCCATAATTGTTCTCAGAAAAGGAAAATTCCACCTTTTGTGCCCCCCCCCCCTTTTTACCAGCTTGGATACTATTTGTCTTTGTGATTGTGGCTTCTTTTATACTGTCTTTTATTGTTTTATATTATTTTTATTAGCTGCCTTGGTTAATCTTTTGTGACAGAAAGGTGGGGTAACATATATTTAATAAATAAGAGAGTCAAATAAAGAAGGGATATCAGTGCAACTCTATCCAAAAGACAAGATCTACTCTGCATCCTCCAGGACCAAAGTGCTGATCCAGCTCAGTGATTATAGTCCTAGGACTGAGATCCTAGAAGCCCATTCCTACTGAAAGCACTGCTTGTAATCCATGGACAGCACAATCCCATGCCTTTTTACTCTGAAGTAAGTATGTTCAATGGGGCTTCCTCTAAGGCACTGTTCTCCAACCTTGGGTCCCCAGATGTTTTTGGCCTACAACTCCCAGCATGCCCCAGCCAGCTACGCTGCTGGGAGTTGTAGGCCAAAAACATCTGGGGACCCAAGGTTGGAGAACACTGCTCTAAGGTAAATGTGCATAGGATTGCAGCCTAAATTGCACTTTCCTGGGCTGAAGGGGGGCTTTCCATTCTGCAGGATGGGTAAACAGAAGTTGGTCATGGGTTGATCACCTTCACAAAAAACAAAGGCAGCCATGTTGGCCATAAGAAAAATTCCAAAATCCGGACTTCCGGGTGAGGTTTTTCGGCAGGCAGACGCTCTCGGAAGACGGGAGGCTGATAGCGGTAAAGAACCAGCTGGAAGAAATTTCAGCTGACATAAATCACCCCAGTTTATTGGGGAGAACGAAGAGATTAACCACAGACACCCCGGGCGATCGGTATTTGTGTATTCACTGTTTAAGCGAAGGCTTGTTCAGTGGAGACACTACACCGGTCAGGGGGGGTGGAATTTACATCTTGCTCAGACCGCTAATCAGAGCTTTAAAAGACACTTAGCCTGCAAAAAATCTTCATTTCCCAATGATTTATGGATTACAAACTATCTATGACGAAGGGAGTTTCCTACTACAGCAATTAAGGACTATATTATGGTGAGATAATTCCTTTTTTCCGGGACTAAAAATAAGGGAGGTTGCAAAGAACACAAGACGCTGGAGGCTTTAATGGCTAAAAAATTCGGGCAAAAAGTTAATTAAGGAGAAGAAGAAGAAAGGAGGTATTCTATTATGACTATCCTTTCTCACTATTTGCATTTTTAATAATTTTATTATTGACGAAAGTTTGGCTGTGAAAAAGTTGCTAGAAAAGAGATGGCTGCTGTGGGATTGTTGCTGGATGTTTTGGTTATGATTTATGAGTTCCATAACAACCAGATAAGAAGTCTAAGCCTGCTGTGTTAGAGACGTGATTCAAGAGGCCTTGAAATCTGAGCTTTTACTAGAGGAGGGTTTTTCCCCCCCCTTCTCTTCCTCACTTTTTCTTTTTCTTTTTTTAAACTTGGCTCTTCGATTGTATTATACAATGGCTGCGAAAAAAGGTTCAGGAAGTAGGAAAGCATCTCTGGATCTAGGTTCAGATAAGATGGTTACGCCAGAGTTACTTCAGAATTTATTTGAAGAGTTGGGAAATAAACTGGACAGTGGGATGGATAAGATGGAAAACAGGATTAATGCCTTTGAGCAAAGTATGGATGAAAAGATCTTGAAAATGAAAATGGATATGACTGATGCAGTTAAAAAACTAGATGGGTCAGTAAAGCAAATCTCGGGTGAGGTTAAACAGATTGCTGATAAAGTTGAAATATTAGAGAATAAAACTGAAGTGATAACCAGAGAAGTTGAAGGGGAGCTAGATCACATGTCCTTACTGGAATTGAGAGCAAATGAACACTGTCTGAGATTTAGAAATATCCCAGAGAAGGAAGAAGAGGATACTAGAGATAGAATGATTAAAATTTTGGCGGATTTTCTGGCCTTGGATGAAGGAGATATGGAAATAGAGCTTGACAAGATTTATAGAGTTAACTCTGCCTATGCCAGAAATAAAGGAGTACCAAGAGACATCATGGTTCATTTTGTTAGGAAGAACACAAGGGATCAGGTTCTTCAAAAACATTTTGCTACAGGATTGAAGGAGGAGGATAATTCTATAATTGTTCTGAAAAAAGTACCTATTAGATTTTTACGTAAACGGAAAGATTATGCCTTTTTGACTGTACTGCTGAAACAGAAAAAGATTGCTTTTCGTTGGGAGATTCCAGAAGGTGTGGTTTTTTCCTTCAAAGATCAGAGATTCAAGCTGAATTCAGTTCAAAAAGCCAGAGATTTCCTAGAAAGATTTAAAAGAGATTTTGAGGAGATGAAACGGAGAGAAGAAAGGATGGCCTTGGCCACAGGCACAGATTAAGATTAATATATATATGTATATTTTAAATTTCTACTGATTATGGATTACAAATGTTTAACATGGAATATTAATGGTGCAAATGCCCCTCAAAAGAGGAAAAAAGTATTTTACTATTTGAAAAAATTAAAGCAAGACATCATTTGTTTACAAGAGACTCATATCAAGATAAAAGATATAAAGTATTTGGTCTATAAAACATTAGGTGAAGAATTTATCTCGGCACATGCTAAAAAGAAAAATGGAGTTGTTTTGTATATTAAATCCCATTTAAAACCAAAATTAGTATTTGCTGATGAACAAGGTAGATTTGTGGGAGTAGAAGTCAACTTAAATGGATTTAAGGCAATGGTGGTGGGAATTTATGCACCTAACCAAGATAAAGCGGTGTTTTATAAGAAGCTTATGGATATTCTAATGGATTTATCATATGAAAGTTGGTGTTTGATGGGAGACTGGAATGGGGTCATGCTTCCACAAATGGACAGAACTTCAGAAAGAAATATTACAAGGTATCAAGGAAAACTCCCAAAAAGCCTTTTTGATCTGATGGAAAATCTGAGACTGGTGGACTTATGGAGGCAAAAGAATGGTGATTCAAGGGAATATACTTATTTTTCTGAGAGACACAGATCATTTTCAAGAATAGATATGTTCCTGACAACTAAAGACTTTGTTACTAAAACTTCTAAAATAGAGATTTTACCAAAGACTTTCTCGGATCATAATCCTGTGACTATGGTTTGCAAAAGAAAATCCACTGTTTTTAGATGGAGATTAAATGAAACGTTATTACAAAATACAGCTGTGTTGGAAGATTGTAAAAAGAAACTAAAAGAATTTTTTGAAATTAACTTAGATAAGGGTACAGATCTGAGAATGGTTTGGGATGCAAGTAAAGCTTTTATTAGAGGTTATTTTATACAATATAATACTCAACTTAAGGCCAAGAGACAAGAGAAAATGCAAAAAATTCTGGAGGAAATAAAAAAGAAGGAGGAAGAATTAAAGATCTCTCCAGGAAACTCAAATATTTTCCAACAGATTAAAATGTTGCAACAACAGTTATCTATGGTAACAACAAGAGAAATGGAAATAAAATTGAATTATATGAAACAGAGGAACTTTGAATTTGCAAACAAACCTGGGAGATGGTTGGCTTATAGATTGCGAAAAGAAAGAGAAAAGAAAATGATAATAAAAGTACAAGAGGGCGATAAAGTATTAACAGACAATAAGGAGATACAAAAATCATTTTACTATTATTATTCGAATTTATATAAAGGACATAATGTTTCATCAGAAAAAATAGATGAATATATTGAAAAACAAAAGTTACCTAAGATTACAGAGGAACAGAGACATATTATGAATGGTCCTATAACAATAAGTGAATTGGTGGGTGCTATAAAAAAAATTAAACCAGGAAAGGCGCCAGGACCGGATGGACTTTCTGGTAAATACTATCAGAGATTTGAAGATGAACTCATACAACCTTTACAAAAAACGATGAATTCTATTTTGCAAGGAGGCCGGATGCCGGAGACATGGAAAGAGGCAAATATAACATTAATACCTAAAGAGGGACAAGACTTAACCTTAACAAGAAATTATAGACCAATATCATTACTGAATAATGACTACAAGCTGTTTACAATGATATTGGCGGAAAGATTAAAAATAATTCTTCAAGAATTTATTCATGAAGATCAATGTGGTTTTTTACCTAAAAGACAGCTGAGGGATAATGTTAGAACAGTCTTAGATATTTTGGAATACTTGGAAAAGCATAATGAAAAACATGCTGCATTGATTTTCTTAGATGCAGAGAAAGCGTTTGACAATTTAAATTGGGGGTTTCTATTTAAAGTACTGAAGGAAATGGATTTTGGAGAGAACTTTATAAAATGGATAAAGTCAATTTATACTTCACAAACAGCACAAATAATTGTCAATGGCGATATGACGAAACCGTGTGGAATACATAGAGGAACAAGACAAGGTTGCCCATTATCACCTTTGTTGTTTATTCTTGTGCTTGAAATATTGAACAGAGATATAAGACAAGATGATAGAATTGGAGGCATAAAAATTAAAAAAGAGTCTTATAAGCTGAGAGCTTTCGCAGATGATTTGGTGTTAACTTTGGAAGATCCTCTGAAAGGAATAGAAACGTTAATGGTTAAATTGAAGGAGTTTGGTGCTGTAGCTGGTTTTAAGGTTAATAAACTAAAGACAAAGATATTAACAAAAAATATGAAAATTCAAGATCAAATAAAATTGTCAAATAAATCAGGTTTTAAGGTTGAAAAGAAAGTAAAGTATTTAGGTATCACATTAACAAATAAGAACTGTATGTTGTTTCAAAATAATTATGTAAAGTCTTGGAATGAAATGAAAAAAGATTTAGAAAGATGGGATAAAGCTCAATTGTCACTTTTGGGGAGAATAGCCACAATCAAGATGAATGTATTACCTAGAATGTTGTTTTTGTTTCAGACTATTCCTATTGTGACATCGCAAATATCATTTAAACAATGGCAGAAGGATATATCTAGATTTGTATGGCAAGGGAAAAAGCCACGGGTTAAGTTTAAGATTTTACAGGATGCAAAAGAAAGAGGGGGGTTGGGTCTACCTGACCTGAAGTTATATTTTGCTGCTTGTTGTTTAGTATGGATCAAAGAATGGGTTTTGTTGAAAAATAGTCGATTATTAGATTTAGAGGGATATGATTTGAGATTTGGATGGCATGGGTACATGTGGTATGATAAAGTTAAAGTGAATGTAGAATTTAATAATCACTGTGTTAGAAGTGCCATTTTGAAAATTTGGAATAAATATAAACCTAGGTTTTGTCAGAGAGTACCATTGTGGCTATCAGCACAAGAAGCCCATCATAGAAGAGAAATGTTAAGTAAATACAGTTGGTTGACATATCGTGATTTGCTGAATTTTTCACAAGATGAATGTAAAATAAAATCAAGAGAAGAACTGATAAAAGAAGGTCATACATGTCAATGGTTCTCCTATTTACAGATGGTAGAAAGGTTTAAAGTTGATAAAAGGTTGTATGATTTTGAACAGAGGGTATCTGACTTTGAAAGGGAATTATGTCTAAATGATGAACATCTTATTTCAAGAATGTATAAGCTTTTGTTGAAATTTGAAACTGAGGAAGAGCAAGTGAAGGAATGTATGATAAAATGGGCTCAAAATTTTGGTTATAATATACTAATGACACAATGGGAAAATATGTGGTTAAAAGGTTTGAAATTTACTTTATGCTCTAGTCTTAAAGAGAATTTTTATAAGATGATGTATCGTTGGTACTTGTCGCCGGAGAAATTGGCTAGAATGTATAGCGGTGCATCAGATATATGTTGGAAATGTGAACAACAGGAAGGAACCTTTTATCATATGTGGTGGACATGTAAGAAAGCTAAAAGTTTTTGGGTTGAAATTCATTTATTAATGCAAAAGATTTTAAGGATTACTTTTCAATTGAAACCAGAGGCTTTTCTATTGGGAATAATGGACAGTCAGCTAGAAGGAAGATATGGAACTTTATTTTTATACATGACAACGGCAGCGAGACTACTATATGCACAGAAGTGGAAAGGTCCAGCAGTGCCTACGATAGAAGAATGGCCAAAAATTAATTGTAGTACTTCCCCTTGGGAGACAAAATTCAGCCCCAGGTCACTTCCCTGTTTGGGAATTAGACTCTGAGCAGAGGTGAGTGGTGGTGGAGGCAGTAGTGGAGAGGCACTGTGCCAGATCAAGGTTGGGGGAAACAAGTTATGTACATTTGATGAAAAACTTGGCCATGTACTCTGCTGACTAGCTAGAGACTTCTGATGCCATGAACCCACCTTCCCACCAGGAACAATTTTTCAACTCTTTAAAAACATGAGTGTGTATTAAAATGCCGCTGCTGCTGCTACTACTACAGTCATGCCTTGGATTGAGAGCATAATTCGTTCCGGAAACGTGCTTGTAATCCAAAGCATTCTTATATCAAAACGAAATTCCCCCCCCCCAAAGAAATGTGTACAGGGATTTTTAATTTAAGCCGTACTACAGTACTTGTATATCAAGTAAAAAAAAAATTAAATAAATATTTAAAAATTTGCTTGTCTTGCAAAACGCTCTCAGACCAAGTTACTTGCAATCCCTGGTATTACTGTACTACAATACATTCCAGACAGGTTGAAGTTTTAAATTGCTAGATCTCAGTGAGTAACATTTTCTTCCCTTCACTACTGATAAAAAGTTTGGTATTCTTGCGGCCACAAACAGAAGTACCAACTGAAGAAGTTCCAGTTAAACATTCTTCTACATTTTACCTCCTCATATGAAACTGTGGAGTCTCCCCCCCTGCCTTTTGTTACTTCCTTGGTATACCTTCCTCACTTGACTATTCTACTCCAGTTGGGTGTTATGTTACTTTGTTATGTTGCCTCTTAGGTTCTCCATTTGTAACTGCTTTGTCCTCCCCCCCCCCGCCTATGAATCCATTAGCAACAGATCAGTCCTTGTTGTTACATATTGATTCTAATCCAGTTGCACCAGCTCTTCCTCAGTGTAGAAGAAAAACATCCCTCAGGTGTGGTTCTCTGTTACTGTTCTGGGTTATAGCCTGAACATTGCATTGCATTGCATTGTTTTTTTCACCTTGTCCATCCGTCTGTTCCATTCCTCATTCATCCACCTTAAGCAGTAGCTTTGAGAGTGAACAGTTGTACAGAACAGAATGTATCTTGACAGTTCTCATTGCCTTAACTGGCTGTCAGGCTTAACTTTTTAGCTGCATCCAAAGACCAATTTACTCCAACCTTCCCCAACCTGCTGCGCTCCAAATGTGTTGGATTTCAACTCCCATCATCCCCAGTCAGCAGGCAACCAGTGGTCATGTTGGCCAGGAAGGATGGGAGTTACAGTCCAACACATCTGGAAGGTACCAGGTTGGAAGAAGGTTCATGCCATACTCCCACATGACTCCCTCTAGTTTCCTGCATTGAGCAGGGGGTTGGACTTGATAGCCTTGTAGGCTCCTTCCAACTCTGTGATCTATGAAATCTATGAAACCTGCCTGAATGTTAAGGTCATTCTCTGAATATTACAGTCATCCACCCTTCTCCACCCTTTCTACACAGAACAAGGTTAAGCAGGTGACAACTGGAAAAATTGTATTTTCTGTTGTGGTGCCCTGGTTGTGAAATGGCACCAAATTTTCTATCATTCCAGACCTTTTTTATTCACACAGACTTTTTATTGGCAAATTCTGTTGTAGTTGCCTCCGTCGTTTTATCGTTTTTCTGACTGTTGCTTTTAGTAATGCTTTATTTTTATTTTCAGGTTTAATTTTTTTTTTATTTCTATATAAAACAAACACATAATATCAAACATGTAACAATTAACAAAACAAAATAGACCTCCGATTTTCTTCTACAGCAGATATAGGTAACAATAATTTTTCTTACTCGATAATCAGAATGAGAAATCTCTTTCTTCCCATTGTCCCAAATTCACTTATTATTCCATAAATCCACAAACAAATCATTATTTTCCAGTCTCTGCAAAAAGTCAATTAGAGATTTCCACTCAATAATAAACATGGATGTTGTCCTTTCTCGGATTAATGATGTGAGTTTGGCCATCTCTGCCAACTCCAGCATCTTGACCAACCATTCTTCTGTCGTAGGCACTGCTGGACCTTTCCATTTCTGTGCATATAGTAGTCGCTTTATTTTTATTTTCGTATGTTGATAAAAGTTGTGGGGTTGTTACAGCTCATGGAAGAGTGGGCTAACAAATGTCTTAGAATACATAAATCAATCAATGCATTTATAAATGAAAACCATAGCTTGGCCTTATTTAAGCAAATTAGAACCTGGCAATGCCATAATGAGTACTATACAGTAGGGATAGAAACTTTCACAGTTATGAGGCTGCCCACCAGATGGCACACCAATAACATTATTCGTGTATGAGGATTTTAGTAAGTCTTCTGTTTGGATTTTTTTCTAACGGATCCACAATGCCTGTTGTGTGTGTGACCCAGCTAGGGATGTACGGATTTTGTAAAATCCTTTCGGACTGCATTTCATGGATTGTCAAGCGCTTTTCATTCTGTCGTCCGCTCACTGATGAAATCAGATTTTTTTTCCATTTCCCAAACTTTTGTGAATTCGTGGACAATGAATTTTGTGAATTCGTGGACAACGAATATAAGAAAGTCTTGGGATACAGTGCCACACGATGGTTGGCGTTACGACCCGTGATTGAGCACATCCTACAAATATATCCTGCCTTAAAATCATATTTTGCCTCAAATGAGAAGAGCCCCACAATTATCACAAATTATTTTGATAATTCAGAGACAGAGTCTTGGCTTTACTTTTTGCATAACGTGTCATCAATGTTCCACAATGCTATTTTGAAAACAGAAAGACAGGAGATATCTATTATAGAAACTAGCAATATTTACAGTGACTTAAAAACAAAATTAGCTGACAGAAAAGCAAACGTTTTCTTGCCGTTACAGGTGCGGCAAAATTTGAAGCAGCTTGAGGAAGAAGGCATATTAAAACCTGCTATTTTCAAAGAAAAAGTGGTAGAATTTTATGACACATGTATTCAATATCTAGAGGAATGGGAAGGACCTATTAAGCATACCGAAAAATTCAATTTGATTTTGTTAAACACTAAGCTCACCCATGACAACATTCAAGTTTGCAGTGATTACACTCTTCAGTATTTTTCTGAAATCAATTTAGTAGAAGATGAACTGTTTGATGAAACCTGCTTTGTCCTGTGCTACACTACGGATGAAAAAATTACTCACTGGAGACAAAATTCTGTACCAGTATCAAACAGATGGATTGAAATATTCAAAGCCTTCAGTGAAAATGATGTTTCCTACAAAAATATTGGCAAATTGGTAGAATATTGTCTCTGTTTACCAGGAACCAATGCACCGGCCGAACGTCTTTTTTCTTTGATGAATAATATCTGGTCCAGTGATAAAACTCAGTTACATGTTGAAACTTTGAAATGTTTGCTAATTACTAAATATAATTTTAACCAAACTTGCATGGAATTTTATAAAAACATCCAGGAAAATGAATTATTATTAAAATCAATCCACTCTTCACAAAAATATAAGAAGCAAAATTAGGAATGTAGATTAAGTACTTTTGCACCATTTTTTTATTAAAACCATTTTGTTTTACTGCTACACTTGTTTCTTCATTACTTGGATCCCAATCTATCCATATCAAATATTTGTTTCCCCCCCCGCAAAATTACTTTCATAATATATAATATAAATAAAAGAAGTACATTTTATTGTATTCTTTCACTTAAAGAAAAAAAAAGATAAGCATACTCCGCAATATTTTTTCAACTTATATTCTACGACAGCGACTATTACTCATGCTGGCTGAGCTATTTTAAATGTCCTGGTTTTACATTTGAAAAAAATGGTCACCTTTTTTTCAAAAGTAGTGCCTAGTAGTGCAGATGCTGAGTTAGACGAAATTGACAATGACAAGTTCCTTGTGAAGAAGGGAATATGGCGAACTAATGACAAAGTAGTGAGAGGATGAAACTGAGGATATTTACCAAGGGAATATGCTGTGCCTGGGGTTACATAACAGACTTGCGAATGCGATAAAATATTAAAAACAGCGCAAACCCATTTACACAAATTGAGACCCCATTTGTGCCAAAGACCTGACTGTAAATGGTGCTACAAAAATGCAGATCTTGGTTCTCAATGTACGCAAGTATTTCGCACACATTTCTGGAACCTGAAAAAATAATAATCCGACACGGTCCATTTCTGATCACTGTGGAAATGCTGTAGAAGTCCATCGGGCTCAAACAAAATGGATTTCCCAGCATCCCTACTCTTTCGATGAAGATTTGGAGACCAGGGAATCCAGCAACCCTGTGGATCCTCTTGAAACTACCGATACCCCTAGCATCTCCAGAGAAGTGACACCAGGTCCTCCACTAATGGTGGACTCTGAGGAATGAAAGGGCCCCTGAGGTCTGTACTCCCCCCTGTAGAGTCTGAGGAGAAGGTTGAGCATCTTCTCTGCCTCCAGTGTGCTGGCACCAGAAGGTGGAGGCACAGGCCACCACTTGCAGGTGAAGTGCACGCCTCAGGAACTGCAGCATCCAGGCTACTCAAAAGTAAATGTCTACTCAAGAGAGGGCCTCCTCAGAAGTCGGGAAACTCTGAAGCAAGTGCTAACATCTTGCAGCTGTACCCTGATGTGGACTGGCAAGACTTGGCTATATAAGCCTTCACTTGAGACCTGTTAGCTGCTGGAGTAGCACCTTGTTTCACTCCTAGTACTGTGAAAGCTTGCCTCTCCTTGGACTAATCTCTTGTGTTGCTGACTTCTGCATTCCTGAGAAGACTCTTCTTTTGGATTGCCCTTTTTCTGGACTGCGAACACTGTGCTTCTGACCTTTTCCTTGCCTACTGATTTTGCTAAACAGGTTTGCCCCAGGGCTGAGCCTGAGCCAGCCATAGCAGGACATGTGTGAACAGTAACACAAAAGGATAAGAATACAGGTGAGCACTCTGAGGCAACTTTAAAGTGATGGGGGGGGGGAATCCTGTGACTTGCCCCTCTGGGCTCTGGGACCCAGGTGGATGGGGTACGCAGAACCCCTTTGGACACAGCCTGTCTCACCCACCAAGAATTATGGGGCTCAGGGGAGTGGGGGGGATGACTCAGGAAGGACTCCCTCAACACCTGAAGAGGATAGCTATTACTCTACCACCTCCTGCTCATAGCTGGGTATGGATCACCCTAATTCATGGCAGGGATAGCTGCATTCGTAGTATCCCACACAATGCCATGATTGTTGCAGATTGTTATGTTAAAGTTGAATAGATTTGTGGCTCTAGTTAACCCAATGGCATGTGTCTTGTCTTGTTATCCAGGAATGATGCAATAAAATATAGACATATGACATTTATCAGAATCTGACTTTTGTTATGTTGACACAGTTGATGATGTAAGCACTTTCTCTTGGAGACAGATCCAAGAGAAACTTTAAAAAAACCAACGCTACTTTATTTGGATTGAACATTTTAAAATTAGCAATACATTAACCAACATTTCATTAACCATTCATCTGAAACATAATCACCAACTTTCACTTACATACTCTGTTTTCAGAGCAAATGCATTGAAAGTACAACACACAGTATATTTGAAATTTCTAGCACATTCAACCAACAGCTTTTTAAACTTACTTTCGAGGTAAGGTAGGTGGTGCACAGAGGGAGAGTCTTTTCAGGGGTGGAGCTCCATTTTCTGAATGCTGTCCTTGGGGAGGCTTACCTCTGAAGTCTTTTCAGCCCTAGGTGGAGACCTTGTGATTTCTCCAGGTTTTTATGACCTGAAGCTTTCAGAATTTTGGGTTCCATTTCTGTATTCATTGACACTTTCTGTCTGCTCTACTGTTTCATAATTGTATTGTATTGTCCCCCGCTCCCATCTTTTTATCTTCATTTTGAAATGTTTATATGCCATCCTGGGAGTCTTTTTGGACCAAAGAGTGAGATATAAATATATGCAAATAAATAAAATAACAACATAATAAACAATGAACACTGTCGGCAAGCCATCTGTGTTATAGTAATTCCTGTGGGTCTGTAATCACTAATGCAAAATAGAATAAGCAGCATTTCCTTCACCCACGTCCTATAAAGCCATTCATTTACCATCATTACCTTCATAGCCATGTAAGAAATAACATTTTGAAAAACAAAGATCCATTGAAACTTTAAGTTCATGTGAGAGCCAGTGTGGTGTAGTGGTGAGAGTGTTGGACTGGGACTCTGGAGATCCGGGTTCTAGTCCCCACTCAGCCATGAAGCTCACTGGGTGACATTGGGCCAGTCACTGTCTCTCAGCCTGACCTACCTCACAGGGTTGTTGTGAGGATAAAATGGAGAGGAGGAGGAGGATTATGTAAGCCGCCTTGGGTTCTTTGCAGGAAAGAAGGCGGGATATAAATATAATAAATAAATAAATGTGAGTTTTATTTATTTATTATATTTATACCCCCACCTTTTTTCCTGCAAGGAACCCAAGACGGCTTACATAATCCTCCACCTCCTCCTCTCCATTTTATCCTCACAACAACCCTGTGAGGTAGGTTAGGCTGAGAGACAGTGACTGGCCCAATGTCACCCAGTGAGCTTCATGGCTGAGTGGGGACTAGAACCCGGATCTCCCGAGTCCCAGCCCAACACGCTTACCACTACAAGATTGGCTTAGAAACCATAGCTTTTCTCCCACTCTTACTGCTGCATTTTTATGAGTATCTGTCTCAGGACATGTGATGGAACAGCTTCCCACACTCCATAGGACGCAATCAAAAATACAAGTAGCATCCTTAGAACAGATAGGTATTCTTCATTCAAGGGGTGCACAACTTGGCATCCAGATGTTGTTGACCCACACTATTGGCAGTGCTGGCTAGGACTGATGGGAATTGAAATCCAGCAACATCTGGAGCCACAAATTGCCCACCCCAGCTTTAATCCCAGATACAGGGCTCTCCCAGGTGTGCAGATTTTGTAGACTCCACTAGCTATGATCAGCTATGTGGACTGGAGAACACTGATACTTTCTCCACCTTGTGCACTGCAGGAATTGGTTACACTAGAACAACGTGTGGGGACATTTCCTTAGACCAGGCAGTTGCAGTCTTGCTTCATGCAGGATTCAGAGGGAAATAAAGCTAAACAGAACTACAAGGGGACTAGGTTCAACTACACCTGTCCAACAATGGTGGGGATGGAAGTAGATAATAATTTGTTGATGGCATATCCAGATATACATCTCTGAACTAAACCAAGACCTGGTCATCAGTTTTTCCTTTCAAAATGCACCCAGTTTCTTGTGATTTTAATCAGCAGAACCCATAGCACTTGGCTACACAGTGCGTTCTTTAGCTCTTTCCTCAATACATTAGAGGTATATCATATGATAAGGATGTGGAGTGAAATTAAGAACATAAGAAGATCCCTGCCAGATCACATTACAGATCTATTTAGTCCAGCATCCTTTTTTTTTAACAGCAGTGGCCAACCAGCTGTCTCTGGGAAGCCCACAAGAAGGGCACAGAAGCAATAGCCTGACTTCAGTCGGTCTGCTCTAAGCATGACTAGCGGCGCAATCCAGTCCAGATGCCTGTAGCCCTCCGAACCTGGAGGATTATGGGCATCCTATGCAGGGCGGGAGGAGCGCGGAGACAAAGGTCACATAGATGCAAAACATATAGATGATTTGGGGTTGTTTATTTATTTATTACATTTATACCCTGCCTTTTCTCCTGCAAGGAACTCAAGGCGGCTTACACAATCCTCCTCCTTCTCCTCTCCATGTTATCCTCACAACAACCCTGTGAGGTAGGTTTGGCTGAGAGGCAGTGACTGGCCCAAAGTCACCCAGTTGTCTCAGTGTGGCACTTTGGAGTGGGAGGGAAGGAGGCTGAGGTGCCACCAGGATACCCCATATCTTGATGGCACCAGTCTCCTTCCCTCCTGCCCCCCCAGAACACCCACAAAACCCCTTCTCCGAGGTTACGTTTACGACCTCAGAGAAGCAGATGGCATGATGCCACCTGTGTGGGGTGGAAGGTGCTCTAAGCTTGGAGTCCCAGCTCTGACATCAAAGCAAGTTTCTGAGGTTGGAGCTGGGATGCCAAAAAATCCCATGGCCATGTAGACACTGTCGGAATCCCACTCAAGGACTCTGGCTTAGCTGTGTTGTGGTGGATTGCAATGTAAATAAGGAAACAGAAGCGAGTATTACTCAAATGATAACAAGAAAGAAAGAAAGAAAGAAAGGGAATAGTTAATTACTTGATTTCCCTTTTGTTCGTGTACGGCAGGGGTGTTGAACCTCTTTCAGCCTGAGGGCTGAATTCAATTTCAGAGAAACTGTCGGGGCCCACATTCCAGTGGTGGGTGGGGCCAAAGGCAAAAGGAGGCTGGGCCAGAGGCAAAAGAGGCGAGGCCAAAATACCAGCATGTTTTAGCTTAAAGCTCTCACTGCCAGGAACTAAGCCCTAGGAGAGGCATTTTAACCTTTTAGAATGGGGGGGGGGGGATGCACACACAAAAGCTGCCGGGAAACCACCAAGCCATTGGTGTGGGGGAAAGGGGGCATGGCCATTGGCGGGACTCTGCAGTGCTGGATTGGGACCCCAGGCGGGCTGGATTTGGACTGCAGGCCTGAGGTTCAACACCCTTGGTCTAAGGCCTGGCGTAGGCCTGCCAAATCGCCTAACCATGATTATGAGTTCAAGGACCCAGTGGGTTTGTGTACTTCTTCTTCCTCCACCTCCCGTCACTCATTCCCTCCTCCCTTTAAATTTTGGAGCGAACCATAGTTCGCATGATGTCCGTGGCAGCATTATCTCTAGCCTGCTTAGACTGTTACATGATGCACCACACCAAGGGATCAAGTCAACAACAGATCCAAAGCACAGGCTTATACACTGAGGTACTGGCCTCACATGAATGCGGAGAGATAGAACAGCAGGTCAACAGCTGTCAGCCATGCCAGGAACACCAGCCAGCCAGTCAGTCACAGGGAACCAATGATCCCGCACGAGATTCCAGACTTGCCATGCCTGAAAAGCACATTGCCAGCCACAACACCAGTCTTTATTGATATACCTACATGAGAGGAGACTAATTCCTGAGGAGCCACACACCAGACTGCTTGGCTCCAAAGCCTACACAAAGAAACTAGAGAAGGGGCCCCCTCCCAGGCCTCCAGAAAAGAAAGAGAAACTAGGAGCTGCAGGCTTTTTAAAGATATAGACACATACACATATCATGTAGTCATGGTGATACACAGATTGCAAACGTGGCTAGTTGTGGGTTAGCAAACTGTATTTCGAGCTAACCATGGTTAGCTCTGAAAATTAAGTGGAGGAGAAAGTCACACATGAGAGTGGAAGAGGTGGAACAAGAAGGAGTCGTATTTATTTATTTATTTATTATATTTATACCCCGCCTTTTTTCCTGCAAGGAACCCAAGGTGGCTTACATAATCCTCCTCCTCTCCATTTTATCCTCACAACAACCCTGTGAGGTAGGTTAGGCTGAGAGTCTGTGACTGGCCCAAAGTCACCCAGTGAGTTTCATGGCTGAGCGGGGACTAGAACCCAGATCTTCTGTGTCCCAGTCCAACACTCTCACCACTACGCCACACTGGCATATGAATTGCTTCTGATCTCATCACTATGGTGACATCTTCACAGATCTGAATTGGTGACCATGGCTTCATGATTTTTAACATATTTATAACTGATAGTGAATTAGTTTCCCATGGGCATGGCAAAGAGCAAAAAGCAGACTTGCACGTTTTGCAGCTGATCAAAGATCTCGGCTTTTCCTGCTCATGTAATTATAACTGAAGCTGAAAATAGCAAATATATTCCAGCTATTTATATATTTCTTCAGGTCATAGAGCAGAAGGACAATCTATTTCCAGAGAGATCCACTTTTGTTCATTATTTGCAAACAGAAGAATGATCAAATAAGGGGAGTGATAATTCTTAAGAAATAAGTTGTGATAACTAGTGGTAGGCTTTATGGATTCAGCCACAGATGTCATCATTCACAGAGGAAAATTCTACTAAGTCTTGTGATTTCAGCTTCTTCTTTTTTCTACAGGAGAAAAACTGCCCAACACCCAAACACTCTTTAAACCAACTAGAAAACCCCTTTACCTGTGTCAAGAGGCATTCAGCGGGGTAAATAATTTTAGGGTGCAATCCTATGCAAGTGTAGACAGAAAAAAGGCTGGGGCATGCTGGGAGTTGTAGGCTTTTTTTCTGTTTAAACTTGCATAGGATTGTACCTTTAGTTGATTAACTGATTACATTTAAATATATTTGCATACTTCCCAAACTTCAATATAAATGCCTTTTAGAATATTGAAGGGTGTGTGAAGTGGCTTAAAAGGTATCACTAACTGTTAGAATGAAAGCCAGTTTAATATTTTATTTCTTTTTTGATACCTTATTAAGTAACACACCAAAATAGTTTTTAAAAAACTAAGCATGCCTTTGATTTTCTGATTCACTGACTACAATGTGCTATCACCAGGTAAAATGTTCTCCTACCAAATAATCAATTAAAGCTGTAGTGTGCTGATTAAACCAGTTCAAGCTTTCAGTTCTATCTTTATTTTATTTGTATTTATTTATTATTATATTTATATCCCACCTTTTTACCTCTTCCAAGGAACTCAAGGCAGCTTACATGTTCCTCCTCCTTTTGAAGTTATCCTCACAACAACCCTGTGAGGTAGGTTAGGCTGAGAGTCAGTGACTGGCCCAAAGTCACCCAGTGAGCTTTATGGCTGAGTGGGGACTAGAACCCGGATCTCCCACATCCCTGTCCGACACTCTAACCACTACATCACACTGGCTCTCTGCTCTCTGTCATGGTTCTAATCATTTGTTATCCTTTCAATCCTTTACTAAAATGAATAACAACAGCAACAACAACAACAACAACCATATAGGTAAATGAATTGCTTCCCCCCCCCCCCCAGGGAGCATGTCCTTTTGCTTACATATTTTCAATTTATTCCACATTTTTCACAAATTATATTATGGAAACAATGGGATGCCTCAAAAGGTGATGAGTGGGGACAGTCATGTAAATTCTTTGCAGCCTCTTTTATATGCTACTGTTCAAGCAGGTCAATGGGCCTTTGCATTCAGGGCCGGCCCTACCATTAGGCAGAGTGAGGCTACTGCCTCAGGCAGCTGATTTCTGGTATTATGAGAAGGCAGCAAATTGCTGTTTATTTAATTTATTATTATTTTATAGGAAGGGAAGAGAGATTTTCTGACACTGGTGCCTAAATAACTTGACTGGCTTTGGCTACACTTTGATTTGTGGGGGATGAGGGGGCAGCAGAGGATTTGCTGCAAAATATCTTTGGTCTGTTTGCGCTCCCAGTCTCTGTTGCCATTGGTTCATTCCTCCTGGTACAAGTCTACCATAGATGTTTTTGTATAGAATATCTGCCGAGTTAAAACGAGCTTTACAGCTTTCCTGAACCAACGGTAGGAAAACACATAAATCAAGGGGTTGCAGGCAGAATTAAAGTAAGCAAACCAAATAAGAACATCAAACACAATGGGCGGGGTAATGAAATCTAGCAGGCTGTCTACCATGGTATCTATGGTAAAGGGCAACCAGCACAGCAGGTAGATTGCTACCGCGAACCCAAGTGTTTTTGCTGCCTTCCTTTCTCTTTTCGTGGCTAACTGACGCTTAGACCCCACGGTTCTCTTATTTATGCTGCTGATCTGTTTGGCTTGTCTGGTGGCTACAAGAAATATCTTGACATACAGTCCTATCATGATCAGGCAGGGGAAGAAGAAGAGTGGGAAGTTGATCCAGCCCCAGAGTTTGTTGAACAGAAGCTGGCAGCGACCAACGCAGGGCCTGTCCTGCAAGAACTGACCTAAGCCCTCCTCCACCGTTTTGCTGTAAAGGAAGATGGAGGTGTAAACCACAGGCACCCCCCACCCCACCGCTATGTAGACGCCAGCAACCCGTAGGGTGAACTTGGTGGGGTAGAGCAAAGGGTTGCAGATGGCGCAGTGGCGGTCGATGGAGATAAAGCAGAGGTGGAATATGGAGGTCAAGCAAAACAGCGTGTCCAAGAAAGTATGGAGGTGGCAAAAGGCATCGCCAAAATACCAGCAGCTCTCCACGGAGCGGATTGTGCTAAAGGGAAGCACTGTTAGGCCCAGGAAGAGATCTGCCAGGGCAAGGGAGAAGAGCAAGAAATTGGTGGGGGTGTGAAGTATTCTGAAGTGGAAGACAGAAATCACCACCAGCAGGTTCCCCAGTACAGTAAGTAGCATGCCCATGGCACAGACTAAGTAAATGGCTAACTGGACTCCCAAAGGATGCAGGGTTCTGTAGCAGGAGCCATTCGTCTGAAAGCAGAGTGGAATCGGGATGGTGACTTCTGCTGCAGCGCTCATTCTTCTTTACCATCTGCCACCCTCGGCTTCAGGCTGCATCAAATGTTTCAGGTGTGGCAATCTTTCTTTGTGATCTGAAAATATGACATGAATATGACATTACCTGAATGTATGTTACCTGGGGGGGGGGGGGAATTACATGAAATATTACAGGGATCACAGGAGTCACAGGGAGTGTGGTTCCTCTGAAAGGAATAATCAGACAGAGCCTGTCTCTATATATCTGGTTGAAGGAACACTGTTGCAGCCTATCACATTGAACTAAAAATGTATGGCCATTCAGTCCGGTGCAATTGCATTGGCTACACACACAAAACCACATCCTTTTCTTCTGTATCTATTTTTCTGGAATAGCTACCACCCCAAGTTCTATACCTATAATCACTAACGCAGATCAAAATCCTCATTCCACCTTTAAGTGTGCATTCAAACAGTGGGCAAAATCCATCATCTTCTCACTGCCCACTGCTGTATGATTAGAAGTACAGCAAACTGTTAAAAGGTGAACTAATTTGGGTTAGATATGGACTTCAGGGGCTATATACAACTTTAAGGACCCACTAATTCAGCTTTTTGGGGGGGATGAATATCATGATGTTTTGTGATTATTATAGAGATGCCTGTTCTTAGAGGAAGTTAGGAATTTATTTTTTAAGTCATTTACTTTAACTTGACATTGAGTGCTTTGGACTAATTTATTAAAGCTGTATTTCTGTCAAGGATAAGTTCGTATAAGCATATTGCACTGTGAGTATGATTGTGTATTTGATAAATGTTGCTCAGTCCTTCTTTGGTCTTTTTAATTTTTTTTAAAACCATGTTTTGTTTTGTGTTTTGTTTTTTTTTTAAATGAAAGTTAAATATTGATTACATGAATGACAGAATAAAAGAGTTCTTCGTTAGAACAAGAATTTATGTGGAATATGTGAGGGAAAATGTTGCTTCTCACAATTGCTAAGAATACATTTCTCATTCCAGATTCATTTTTATTAAATGTAGTATCTTTCTTTATTTCCATTTATTGCAAATATATAAATAGAAAGGTATTGTCAGACTGAGAATCTCACATCCAGTAGATTTTGTAAAAAAAAACAACCCAGAACAATTGCACAATTATTGATTTACAAGCCTGGTGTCGCTGTTTAAATATTAAACATCTACTTTACAAAGCAAATAAACTAGGATGAAGAGCTATACAACAATATGAGTAGCATTTGTTTCAGTGGAAATGTCCAAGGTTTTTTGTTTTGCTTTTTGGTAAGGCTCCAACAATTGCCTGTATGATTTGGGGAGACACAATTTATAGACATTTGAGAATACCTGTTTTATTGTTCTGTGATTGATAGATAGATAAATAAAATCATATAGCCAGCACTGAGACAATGTAATTAAACAAAATATATTTGTCTTAGACATTTAAAAAATGCTTCTGAAATGCATGTGAAATTAATATAGAAGCTTTGATTCTGATCACATAAATGCAAGAAGAAATAATACTTTCTTGTATTGGGCTTGAAAAATATACGGTATACAAAATACAGTAAGGATTACCTGCCAGTGTCCACTGTATTAACTTTCAGGGTCTGTCTTCATTCCTCATCTGGGAAGTGTGAAATCGACATGCCTTATATAATCCAGTTGGAACAACAGTCCTCTCTAATGAATAGTGTATTTGTAGGTGTGGTCAATAATGTACATGCATGTTCCACAACAATGTTCCTTGTTTTCAAGAGCCTTATGCCATGGCTTACAGACATACATGCTCATTACTTACTTGACTTTTTAATGTTAACAATTGACAGTACAATCCTATGCATGTCTACTCTGAAGTAAGTTATGTTGAATTCAATGAGACTTACTCCAAAGTAAAGGTTATACTTGCAGCCTTCCCCAACCCTGTGCTCTCCAGATATGTTGGACTACAATGCCCATCATACCCAGCCAACATAGGGAAGGCTGGGTTATAGGATAGCAACCTGAGTCACAAACCTCCTGTACATTTCCTGCCCATAATAATGTTATTTTGCCTCTCTTCCATCTTTTCCCACAGGTTCAGTGTGTTCCCTCTTACTTTTAGCCCCAAAACGTCCCTTTGTCAATCCTATTTATTTATGATATCTATATGCCACCCTATAACAACAGGTGATCAGGGTGGGTCACTCAATAAAACAGGTTCAAAAGAACTCTGCTCACTGCAGGACATTCTGCATTTTCTTGCCAGACACATTCCATTCCCTTCCCTTCCATTCCAAATACAATAAATTAATAAGCTCTTCCTAGCATTGGATGAGTCAGGCACCTCCTTCATGCACCACTCACCATCCCTATTGGGACAGTAAGAGGCGCGCAAAGGGGAATCCCCAATGTTCTCTCCAATCAGTGACTGGAGATAACAGAAGGGAATCCTCTCCAACCACATCAACATGCAAAGGGGAATCCCCACAGAAATGGGGAGGGGCATGGGAAGGAAACTGCCGTGGGCTGGATGGGGAACCTCCATGGGTTACAGTTGACCTGCAGGCCGCAAGTTCTCCATCCCTGTTCTAGACAGTCCTTGATTTCCACCTTATTCGGCAAACCTGGATGAATATATATGAGCTGGGCAAGCAGTGATACTGTCTCTGGGGCTGGGATTGGGCAGCTCAAATTTTTTTAATTTCTGCTCAGTCATGAATCAAAATAGATGGAATTATTATTATTATTATTTTGTTATTTTACTACATTTGTTTCATTGAAGGAGCTCAAGGCAGTGAACATGGTCCCTGCCCCTCCGTTTTATCCTCGCAACAACCCTGTGAGGCAAGAGAGGCTTAAAGAGAATGACTGGTCCAAGGTCATGAATGAAAAGCAGAAGGGAGGCACCCGGGATAAATGAAAAGCAATAAGATGAATGAGTTCTCAGAGGTGCAAAAGTGTAATTTGTTTATTTTAGGCCCAACACATTTGGGGGATTGTAGCTCCTTCATCAGGGGCAATCTTATAAAATTTGAATGCTGCAAACATACTGCAAATCCTGATGGTGTGTGAAAGACAGCCACCAACTTAGTAAGCTAGCTGAGTCTGTCTACAGTGCTTGCATTTTATAAGACTGCCCCTGATGAAGGAACTACAGTCTCCAAAATGCGTTGGGCCTAAATAAAGAAATCACACTGTCACAGCTCTGAGAATTCATTCTCTTATTGCTCTACACTACTGCAGAGTCACCCAGTGAGCTTCATGGCCAAGTGAGGATACAGATCCAGGTCTTCCTGGCCTTAATCCAATACTCTAACCATTATGCCACACTGGCTTGATGATGTTATTAATATAATTAATAAATAAATAAATATTTACAGCATTTTTACCCCACTCTTCAGCCAAAAAAAGGCTCCCAGAGTGGATTGCAAAGATTAATAATGAGTCAGTCCCTGCCCTCAAGCTTACAATCTAAAAGACATGACACAAAAGGAAAAGGGATTGGGAGGGAGGAGGAAGAAAGCAAAACTCAGGCACCAGTTCTTAGTTACCAGGTTCTTAAATATTTTTCTTTCTTTCTTTTTTTTCTTGCAGGGAAGGGCAAAACAAGCTCCCTTTAGCTGCTCCCTCTCCAGCTGATGTATGGGGTCAGGCTGGTCTCCTTGCCATGATGTTAATTCTGGGAGGCATGGGGCACAGCCTTCCAGTGGCCCTCAGTTGGATGTGTTACTATCTCTCAGCCTAACCTGTAGACCATGGGTAGGCAACATGGTTCTCACAGGCACCAATGTGCCCCCAGACACATTGGTACCCACCAAGACACTTCCTTGGTACCCACCAAGACACCTACTCATCACAATTTTTATTTAAAAATATTTTTATATTTTCTTACTGGCAGCTGGGATTGCTTCAAAGCAAAGTGGAAGCCTTTGCTTTGGCTCACAGCAGCTTGTCCGCATAGTGCAACTTCCCCAGCCTGGTGCCTTCCAGATGTTTTGGTCTTCATCTCCCAAGATTCCTGACCATTGGCCATGCTGACTAGGGCTGGTGGTGAGTTGAAGTCCAAAAACATCTGGAGGGCACCAAGTGGGAGAAGGCTGACAGAGCAGTAAATCCTGGCTTAGAGTTGTGTGTGGACTTGGCTACTGAGTGCTAAATAGGGAGGCAGGTTAAGTGAATGTGGAAGGACCACCCTGCTGTTTTGGGATACACAGTTAAACAGGACACTTTTAAATGGAATATTGAGGCAATTCCAGTAAATAAGCAGTTATGGTCATTAAGCCCAAAATAGGTTATCAAAAGAGAGAAGTTCATAAACTGGGCAGACCGATGAAAAGAGCTAGACCTGAAATAGCTTCAGTAAAAAAAACTTTTCCAAAGAATATTCACAGGGTGGATGTGTAAAAGCAGCATTTAAGAGGTACATGTATTGCACTGCCCCTTGAGGCTACTTACTTCTGTTGCAGTCTCTTCTGAGCTGTTTACTTCTGACAAAAAGTGTGTCTCACTTGGGAAATGTCAAACCTGAACAATTATTCCAGCTGTTATTTCCCAGGGCTTTTTATGAGCTCGGTTGCATAAGTGTAAATAAAACCCTTGAGTTTATTTTAAAGAGTTACTTAAATTAGGGAAGGAATGTATTCCTACAATGTGTTAAAGGAGACAGACTGATGGTCCTGGCTCCATTTAAGTCCTAGCAAAAACCTCTTCTAAAACACAGAGACCAAAAGACAATAGGCCTTATTACTTAAGCAGCTCAAAAGGTGTCTGAAAGGCTCTTAAGAAGACCAGAGTTACTAACGGTTACTAAGGGAATTTTTCCATCAGCGTAATATTGACAGAAAAAATAAATCGGTTTCCTCCCTCTCCTACACAGGGTAAAGAGAACAGACAGAAAGTGTACTATATATCCAGCTTCATTTCTTTTTTGTATCTACACCATTCCAAAATCCAAAATGATTAGGTCCAAATTCCCCGTGCTCTTAACTAAGGGTACAACACTGACCGAGTTTGCACGATCACAGAGGTAAAATAAGCCACTGGTGGCAACCCTACAACAGACTGTGCATTGGGGGGGGGGGGTTGTTAACCACCCAGCCACTTACCCTCGCTGGGTTCACAACAACCTGCACCCGGTAAGGGTAATTAGGAAAGGGAGGAGGCACATGACCGGCATGTGTGGGGGTCGTTAACAAAGCTTATTAACCACCCTTGTGTCTGGTGAACTGGTGTCTGGTGTCGTGAAATGTAATCCACCATAGAGATTGTGAGAGACCATGCCTTATAATATATGGAAAAGTGAAATGAGAAGCAGAAAAACTGAAGCACAAGGGAGAGAAGCCTCCACTACTGAGTTGGTTAGGACTGTTCCCTAGTTTGTAGTCATTAAAGAAGTTAATGTTAATATACTGCAGTCTCTGTACAATGAATGCATGGACATTGGAGACAGAGTCCATCATCATGATTCTGTCCCGTTCCCCTCCCGTCCAGCACACTCATTGACTTGGTTCACCCAACACAACAACCCCCCCCCCCGCTTATAAGCCATGGGGGGTTGTCGTCGTGTTATATGAACCCACTATGGGTTATTCGGTGTGGCTTATGAACCCATCTTCTGGGCTTGTAAGCCATCCCGAGAGCTTGTTGTAGGATTTAGTAGCCACCCTTGGGCTTGCTGTGTCATCTGAAGGGGTAACTCAAATGGCTACAGAGCCACTTGGCAAGAGCGGCAAGGAATCCTTGCCGCTCCTCCCAAGCGGCTGCCAGGCGAGTGCCACTGATAGCCGCCTCCAAAGTGCCCAAGTGGCACTTGAGGGCAGCTGTCAGAGGTGCCGTGCTCAGCGGGGTGGCGCAGCTGCTGATGTCAGCAGAGCGGGCTTGCCAGTGAGCAAGCCTGGACTGTTGGCAGCGGCCACCCTGAGCTCCTGCCGATGCCGGCAGATTCTGGACATCAACCTCCATGTAGAATATCTTTTTGATAAGCTCAAACTAATTCAGAAGTTCCTGCCAGAGGTGAGAAAATTGAATCTTCCTCTAGACCAGAAATGTGTGCAATTACTGAAGCACATAAAATCTACATCCCTTGCACAGGTTATTAGTGCTGTGATTGCCATCCCAGTAAGTAATGCATATGTAGAAAGGGTGTTTTCTCACATGGGAAACAGATGGACAGACAACAGGAACTGCATGCGAGCTCCCCTAGTTAAAGCAGAGCTTTTTGGTAAATTCAGGTATGAATTGAATTGTGTTGATTTTTCAAATATACAAAGCAGCAGTCACAGTTGTTCAGAGCATGCGTTTCACATTCCAAGTATAAATTTTAAGTGCTGTGTAAATATTTCTGCGATTGTAAATTCAGTTTGTCCATTATTATAAAAATACTTAAACATAATTCTTCTTGTGTATTTAACTGCATACAGGAAACCCACTTTGTTTCACTCTCTTTCACACACACACGCACATGCACACACACACACACACACCATTTTGCGATTGTTACTGGGGGGCTGTGACCTCACAAGGGTCTGGCCTGTGACATCATGAAGGCCCGCTGCCCCCTGGGTCTCAGGTTTTGGCCCTGAAATCTCAGGGAATGGGATGCTGCTGTCCTGGCAACCCTATTCAAAGCCCTTTTCAGATGTTGTCAACACATATACAATGGGAGAGTTCACAGGACACAATGAGCCACACTGCATAGAAAGCTACACTGTGTGGCTTAGAAGCCATCCCTACCCCCGATGTGCCTGACAAACGATCAGGCATGTCAGGGGTAGGTGCCCCCTGGTCCCCCCTCGGTCCTCCCATGGGTTTCCCAGGGGACCCCACAGGAGCACCGAGGTCCCCCCCCCCAATTAACAGCCTCATGTAGAAAAGCTCTTTAAAAAAAAAAGTCCTGTTTTAAAACAATATTGCTGCAAAATTCAAGATTCAATGATAGTAATTTGAGACTAGCTGAAAACCCTGAAATTTAAGTGTGCCACCCTCGGACCCTGGGCTGTGTGCAAATATTCTCTTGAAATTCTCCATCCTATTTGTGGGTGGGAGACCCTGCTGATTAGAGTGATCTGTGGTGTAGGGGGAGAAGGATACCCCAAAATTGGGTGAAGGGACCTTCCACAAGCAGAGCCCTTATTATTATTGTCATGTAAACAAAGAAAAAGAAAGGCCTGTGGCTCATGCTGGATCAGCTTGTCTGAGCGTGGAAAGCTAAGCAGGGTCAGGCCTGGTTATTACTTGGATGGGAGACCCCTCCTCTAGTTTCCTGCATTGAGCAGGCGGTTGGACCCGATAGGCCCCTTCCAACTGTATAATCTATGAATCTATGAAAGAAAGAAAATAAGATCGTAACAACTGAAGTACCAGGTGTGCTTGCACATTATCGTGAACTTTCTTGTTCCAAAAAATCAAGTTCAAAGTCCATTTTCAAGTACAATTGTACTATCAGTTTGCCTTCTTTTACAAAAAAATACGTTAATTCGACATTGAGATAATAACCCTGTTCAGGTGTTCATTACTCACTCACACAATTCCCATGCAGGTTCTAAATCACGTGGGAAGGCTAGATGTGTAGAGCCAGCTCTCTGTGCAAGACCTCCCACCCCAGTGTGTGGATGGGGCTAGTGTGAGGATGCAGTGGTGGGGGTGGGACGAGCAAGCTTGGCCCATTGTCCCCCCCCTCGTGAAATTGGAGACATATGAGTAATGAATGGCCAGATAAGGCTACTGTCCCAGACTTTATGTAATAAACAATGAGATGTTCTCAGGCAAAGAGCTGTTGTGTGGAAAAATCCAAACAGATTGCTGTATAGAATGCAACATTTAATGCAAAATCTTTGAAAAATTATGCTCAAAGGGGCTGGATATATTAAAACATATATGTCATAATAGTACATAAACGTGGACAAAATTAATAATAATTGCATATGATGAAATAAATTATAAGGCACTACTGTCCATGTAATTGATACAAATCAGCTGGAAATTGCCATCATAAAAGCGAACCACAGGAATGGCGAAAGGACTCCATAGCAGTCAAGAGGAGGAACACATCAGATGGTCCATTGACTACCAGCGCAGTAGGAACAAGATGTAAAGAAGCAATAGGTGTCTGCTATCCACCCTGCTTCTTAACCATCCATCTTCAGGTACCTGATAGAAAAAGTCCTTGTGACAGGCTCCCATTTCAAATTGCCTCCGCCGAGTGCACTGTCCTTTAAACCAGCCTTCCCCAATGCATTGCCATTGGCCATGCTTGCTGGGAATGATGGGAGTTGCAGTCCAACACGTCTGGAGGGCACTCGGTTGGGGAAGGCTGCTTTAACTGCTCATTATTCCAGAAAGTTGGAAGCCCCAAGATTCCACTCTAAATGAAAGCTTGTGACACACAGCCATCACCCGAGTGTAACTCTATTTTCCTTGCCAGAAACCATGTGGGGTAGTGGAAACCATGGGACCTGGGTTAATACGGTAGGGGGTGAGGGAGAAAGATGCTGTCCCCAAAGTAGCGTGTGGTGCCTCCGACCCATCAGGTCCCTGTTCCCTGAAAGCGGGCCGAGGAGTCGGTTGTGGGGCTGCTGACTGGCTGTAGTAACTGGCTGAAAAGTGGAATGCTGCCACTGCTGTCTTTCCTGGCCTTTTCTCTGCCTCCTCGGGGCCTGTCTTTTCTGTCTCTGCCTCTTCACAGGTCTGTCATAACCTTCCATTACAGTCTTAGTCTCTTTCTCTCTCCTCACAAGCCCTGTTCAGGCACTCTTGAGTAGACGAAAACGTATGAGGAGGGGGAGCACACTAGCCCCAGCCCCACCTGATGCATTTCTGTTGCCCTCGAGAAGTGAAGGAGGGTGCCTTTCTGAAGAGAAGACCCTCCTGTATCCATAGAGGCAGGCTGTCCAGGTGATTTTGAACACTGAGTTTCCAGTGTTCCCAATCACATGGAGAGCCTCCATGGATCCAAGAGGCTCTCATCTTCACAAAGTCACCCTCCATGATAGTGGCTGATGGAAATGTGTGACGAGGGGGGGGCAGGGCTAGTGCGTTCCCCCTCCTCACACATTTAGTCTACTCAGTTGTAGAATGCCTGAACAGGGCTACAGTCTCCTCAGCATCTCTCATCACAATAACCCTGTTCAGGTGTTCAGGATGTGTGTACAGTCAGCACATGAGGAAAGGGCGTGCTCAAGCCCTGTCCCTTTCCTCATGAGCTTCCATCGCCCTGGACTCATGGAGGGTGACGGTCTGAAGGGCCTTCTGTATCTCGGGAGTCTCTCCACACTACTAGGAACCATGGAAAATCCAGAGCTCTTCAAAATGTCCACCACCCCTGCCTGGCTATCTGAGATCTTGTTGACTGGAGACCAAACCAGGGATGGTGTGTGTGCAAAGCATAATACCGCTGAGCTAACGGCCCTCCCAATTTCTGCTGGATTTTTATTCAGAGTAATTCCCAGCTGCATCAGGAACTGGTTTAATTATGGACTTTAAGGCAGGGCAGGAACCAGTGTGAGGCACTGTATTAATGAGTCATGAAGTGCTCAGTCACCTAACTTACCCGCTGGTGTTTATATTTTCATTTACTTTGGTGGTTTTATTTATACAATTTGTGTACAGCCTGTTGACTGCCGCCTTAGAAAGCTCTGTGTGTGTGTGTGTGTGTTTTAAAAAAACACACATTTTATGTGCATGGAATGTTCCATCTCAGATATAATGAACAGTGCCATCTTCAGGATCTTGGGGCCTCTCAGGTAGTGAGTCCTTTAAACTCAAATAGGGTGGCCACTTACACATCACCCCAAAACTGGACATGTGTAACCAAAGAAAGAGAGCAAAAGAGGACACAGATCTGTGTAATATGTGGGTGTGTTACTTTATATTAAGGGTGCAGAATCTCTTTCAGCCCGAGGGCCAAATTCCATATTGGAGAAACTCGTGGTGTGTGTGTGTGTGTGTCATATTCCAGTAGCGGGCAGGGCCAAAGACAAAAGGTGTGAGGCCAAAACCCAAAATTACCAGCATGTTATAGCTTAAAGCTCTAACTGCCAGTAACCGAGTCTTAGGAGAGGCATTTCAACCTTTCAGGATGTGGAGGAAAAATGCATAAAAGCTGGAAAAGCATGGATCAGTGGTTGGAGAAAAGGGAGTGGGGCAGGCCTTCTGCGGACATCAAGAGGGCTGGATTGGAACACCCCCCCAAGGACTAGATTTGGCCCCAGGCCTGAGGTTCTGCATTCCCGATTTATAGGTTTCAATTCAAATTTAGAAAAGATGACTATAAATTAAATAGAAATACAATATATCACACCATAGTGGAGGAAAGTGTGACTAGATGACCTGTGTGCCTTCTAGAGATGGGGAAAAATGTGTTTGGAACTCATTTTTATATGAAACGATCTCATGCACAGCTCCCAAACGAATACACAAATCAGAACACACAATTATCCTTCGGTTTTCACCTCTCTCCAAATACAGTCATGCAGTTTTCCAATCAAAACAAATGAGTACAAAAACGAATACATTAGGGGAAATTGCATACAAACATGTGTGCATAGTGTAAAATGACATGCAGAAAACCATATATTAGGGGAAATTGCTTGCAAAACAATGTGCTATATTAATAGAAAATATGCACGGAAATGCAGACAGATTTTCCAGTGGATTTTTTTTAAAAAAATCACAAACTGATTAAGAAATGGGAATGGGATGAACTTGTGCTTCAAAAAATGTGAACATTTTAGACAGCAGAACAGACAGATCCATCCATCCCTAGCCAGGCTTGGGCAGGACAGCCCCTGCCCTTCAAACAGAGGATGCCTTGAAACAGAGGACTGTTATCTTTAAAGTAGTAGACATGGCCACTCCCTGCCGAGGGAGGCTAGGTTGTCCCCCCTCTGTGTTCTCCTCCCAGTGGCAGGCAAAGATGTTTTTATTCAGGCAGGTCTCTGACATCTAAGCTGGTCTGTTGCTGAAGGGGTTTTTAATAGGCTGGTGCTCTTTCTTTCTTTCTTTCTTTCTTTCTTTCTTTCTGATGGCTGAGGCCATCAGAGAGAGAGAGAGAGGAAGCAGCAGCCCTTCCATTGGACTTAGATCCAGCCCCATGACCTGCTGAACTTTGTAACTAAAAATCTGGTGCCTGTGTTTGCTTTTTTCCTCCTCCCTCTGTAAGCCTGTGGGCAGGGACTGTCTTATTTCTGATCTTTTGTAAGCGATTCTGGGAGCCTTTTGGTAAAAATGTTTTAAATAGATACTGTAGTAACAGGAAGTGGAGGCTGGTGGCTCCAGTGTCAGCAGGGCTGTGTATCCGCTCCGGATTTTACTCCAAACTTTTAAGGAGCTACCCATGGTGCTGAACCCTATCCCCAAAATAGGCAGCATAGATAGCTTTTTAAAAATTTGGAGTAAAATCCGGAGTGGATACACAGCCCCTGCTGACACTGGAGCCACCAGCCTCCAGGCTGATTATTAATTAGTTAATTATTAGAGTCAGCTGTTAATGAAGCACTGTAACCATTGTTGGCATAAGTGAGTCTGGGGCCACAACAGTCATTCAGTTAAAGGACTGATACTGGCTGACCTTTTTGACCATATAACAATGAGTCATTGCTAGTGCAAACAGATGTCCACGATGGTACCGTGGCTTCCAGGATCTGTGCTGCACATGATCACCTGTACAAATCGGGAGTCCTGCAGTAGCATAAATGGTGTTGTTGCAGACGATTCAGGAGAAAAGAAAAGGGGGGGGGGAAGTAAGATAAAGGCAGAAGAGGAAATGGTCAAGAATGGGTTTGTGCTACAGCTTTATGCTGTAATATCTTCCTCCAGACTTCCTGTAAGTAGATTGAATTCTGTCACGTCTAAACCATAGACAGGATGCCATTTTATGCCAGAGAAACCATGGAATGCCTTGGGTTGATAAATGAGTTAGTTTATTGATTTTCCAGAAACAGATTAGCAGTGTAGAAATGTGGGTGGAATATCTTTCCTAAGAGGATATATCTAAGTGCTTTTTGAAACCATGGATAAAAAAAGCCATATATTAATGGGTTACAGCTGGAGTTGAGGTAGCCAAACCAAGTTAAAGCATCAAATATCATGGTGGGAGTTGAAAAACCAATAAAAGGGTCAATTAAAATTGTGACGAAACATGGAAACCAACAGAAGAGGAAAACCCCCATCACAATGCTCAAGGTCTTAGCAGCTTTCCTGTCTTTGCTTCTGGAAAGCCAGTGAGTTTTTTCATCACCTGAACTTTCAGGCTTGCTTTTCATGACCCTTCGGTGCTTTTTGGACACATCAAAGATTTTTGCATAAATTCCAATCATCACTGAGCCAGGAATGAAGAAGCCAAATAAGAACACAATGATTCCCCACAGTTTATTAAACATAACTGGACAAGAACCGGAACATGCAACTAAAACCTCATAACCTTTGATGCCAGAAGCATATGCTTCAGAGAAAACCACCCCAAAAGCAAAAGAAGCTGGCACTGACCAACAAATGACAATCAACTGCCTAATCACAGGGAGAGTAATTTTGCATGAATAGTGAAGAGGGTAATGGATGGCACAGAAACGATCAACAGCGACAGAGCAAAGGTGGAAAATAGAAACCAAGCAGAGCATAAGGTCAAAGCTGTAGTGGATTTTGCAGAAGGTCATCCCCAAATACCAGCAGTTCTCTACCGATCTGATCATGCTATAGGGCATAATGAAGAAGCCAAGTAGGAAGTCAGTGACGGCCATGGAGAGGATGAGGAAGTTAGTTGGGGAGTGCAGTTGTCTGAAACAGGAGATTGAAATTATGATTGCTAAATTCCCCAAAACTGTGATGATGATGACTCCACTTATGGATACATACATGGCTCCTCGGACACTTGCTGACCTGAGATTTTCAGGACAGGATCCATTTCCAAATTCAAAGCAATCTATGGCATCCTTGGAGGTATTAAGGAAAACCATAATCTTTAATCTGAAAATAAGAATATTTAGTATTAGATGCAGAAACCAGTGTGTGCTGAAACTTGTGTGTTAGGCTTCCCAGTTAACTGCAGGGCTTTACGTTAGAATTCTCAGGAAGTATCCAACAAGTTTAGGCAGAAATTCTGTTCTCTGAATACTAGTAATATAAACTCCTGCATATTATTTTTCCAGGATTTATTTCCTTTCGTAGAGATAAAAAACATATCCAGCCCAATCCGTAGGTGGTCTATCTAGTGATAATTTAGTTGTGGATTAATTCTGTGTTTAGCTTGTTTGTAGATTTCTTATGTTTATTTATAAATTGCACCCTCAGCCTCGGGGACGTACAATAAAAATATCATTTAATTTATCTTAAAACTAAGAAAACACAGGAGCAAAACCCATACAATAAAATTTGAGGCGTTGATGTTAAAGTGCATGGGGAACATTCTTAGTATACTTGGTCCCATTCTTACTATAGATTGGTCAGTCATTTCAGTTCATTTATTACATTTCTATGCCAGGAACGGTGCAGGGCTGTTTGGCGCCCTAGGCCAAATTATATTTAGCGCCCCCCTCGTGCCGTGGGGGGGGGCTCCGGAGCAAAGCAGCCCTGCTCTGCAACCCCCCCCCCCGCGCCGCCGCCGCCGCCGCCACCACCACCACCTACCTTCCCCCCGCTCCTGCTGCTGGCTGCTGGCTGCTGCTGCCGCCGCCTCCTCCTCCGACGCGATGGGACCCCCGCGCTTTACGACGGGAAGGTAGGTAGGTGGTTGGCGGGCGGGCGCGCAGGCGCACGTGCATGGGGGGGAGGTGCAGCGGCAGCGGCCGGCAAGCAGGCGGGGAGGCGCGGCGGAGGCGGCAGGCAGGGCAGGAGCGCGCCGGAGGCGAGGAAGGGGCGCAGAAACTCTGCGCCCTCTTCCGCCACGCGCCCTAGGCAGCCGCCTGGGTCTGCCTAGCGGTAGCGCCGGCCCTGTTCTATGCTGCCCAATAGCCAAAGCTCTCTGGGCAGTTTACAAAGATTAAAAACCTTAAAAAATACAATATTGTGCATAATTTAAAAACAGTTTAGCTACAAACATATAAATGGACAGCACACACACACACACACCCAAACAATATCCCATTACCTGATTAAATACCTATCATATGCTGCCAAATAACAGGGAATAGAGTGCCAAAAAGATAACAATGTTGGTGCCAGGCGGGCCTTGCTGGGGAGTTCATTCCATAATTGGGGGGGCTGACACCAAGAAGGCCCTGTCCCTTGTTGCCACCATACAAGCCACTCTTGGAGGAGACTCCTGAAGGAGGGCCTTAGATGATGAGCATAACGTACAGGTAGGTTCATGCTGGGAGAGTCATGACTTTTCCCTTCCCCTTTCATCAGAGGGACAGTGCCTAGTGCACTGTTGGTTCTTCAAGTAATGCTAGTGGTACTAGTTCTAAACATGTGTGAGCTACAGTCCTGTGCAGAGCAAGAAGCAAGCAGTGTAGCTGCAACACTCTGGGTAAGGCAGGTGGGAGCAGGCCAGTTCCTCAATGCCAGCCTTCCCCAACCTGGCTTCCTCCAGTTGTTTTGGACTCCTGGGTCAGCTTCAAACACTGTTCCAAAACCAGAGGCAAAGTGGCCATTTCACCCAATCTTGAACTCCCTTTTACTGATACAGCAACTGATGGGATTGACTGTTGAATCCTATTAAATGTAATTGGCTTAGTCCTCCTAAGTAAGCCCTTTAACTGATTTGTGAGTCATGCTGTAAGGCTAGACTGAGATGAAATTGTCCCATCTGACAAATATGAATAACTCCCTGTGTCACCAGAGTGCTTTCAGGAGAGATATACTAAATGTATGATGACAAGTATGAGTGAACAGGGCCAGGATTAGAGCCACTAATGAAAACGTGCTAATTTTCTCTTTCACATATATTAGGTTTACAGTTAAATTTCATAAATAGAGTTAACTCACAGCTCAGTATCAGTGGGAAAGAATCAAACTCTGTGCTTTAGATGCTTCTGATCAGGACATCAGCGTACGTACACCTACAGAATAAGAACTCCTGATTATATATTTTTCCTGATTATAACATTATTTTAGTCTTGAATTCTTAACGGGTTGTTTGCAGCAGTGGCTTTGCCTTAGTGGAAAGTGCTCCTGCTCATGCAAGGCAGGACAACCGGTTTTCGCCAATACTTACTACAGCCCTCCTTGCCGTATCCCATTCTGTTCTGGAAGGTCCCCCAACCCGCAGGACCAGGTTGGGGAGAGACAAGGGGCATAATGGGGTAAGGGAGATCAGCGAAAATTAGGTGCCCTGATGTGCGAGCAGAAGTGCTTTCCATTAAGGATTGGATAAAACCCATGATTGGATAAAACCTTCATGATCATGGTGTCTCCCCTGCCCCTATGGCTGTAGACAAGTAGAGGATTTGTATCATTTCCTTTTAGAATATACAGACTTGAGAGCCCAGTATCTTCTTCCCTCATTGATGTTTTAGCAGAGGCCTCGCCATTAAGCAAAATTGTTTTTCTGTTAGCTGGAACGGATTATTATATATCTTATCGAATTGCAAAGTATGTAAAATTGGCCTTGATAAAGAGAAATAAGCCTTCTTAAACATGTTTACTAGCCTCGTAGTTTAATCAATTATTAATGATCATTTTAAATAATATTAAGTAGCAAATTTTTAATGATAGCATATCTATTTGATCTTTTTTACGTTTTAACTTTATATATAATTTTAACTTTATATCTCTCTCTGGTCAAGGATATATATGCACATGTATACATATGTATATATGTATTTTAATTGTGTGTTTTGAATGTCTTTTTTGATGGTTACTTTTTCATTATGTGTCCAACCCGTTTTATGTATGTGTGCAACAGCCTGGTCAGCTAATGCAGAAATAAACGTGTAACTTGGATAAAACCTGTTGTTGGTCATTTGGGGGGAAATAAACAGATTGCCTATCAAATGAAAGTTCAGAAGGGTGTATACCTCCTGCAAAGGATTAATATGACTTCATGCCAATTAAGTGCATATTTATTGATCTGCAGAAAGTGTATTAGCAGGATAAATACTCTTTCTCACTTCTGAACAATATTTAATCTGAACTACCAGTTCAAATACCAGTTGATAGTGGAAGCTTGATCAAACACCTAAATTTATTTGTGATAGGCAAGATGCACCCATCCATCCCATCGTCTGCCTTCAACCATACAGAGGACTGGTTCACATGACCATCTCAGTCTATGGCAGGTAGTTACAGGAAGAATCCACCCCATGCTAACCTCCAACGTCTTCAGATCTTGCCAAGCCGGCCATGTGTCTATGCTGCCACAAGCTGAACTCACCCAGGATTCCCCTTTGGAGACACTATCACTAACATTTAAAGTGCTTTGCTGGCTCACGCTGGCTCAGCTTGTCTGAGTGTGGAAAGCTAAGCAGGGCCAGGCCTGGTTATTACTTGGATGGGAGACCCCACCTCTAGTTTCCTGCATTGAGCAGGGGGTTGGACTCGATGGCCTTGTAGGCCCCTTCCAACTCTATGATCTATGAATCTATGACATGGAAGAAGCCAAATCTGGACTGAATTCAACCTGTTGTGGTACATGCAAAGTTTAGTTCCACCACCATCATAGGCTGAAATGCTTGTGTGAACTGAACAAGGGGGGCGGGGAGAAGAAGAAGACAAAACTCATACCCCAACCAAATTTTACTTCCATAATTTTGCTACCACCGAATTCAGTGTCAAATAAAATCAATACTTAAGGTGTCATTCGCAACCTAGGGTGTCATTGTCAACTTTTCCTACCCAAACCTCATTTTAACAAATTGGAGCTTGAGCAGGAATAATCATGGTGCTCTTGTATAGCAAATTGTTCCTGTAGACTGTACCCTTCTATACTATATATCATCAAATATTATTAACAAGCTTCACTGAAATCTATTACACGAATTTTGCCTCCGAAGCCAAAATAGCATTTTATACATTACCGTTACATCTGTCTTTCTTCTCCTACCTGAAGGCTGTTTACATGAGGCCAGTCAAATATAAATGTCCTGAAGATCCAATCGTTCTGGTACCCTCTTCTAAAAGAAACTGGGTTATAATGATGCTGTGTTTTTATGGCACAGCAGTCGGACCCCAAGAGAATTTCAAGAAAAATTGCAGCTTAGATTATTATTATTTTTTTATAGGTACAAGTGAGGAATGAGGCCAAATTTCCTCCCAAGATCACACATGCTCTCTGTACTGTAAGGCAGCACCTGGCAGACTTTATGATCAAATAAAAGGTGACACTTTTAGATCACAATGTGATTTTAAAAATGAGAATAAATTCATTGGATAGTCATGCAAACTACACCATGGGAAGCTTAATTCCTCTGCAGGCCAAACTAGATCATGTGATTTTAAATTAATTGTGTGTAGGAAATTCACATGTATGTTTCGAAAAATGTAAATATCCACCAGAGAAGGGCGGGGGGAGAAACAGGCAGGACTGGGACCATGGATTGTCCATAGTCCCATGAACTGGGAACCCCCCACACTCCAATATTGATGAACCCCCCAAAAAGCTGACATTAGCCTTGGTGCCAGTGGAATATTAAGGATATCCATTTTTGGATGTGTAATACACTTACACAATTGCAGCTTCAACTGCAAACAGGAATAAATGAGAAGAAGGAAAAGGTTAAGCAGCCGCTCTTGTCTAACCTTGTTCTGCTCAGACACACCCTGGTCCAGTCTGCTTTGGTTTGAAAGAAATGAAAGGAATCAGCATGGAACTCTGCTTAACCACATTTTGTCTGGGTTTGGACATAACCATAAACCATGGTTAGTCAAAAATGGAAGCAAAAACTTCTAAATTTCAACTTATGGCAGCACTGGAGAAGGAGAGGGGAGGAGCATGTGAGCTTGAAGCTTGTTTATGTTCATTCCCATATTAATTTATCATTATGTCCAAACACAACCTATATCTCCATGGCAATTGGGGGGGCTTTGGAGAAGGAATGGAGAGATGAACCTGGTTGGAAGTAAGGAACAGGAAAAGAAAACCAATGGGAGCTTTCCTTTTGGGGTTAATAGGTATGGTGAGGGGTGATGCTTTTGTCAGGACCACAACAAGGGAGGAAAGGGTTCAACTCCCCCTTCTCACATGTGCAGTCCTTACAAAAGTTAGAGCTTCCCATGCACAGTATTATTATTTTTTAACTAATATTACTGCCAATTCCATGTTTAGGATCTGGTTTGATCCTGAGAAATGGTCCATAGAGAAGCAGAGAATGCTAGAATGAAGAGGCCAAGGAAGAAAAGCAGAGAAACTACAACAGGAAGATCAGATAGAAGAGTAGTTTCCAGGAATGAGAAGAGGAGAAGGTTATAATCAGGGATCTGAGGGATGGTTGTGATGAGCCACAATTCCATCCTTAGTTACTACTAGTTCACTACTAGCAATTCATTAAACAAATGCTATCATATCATCCGTCTACACAAGTTTTCAGGAAAGTTAAACATATGATATCATCCACCAAGGACCTACTTAAAAACAAAAGGAGAACACAGCTGGCCTCTAGGGATTGTCCAATGAGGGTAGCAATTAGATGTGTTGATAGCCAATGTCACAAGACCTAATATGGCAAATGATGCTTTGAAGGCATGTTTGCTTGCATTCTCACAGGCTTGTATTTCTCTCTTTTGCTTCTGATTTTGCTATACTGTTGGGTTTAAATAGAAACCAAGAGACTTCATTAACAACTCCACAGCAGACCTGCTTAGGTGCTAATGAAGGCAAATACCGCAGGGTCTTTGCAAAATGTTACTCTCCCTTATGGGGCTAGATATGTTGAAAACAGAAGGCAATAGGGCTCTTTGGGAAACTGCAAACATGGTCTAATCAGACACAAGAGGACAGAGTTATTTCTGATTTACGTAGGTCACACACTTAAATGGTGTTTTAGCATCACCCTGCATTCTAAGGGACAAAACATCCGCCTTCAATAAATCTGTTAGGGAGGGCCTTGAAATGTAGTAAAACTAGTAATAGTTGGTTTATGGAATTAAAAGGACAATAGTGCAAATATTGTTTTTAGGGGGAAATGCAGCTATTTGCTGCCGCTCTGCTAAAATTCAGTGGTGGCACTTTGTGGGGAAGACTGTGAAACAGGCCGGGTGGGGAACATGTGTTTCCCACTCCAGTTTTAAAGTGAAATGTAATGCAACCCTCAAGCTGAAAGAGGTTCTCCACCTCTGCTCTAAGCTCTAGAATACTCCTAGACTGTGTTCCTGTTTTTGTGTTCTCATAATGCCTGCTCAACCTATACAATTGCAAATAAACAGTTTATCGTGAAGACACTATACCTCTTCAGTGTTTTCCCCAAAGGAAACAGATGCTGTAGTGTAAAAGATGCCCTGGACTTCCTTAAGGAAGGGGGATCTCATGATAGATTTGATCTGGTGCCACAATTTTCATTCCAGCATACTCATGTCGGGTTTGAAAAGCAGACACAATACTTTGATCAACAAATGCATTTTATTGTTATCTGTTAAATAATGCATACTGGTCAGTTGTGGTGACTGCACAGGTTAGTTTAAGAATTATACAGAGCAAGACAATTTTCATCTATTGAACGACAATCTATGACTGTGACCGAAGGAATTTATAGAACCCAGTTCACAGCTCCCTCTGTGTTGATTTTCTTTATCTCTCTTGTAATAAGCCTTTGCTCATTTTCAGTACCATGTAACATCAAGCTCCTAGAACATGTCTACATTGTAACCTTAAACCAATTTAACTGGCACACACACAGAGAACCCCAAGAACTGCAATCTGGTAGGGATCGCTCGAGCAAGAAATGCTCAGCGCTGTAATAAAAGTTCATTTTCCAGACTTATTGGGAGGAAATACAATAGTGAAACTAGTGGTTTTTTTAAATCATAGGCTTCTAGTGACGGCAATAAAATATATATCTTCATTTTTATTATGTCTGTGCTCCAATTTTAGGAATAAAGTTATGTTAAACATTTCTATTCCAACAGCGTATCCCAAAATCAATTTAATGCAATTACTATCCTCTTGGAATAGTATGGTAAAGGATTTAAAATCCATTCCAGATCAATGTACTCAATTCTGTATGCTCCCAAAGGTTCACACCATCTCTGAACATGCTGGGGCACAGCTCTCAGGTTCCTCCATACAGCTGATGAAGGAGGCAGTGCACATTCTGTAGGGAATTTCCCAGTACCCCCTGCAAAATAACAAGGAATCCTGGAGCACAACTCTTGGATCGCTCAGGTTGCACCTAGCTGTGAATGCAAATTCTGACTTGTCTTTTCCTCATCCCCACTTTGCCGCATACCATTTTCCCACAAGAAAATGTTGGATGTGGTCCGGTTGAGATCTCTGAACTCCCAAAACATTTGTAAAGCAAATGCCAGTGGAGAACTTCTCTTGAAGACTCTGTTGCCCCACAGCCTGACATGGCATGGCAGAGCACACATAAAGATGCATTGGCCCTCCAGTCTCCCTGAAATATGAAGTCCGCTGCTTCACAACCCCTTTTCCATCACAAGGGCCATTTTGCTAGTTTTAATGGAGAGAGAGAGAGAGAGAGAGAGAGATTAACTGGCTCCTCCCATTCCTTTATACAACAAGCCCCAGTCCTTCCAGAATCCCAAGTACAGTAACAATGTTGTGACCCATTATTGGATCATTTTTTTAAAGCGACATCACCACAGCTGCTGTCCCACATTCACCTCTCTCTTTGAAATGGACAGTGTCTGACAAAATATGAGAAGACAGCAAGTCTCACATTTCAAGGCATTTCACTCCAAAAATAGCTGAGTTCTGGATGAGTCCTGCTGAAAAACCTTCCCCAATACAATCATCTTCAAGGCCCTTCGAAACCACAGGTAAAAATATGCATAAACCATTGGGTTGAATGTAGAATTCAAGTAACCAAACCAAACCATGGCATCAATGAGAATGGGTGGTATTGTGTAATTCATAAAGGGATCAGTGGCAGTGCAGAAGAAGAATGGGAACCAGCAGATGAGGAACACCCCTACCACTGTGCCTAAAGTCTTTGCAGCTTTCCTTTCTCTGCTGCGTGAAATGTGATGCCGCACTTCAAATCTGATCTGCATTTGGCTCATGGCGGCCTTAATGGAACTGGCCTGCCTCTTGGCTATAGTGTATATCTTCCCATAGACACACAACATGATAAATCCTGGGATGTAAAAAGAAACCATGGAGGCCACCACCCCTGAAGTTTCATTGAAGAAGACAAAGCAGCCGCCCACACAATATATGAGTTTGTAGAATGTATCCTCTGCTCCTATTAGGTTTAACTGAAAAAAGACTAGTCCAAAGCCAAACATGGCTGGGAATATCCAACTTATGAAGATCATGGTTAATATGACAGAAGTGTTTATCTTTACTTTGTATCGCAGTGGGTCACAGACGGCATAGTAGCGGTCAATAGAGATAAACGAGAGGTGGAAGATGGAAGCTGTGCTCAGCATGATATCAACGCTGGTGTGGACTTTGCAGAAGAAGTCCCCAAAATACCAGCAGTTCTCGACTGACCTCACCATGCTGTAAGGCATGACAAAGAATCCCAGGAGAAAGTCCACCGTGGCCATAGAGAGGATGAGGAAATTGGTAGGAGTGTGGAGCTGCTTGAAATGTGCTATTGAGATGATAACAGTCAAATTGCCAGCGACAGTTGCCAGGATCACACACAACATGAAGACGTACATGGAAATCCGAATGCTAATTGACCAGCTGCTCTTTATGCAGGAGCCATTTATGGATTCGCAGCACAACTGCATACTTCCTAGAGATTCAAATTCATGCAAACACATGTTAGGCCTAGTCCAATGGCTACTGCATGTGGAATATTCTTGCAGCGAAACCAGCAATTCCTTAGTCTTTTGCCATCCAGCAAAGGGGGGGGGGGAGTTTCTGCCAAGAGAGAAAAGTAGAACATGAATATTATTTAGAACTGAGACAAAATCACCCCACCCCCAACTTCACAGGCTTGCAAGCTATGAACAGGGGCTCCAGTTAAAGTGATGGTAAGTATTTTCACTATGCCTGCTGAGTGCCATCTTTTCTCTTTTTACCTACAACACACCAGGGTGAGGGCAGAGAGCAATGCCCTTGCTCTGACTTGGCTTGGCTTCAGAAATCATCATGTAGCCAAATCAGAGTCAGAGCAGGAAGCACTGCCATGGACAGGCAGTGAAATATGTCAAAAAGTGGGCAAGGGGGTCATGAAACTTCACCCACCCCATGCCTTTTCACCAGGAAAAGTTCGTTTGTGAACTTTTGTTCGTGCTCTAAGGAGGTAAGCCATAATTTCATAGATTTCATAGATTTCATAGAGTTGGAAGGGGCCTACAAGGCCATCGAGTCCAACCCCCTGCTCAATGCAGGAAACTAGAGGAGGGGTCTCCCATCCAAGTAACAACCAGGCCTGACCCTGCTTAGCTTTCTACACTCAGACAAGCTGAGCCAGCGTGAGCCACAGGCCTGTATCTCCCCACTTGTACATGGGTGGTGCTGTTTTGGCTACCTAAGATCCAGCACTAGGAGAACTGAATTCACTATTAGTATATAGGAAAGATAGGAAAAGGGATTAAGGGAACAATCCCATGGCCCCTAGAGTGCATCTGAGGGGCCACAAAATAGTTCGGATTCCCAGATTAGAGGTTGAAGACAGTGCTCCAACCTTGGAGCTGGGAATCGGACCTCTGGCCCCCTTCCCCTCACAGAAAGAACTGCATCAACTGCTCTCCGAGGTTGGGAAAGCGACCTCAGAGAGGGGGGAAAGGGGGTGTTTCTGTGGGAGGGGAGGAGACTGGAGAGGCCAGGATACGAGTGATCCTCAGCCTTGGCCAGCCTCCTTCCCTCCCTGTCTGAAACACTCCAGCTAGAGGGGCAAAAAAGCCCATCTAGCAGAAAACGTAGGGCAAGAGGACGGGGAGATGAAGATCGCCTCCGCCGCTCCTCCCGTTCTGCATTGGACAACCGTAAGTCTCCGAGTTTGGGGGCTTACAGCCATCGCCATAGGATTGTGCCCTAAATGCCCTCCAACAAAAGTAGTCATGGTGGCATAAGCCACAGCTACTGCAGTTCAATAGGATGAGCCAGGTTTGCACAGCCTGTGCCCCACAAGGCTGAATACAGCTCACGAGCTCTGTAGGGTGACCTACCAGGGGCTGATAAGCCACCTGCCTTTCAAAAATAGAGGGGAGGCATCAAGCAACAGTCAGACTACAATATGTGGTTGGTGGGCTTTGATCGGCTTAGCACAGGGGTGCAGACCCTCAAGCTTGGCATCCCAAACTGGAATTCCCAGATGGCCATGTCCCCTTTCCTCTGGTCCCATCACTTTCCCCCCAACCACCGATCGTTGGGTGGTTTCCCAGCTTTAGTGCAGTTTTGCCCCCATCCTAAAAGGTTGAAATGAATCTCCTTAGCGGGTCATAAGGTGTGCATGATTGGGATACGCCTTTGAACCTTTTTAGATGCTAGCGATCATTTGCTTAACATATTCTGTTTCTACAGGCCTGGTGTGTAAATAAGATAAAGTGGAAAACAACAATATGGGAAAGCTTCAGACAATTGCACTGTTATTAATGGCTTGCTCCTTTTTTTTCCTTTTCCTTTTTTCTTTTTTTACTGTTATCACCATCTCTTTCCAGTAATTTTAACAGGAGTAATACAATGTTTATTCTAAAGTGCAAACAAAAAAAATATGTAATAATCATAGTGCTTTTCAAATGGAAATATAACACTGACAACCCAGACCACAAAACAGCTGCTAAATATAAATGGATTTGTTCTGTTGACTCCAATGAGATGAGCAGCTCAATTCAAAAGTGTTTGTTCACCAGGAAGTACTGATGACATCACCACCGTCACGGAGGAGTGATGGATGGTGATGCAATGGTACTCTGATACAGACAGAGTTGCATAGTTAACACATTATGATCTTGGGGACCGTACACCTTCCCAAGCCATCTCTATTCTTCTTAAGTGTCCATCAGAATATATTGCAATGGAGGAGGAACAGGAGGGTTAAGAAGTCCCCACTAGTATCATGTAGATAGGACAACACTTTAACTGCTGTGTACAAACCTTTCCTTTCAGCTCAACCATGGACAGTGACAACAAAGGAAGAGAAAATGTCTAGTTCCTAGCATAGAATCATAGAATCATAGAAAAGTAGAGTTGGGAGGGGCCTAGAAGGCCATCGAGTCCAACCCCCTGCTCAATGCAGGAATCCAGGTCAAAGCATCCCTGATAGATGGCTGTCCAGCTGCACGATGAACTTGTCCCAAATAAGGATCAAGAAAATAAATAAGTTTGGAAACACACCATTATACCCCCTTAGCACTGTAAATGGTTCCTTGGTAATCTCTTCCTGGGCATTGAGCCCATGAGATTTTAATCTATATTACTTGTTGGGGAATTTCCTCCCAGTGATTTATATATATATTTCCATTTCCATTGTGGTCATAAAGTCATACAGTGAGGTATGATGTATGATTCATTCTAAAGCCTTCCCTAACTGCCATATTGGACACATGGCAGCCCAGATGGAAACAGCTGGAGAGTGAAAGAACTTAGTTCCCCACTGACATGGGAGAAGATTCAGCTGATCTCGATCTTGAAAATGATACTGATTCCAAAGTTCATCTCCTTCCTTCAGTCTGGTTTTCCTGTCGTTTTGAGGGCCACTTTGATGATTTCATTACTATGGATTTCCCTTTTTTTCATTCTCCTCATGTTGAATGAGGTCATGATCAATGATGTCAAGTGATTGGTTCCAGAACCAGAATACTGCAGCCATGGAATGTTTTGAAACCAGGTGTCTCAAGTCTAGAGTTTTACCAAAGTCTTTGGTTGCCTTGGGACAAGAGATTTGGGGGGAGGGGGGGAATAACCCGCGAGGATGCCAAGATTCGCCATTACATATTAATTTAAGGTGCCGCCGGATCAGTATTGTTGCAATTTACTATGTCCCACTCAAGACGTCTTATGCAGAGCAAATGAATACTGCTCAGCCGGACAATGGCCCTATTTCCATTTTATTATATTCATTCAGAGGCACTCCTCTAAAATGCTACACACAGGAAAGAGCCCTGTCAGTGTCTACACAAGAGAGTCAGACCACAGTTTTCAGCAGGCAAGTCTGGCAAATGCTGGGGGGCAGGGAGTGGTGGGGAGCTGTTGGAGGGCAGAGCTGTCAGCCTGCCCTACATCCAGGGCCGGGCCAGCAAAGATAGGCATGGATGGTTGGCCTGCCCACACCCCAGCAGGAGCCACCTGAGTGACGTGCTCCTCCTCTTTGTGAGACTAGGCATTGCATTTCGTGTGTCGCATTTGACTTTATGTGTTATCATGTATGTGTCAGCATGTATGTATCCCCAGTAAATCATAGATTTTAGGCAATTGGGTCCCTGCCTGCAGTATGAGGGGCGGTGGATTATTCCAGCCAGGCCGTGAGCTATGGAGTATGAGGGGGTCTCAGAAATCATGCTATAAGTGCCTCTGGAAACTGGGTGAAGACGAGGCCTACACAGCTCGCCGTCAGCAACGGTTGTATCAGCAGTTACATCATCCTGCGGAATGACAAGTAGGCTTGCGGTCAGCTCACCCAGGGTCACTGTGCCATCAGCAATAAGCCACTCTACTGACTCATGGGTCAACGTCTAAAGCATCTGTGAGATAATGCAGTGGCTATGGACTACTGGACAATGGACTAATGGATATAAAGTGGGCTTAGGAACAGTCCCAGTGGGGAACTGCATTACGGATTTTTACCAGCACTGCAATGCCCAGCTCACGGGTGTGTCACATGACGCACACCCCAAACCAACCTCCTCATGCATAATCTGCCATTATAGCCCAGATTTCTTCAGATCAGTTATATCATGATTTATTAATCTGTTGCGGTTCCCGCCCCCCTGCAGTGCAATGTATATTTCAGTGTGTGCTAAACTTGTGGTACTGTTCTGGGGGGGGGAGTGGCATCAGTGGGGTGGTGGGTTGGAAGGGAGTAGCGCTGTAATGAGGAAGTGTCCTATTGGGCTTTTTTTTTTTTTTTTTTTTAACAGTATTTGATAATGCACAGATGCAGAGATGTGAATAACACAAACCTCTCAGATTGCTTCAAGTGCTGGGTAAGGAAAAACTAGCTGAAAACCCACCACTATACATGTCTACTCAGAAGTAAATCAGATTGTCTTCAGTGGCGCTTACGCCTGCAAAAGTCAGCATAGAAGAGGGGCTGCAAAGAACAACTAGCTGAAAACACATCAAAATACATGTCTACTCAGAAGTAAATCACTCTGTCTTCAATGGTGCTTACTACTCCTGCAAAAGTCAGCACGGGAGAGTGGGGTTTGCTTTGGCTTTTGGGAAGGAGCTGTGAATTATTTTTTAAAAAGATCTCTGCTCCAACACACATCACCTTTCCAACTCTTCCTACTTCTCCTGCAATTGCATTTGTGTGTGACACAAGATCACGTTTTCAACACAGTGGAAACTGTGCTGTATTCATTAGCATGTGCCCCAACAGTGGTAAATACTGTGACAGTGCTCCCTGATACATGGAAGGGGCTCTAGTGTAGATCCCAGCCACCCCCAGATGGAATTCTCAACACATCAGTAAGGTGCGCACCTTGAGACCCAATCATCTCTCAAAGCAAAGTCTCAATGAGTGGAGTTGGCCTCCCATTGTAGTGAGTGGTGAGTAAGATTAGATAGGGACCAAATTCCATTTATATATGATACCTGGTATCTGTGATTTGAAGTGCAAATTCTATATATGCTATTGGTGTAATCAGTAAAGCAATATAATGTTAGAAGAGCTCTTGTGTGCAGCCTCATCACTTCAACTCTTTCTAGATCCCGGGTCTGATTGAGACTGATCACCCTACATCAGACAGATTTGGTTACATCTTCACCATTGCAACTCACTGGTTCACCTGCCTCCTGCTCTGGCCTAGACAACAGTGGGAGTGACAAGGAACAGCAATAGGTGCCACCGCCTATTTACTCACTGATGCTCTGCCTGCCAAGCAAGCAAGGGGAATGAGGCTGAGGAGCAATAGGAGCTGGTGAGAATGGTGGTGAGAAAGTAGACTCACTGAGGGAGGGGCCCCACTGAGGGTGTCTTGCCCAAGGGCCCTCCAAAACCCTGGAGCCGGCATTGCCTGCACCCCTCCCCTCAAACTAGCCTACTGCCCTCTGGTACAGTGGAGGATGCTGTCACATCACCAGTGTTGAAGTAAAAGACAGTTGCCAGTCCAGTCAGCTTCTGTGCACGGGACTGGTGGGAGGGCACCATCTTGTCAGGCAGCAAAATGTCTTGGGCCAGCTCTGGCTAGGTTGCCTCCTCAATGGCATATGACAGGCTGAGGCTGGCAAGGATTTGGTAGGCAAGCCCAGGCAGGTTCTGATCGTCTTAAACATGGCAGGTATCTCCTGGTCTCCACCATGACAGATCCTCAAGGAATCAGGAAAAGCCTGACTGACTGCTGCTCCTACACTCATTGACAAACACTGTTGCCCTTGGCAACAGGAATGCCCTAACTGGCCAGCTTCGGTATGCCGGGGAGGTATGTTTAGACTCTCAAATGAGGCACTGGGCCAACAAAGCACTGAAAGCATTCTTCTTCCTGGAGCAGGACTGAGATGGTACCATCCAAGACCAGCCACCATAGGCAGCATGAGGTCAATGAATGAACCACTCAGCTGGCCCAATGTAAAAGTTGAATCTGCCCATCCCAAGCAATCTGATCCATTAGCAGCTCAGGTTCAGAAAAGCTTCTAGTGATTCTCTCATTCCACATTCAAACTCTATGCTGGTACTACTGGGTCATACTGGATCACTTCCGCCTCTGTTAGGAGGACGTTTAGACTCCAGATGGATTGCTCATGCAATCAGGAGATTGGAAAGATTTTGGTAATAGGACTGGAAAAAGCCATTACTTTAGACAGCAGAGGATTGGGATTGAGGCTCACAGTTGGTCGCAATTGATAGCAAGCCTAATGCCTTGGGCAAATGCCAGGGTTGGGAGCATCAGCAAATCCAGGCACAAGGGCCTGTTACTCCGGCTGACACCCCTGCCAGGTTGCTGACGCCTGGTTAACTCTGGTGGACTGCCTGGTTAACTCTGGTAGTGACACTGGCTAGAGCACCCACCTCATGTGCATGGAGTACACATGCTGGGAGTGGTGCATGCAATGAAATCAGTGACACCAGCAACTTGACTTCACGCATTCAGGGCTTGAACTCTGGCCGACATCACCACCATGATTACTCACCATGAACAGCAATATGGACCAATTGTCTGACTTGCTTTCTTTGTCCCTACGGTTCGACTCTATATCAGTGGCTCCTTAGATTAGAACTGAAAATGTATGATGCTTAGTTTGGAGCTTTTCTACATGAGGCTGTTAATTGCTGTATGCCTGTTAGTTGCTGTATCTACTTCCAGTTTTGTCACAGAATTGAGATCCAAGCTCTACACAAAGATCTTGTCCTTTCCTGCTTTTCCACAACATAACCTCTAGGTGGAGCTGTGCTATAGCAGAATAGTGCAAATATACAAATAGAAACAGCACTTTCAGAAATAATACCCCATTTTCCACATTCTAAAAAACCCCCAGGAAAGTGCTCTGAAAAAACAGAAGTGTAACTGGAGGATCATGACATCGTCTAAAGAACCCGTAAACAACCATGAGTAAGGAATCACGAGCTCACAAGAAATACTTCATGTAGAAAAGCTCTAAAACTCTTGCATTAATACAATAGCTAGCAAGGCGAGCCAATTTTTTTTTTTTTAAAGGTTTATACTGGCAATTGAAGTCTTTTGCTTATTCCAAGAGCTGACTAGAATGTTTTTGCCCTCATTCAATTTATGATAAGTTTCTAGCTGGTTGCAGCTTTCCTGTGTGGCTCCTCATGCTGAAAAAGCCCTTCATCCCAATTCATTTAGTACTTTACATTTCCTCATTTCAATTTTCATTCTGGTAGTTCTCTAAAATTATCTGTATCTGTTTTCCATTGAATGATGATAAATGGGTCTGTTTCACGAACCGGTTAATCAAATTTGGTCTAAATGGACTATTCTTTACATTCATCAGTTAAAGGAATGCTTAAATGATTTCATTAAACAAATCATTCCCGTCAATTTCCTTTAATGAAGAAGAGGAATAATAAAATAAAGCAAGGAAACAACTTTAGAAAAGTGGTTTATCCGAGAGAGATGTATCCATCTATTTTACATTGATAGTAAATTGCTTAGACAAAGTCATAATGTACTGTAACTGATAAAACTGGCATACATCTAACACAGGTCTAAGAATAATCCTGTACTGGGTGGAGGGATGTTAGGCTCCCAGCACCAGCAGTGGTGTAGTGGAGCCAGGGCTCTTAGGGACGCAACATCAGCATTTAAAAATTATTATTTATTTTATTATATTTGTACCCCGCCTTTTTTCCTGCAAGGAACCCAAGATGGCTTACATAATCCTCCTCTATTTTATCCTCACAACAACCCTGTGAGGCAGGTTAGGCTGAGAGTCACTGACTGGCCCAAAGTCACCCAGTGAGTTTCATGGCTGAGCGCAGACTAGATCGCAGATCTCCTGAGTCCCAGTCCAACACTCTCACCACTACGCCACACTGGCTCTATCATTAGCAGGGCCACTGACATCATTTGCCACCCCCACCTCACACAGGCTTTCCTGTTCCCTCTGAGGTTAGCTGCAGCCCTCACAGTAGCTGGACAATGAATTTTGCCAGCAGCAATGGCTGGGTTCAGACAACACGATAACCCACACACAAGGGTTGAGTGTGGGTTGTCATTGAACCGTGGGTTATATTGTTGAAACATGGGTTATCGTGTTGTCTGAACCCAGCTGTTTTAACAAGTCATGGCTTGTTAACCACAAACAACCCATGAAGAGAATTCATGCTGTGAACGCAAAAAAAACACAAAACGGTGACCTTGTGAGATCTGTGAACACAAAAAAACACAAAACGGTGACATCCCTATGCATGCTTTGTTGTTGGGTTGTTCACTATGGTTTGTTATCTTGGCTGTGTTTAGACAACACAATAACCCACGTTTCAGCAACAGCCCACAATTCAACAACAACCCACACTCAATCCATACTCAACCCTTGAATGTGGGTTATTGTGTTGTTTGAACCCAGTCAATATAGTGTTCCCTGCTGTAATGCAAAGTATTTTGGGGCAGCTTGGTCTTGAATGGGCAATTGAAACCCATTCACATTACAAAAGACCTGCTCCTGGCAGAGAGGAAACTGCTAGAATTGGTTTGTTGATATCATGGATCAACACAGCAGTCTGAATTTTTGGACTGTGCTTGGGGACGTGGGGGTCACGTAGCTATGGGGACTGTCTTAATGAATACCTGCACTTCAAAATGTACCACTACACCAAGCACGGAGCACCAGACTCCGGTGCCTTACCTCTGCAGCCTTACCTCCTGTCTCATCAATGCTCTGCTTGCTTCCACAGTAAGCCTGACAGACTGAGCTCTGTGCTTCAGTACAGATGCCTGGGGGTTTCGTTCCATCCCCATTTGGAAGCAAACTGATCTGATTTGCACCTTCTGAATTAAGGTGCAGATCGGAAGATAGCTGTTCTTCCCATTCTGCCCTTCTCTGGATTTTGTTGTGCAGTTTTTGGGCAAAAGAAATATTAAAATGGTTTGCATATAAACATGCATATTTTATGATGAAATCTATATAAAATATTTATGAACTTTCATGCAGATATATTTTTTTTAAATGCAGGTTGATAAGGAAATGGGATGGAGTTATGAATGAAGACATGCAAAACTGATATGGACCAAAAATTGTCTGATCCATCCATCCCTAGCTTTGTGGATGACATCTAGCTGTAAGAACAGTCTGCCTCAGTCAACTGACCCCAAGGATCAGTCCCTGACTACCAGGCCCTATAAAGCCCTAATTGCAGAGCTTGCTCCTCAGTCCGAGCAGCTTGCCTCTTGTGCAAGGATACTGCTTGCCTAAGCACCTACTCTGGGAACGGACTCCTTCCTGGTTTGAATTATGCCCCTGCTTCTGGGCCCTTTTGATCCTCGGTTGTTGCCTTGGAACTTGACTCTGCCTGTTTTCGACCGTATATCTGCTTTTGCCCCACTTGGACTAGACAGCCAGTTCCTCTGGTCCTGGAAGCTGACTGCCTAGAGTCTGACTCTTGCCCAGGCCTGACAGAACCACGACTATCAATGAGGTCAGCTCCACACATTCCAAGGAAGCAGCAACAGAGGAGCATGTCTTGGTTTCACATGTCCGGTATGAATTGGTGGTCACTTGAGCATCTCCCCATGGTGCGATGTGCGAGCTCTTATCGGTATCTAGATGTGGTGGTTGGTGTTCAGTCATGGATTTGCACTAGTGGAAAGCTCTTCTCTTTGTCTAAAGCAGGACACTCAATTATTACCAATCCTCCTTACCCACTGCAGCCCTCTGAGCCTCTCAAAGAGCAGCTCTTGAGGGTTGGAGGACCCTCTGAAACAGTATGGGGTGTGTCTGTTCCCATGCTTGCTCAAGTCATGTATAGCTATACACATAGATCTATACATGTCTGACACTTATTTTTCCATATAATAATGATTCTAGGAAATAAACCATTCTGGAACAGAAATGACAAGGGAGGAATTAGTCTGCTGCTAGAGGAACATCTCCCCACTGCAGTCCTGGCTCTAGCTTGCTCGAAGACAGGCTGCTGTCAGTCCAGTAGCAACTAGCACCAAAATTAGCACATTTTACCAACTACACCAAGGGCGGGCAACATGGTGCCTGTGGGCCACATGTGGCCCCTGACATGTTTTGTTTTTTTTTTGCAGCCCCCTCTGCCCTCCCTGTTGCCGAATTTGCTGCTGCAGCAGCAAAAAACTCCACAATGATTTGTTTCCTGTACACCTTGTTTTAAAGTAAAATCATCTCCTTTTTGCCACTACTGCCATGCCACTGAATTTCGGCAGTGCATTTGCAGGAGGGTCAAGTCCCCGGTGGGGCTGACCCTGGGAAGTTGCCTACCCCTGAACTACACAGAAGCACTGCATGGGTACCATCAGGAATTTTGGTTAGCAGAATTCCCTCACAAGGTACTCAGAACGGTAACAGAGAAGAGAGCTTTTCCAGAAAATGGAGGGTTGTTATTGTTTTTTAAATTGATAAAGCAGAATAAAAGGCAAATTGAAAAGTCAACTACTGAAGGCTTGTCCCAGAAGGAAGGGGAGAGGGAGAGAGAGAGAGATTAACAGATGAGGCAGCAGTCAGCAAAAGGCAGCTGCACAGTGAAAAGCACTGGAAGCTGGAAACCTGACAAGACAAAGAAGAAAGATTGATACATTATATTTATCCTTCTGTTATGATCTGTCAGAAGCACATCAGAGGGAGACACAGCAGGGATCCTCGCTGGCGGGGTAAATCCAACGTGGGAATGAAAACCGGCATTCAGGGGGCTTTGGCAAGCCTTTATCAGCCCTGATAGTGGGAAATGAGGATACAAGGACCCACCAAAACCAGGTTTTCAAGGTAGAGTAGCCACCTGTCAGACCACTCCCTAAGAGAAGGCAAAGTCCAAAAATGCAGGCACAGCAGGAACAACTTGTTCAGGGAAGAGGGAGAGCTCAGGGCAATGTGGATGCTCACCATTGGCCATGCTGGCTGGGGATGATGGGAGTTGTAGTCCAACACATCTGGAGGGTACCAAGCTGGAGGGGGCTGCTTTAGACTGACAAGAGCTCCTAACCTCTGTCGGGGTGGGTGACTGATTAAAAAGGTCTGCAAAATGGATCCAAATGGTTTCCGGATTGCCCTGGATGAATTCCCAGTTGTCTCAGCTGGTAGTTCTGTAGAAGCCCTCCTCAGTCCCTGGGAGAGGGAAATGACTCACAACTGAACTGCTGTTTCCTGTCCTTGCTGATGGGGCCAAACAAGATCCCTGGTTTTCCAGATCATTCAGGCCAATGAAGCAGCAGGTTCAACAAGTAGAGTGATGATGGAGGAAAACTCAGGATGAATCTGACCAAACCCAGGCCCATATTAAGGCCTACACTGTGGTTGCGAAGATGATGGCAATTAAACTATACTTTTCCACTACTATTACATCCACATAGAATCATCCTGCAGAGCTGTTTATTTATTTATTTATTATATTTATGAATCGCCCATCTGGCCAGACATCTGGCCACTCTGAGCTGTTCTGAGTGGTGAAAGATCTATGGTATCAAGGACCAGGTGGAGCTGAGAAAGAGGACTCAGTTGCCCACTGTGATGATTTTGCTAGATATTTTGTAGATAAAGTCACTTGCATCCACTCCAACTTAGATACTATGGTTGTAGCAGTTCTTAATGATGTAATTTTGGCATTTGCTTGTCTGGTTGTTTGGGACAGGTTTCAATTTGTACAGCCTGAGGATGTGGACAAGATCCTTAGTAGTGTGAGATCAGTCACTGGTGCACTTGATCCCTACCCTTCTCAGTTGATTAAGGCAGCCAAAGGACGCTTGGTTGAGTGAGTGAGGAGCGTGCCTTCTCAAAGGAGGGTGTAGTTCCATCCAGTCTTAAGATGGCTTTAGTAAGACTGTTATTTATTTATTTATTCATTCATTCATTCATTCGTTTTAAAAGCCCTCTCTGGATCCTATTGTTTTGGATAATTTCTGACCCATCTCAAATTTGCCATTTTGGGGCAAGGTATTTGAATGCATAGTCATATCTCAGCTCCTGGCATTCTTGGACAAAACAGCTTACAGGCAGTCCCCAGGTTACGAACAAGTTCTGTTCTTAAGAATGTATTTAAGTCAAATATGTATGTAAGTCGGAACAGCACAGCATTCTATACGTTAAAATCGGCTTTTACGCAAATTGTGTAAATTACGCAAATTGCATAGTATACTACGTTATGTATTCTATGTAAATGACGTAGTGCCAGGGGACCAAGAAGTCTGTTCTTAAGTATGGGTTGTCTGTAAGTCGGACGTTCTTAACTCGGTGACTGCCTGTATCTAAATGCATTTCAATCTGGCTTCAGGCCTGGTTTGGGACAGAAACATCTTTGGTTGCCTTCGTAGATGATCTACACAAGAAAATAGACAGGGGGAGTACATTCCTGTTGGTTCTGCTGCACCTTTTAGCGGCGTTTGACCATGGTCTCTTTCTGGACTGCATGGCAGGAATGGGTTTGGGAGGCACCATTCTGTAGTAGCTCTGGTCCTTCCTTGGGGGTCATTTCCAGAAGGCAATGTTGGGGGACTCCTGTTCAACACTTTGGCCATTGATGTATGGTGTCCCTGAGGGATCACTTCTATATGGAAATCCTGGGAGAGGTTGACCAAGGGTTTGAGGTGCATTGGATGATGCACAGCACCATTTCACTTTTTCATCTAATGCCAAGGAAGGTGTTCTAAACCAGTGCCTGGAGGCCTGGGACATGGCTATGCACTTAAAAGATTCAGGCCCCAGGCCCACAGGACATAATTCTGCATAAAATATGCATATTCTAATTTGAACTTCACTGGGTGACTTTGGGCCAGTCACTGACTCTCAGCCTCACCTACCTCACAGGGTTGTTGTGACGATAAAGTGGAGAGGAGGAGGAGGATTATGTAAGACGCCTTGGGTTCCTTGCAGGGGAAAAAGGCGGGGTATAAATATAATAAATAAAATAAATAAAAATATCTATATATGCAAATTTAGACATAATTACTAGGATGTATTTAAATTTCACAGAAGGATCATCCAGATCACCTCAAATAAAATAAATGCTTCAATTAATTTGTACCTTGCCCCAGGTCATCCCAAATCAGTTGTACCTCTTCAGTTACAATAATTTTGCAATGGTGTGAAAAATGCAAAAAAATAGGAGTCGCTGGTAGGTTTTCTCCATGAGCAACACACACACACACACACTGGCAATATTCTCATCAACATGGAATTTCAGGATGTTTAGTGATAATCCAAAAGCATTTTGTGTTTAGTGTGGGTGTGTTGCAGGCATTTGGGGAGGGCTAATCCTTCCCTCTGCACCTGCAATTCCCCCTTGAAGATCACTCCCTGCATGACAATTAAGCTAAGGAAACAACCTGCCACTCAGGGCTACAGTAATGCTTGCCTTAGTTACATTAAGATGGGATCACTACAATGAGCTCTACATAGAACAACTTTTCCAGAGTCTTCAGAAGCTGCAGTTAATGAAGTGATAGTTCCCCTTTACTCAGCACTGGTTATGCCTCATCTTGAGTACTGCATCCAGTTCTGGGCACCACACTTTAAGAAGGATGTAGACAAACTGGAGAGGGTTCAGAGGAGGGCAACAAGGGTGATAAAGGGACTGGAAACAAGGCCCTATGAGAAGAGACTGAAAGAACTGGGCATGTTTAGCCTTCAGAAGAGGAGCCTGAGGGGAGATATGATCGCACTCTTCCAGTACTTGAAGGGATGTCACACAGAGGAGGGCGAGGAGTTTGCAGGACATGGAATAATGGGCTCAAATTACAGGAACCTAGATTCCACCTAAACATCAGGAAAAATTTCCTGACTGTCAGAGCAATAAGACAACGGAACCAACTATCTAGGGAGGTGGTGGGCTCTCCCACTCAAGGCATTCAAGGTGCAGCTGGACAACCATCTGTCAGGGATGCTTTGGCTTGGATTCCTGCGTTGCACAGGGGGTTAGACTTGATGGCCTTATAGGCCACTTCCAACTCTACTTTTCTATGATTCTATGATTCTATGATTCTATGAATCCAGAATGCAGCAGCAAGGATGCTGATGAGTGCATACCCATGGGGCCCTGTTACACCTATCCTGCAATGTCAGCACATGTTGCCAGTTTACTTGTGAACACAATTCAAAGTGTTGGAGGTTACCAACACTTACATACCAACACTTACAGGAGGAGGTGACCTGAAGGATCACCTCCTCCTGTACCAACCTGCCCACTCCCTAAGATTAGAAGGATCTCTGACTGTCCACCCATAGAGGCATGCTCGTTGGTGATGAAAGACAGGGTCTTCTCAGTCGCTGCAACAATCCTGGGGAACACCCTGTCCCATGGAGTGCAGGTCTTCCCCACACCCCTTTGATGGTTTTATGCTGGCTGGTAAAGACACTGCCATTCCTGCAGGCGTTTGCCTGCTAAGTGCTGATGGTTCATTTAAAATTATGTTTTATCTGTGCTCTGCATTCATACTTTACTCTCTTTTGGGAAGGGGGATTTTTTTGGTGGTGGGGTATTCTTTTAATGTATCATTTTATATTGTACTACAGTTTTAAAGTGTTGCGAGCCACTCTAAGCAGTGTACAGGCACTAAAAGGGCGAGATAAAAATCTCTCTATAAATAAATAATTCAATAAACGAAAGCCTTGTGGGGTAGGGTAGATGAAAGACACTGATTCCCCAAGGTCAACCAGTAAATTTTGTGGTGGAGCAGGAGTTAGAACCCAGTTCCCTCTATTCCAAGTCCAATAGGCTAACCACTACACCATACAGAGGGAACATATGGCCTTCCAGATGTTGTTGGACTTCAGCTCCCATCATCCTTCACCATAGGCTATGTTGGCTATAGCTGATGGGAGTTGCAGTCCAACAACATCTGGAGGACCACACATTCCCCATAATTGTCATACAGGCTCTCCAGAGGTGGAAGTTGCTGCTGTGACATAGCAGACATCTGTAAGGAAAGGAGGACCCCCAAGTTGGGAGGAATCAACAAACAGTTCTAATGACCTCCATAGATCTTAGCCTTAGGATAAAGGGAGGTGGTGCAGCACTGGGTGTTGCCGGGGGAAGGGGTGGAAATCTCCTCCCTCACTTTGTCCAGCGGGAGCACCAGTGGATTCAATCCCTTCTATGAATGGAAAGAACCTTTCTGTTTGTGGAAAAAGGCAAGTCTGGAAATACCCCTTGTATAGTGATACCACATAATCCAACACAAAGGTGTTAGAATGTATAAAGCTGGAATTGACAGATATGGAGAAAGTAAAGAGAAGTTAGACACCACCTGAAAGGCTCACCATAAAACATGAGCATGACAAAGCACTTAGCATTTTACTAGTTCCTGGATTTAAACTCATAAAGTTTTTTTTATCAGACTTCTGAATGCATGCTTACACTCTTACATGGAAAAGGGAAGCCACACCCTCCCTTTGTACTTTGTTTTTAAGTAAAAGACATACCTGATAACTGGAAGTGTAAACACTCAGGAGTGCAGGAGTGGGGGAAACCCAATTCACAGAATTCAAGAGTAGTTAATTGAGCAGCTACTAGCCAAAACAACCAAGTCATACAGACATAGAATACAAAGTTATTTGAAAAATAAAGCCTTCCGGTATTATTAAGGTATAAAAATGTGCAATCTGGGCAAATCCAATAAACTGATGTACTGGCAACATGAACAGGCCTGTGGCTCACGCTGGCTCAGCTTGTCTGAGTGTGGAAAGCTAAGCAGGGTCAGGCCTGGTTATTACTTGGATGGGAGACCCCTCCTCTAGTTTCCTGCATTGAGCAGGGGGTTGGACTCGATAGCCTTGTAGGCCCCTTCCAACTCTATGATCTATGAAATCTATTATATCTATGAAATCTATGTAATAACAATCATTGTAGTTACCAAACCAGGATGGCTCTGCCCAAATGAGATTCAACTGGTTGGGCGTGCCTGACTAAAGAGGGTGTGGCCAACTGGGGAACCCTGGAAAGTCAAATTGGGACCCCCAGATTTGGCCCCCGGGTCTGAGGGGCACCCTTGATTTAGGGCATATAATTTACACATATTGCTTAATAGTTTCTTACTCCTCCTAAATCAAAGAAATACGTATCTTAAAGAGCTTTCTTGGTTTTAGACAAAGTTCGACAAATTGCAGTATTCATTCAGTTTTTGTTATTATAAGAGTGTATAAATCATTCCTTCCATTCTTGAAGTTCAGGGATGAGCGTGAACTCTTATGGGGTCCAAAATGGCACCCACCCGCACACAACAGGGAGATAGTAGAATCGGCGGGGGGGGGGAATTTAGGATAACAAAAACCAACCGGGGGACACACCCCAAAACAGCCCGATGAAGACTAAATATACTCAGTGGACACTGAATGCTGACTGAGTGTTGGAGGAGGCAGGACCAGCATCAAGGGTAGGCATGGCTGGGCACCTGCCAAGGACCTGTACTCAGGGACCCACTGACAAGAGCCCACGGGGTTGTTGTTCCTCCTCTTCACCCTTGCAACCTACTTGTTTGCCTGCCAATGCCTACCTGCTCACTGGCTCTCTGCCTATCAAGCAAGCAATAGCAGCTGGCGACAATGTTGGTGAGAGAAGGCTGACTCACTGAGGGAAGGGGTCCATGAAGGGTGTCAAAAACCTGGAGCCGGCACTGGGAGGGGAGGACCAGAAAACTGAGGATAGGTGCGATAAAGTGCACCCAAGATAATCCTGGAGCACTCTACCCTGCAATATTTTGGACAAGGTCCCATTAAATACATATTTATCTGATGCATCACTACCTAACATTAGCAAGACTTTTCAGGGCCCAGAACATCCCCTTAACGATGTTTATGTTAGTTGAAAACTTTCCATGGTCCATCTGCCAGTTCCCCATGCTGCCAGAGCTCAGAAATGTTTAAGCGGAGATATTTTTAAATGAACGTTTTTCTCAGGGTTTGACAAATTATGGTAGGCAATTTTTGTAAATGTTTTTTTTAAAAAACTTGAGGAAGTTGAATCTAGCTGTTCTAACAGGTCATGCCAGATTAATGCGAGGTGCTGTCAAGAACCTTCAGCTTGTGTAGAATGGAGTAATTTGCCTTCTAACTGAAGCAGCTGGAGAGAGAGTGGACTGGAACCAAGTTCCCTGGAACACAGAACCTCAGTGTTCCTCCGGCATCTCAGTGAACTCTAGATCCTATTGTGGCTTTAACCTACCAACAACCGCAAATGACTTGGACCCTACGTGGGATGTACGGACTTCGTTAAATCCGTTCCGTCTGCATTTCGTGGATTGTCAGGTCCCTTTCATTCCATCATCCGCTCCTTGACAGAATCAGATTTTGCACGCGTGTGTTCGTAGGCATTTGCACAAATCCACACTTGTGCAAAGTTGCACTCCCAAAAATGCACAACAACCCCCACCCCCAAATGTGCAGACCCCCTCAAATGCATATTTTCCACACTTTAGCCTATCAGGGTGCACATTTTCAGTCGCTTTTTTTTGTTGTTTGTTTTTTGTATTTTTCTATGACTAAATTTGTGTAACATTATGGAAAGTAAAAAAAGCAAACAAAACCACCAGTCCACAAGTCTGCAGAATCCGTGTGACTCAGGAAAAGATGGTTTGCTGTGTAATCCATGGGTCAGATTCATAGAAATCCAAAACTCATTTGAATCTGTAGTGCATTTCTCAGACATCCCTAGGCCCTAGCTACCGGTATCTTATAGCCCACTCCCCTGCATGTTTACTCAAAGTCCCACTGAGTTTAATGAAGCTTACTGCCAGGTGAAAATGCATAGGGTTGCTGCCTTGGAGACTGCCTCCTCCTCCCATATGCAAGAGACATGCACATTTATTTATTTTTTTAAGAGACTATGTGGTCTTGCTGTGGATCATGCTTCCCTCCCTGCAATCTACAGGTATTATCTTGTGTTTGTGGTTTGTCATTTTTGTGAACTGCCCAGAGAGCTTCAGCTATTGGGTGGGTAAAGAAATAAAATCAAATAAATAAAAATAATCTTTAAAGTTTATTGATTGATTGATTGATTTCCTACCCCACCTTTCCTCCACAAATAGCATTTTTAAGGCGGCTGTGTTGCCAATGTCCGGGTCCTTTTTATTTATACAGCAAGAGGAAGAGACCATAGAATGGTCTTCCCCAATCTGGTGCCCTGCAGATGTGTTGGACTGCAACTCCCATCATGTCCAGCCAGCCATGCTGGCTGGGGGATGCAGGGCACCAGGTTGGGGAAGGCTGCTGCGGAACGACAAAACTGGCCTTTTTTTTTTTTTTTTAAAGTCTCATCTTCCTACCTTCTTTGTTGAAAAAAGTGTTTTCTTCTGTATCCTCAGGTTGCCATTCATTTGATCTGGGCTTTCTTTATGTGGTAAGACTTCTTCAAATGAGGAGCTTCTTCACTGCTGCAGTGAAGGGAAGTAGACTTCACAGTCTACAGGTGCCAGTCCCACCTACGAACCCATCCTAAATCATGCTGCTTCTTAAGTCCTCTAGTAGTCAGAACTGATACTATACTGCTAACGTCTGGGAAACAATTGCTAGAAAATGACTAGGTATCAGAAGAACTGCTCAGTTAGTAAACCCCACCCGCCAGTAAGGTAAATCTTAACTACTATTTAATTAAACGTTGCAGGCACATTATGAACAAAAGCAGCCACGTCGCATGCATCATGTCATCTACCTTGCGCAAGCATTTATAAAGGTAAGAAAATCATATATAAACAAAGCTCCCTTTTGTGCTTCTTTTCAAAGGGGTCGCTGTGTACAGAAAGTGGCATTCGATGGCCCGGGACTGCTTACTCTGCTGAGCAAACAGGCCTTATCCAATAGGTTTATCTGTTAATATTTGTCTGCAAAACAGAACTACTAGATGTGTGCTTAACAATACTCATTGCTTGCTCTACATTTGAAATGGCGAGGATGTTTTCTTCTCTTTAACATCAAAATTAAAAATAAACTTGCATTATTGTATAAGTCAACCTTCTTGTAGAACAGATTCTACAAGCCATTGTCTTATCCATACTTCTCATATGTCAAAAGGACATGGATACATCTTATGCAGAACCTACTCTAAAATGTTTGAATTTTCGAATGTTTGAAAATGACCAATACCTGGTTCATTGGTCATTTTTCCTGCAGAACATCAAAACAATTATTTCCTAGCTTTCACTCTCAAATATATATATCAAACACCAACCATCCCATCAAAATATAGTGTATACCCCTTTGTTCAAAAGGGCATCCAGCATTCAATATTTTCCCAGCGATTTCACCTGGGTATAGATTAACCTTTGAGCACTAAAATAATGTGATCCATATAAGCTGCTATATTATTATAGTGGAAGGCCAAATCCACATATGCAAACTCCAGCGGAATTGTGTTAACAAGAAGGAATGGGATAACCAGATTAGTGCAGTGCAGGAATAGGCAGACTTAGGGCTCACAGGAGCTACTTCGTGTTTTGTTTTTGTTTTTTTACTAGAAGTCTGAGATCTACCACCTGGTTTCTGGTGAAAATATATTGAATTACAGAATTCTGAGCCCAGAAATTTGTTTTCAATACCAGAGCTGAACTCAACATATACCGGTAAATCTATTCCTAGTTGCACCAAGCTTTCTTCATTTCAACATTATAATTTAGGGTGGCAGGCAGGGCTGGCCCAAGACATTTTGCTGCCTGAGGCAAAGAATAAGACAGCGCCCAGTCCCATTCCATTACAAAAGCCAACTGGATTAGCAGATGAATCTTACTTCAATAATGAGGATGGAAGATCTTCCTCCACTGAGTCTGAAGGCAGCAGACTAGCTTAGGGGATGTTGGGCAAGCCATGTGGGCCACAGCTCTTTCCTTCAACACTTTATTGCCGCCTCCCAGCAACTGCCACCTGAAGTGACTACCTCACTCTGCCTAATGGTAGGGCCGGCCCTAGTGGCAGGGGAGTCATTTTCTTGCTGCTTTTGTTAAACAGTTGGGAGTCAGAAATCCTTGCTGATCTACTGCACATTACCCCAAGATCTACCACAAGATCCAGATCTACCTTCTGCCCACCCCTGGTATAGTGGAGAGGGCGGTCTAGAGAGACCTGGGTTCAAATTCCTGCCAAACCATGAAGCTCACTATTTCTCAGCCTAACTATCTCACATGGTTGTTGCAAGGATTAAATGAGAGAATGCCATATATGCTACTGTGAGCTTATTGAAGTAATAAAGCAATAATAATAAAGTGATAATAAAATAATTATTTCTTTTATTTCTGAAGAAATAATAATTTTAAACTAATTTTTAAAATGTGAATTACACAAAAAACAACCCACCATATTATAAAAGAAGAAAAAAAACAATTTTCTTACAGAAGTTAAAATGAATCACTTACAGTAAATATGTCTGAGATGTATATCCATAAGTATCAATAAGTATGTAGTAATACAACTATCAGTAAAGACGGTTGTGCAGCATGAGCTTCAGGAAAAGTGGACCAAATATCCATATATTTATATATCCGCAGGTGGCATCTGAATACCACCCGCTCAAACGTGGAAAGTGTTATTAGGTCCTCAACCCATTGTGTTATATGAGGTGAGCGTTTATCTCTCCAGTGTTGTAATATCAGTCTTTTAGTTGTCAATAGGGCACAGAAAATCCACATGTGTTGTCCTTGTGATAAATTCCATACAGCAGGTAAATAATTTAAAAGAACGTGTGCATCAGTAAATACTAAAGAGCATTCTAATACTAAGTTTATCCATACTATGAGACCACTACCCAAAAAGAAGCAGCCACTTGGCATTGCCAAAACATATTGGTAAATGAAGCATTCACAGTATTACACCTCCAACAGTTAGCTGACTTAGACAAACCTTTATTAAAAAGACGTTGTGGTGTCCAATAAACATGAAACAAAAGTTTTTGCTGAATAAGATGTAAACTAAGATCCATAGACCCTTCGGACACAGATGCAAAAACAATGTTCCATTGATTAGGCAAAATAAGACTATCTAATTCCCTGTTCCATTCGTCTTTAAGACTCTGTGGATCATACTTATTCACCGATAATAAGTATTTATACACATGAATTGTAGGTCGATATAACTGCTCAGCCTCAAGCAATGCTTCCTACAGCAGATGAGGCTCTGAAGCTGTAAAAGTGGCACTAACATATACAATCCTAAGTATAATATTCATCTTAAGTGTATTAACCTTACCCCACAAACTCAGCTTAAGAGATGGCCAGCTGTCTAGATCCTGTGAGATCTCATTAATCAACTTACTCAAATTAAGTTTGATCATTTGCGATATGTCTCCAAGGATGAGTATTCCCAAGTAAGTAATAAAATCTGGGCACCATCGAAATTGCCACTGAGCTAATACACTCTGAAGAAATCATAACAATTCCAGCTTTAAATGCAGCAGTTATTCATATATGAATGTATATTAATTCAGAATGCTGGTTTTTAAGCTTTAGAGCCCTAAATGGCGGACCCAAGTACCTTAAGTACCGCCTTCTCTCACATGAGTCTGCCTGTGCGGGGTCAGCCCAAGAGATTTTGCTGCCTGAGGTGGAGCAGGAGATGGCACTTCTCCCTCACACTTCCCAGTCAAGGTGCACGATGCTGCTACCCAACACGAGTCAAGCTATTTTTTGGGCACCTGAGAGGCAGAAAATCCCACAAACATCTCTCCTTGACAGTAAACATACAGAGCACCATCCGATCTCACATCCATGGACTTCTTCCACTCACATAACAGGACTTCTCCTTGTTCTCCTCCCTCCTGCACCCCCTGTGCATCCCCCAAATCTGCTCTGCAGTATCCCCCCAACCGTTGTCTTTTTGGTGCCAGGTAAAAGCCTTTTTATTTTCTCAGGCACTTTAGATCTGCTGATTTAAACTCCACTTCTGTTGATTATGCTGTTACAGTGGGTGAAATCCAATGAGGTCCTTCCACTGACAGAACTACTACAACCATCAGTGGAAGTGGGAGGGGTGATCGCTACTCTCTCCCCCCCCCCGTACCCTTAAGGACTGCCTTCTGTCACATGAGTTTGCCTCATGTGAGAGAAGGTGGTCAAAATCTGCTCTGGAGGGTTGGGGCACCCTCCAGAGCAGATTCTGGGGGCTCAAGGGGCTGCACTGGGAAGGACAGCAGGGGAAAGTCCCATCATGCAAGAGGACTTCCACTCCTGTGTTGTTGAATTCCACCCTATGCCTTGATATGTGTCATTTTTTAAAAAAAATGATTGGGATTTTGTTATGCTTAAATCATTTTAAATGGTTCTAAGTTGCTTTGGGGGCCTGCAAGTGGAAAAGCACCTTATAAATTCAAATATAGATAAATGCAATTGCCCTCCTCCTTTTTAAACTCATGTTCAACAAATTCAAAGGGAATTGGGAAAAACAAGTTTCTGTCTAATATGTCCACAATGCTGATTCTGAAAATGAATAAAATTTGCTAGATTACTTGATTGGTGAGATCTATTTCTTCTATGAATAACCTCTGTCAGTTTGTCCATCTCTACCACATCCCAGGACTGTAAAGGTCATTCTTATATTGTAGGCAAATGAGGATGTTTTCCAATAATTTACCCATCATCATCATCATCATCATCATCATCATCATCATCATCATCATCAGGCGATCACTCGTGACCGAGTAAGATTGTCTTCCAGGATAAAAATTTACAAAAAGGAAATTTTAAAAGGAGGAAATTCTAAAGAAAAATTGTGTAGACTCTAGCGATGGGTCCGTAAGTGACCCAATCGCTAAGTGGAGGCCAATTCTATATCCACACAGCTTCCCACAGTGAGGACACAGGTTACCAGATGGAAGATTTCACCTTGCACTCGGGCTTCTTCAAAGTCCATAGGCCAACCTCCAGTTAGATCATTCATGGGCCAGAGCTTCCCAGTTTTCGATGTTTATATTGCATTTTTTTAGATTAGCCTTAAGAACATCTTTAAACCTCTTATATTGACCACCGATATTCCACTTTCCATCCTTGAGTTGGGAATAAAGTAACTGCTTTGGGAGACGGCAGTCAGGCATTCGAACAACATGACCGGTCCCAGACATATTTTGATGATATCAATAAATTTGATACAGGAGATTTTAGAATGCTTAGTATAATCTCCTCCATGACATTAAGCAGTATCATTAAAGGATTCATTACAAAATTGGAACCCGAAATATGTTTTAAAAAATTCTGTTATCTGTCTCCACCCAGTAAATGTAATTTTTGATGAGGTAATCATAACTTAGGTTTTTATAGTCTTGTTCTGCCCATTTAAAATCATTGTTAGAGTTTCTTAACAGTCCATGTTCCATAAAAATTATATGTGTTAGAGAACCTTTTCACAGTTGAACACAGAGGCTAGTTCTATTAATGAAAGCTAAAACCTTCACATATCCCCAGATGACCGCTTGCCCTCCGACCTAGGAAGTGAAGATTAATGTCTTTTACAATTTCCTATTCCAGCACTTGGTTATTTCTTTGGCGAGAGGAGAGATAGTGCCTGGAGAAGACATCACATCCCAGAAACCTCTAGATTTCCAGGGCTAACATTTGATGAAGCAAAGGAGAAAAGACCAAAATATGAAGTAAATTGTGCTAGGTGTTCGAACTAGTTCTATACCTACCTAACTTGGGAGTAAGCCCCATTGAACTTAATAGCACTTACTTCTGAGTAGACATGTATAGGATTTAACTGTGATTATATTTTATGTTTCCTTTTTTGTCTATGTTGTTGTTAGCCATTCTGAGCACATTAGTAGAGGAATGGGATAAAAATCATAATTACAGGTGGACTTGCAATAAAATGTTGCAGTGCAGAGTGCTCCTGTTCAGTCAGCCAGCCATGCCCTCTTCCAGGATACTCCATTCCATTCCTCCTCCCCTCAGTTTTCCATAGATTTCATAGATCATAGAGTTGGAAGGAGCCTACAATGCTATCGAGTCCAACCCCCTGCTCAATGCAGGAAACTAGAGGAGGGGTCTCCCATCCAAGTAATAACCAGGCCTGAACCGGATACTCAGCATTTCGTGGCCACTGGACATACTCAGTCCTCATTAGGCTGTTTTGTGGGGGAGTGGGGCTTTCCGCCCCCTCTAAGGAATGGGTTACATCCAATGTTAGTCCCATTTAGAGTAGACTTATGGAAATGAATGGGACTTAAGTTAGACTAACATTGGATAGAGAACACTATGTTTGTACTTTTGCAAACTTTACAGTTCCCCTGAGCGTGCCGATACTTCCCTCTTATTTTTCAATGACCCTGCTTTGGCTACAGTTTTGTTGGCACTCAGCGGCAGAGCTTGCAAATAGAGGGAGAGGTTATTATATGTCATAGTACTATGATAAAAAGAACCCTCTGCGATCAATTCCTTTGCTGCTGTTCCTTAAATTGAATGTGCAAGCCTCCCTTTTGAGCTCTACAAGCAAACCAATACTAAATGCAGCCTATGAGCAGAGCCAAAGAAAGCACTCTCCCACTCCCAGTCATTTTTCTTTGTGTCAAAGAGTGAGTGCTCACTCTTAGATTTAACGTAAACAGTTCACATGCTGCTTTTTCTTCATTTATAACTCCAGAAAAGTGGATATCATCTTTGGGGCTAGTTCAGAAATATAAACAGCTTGCATTTTAGTGTGCCTTCATTTCCCATGGTATTAAAAACAAAACACCAGACCAGTGTGAGAAGCTCCTTCCCCATGCACTTGTTTAGTTTTTCTGACTCTCAGCTAGGAATGTACGGATTTTGTGAAATCTGTTCTGTCTGTGTGAAGCGGATTGTGTCAGGCATCTTTCATTCCATCATCCGCTCATTGATGGAATCGGATTTTTAAAGCTAGGATTTTGTTTAATGTGCGCTAATAATTAGCATTATCGCTAATGCACACTTGCGCAAATGTGCCGATGCATATTACTTAATGCACTAATGTGAATTAGTCCAAATTTCCCCAAAGTGAAAACCCGGCCGGCCTGCAAGTCTGCAGAATCCACACAACTCAGAAAAAGCCGGTCCGCTGCAGAATCCGCGGACCGCGGGTCAGAGTCCTAGAAATCCGAATCCATTGTGGCCGGGTCTCTCCAACATCCCTACGCTCGATAAAGAATTTCAAGAGTGTTATATTGGCACAGAATGAGAGTCTCCATATCTAACGGAAATAAAAGAAAAGGTGCGTTTCATGTTGCTATGACTGATATAAACTGGAAAATGCACTAATAATTTCTCCAGGGATTTCAAGTGTGGGAGGATATGAAACTCCAGTTAGTGAGGAAATTACAAAAAAATAAGCACTGTGGGAGGAGAATTTATCCATCCTGTTCAAAAAGAAATAGTTGAATGTTATATTGGTCTAGGCCAGTGTTCTCCAACCTTGGGTCCCCAGATGTTTTTGGCCTACAACTCCCAGCATGCCCCAGCTAGGGGACCCAAAGTTGGAGAAGGCAATCTAGAAGGCCTAGGCAATCTAGTGAAAAATACTGGGATAATTCTTTTGGGAACTATAAATCGATTATATTAGTTTAAATCTGAGGGAATGGAAGATAGAGCGGAAAATATGCAAAACTGAACATAAATATATGAACACAAGTGGGACCTGCAACACAATGCTGCAGTGCATCTTCACTTCCTAACTGCAGTTTTTGTGTTTACAGTGCCAGCCAGCCAGCCATGCCCTATTCCAGGATACTCCATTCCATTCCATCCCTCCTGTCTCATTCTCTATTTTTCCTTTTCCAACTGACACTCAACAATCTGGGGCTACTGACAATGCTCATAGTTTTCATTTGGCTGTTTTGTGGGGAGCAGTTGCCCCTGTGTAGACTGTCTTTAAAAAAAAAATTGTACTTTTGCAAAAAACAACAACCCACACACAAAGTGTTTGTTTAAGAAATGCCTTTAGAAGGAGACACTCTCTATCTAGTGGCACTTTCTATCTAGGGGCACAGAAAGAATTTGGAGGATGTTTGTAGTTGGAGAGGGAGTCAGAGGCATTGGGAGCTGAGAAATCCGCGAATTTAGCTAGATTAGAAGCAGCCTATGCGAGCGAGGTGTGGCGTTCCACACTGTAGTTCTCTGGAAACCTTATGCAGGGTATGCATCTATGCTACCTGCTCATTAGGAGTCTGCTTGCTGCCAGTAGGCTGCTTTTGTAACTAAAACGAACATTACCAAGACATGATACATCTCCAGGGTTTTCTCCTCCAGAGGAAGCAAAACACTGCAGCACTTTTCAATGCTTGAGGAACTGGGGATCATATAAGAATGGCTTGGATGATCCCAAGTTATCCTTGAGTTCATACAAGTCGGGGGAGGATCTGTTGACTCCCATCCCCCTGCAGGCCCCTTCCCCGCACCATACCCCCCAATGTTCCCAAGAATCCCCTAATTCTCAGGAGCAGATTTTTGGCAGGCACAGGAAAGGGAGATGCAGGAAAACCTTATCTGTGAACATGAACTCTGTTACATTCATGGAAGGGAGATAGGATCCACACCTTTACATTTCCATTGCTTAACCCCTCTTCTTTCCAGTAACAAGGAGTTGGGTGTAAGGCAGTAGAAGAGAGAAGGCAGAGCACAAGGCCAGCCCTACCATTAGGCAAAGTGGGGCGATTGCCTCAGGCAGCAGATGCTGGGATGCAGCGGTGGCAGCCTTGCAGGTGCTTCTCCTGGACTCCCAGTCGTTTCCTCTGTTGGGGGACAGAGGGGTGTGTCCATACAACCTGTCCTGGGCCCCTAAACTAGCCTGCTGCCTCAGCTGTTGTGGAGGACACTATGCCACTGTCAGCGTTGATGCCCACAGCCTGTTCAGCCAGCTTCTGTACATGAAATGGGGAGGGAGTTCCATGTTGTCCCTTTGCCTTAGGCTGCAAAATGTCTTGGGCCGGCCCTGGCAGAGCATTTTGTCTTTCTCCACACCCATCCCAAACTCAGCTTTTGAGTTGGGAGGGGAAGATATTCCTTATCTCCTCTCTCCTCTGTTAATCGCAGGGCTGTTGTCATGGTTTACCCACTGGGCTGCAAAGGTGCAATTTCAGACTCAGGTTAGTCTTCCAAACTGACATCCTTCCAGTCCGGAAGGGGCATAATCAGGTTTTGGGGAACACTCCAGCCCTATTCACGCATTACAATAGGTGGTGAAACTCACCACATAAGCAGGAACAGGGCCACACCGAGTAGCCCTGTCCCCCAATGTCATGTCATAACGTAGCCCCACTGCATAGGTGTTCACATGTACAGCACGGACGCCAGCAGCAGCTTTTGCACATACAGCTGTATGTGTGTAGGCTTCCCTGTGGTTCAGGGTGGCCGGGTGACCGGCCAGATGGGCGATTAAAATAATAATAATAATAATAATAATAATAATAATAATAATAATAATAATAATAAACAACCATGTACGATCTGTGCTGTACGCTGTACGATTTGTGCTGTACGCATGGCTGCCTATGAGCAGGGCTATTACACTATGGCATGGTGTTGAGGGCGGAGCTACTCGACACAGCCCAGTTCCTGCTCATGTGGTGAGTTTCACCACTTTTCATAATGCATGAATAGGGCTTCAGTGTGTGGCAATGGCTTCAGTGACAAATGGGGAAGTGGGGAATGAAGGAAGCAACACAGGTGAGTGGCATTATGAGACGGACTGGAACTCTCCCCCTTCCCTGGTCAAATTTCTTAGGCCTTTAGTTAGTTACAAGTAAACTTTCCTCATCCCAGTAGATCTTAGAAATGCATGCTAAAATACAGGAGTGCTTGAGAGCACACCTACTGTGAATATGGGAGCATGTGTGCCAAGGCACCTTTTCTTATGTAATAAAAGGTCTCTAAGGCTGGCTGGGGCATGCTGGGAGTTGTAGGACTTTTTTTCTGCCTTAAAGTGCATAGGATTGCGCCTTAAATATGAGATACTCAACGTAACAATGTTCATTACAAAGGAACACTGTCAATGTTGGGGCTAGTAGCTACAGATTTTTTGTAGAATATGGAATGCATCTCATGTGATCAATCCATTCATTCAGTGCAAAGTTAAAAAAAAACAAAAACCATGTTGTGTTCGCTTGATTTTAATTAGGGCTGTCCCTTGTTAAAAGACATTTAGTGCTGAGGGCATTTCAGAAAAACCATTTATGTACATCTTTTGATTCCAGCAATGTGTCTAACATCCCCCCCCCCAAAGAATACATTATTTTTCTGTACTATCAAGCTTGGAAAACTATTACCTATCTTCATATAATATCAACATGTTAATGATTTTAAAGCTGAGAAATGTTAACTAGTATATCTTCGTAGTAAAAGGAAAATTGAGAGTATCTTATTTCTGCCTTGATATTTTCAACGATAATAATTAAATCGTTTTACTTTAAAATAAATCCTTTAAAAGCAATATTGGCAGCTGACTAAAGCACATTTCCATGGGTTGTCAAATGTAACCAGTGTCTTATGCATATTTGTCACAAATATATTATCAAAATGACATGAAAAATCAAGAGACAGAAATTTAGTTCTTAAATGTATTTTAAGCAATTCAAAAACTTGTGCTAAATTCAGAGTCTTTTTATTCTGTTCAGGCCACTGGAAAAACTTCAAGAGAAGGCAAAGAGTTTAATGCATATTCTCAGCTGAGAATAGAATTGTGCCTTTATTCATTTTTTTTCAGCTGCTGATTTGGACAGGTTTTTTTTTTAAAAAAATAATTCTGTTTTATAGCAGCATGTAAAGTTACATTTCTATCATTGTGTTCCTAATAAGGGCAGAGTCACTGAAGAATCTGATGAATATCTTTTGCCCAACTTCTTTACAATATTCCCATCTATATCCCCAGATTAGAAATGAAACTTACCTAAAAAAAATGCATGAGCCCAGATAGTACCCCTCTCTAGCACCGATCCATCAGAAAAAAGTCCAAAAACATCACTTGACATCCACCCGTTCAACTTCAAGTCACCGAAGCTGTGTCCATCCAAGTCTGACTTTCCTTCAAAGCCTGATGCAAAGTCTTAACCAACATGATGACGTAAGTGTTAAATATTCAGACAGTCAAGATAAGCAGATGATAAATCTTCTGAGCCACAGGCTCCTGGTGCAGAGGAAGGCAAAATGGCTTTTTGCCAAATGAATATCAACAGCATGGAAATAATAAGTATGCCAAATAAAGACAAGTAGTTATGACAACTTAATTTTCAATTTTCATATGTTCTATATGTAAGCACATTATTATGTCAGTGGATAGAAAACCAAGAAAATTGGTTTAGATATGATCTTGGGCATCTAGTTTTCAATTATGATTTGGTTAATTTAATGTGTAAAACTATTTGTAAAAGCTGCTATTTAGAGTTGTCAGACAGCTGACTTTTCCCTGTTTAAAGGCGAATAATCCCAAGAACCTGCAGAATCGGGGAGCATGTAGTTTACCCAGGCTAGAAAAAACTGTAGATGTATTTCAAGCACAGCAATAGTGCTATCAAGCCATCTCTGCAACTCTGATCATGTAATGCCCATAGAATTTAATGTTTATATTTCAGCTTATCTCTATAGTTTAAAAACAATTAATTGACACCTAATTTAATTAGTATAGGTTTGTTACTCATAGTATAGGTCTGTTACTCAACAATGGTTTGTTGACACATCAACTGATGTTGCCTAGTAGGTTAAACGTACAGGGCAGAGACGCTTTAATATATTACTAGTTTATGCCTTTGCTTACAATCTAAAAAGACACGACACACAAGGAAAAAGGAATGGGGAGGGAAGAAGGGGGAATATTAATGAATACTCCTGGCAGGGCTGGTGGAATGGCCCTGCGCTCCCTCTCATCTCCCTCCTCTCAGCCTGCTGGAATGGCCGCTGTGGTGGCAGCTGAGGGAGGAGGAGCCATCATGAGGGAGGCCTTTCAGCAGGGCTGGTCATTACATTTTACTCCGATGTCAAAAACCTATCCAAGCTAGCAACACTTTAATGCAGGCCACCCCAACCTGGTGCCCTCCGGATCTGTTGGAGTGCAACTCCCATAATTCCTAGCCAGCATGCCCTTGTGAGTATGCTGGCTAGGAATTATGGGAGTTGTAATTAAACACATCTGGAGGCAGGGCCAACGTCAAGGGTTCGCATGGCCAGGGCCCTGCCAGGGCCCCACACCCAGCAGGGGCCCACTAATAGCCCCACCCTGGACTTGCTCCCCCTCTTCAACATTGCAAACTGCTTGCTCATTCTAACCCAGGCTTCAGTGGTGGTGGTGAGGAGGAGCAGGAGATGCAAGTGGTAGCAATGATGGGAAAGGGGAGGAGGAGCAATAGGCACTGGTGCCAGTGGTGGTGAGAAGGTAGACTTATTGAGGGTGCCTTGCCCAAGGGCCCTCAAAGCCCTGGCGGTGGCACTTTCTGGAGGGCACCGCCGGCCGGGTTGGCGTATGCTGCATTAACATCATTAGCTAGGTTGTATTCAATCCTGTCTGTCTCCCAGCGGAACAGAACCTGCTGGTTGAACAGACTCCCCCTTCCCCCCTGCAGCCCCCCCACACACCCTCCAAATCAGCCCCAGAGGGTAGGGGGACCCTCGGGGAGAGGGGGAGCAGAGCAAGGGGGCCTCCCGTTGCATGAGAGGAAGTCCGCTTGTTTGACATTGGATAGAATCCACCTAAATCAGAACTGGGAAAGCTATGGCCCTCCAGATGTTGGTGGACTACAACTCACATCTTCCCTGACCATTGTCCATGCTGGCTGGGGCTGATAGGAGTTGGAGTCCAACATCACCTGAAAGGCTGCCGTTTCCCCAGCCCTGATCTAAAGCCTGTTAAGAACTGCACTGAAAGCACCGCCTTCCTAGAAGAGCAGAAACACCATGAACAGGTGCTTTTTGTTTATCTTGGCAACCCCAGAAGGTTGTTAGGAAGTGCTATTGACAAGAAGAAAGCAATTTATTCCTGCCAGGAAAGGGCTATAGTGAATTATCCTCACCTTCATGAATCATTATGATTCCATATGGAGCTTCTTTTAAAAAGTGGACTAAGCTGGGGGGTTATAGATCACATTTTATGTTGATAGTTTCATTTGATATCTAAACCTTTCAGAGTAAATATTCTTCAAAGAAATTAGGTTTCCTCACTCCTCTGCATGGGTACGGTGTTTTATTTATTTATTTCATTCATTCATTCTTTTTTGCATGTGTGTTCCGTCCTTTTTAAAGCAAAGCTGCCACTAAATAAAATCCTTTAACAGAATCTCAAAGGGTGGATCTCTAGTATTGCCCCTTTCCGCCACACTCAGAAGCCCGCTACCTTTGGGAATGTGATCCCAAAGGTAGTTACTGCTATTTTTGCAGTAACTTCACCATACATATTAGGAAACATGTGGCACTGGATGATGTGAAGGCAAGCCTATCGTGTGACCGCTGACTAGAATGGCACATCGTTTTCAATCAGTCAGGATATCAACGTGCTCCTATGTAGGTGTCAGGGCAAGCGGAAGCTGTGCAGGATCAGGCCCTTAGGGCAAGTTACATCAGCATTGGTGCTAAGCACAGGCTGAGTAAATCCCTATGACGTAAGCAGTTCCTGGGTATGTGTCACAGACAGTGATACAGAACAGCTGGACCGCAGAACCTGGGATTCAGTCCATCCAGGGCAGCAGCTGAAAGCAGTGGACCATGGTTAAAAGGGGGCTGAGCATAGCGCAGAAAGTAAAGTGGGCTCAAGGGCAAATAATAGAGAGGGAACAGATAAAGGAAGACAAAGGTATGAATAAACCAAGTAAGTGTGGTAGGGTCAGGATATACAGCATGTGCTATTCTGACTATAATTTTTGGCAGTCCTCTTGACATAGGAAAGCCATGTTTGCAACGCCAAGAATTCTAAAACCCAAAGTTAAGGGCCAAACTAGATGCGTGTGCAATTATCTCCCATTATTTACTAGCAAATGGACTGACTTTGCATGGGTTGGAATAGGCTTTAGTTTGATACAGCCAAGCCTTCAAGCGAACTTACAGAGCTGTCAGAGATGGACACATTACACCCGCCCTGTCTGAGTGAAGCCACACCCGCCTGGCATCCCTAGGCTTGGTGCACCGCTATAGCCCCCCCCCCCCCAAGGGATGGGTCCATCCACTCTGGCCTTCTGAACGGGGGGGGGGCTGTCCCACAGCAGTGGGGAGGGACAGACACATAGCTGTGTCCCTCGACCTACTTCATCTCCCCTGGCTTCAAGCTGTATGGACTGCAAAGCTATGTGCTGGTTAGGGAAGCCTGCCCCTAGTGACTGAAGATGTTATTGCAGGTTTCAACCACATGGACTCATTAAAATTAATTAATGTGTTAAAAAAAACAAAATAACCCTGAGATGCACACCCCTGGGGTCCCCTTAGTCTGCATGGCATGTTTCAGGTGTCTAGGTTTCATAATCTTGGCGCTATAACAAACACACACACACTTTTTCATTATTATAGATTTATTATTTTATTTAATGCATTTTTATACCACCTTTCATCTTAACATACCAGAGCCACAGTGAAAGCAACTTTAGGAGGTGGCCACTGGGAGCAGAGGAACAGCAGCTGGGGAGACAAACACTTGCCTCTTTTCCTGCTGGCTCCCCCCCCCCCCCATTCAAAATCAACTCCCCTCCACAGGGAGAAAAAAAGAGTTTGGGGTAGATGATTTTGATCAGAAAAGCAGCCCACAAAGAAAAGGTAAAGTGCCCCTCCTGCCCCCGGCTTCCTTGATCAACATTTGCAGTTTAATGAGGCTACTTTTCATTTGTTTAAAAACCCAGACAAACTGGACAACATGTTATGAATTTGCATTAAACGTCTAATATGGCCCTAAAATTTCAACTCATCAGACATGACTATCTTCCATTCTCCCTCCGTATAATGTGCCTTTAAGTAGCTTGAAGCGGGAACATTTACTCCTCATCTGGCCTCCTTTGTCCTCCATTTTGACCAAAGCAAGAGGTACAATTACATAGCACAGCCATCCTAACAATCTAATCCATTCCAAACTGGCTAAATACATGTCTGCCTTGATCAACACCCTGTTTTTATTTATTTATTTATTACATTTCTGAATCGCCCATCTGGCCGGTGACCCGGCCACTCTGGGCGACGTACAGTATACATAAAATATACAATAAAACAAAATATAAAATGCCATTAAAACTTTAAAATCCTAGCCCACCCCATGTTGCAACCATGAGGTGCAGCACCTCCTTAATACTACATGGGGATGATCCTCGCTAGAGCCATGTTTCTCCCAGAATGACTTTTGTGTGGCACACAGTGTGGTCTAGCCCTATGATACACTGAGCAACCAAGAACCTCAAAATGGTTGGGTCTTTAGTACAAGCTTCAAAGGACCACCTGGGTTCTTTGCGATGTGACAGCCAACGCTAAGCATGATATCAATATGATCATCACTATATGTGGGGTATAGCAACCCCAACTACTAAATCAGAGACAGCAAAAGGCAACTACTGTTCTATGGAATATGGAATATATTAGTTAAAGCCCAGCAGCGATAACAATAGACAAAAGAAAATGACAGGAATAGCAACTCGTGTTCTGCTGTAATGCAAACTGCAAGCCGTTGTGCTCCGAACATCTCAGGGAATCCTGCTGTGGAAGTATGGATGTGGAGGATCCTTCTCATACCACCTCCCAAAAAGCGTCACTGTTAGGACTGGCTGTGATGTACCATTCTGGCTAATCAGCTGCCCGTCACTCAATACCTAGTTAAGAATGAGAGAGAAAGAGGGGCTCAGTTATACAGCAATCACTGTCATTGCACAAGGTAGACATGTTATGTACTTCTTGAATTTAAGTTTTTTTTTTTAATTATGCAATATAAAGCCCTAAACAACTTGGGACCAGGTTACCTGAGAGAGTGCCTTCTCCCTGCTGAGATCACTGAGGTCATCAGATGGCATGCCCCTGGTGGTTCCACATGGACCTATGGCCCAAGTGGAGTCCACCTGGAGAAGAGCCTTCAATGTTGCAGCTCCATTTCTTTGGAACTCCTTGCCTCTAAAATAACTTTAGGGAAGTTATTTTATTCTTTTCTTTTAGCTTTCCCCTCAAAAGCTCTAAAAGCCCCATTCTGGCTTGCAGCAGGGTGGGGCTCTTAGAACAGAGGCTTTCAAGCCAGGAGCAGTTCCTGAATGCTCAGGAGACCATGCAACATCACGTGGTCTCCTGGCCATTCCAGGAATCATTGACGAACTGAATGCCTCTGTGGGAAGAGCAAAAACAGTACAGTCATACCTTGGAATGCAAGTAACTTGGTTTGAGAGCATTTTGCAAGACAAGCAAATTTTTAAATATTTATTTAATATTTTTTTACTTGATATACAAGCGACGTCTTGCAATACAAGTACTGTAGTACGGCTTAAATTAAAAATCTCTGTACAAATTTTTTTGGGGGGATTTCGTTTTGATATAAGAGTGTTTTGGATTACAAGCACGTTTCCGGAACGAATTATGCTCTCAATCCAAGGCATGACTGTACAACCAATGATAGAAACCAATAATAAAACACATTAAAATTATTATTTTAAAAGCAACAAAAATCCAGCATTTAAAAGAGAGGAATAACTGAGCCACTAAAAACAGAGATGATTTTAAAATGCAGCAGTACGCATATTAAAAAATAAAGCAGGCAGCAGTTTAAAAGGCCTGGGAGAATAAAACGGTCTTTGCCAGGTGCTGAAAAGTCAACAAAGGAGGTGCCAGGCACACCTCTGTAGGGAGGGCATTTCATAGTTTGGGTGCCACTGCAGAAAAGTAGCCACCCGCCAAATCTCAGTGTGTGTGGGCACTCACAGGGCCTCAGTTGATGAGGTCAGGGCATGGACAGGAACATATGGGAAGAGGCCGTTCAGTTCTTTTATACTGAGTGCTTTTTCAAGTCATTCTCAAGGCTACTGAGCCAGCTTAATTTTCTGCTTGTTATCGAGTACAGAGTGGGATTTGTTTCCATGCTGCTATCAGGGCCGGCGCTACCGCTAGGCAAACTAGGTGGTTGCCTAGGGCGCGCGGCTGAAGAGGGCGCAGAAACACTGCGCTCCTCTTCGCTGCCGCTGCGCCGCCCCCGCCAGGCCTCCGCCTCTCCACCCGCCCGCCGCGGTGGCACCTCCCCCGCCCTCCCGTCCCGCTCACCGCCGCCGCCACCGCGCCTCCCCCCGCCCTCCCGCTCGCCGCCGCTGCCGCCGCCACCACCACCCGACCCCCCCCGCCACCTACCTTCTCCGCGTCGCATCTTATCGCTTCTGGAGCCCTGCCCGCGTTGTTTTGGCGGGAGGAACCAGGGCAACAGGGCTTAAACAGCCCTGTTGCCCTGGTTTCCCCGGCAAAAAACAGAGTGCGGGGGTCCCGTCGCGTCACTTCCTCCTCCTTGGAGGAGGCGGCGGCAGCAGCAGCAGCAGCAGCAGCAGCAGCAGCCAGGGCGGGGGGAAGGTAGGTTGGTGGCGGCGGCGCAGGGTTTTTTTTTTGCAGAGCAGGGCTGCTTTGCTCCGGAGCCCCCCCCCACGGCACGAGAGGGGGGGCGCTAAATATTATTTCGCCTGGGGTGCCAAACTGCCCTGCACCGGTCCTGGCTGCTATAACACAGGCACAGCTTGTTCCATGCTAGCCAGAGATTATTTGCAGACTTTGATGGGAAGCACCTAGGGGATGTCCGGATTTTGTTAAATCCATTCCATCAGTGTTTTGCAGATTGTCAAGTGTCTTCCGTTCCATCGTCCGCTCATTGATGGAATCATGTTTTTTTTTTTAACCAGAATTTTGTTCTACTTGCACTAATTCTCATTTGTGCAAATGCACGACTGCACGTTAGTTAGTATGGATTAGCGCTAAGGCGGATTAGTGCAAATCCATGCCCCACACCCGCCCAAGTTAAAAACCAATCTGCAAGTCCACAGAATTCGTGTGACTCAGAAAAAAACAGTCAGCTGCGCAATCCGCAGAAATCCAATCTCATTTGAATCCACTGAAGATTTCGCCAACATCCCTAGAAACACCGCTTTACCTGAAACTCTCCCGGGGCCAGCTGAACTCCACTGAGCAGGACTTCTGGGAAGATGTAGTTGGTGCTAAATGTGCCACTGAGAGAAAAGTAATCAAAACGGGTCTGAGCAGTGGCCACCGACTGGCCACAGGTTTGGAGGTCTGTACTTCCGCACTTCAGTAATGTGCATATCTAGAAGGAAGCAAAACAATGCTTTGAAAAAGCACCCACATTAAAGGAACTGGATTTTTACTGCTATCAGAACATTAACTCTTGTATCATCATCATAGTTTCTTCAAAAGGAAGGATATCACTTAAAACACAAGCGAGCAAATATAGCTCCTTGTAGCAGAAGGACTACCAGAACTCTTACTTCTTCTAAGAAGCCAGGACTATTATCTATAGTGATATCTAGGATTTCTCTCTGTCCCACCCGATGAAGAAAAAGAGCATATCCCATCTCCCACCATAAGAAAAACGAGTTACGCGACCTGTAAGTAATATTCTCCTTCGACCACATGAAGGCCATCAAATGCACCTAGCACATAAACTTCATCTTCTCGCTGTTCCGTCATCCTGTAGCTTAAATGGCAGCAGAGACCTTTCTGACACACTGTAAGTTTGCCAGCTTCTTTCGTGAGCTCAGAGAAGGTGTATTCATCGAAGAAGATGAATCCAGTGAAACTGCGGTCCTTGGGGAAGGGTTCCATAGTTGTGGCATACAAGCTCCAGTTACGAGCAGGAGGATAGGTGGGAGAATGAGAAGGATGGGAATCTAGTTCTGCAACCAGCAGATGCCCGTTCTCTGATCCCATATCGTAATGATATGCTCGGGATCCATCTGGTGCATAGATGCCGCTACCTTAGAATGACAAAGATAGAAACAGCCATTTCATACCATCTGTGCTAACCTATCACAGACTGTCCCATCGAGACATGTAATGATATCTGCATCATACACCCACAAATACACAAGCAAGCAGACACAGACCCTCAAAAAACACACACACATATGCAACTGGAAAACAAGACTAATGCACACAAAGACACATACACACTGTCTGCCCCTCCCCTTCCATCGAGTTGTGGTGTTTACCATTTTGTTGAGTGGGAGCGGGATGAGAACGTGCTGCACTCCTAGTTTTAGGAGGCAGATTTCTTGGCCCAGGCTCAACCCATTAAAAAAAGAAAGGAAAAAAGAAAATGAATATGTGTCTGATTGGCCACACTGACAACCGGATCAAGCAGAAGCTCCAAATGCTACGACTTGCAGCTAATCGGAAGCTATGTGTGCATGCACTGTGGTGGTTTCTTCTTGGTTGGAAGTTATTGCCTGCATAAATTTTGTTCTTGAAAAAGATCTGATAACTGCGGAAGTTCATGCGCTTTTAAATTATATTGCTGTAATGTGGGGATTAACAGAGGGGCAGCAAAAATGGACTTTGAGAGCCCTAAAGTTGCAAAGAGACTCATATTCAAGGCTGGAAGCATAAACATCCTATCATTCAGTGGCCTGAAGATCTTACTGCTCATGCTGTATTTGAATGTATACCCTACAGTCGTCAATTTTGTCTGGATGCTTATTTAGATATCTTTAGATATATTGTCGGCTTATATTAACGCATAGATTTGATACAGAAGTGTCAAATCTTCTCTCTCTCTCTTTTTAAATTAACAATGGTGTGAATAGTTATTGTGAATGGATATGCTTTTTTTGTTATGTTCTTTTTGTGGGTGCTTGTTGTTTCCCCTCACCTTTTGTTTTGCTATAATTGCAAATAAAATAATTTTTAAAAAGTAATCAGAGGCTATGCGTGGGCTACTCCTGAAAGCCAAATGAAAAGCAATCATTTTCTGTGTTTGTTTTAAAACAGAGACAGGGATTCTGTGTGTTGTGATCATGGCAAAGACTGGCCTGTAGGAGCCTCTGAACTTTTGTGACTCCAAGGATTTCTGCCTGCCCGCCTGCCCCCCCCACCTTAAATTAAGGCTTAATTTTGCCAAGCGCACTCTAAGGAAGGCCTCAGGAATGTTAATTTGCAATGCAGTGGAGTTTGCCAGCTAAATGGCGTATGGAAACAGATAACTATAAAATAGTTGTACGTTACCTGTCATGTTCAAGCGAAGACTATGGGTATTAGATGCCAGAAGATTGATTCGCATGCCCATAGCCCATGATGAATGGAACTCAACAGCAGTTAAATGGGGAAGAACGTTCATCCAAGCCGTAGGGAAAAGGATGGTGTCTACATTGTGTTCGCTCGCCAGGGCCACAGCAGGAGCATGAAATAGTATATCGAAGCATGTGAAAATACCGAATTTCCCAAAGGCAGTATCAAAGGTCACAAGCTCAGGCTCTTTAGGGGTATCATACTGTTGTAATTCTATCATAAAAAGGTTGAACTGTGAAAAGATAACACATTTAGAAAACAATGAAGGCACTTCAGTTAAAAAAAAAAGAAAAGAAATGGAACCACAAGGGCCACTTTACCAAAGCTTCTGCTTTCGGATTCTTTGCAGGATTAAGGTGGGCTCTCTTACACATGTTTTTCCCCCTAGGGGTTTTCTTTCTCTGCCTTTCTATATGTTCCGTTACACAATCATAAGGTAGCGCTGTGGTACAGTGGAATTGTGAAAACGCATGAGCTTTTCATAGAGCCAATTCTAAATATCATCACACTTTCCTCAATCTAAAAAAAGCTGCAGAAATGGTTGCATAGCACGGGAGAAGCCCCTTGAAGATGATGACATTGTGTAAAGCACCTGCAAACTACTGCAAGTTAGGAATCACATGCGCACAATGAATACCTTGTGTAGAAATGCTCTTAAAAGCGACCTACAAAGCCTTCGGAAAGTTATTTAATTTTTGTTTAAATTGAAAACTAAATTAACAAACACATACATGGGTTTTAGTTTAAATTGATCCACTTGAAGTGGGTCTTTCTGCCTGTGCTAATTTACCATCAGTACCCACGCATTTGGAGTGAGTTACACCCGCTGGTTGGATCTTATATTCTTTTGTGGTCTGCACATAGTTGTGACATATATAGTCCTGTCTCCTGCATGTTCTTGTCTTTTGGCCCCACTGTGTAAAACCCAGTTCAGTAATACCTTGGATTGAGAGCATAATTCGTTCAGGAACCGTGCTTGTAATCCCAAACACTCTTATATCAAAGCGAGTCTCTGGCGGGCGTGAGCGGGGCCGATTTCGGCCCGCTACGCCCGCTCGAGGCGAGCGGTTACATCCCTACGACTACTTGTCTTGCAAGACATCGCTTGTTTATCAAGTCAAAATTCATTTAAAAAATTTGCTTGTCTTGCAAAACGCTCTCAGACCAAGTTACTTGCAATCCAAGGTATTACTCTATCATCTATCTATCTATCTATCTATATAATCTGCAAAATTAGGACCCACTTCATGCATCTGATGAAGAGAGCTCTGAGCCATGAAAACTATGACCATGAAGGACCGTAGCTCAGAGGTAGAGCACCTGCTCTGCATGCAGAAGGTCCCAGGTTTGATCCCCGGCATCTCCAGGTAGGGCTGGAAAAATTCCCGCCTGCAGCCCTGGAGAGCCACTGCCAGCCAGTGTGAACAATACTGGGTTAGATGGACCAATTGTCTGACTTAATTGGTATAAGGCAACTTCCTACATTCCCTTGTAACCTATGCCACAATACGTGTTTGCTATTTTTATAGCTTTTGCTATATCTTACTTATAAGAGGTTTAAAGATGTTCATAAGGCTAATCTAAAAAAAATGCAATATAAACATTGAGAACTGGGAAGCTCTGACCCATGAGCGATCTAACTGGAGGTTGGCCTTTCACAAAGGTTCCATGGACTTTGAAGACGCCCGAGTGCAAGGTGAAAGGGAGAAACGGGCTAAGCGAAAAGCACGTCAAACGAATCCTTTACAGGACCATCTTCCATCTGGTAACCTGTGTCCTCACTGTGGGAAGCTGTGTGGATCTAGAATTGGCCTCCACAGTCACTTACGGACCCATCGCTAGAGGCTACACAATTTTTTAAGAATTTCCTCTTTTTATAATTTTCTTTTTGTAATTTTATTCTGGAAGACAATCTTACTCGGTCACAAGTGATCGCCTATGTATACTAACACACAGTTATTCCTCTGGAATCTTAAAGTTATAATATGCTTAAATGTATATTGTTAATAATCCTGGCATTTTCAACGTCAAAATAACCCCCGAAAGGGCTGTGCTTCTAACTGAGGTGGGAAATAAGCAGTTATGAAAAAATAATGGTGAAGGCTTTTATTCTTACCTTGTGGTAACGTGCCACCAGTTTTCCATCTGAATCAAAGACAATGTTTGTGTTGTACTGATAGCGACCATCACTGGGGCACTTGGAGTCAGTCGTGTGATTACACGGTTTCTTATCGCCAATATTGGCAACCACATAGATAGAGTTGTTTCTTGCTAGACAGCTCAGCCGTTCCTGCACTGGGGCACGTCCAAATCTAAATTTATAGGATCACAGAAATGAAGGACTTGAAGCAGTAAGAGAGGTATGTGTAAATAGTTCATATAGTCTGCTGTAGGGAAACATTCACAGTAGTAGATCAAGCCATATTCCTCCAGATTGTAGGAAATAATATAGAAATATAGTAGAAAAGAGATTCTGGGCTAAACTCAACCTTATATGGGATATAAATGTGGCCCGATTTGTTTAAAAAAATAAATAAATGAAAGGCAGCCTAAGGGGGTTGCCAATTTGAGTAGAGGAATGGCAGGGGAAGGAGTTACTTAACCTTTTCCCGTCAAGCCATTTTTTTTCCCATTCAAAATTGGTCCCCCTGCCAACTGCTTTTCCACCCATGACTGGGAAGACAGCTTGGTTGAGGGAAGGGCTAAGAGCACCCTCCCGACACTGTTCAAACTGGAAACTTCCTGTAGCTGCTCTTCTTTAAGAAGCACCGGGAGTACACTTGTCTCCTATGTAACATCTAATTTGGCCCTCAAATGATTCAAGCAAGAGGGGGCCAAAGTATACATTACACATGAACACGTTTAACTGTAATGCAACGGCCTTCCCCTCCCCCCGTATAAAAAGCTGCTTCAGGAGTGGGTGATCAAGAATGGAGAAACAGCTGAGAGTGGGGTGGGGTGCGGGTGCTTAACCTTCTCCCCACTCCAGATCGCTCTCCCACCTGAAGTTCCAGCACCTTTGCTGTAGTGGGTTTTTGAATGCATGTTTCTGAGGGCAGAGAGGGTAAATAAAATCTGTCTGTTCTCATTCTCTTCTGCCTTTATTGTAGCATAACAACCCAAACTGGGCGTTCGCAGGTACAAATAATTAAAACAACAACAACAGCCCTCATTTTCTGGCATTACTATATATGGTTTCAAAAGCTTGTTTACTAAGGAATCAACATCCTGACCGTTTGAAGTCACAGCTAAATACTGTACATTTATATTCAACAATAATTAACATTTCTAAATTGTTTATGAACCAAAAACATACATAGACCGGAGAAATGGTACATTCTAGTAATTGAATTTTCTCCACTTCGGGCTTTTCTACCTGAGGCATTTTTATTGTGCGCTCCTGATCCCTCACTCACGGAAGTTTGTGGGGCCTTTTCACGATGTCGTCATCCTTCCAGGGTCTCTCCCATGTTTTCCAGCCATTTTCACGACTTTTTTTAGAGCAAGGAAAGTCAGGTATATCCTGGATACTGCTAGGATTCGCTACGGAAGCCTTGTGTAAATTTGCAATTTCGCTCAATACCACAGTGCCACCTTGTGTTGTGTAATGGAACATATGTTTTGGTATGTACACCTACCTTGGGGGGTGCTCACCTTATTCTTGGCGAGCCCCCCCCCCACAGGGCGCGCACCCCCCCCGCTCGATTCGCCTCGCCAGCAGCGCAGGGTCCCGTTGCATCACTTCCGGCTGCCAGGAAGTGACGTGATGGGGCCCCGCGCTGCATTTTTACCGTAAAAACCAGGGCAACCCGGCTTGAAACGGCCGTGAATAGCAAATAGCAGCCATTTTAAGTTGGATTGCCCTGGTTTTTATGCTAAAAACGCGGCACAGGGTCCCGTCGCATCACTTCCGGCTGCCAGGAAGTGACGCAACGGGACCCTGCACTGCCGGCACGGCATGGATCGATGGATCGAGTGGCGAGAAGTTAAGTCACGCGAGTCTCGGGGGGGCAAGCGGGCTGATTTCGGCCTGCTTTCACCTACCCCAAGACTCGCGGTTACATATATTCCTTTCCTAGGCAAAGTCCTTGAGTGAGTGGTGGTCAACCAGCTCCAGGCTCTCTTGGATGAAACTAGTGGTGCTCACAAATCAGTGGGAGGGGGCACCTTGCCACCACCTTGACTCTCCGTGGTGGCGGCCCCCCGCCTCGATCTTCGAGCCACCGTCGCGGGTCCCGTCGCGTCACATCCGGCCCCGGGAAGTGACGTGACCCTGCGCAGGTGCAATACGTTGTGCGGGGGTCCAGCGCACCTGCGCAGGGTCACATCGCGTCACTTCTGAGGCTGGATGTGACGCGATGGGACCTGCGCGGGCGGCGTGAGTGGCTTGCTGGTCCAAGACTGCCCTCTATGCTGAGGCATTTAACAGCTCCAAATAGTACATGGGGTGGTGGTTATGTCACTTTTTTTTTTCAAACCAGTCTACTTTTTATAATCTTGTCTTTGCTATTTAAGTAATTTCAAAATTGTTTTTAAGATGTCTAGTGAGATTTTTTTTTGATGTTTTTATTGTTTGTATTTATTATATTGTATTTTATTGTAAAATTGTATTTTCTTGTAAAATTTTATAATTGTTGTAAACTGCCCAGAGAGCTTTGGTTATTGGGCGGTAGAGAAAATAAATAAATAAATATAAATATAAATATAAATATAATAATAATAATAATAATAATAATAATAATAATAATAATGGAACATATAGAAAGGCAGAGAGGAAACACACACACACACACACACACACCGGAAAAAAATCCTCGTGTGAAGGACGGGATAATCCTCTCGCAAATAAAATGGAAGAAGAAGCCTCGGCAAAGTGCCGGGTTATATGCCTCATATAGAGAAGCCCTTACTTTCTGTCTTAACTTCCAAGTGTGGTATTTCTTTGATATCTTTGATACCAGCTCACACATTCCTGCCTAATTGAAAATAGCTTCTTAAATTAGCCTTCCCTGACAAAACATTTATTTCCAACCCATTTCCTGCTCAACTGGTTATGATATACCGGTACATCACAAAATAAACTTTTAAAAGAAAGGACCTTTCTTTTTTGTTATCTTGCTTATGCTCTCTGATCCTGAGAAGTCTGCAATCAGACATTGCTTTTTTTGATGGTTGAAGCTGCATGTTTTCCATGGCCAAAAAGCAAACATTGCAAAATTATTTGTAAAATATGTATTTTAAAAAGAGGGAAAGGCACACAGGGAAAATTATGATGACTGTGAAAGAAAATCAAGTTTTATCTTCAGACTTGTCCATATGCTTCTCATTTTAGGGATCACTCTTTTGTAGCTTGTTTCCAATAAGGAGAACATACCAGGTCCGATTCTAGAGCAGTATTACAGATTATTGTCTTGCCTGGTCACAGGATTTAACTACTTGTTGTATGGAACCAACATATAAACCAGAAATATGGGTATTCCAGAAAATTGATCAAATGTAATCTGAAACATGAGGGGAAGGGAAGTGTGAAATCTAATGCAACAGCATCCCTTGCATTTTTCTTCCCCCTTTCCTCCCTTCCTCCTCCTCTCCTAAGTATCCTAGGAACTGTAGTCAACAGATTCCAACTACAGACCCCCTCAAAATGAGAGCATAAGCCATTGTGGTGTGCTCGCAGAGTGTTGAATGTAAATAGGCAAGACCCGAGTTCAAATCCCCACTCAGCTACAAAGCTTACAGGGTGACATTAGGGCAGTCACTATTTCTCTGCCCAACCTACCTCACAGTGTTGTTGTGGAGATAATAGTGGGGAGACTACATACACTGCTGTGAGCTCTTTGGGCAAAGGATGCTCTACAATTTAATAAACAAACTGCAGCACAATGCTACTACAACCCACTGGCCACGTTCACCCATCACAACAACCCACCCTGGCAATAAGCCGCGGTGGGTTGGTTGCTGTGCAAACAACCCACAGTGAGCTCGGGTTCACCCTAGGTTGTTGGCCCCCTCCTCCCCCCTTGGTCCTCCCATGGGTAACCCAGGGGGCACCTTGGAAGGAACGAGTCTAACCCCACCCCTACCCCCCCGCTGCAAGCTGTTTCAGGCTTGCCACGGCTTTGTTTCTTTTTAAACTTTTTTTTCCTTTTGAGATCACAAAAACCAGCTGCCAAACGGCTTTCAGGATCCTGGTTTTGACAGCTATGAGCAGTCCCTTCAAAGTGACCCAGAGGCATGTTGGAGGGGCTGCCTGTGGCTGCCCAGCATTTTTTTAAAAAAAATATCACATAAAATTGTGTGCAAAAAAAATTATTAAAAAAATATTGTGGGGATTTTGGACTAGTACATATGCCTGTGTATGTCCCAGTCCAAAACCACCCATTTCCCACTCACACACCCCTTTTTAAAGGGACCCAGAGTTTTGACAGCAAGCTGTCAAAACCTCTTTTCCTTTGAAAAAAAGAGAGGGGCACACATTTGCACTTTCCTGAGCACCTAGAGGCTTGGGACAAAGTGCAAAATATGCACCCTGATGGGAACGAAAGGGGGGGAAAGGAAAAAGCCGAGGATCTTGCTGTGAAGGGGGTGTAGATCCCAAAATACACCCCCTTCTCAGCAAAAGATCCCTTGCGCATTTGGTTTCTTTTGACAGGTCGCATTCTGCAAGTTGTTAAGAGGAACCAAACGCGGTGGGCGGAATGGATTTGGAGCCTCAGCTGGGGCAATGCCCAGGTTGGGCACCTGCTGCCCCTTGGCAGCAGGAAGGAACCCCCTGGACATTGCCCCAGTTCAGGCTTCAAATCCCAGCAGTTGCGCTACTGTAAAAGATCGCAGTTGCACAACTGTGCTATATTTTTAAAAAAACAGAAATCATTATTTTTCGCACGATTATCAATGCAATTAAAAAAAAAAAAAAAAAAAGGCTGGGCAGTCCTGGCTTCCAGGTGAACATGGCGCCTTGAACGTCTCACAGAAATCTGTGGGACAGCCGGTACAGCGTTTCCTGGCCAGAGAACTTCTCTGGCTGGGGAATCTACTTCTGATGAAAGAAGCCAAGATTTGATGTTACCTCCAAATTATCTCATAGGGTCATAAATTGCTTTCTGTCTGCCCTCTGTTGGATAGATTTGCGGCTTGCGACCTAAGGTGGGGGGAAACGGCGCTGTATTCGGAGACCGGTTTCTACCGATCTTTAGAAGCGTACATGCTCACTTCCAAATGAAGGATTACATCTGGATTGGCTAATTTGGAATCTTTCTACAGCATAGTAGGATTTATAATTAACTGTAAGTAGACTATGGGTCCATCTGGGAGGCAAAAAAGATAATGAAGAGATAACTTGAAAGGAGGTCTATTAATCTTTTATGTGTAGCAGTTTGAAAGTGCCTTGGAAAAATATGGAAGCATTTATGAAGCTTTGGGACAAATTGGAAAATAAAATTCTAAACAGATTGGAAGCAAGAATCCAGAACCGGAACGTAAATTTAAAAGTGGATCTACCACATAAACAAGGGAAATCAGATATTTCTTCAGAACCGGCACAGGAGAAGAAATAAATAAATAAGGATTTTGGAAACTTACCAGAGATTCACAGAGGCTTTGAAGTTTTAACTGGACTGAACTTGTTTGAGAAGACTCAGAGAAGGGCTGTGTGACGCAGTTTTTTAAAAATAAGATGGCGGAGGCTGGTATGCAGGAATTCACAAAGCAAAACAGACTGACTATTCTTCATTCAAAATCTGGAACTTAATGATTATCTGTTTGACAGAGGAAAGTGATAAGAAAGAGACTATTTACGTGGCTTTTACTGGGGAAAGATAAAGGGTTGTTGTATACTAAATTACTTGTCTAGTTTGAAATATAAAAAAAATCTTGATTTCAAATATTAATGGCAAAGGTAAAGGGATTGCTTATATGACTTATTTGGATTTTAAATATTAATGGTGATGTAAGAGAAATTATTATAATTAAGATATAATTATATTTGGTCTGGAAATATTTACCGGTACTTACATTTTTTAATGTTTTGTGTAGGCTGAAGTATTAAAGGGGAGGGGGTTTTGTTTTTTGTTTTTTAAGTAAAAAGATGGCTTACGTGCTTCTGCTGTTTTGTTAGCTGTCACCTATTTCTTAATATTTTTAAAAAATTAATTTTTAAAATTAAGAGTGAAGGAGTTTCTGTTGGATAGAAAGAATAAGACAAATGGGCTGGCTAGATGGTTAGGTACTAGAACCAGAGATTCACAGAGGCTTTGAAGTTTTAATTGGACTGAACTTGTTCGAGAAGTGGGTTCAGAGAAAGGCTGTGACGCAGTTTTTTAAAAATAAGATGGTGGAGGCTCGTACGCAGGAATTCACAAAGCAAAACAGACTGACTCTATTCTTAAAATACTTAATTTTTTAAATGTTTTGTGGATGCTTTGAGGTATTAAAGGGGAGGGGGTTTTGCTTTTTGCTTTTTTAAGGAAAAAGATGGCTTACGTGCTTCTGTTGTTTTGTTAGCTGTCACTTATTTCTTAATTTTATTTTTTATTTTATTTTTTAATTTTTAAAATTAAAAGTGAAGGAGTTTCTGTTGGATAGACAGAAAGAAATAATGAGCAACTGTAATAAGACAAATGTGCTGGCTAGATGGTTAGGTACTAGAGAGTGGGGGGGAAGTATTAAAAACCTTTGTCATGTGGTTATTTACTCAATAGTTTATAGTTACTTTTTATTCTTGGGATTCTTAATATACTTTATCTTGGAATAGAAAACATTATTAAATTAAACTATAGGTTTTCTTTTTCTTTTCTTTTTCTTTTTCGGTTTATTCATAAATGTTGAATTTAAACTAGATTAAATAGTTGATCTATATTTGGGGAGGGTGGAGACCTCTTGTGTTTGTCCTTTTTTTGGGGGTTTTTTTTTTTTTTTGCCATAACTGGAAGTGATCTTTGGTTAACAGAAAATGTTTTAAGAATAACTGTGGTTGCTTATAAGCTGTGGAGAAGATTGGAAGTCCATTTTAACTTTGTTTATTGTTTGTTGTATATGTGTTTTTGTGTTGTTGGTTTTTTTAATGATTAAAATTCTTTAAAAAAAAAAAAAGGGCTGGGCAGCCATAGGTAGTCCCTCAAACATGCCACTGGAGCACTTTAGAGGGGCTGCTCATAGTCTGTCAAAACGGGGATCGCAAAAGCTGGCTTGACAGCTGGCTTTTGTGATCTCCAAAGAAAAAAATTTAAAAGGAAAAAGAGCCACAGCGAGCTTGACATGGTTCACAGCAGGGAAGGGGAGAAGCCTGTGCCAGCTGCCCCCAAGTGCTGCTTGGGTGCTCGCTCAGTAGCCTCATAGCAAGAGTGGCACATTTTTTTGCCGCGGTTGCCATGGGGCTCACTAGCCGATTTCCCGTACCCATGATGGGGTTGGTCATCCAGGTTCAGACAGCACGACAACCCATCATGGGTACAACAACCCCTAGAACAGCCCATGGGTTGTTGGGGTGGCTTGTTGCCCATGCCCATTCATGAGCTCAGCCATAAAACTCACTGGGTGACTTTGGGCCAGTCACTGACTCTCAGCCTAACCTACCTCACAGGGTTGTTGTGAGGATAAAATGGAGAGGAGGAGGAGGATTATGTAAGCCACCTTGCGTTCCTTGCAGGAAAAAAGGCGGGGTAATAAATAAATAAATAAATAAATAAAATGCACAAGCTACCCTGGGGAAACCGGTGCGGGTTTGCACAACACAACACCCCATCGTGGGTAGCAACCCACGATGGGCTGTCATGTCATGCAAACCGAGTCACTGTTTCAATCGAGGTATGAGAATAATTTCAGCCCACACTTGTCCCCTGCCAGAATGTATGGCTGATACTAATCAGCAGGGGACTGGTACAGGTGGTGCAATCCATACAGCTGACTTTCCAGCACTCCACTCAGGCTGTAGCACAGGGGTAGGCAACCTTGTGTCCTCCAGATATTTTGTACTACAGCTCCTAGAATCCCTGACTATTGACCATGCTGCTTGGGGCTGATGGGAGTTGCAGACCAAAATATCTGGCAGGCACCAGGTTACCTATCCCTAGTCTAGCGGAACAGAACCTTTCTTCCTTCAAGACACTTCCTCTACCTCAAGTTATACCTTACAGTGCTGAATCACAAGAGTGGGAGACAGCCAGCACAGACTGAAGTGCCCTTAGGGCACAGTCCTATGTATGTTTAGAAAGGGGGGGGGAAGCCTATAACTCCCAGCATGCCCCAGCCATCCATGCTGCCTGGGGGATGCTGGGAGTTGTAGTACTTTTTTCTGTCTCAACATGCATAGGACTGCACCCTTAGTGGTTTTTTTGAGGACTGTGTATAAAAACCCAAACAATACTTCCCCACCTCCCGCCACCCTCCCCGACACACACACCTTTTTGGGTCAGTACATGGAATCCAGTTGACCTGTGGATCTGGAATATCCTCAAGGTAGGGATAAAATGTTTCTCTTGTGAAGCCAAAACCATATATGCCATCTTCAGGAGTCACAATGATGTGTGCACCCTGTAGAAAGAAGTACAGTTGAAGAGCTCTCTCTGCCATAGGGCAACATACCAATAAACTAACATATATTGTCAAATAGTACAGCACCTGTTTTGCTGCCGTTTTGATGGCCTCTTCCAAGATGTCCATATTTCGGTTCATCAGTTTTAAAGCCTCTTCAGGAGAAACAGGCTGCGTGGTCTTTTCTGCAAATATGACCGAGTGCTCATATACCGCTGCAATGTATTTGTCCAAGGAAAAGACCCTGAGGTCCAGCAGGAGAATGAAAAGGAAAAAATGCCACAAAGATAAAAAGGAGCTCATTGCTAGGGCTCTGTCTACTGAAAGGAGACAAAAGGAGAGAAAGACAGAACGCTGGCAAAGTCCACACTGAGCTGACTCTAGATATTGTTACCTCTTTAGTTGTTCTGGAATGTCACAAGACCATAGGGAGGGCCCATCACTCAGTGGTAGAGTGTATGATTGGCATGCAGGAGGTCCTAGGTTCAAACCCCAGCATATCCAAGTAGGGCTGGAAAAACTCTTCCCCGAAACCCTGGAGAGCTGCTGCCAGTGTCAACAATGCTAGGCAAGATGGACCAAAGGTCTGACTTGGTATCAGGCAGCTTCCCAACTTCCTTCCAAACCCACTTTGAAATGGGGGAGGGGAGGGAAGAGCACTGGAAATTGGAAAATGGGATTTACCGCTAGGCAGGGATGTTGAAGAGTCCTTGGTCTCGAGTCACGAGTCGAGTCACGAGTCTTTGGACCCGAGTCTTGAGTCCGAGTCCTTGCTCCAAAATGGTGACTCACGAGTCACGAGTCACTCCCAAAGCTGACTCCACGAGTCCCTATTAAAATCAATGGGTTTTCCCCCAAACAAAATGAGGCTACTTCAGATGTGTGGCTTAAATAAATTCTAGGCACAAGTGTGCCTTTTTATTTCAAAATTCTGCAACTGATTTTGGCAAGAACAGACCAGGCAGACAAACCCAAAAGAACCAGGCAGGCAGAGGAGGCAGGGAACCCCAAAGCAGGCAGGCAGAGGTCTTTGTCTTGGACAATTCAAACTGTGGAACTGGTTAAGAAGAGACCAGGCAGGCAGAGGAAGCTAGGAACCTCAAACCGGCAGGCAGAGGCAGCCAAACCCAAAATGTCTGAAAGGTTGCATTTTAGGAAAATGATTTTTAAAAATAAACTTGCTGTACTTCCTAAAACTTATCCATGTTGCATTTGAGGAACATGATTTTTTCTAAATGTTTGGCCCCCATTCTGGAACGGTGAGGTCTCATCACAATTCCACCCTCATTGAACACCCGCTCCACTGGTGATGAACTTGCTGGAACCAGAAACACATTCAGAGCAGCCACACAGAGTAATCTCAGATCCTTCTGCTGCCTCTCCCAAAACTTCAAGACACCCACAGGGCTACCCTCACTGCATCGCGCAAAGACCAGGGCACTATAGGACCGTATTTCTGCACCAAAGTCCAGTAGTGCAGAGTCAGAGACCGAGCTTGTGTTGGTGGTGATGGGCTTGCAGTATGCAAAGAGAGAGGCTGAAGCGCAGGCCTTTCTCTGTGGAGTGCCTTGGACTGCCTCAGTGCCGGAAGACCGAGTGGGCGATGATGACAAGAGCCCTGCTTGGGGTTTTTTCAGTGTGCTGCAGTACTGCTGGAGTTCAGCTAGGACCTTTTCTTTCACTGCAGCGGTTGCCTCTTTGTTATCGCTGATCTTCTGCAGCCACCAAAAATAAGGGTATACCTCCACAGGGACACTTAGTGATGCACATTCTCAACACATGCAGTTTTCACACTTCTGCAGCTATAGTCTGCTATTAAACAAAGCCAAAAGTCATAGAATCATAGAATAGTAGAGTTGGAAAGGGCCTACAAGGCCATCTAGTCCAGCCCCCTGCTGAATGCAGGAACCCAAGTCAAAGCATCCCTGACAGGTGGCTGTCCAGCTGCACCATGAATGCCTCCAGAGTGGGAGAGCCAACAACCTCCCTAGGTAGTTGGTTCCATTGGCGTATTGCTCTAACAGTCAGGAAATTTTTCCTGATGTCCAGGCGAAATCTGGGTTCCTGTAGCTTGAGCCCATTATTTCATGTCCTGCAATCTGAAATGATTGAGAAGAGATCCTGGCCCTCCTCTGTGTGGCAACCTTTCAAGTACTTGAAGAGTGCAATCATATCTCCCCTCAGTCTCCTCTTCTGAAGGCTAAACATGTCCACTTTATCATCCTTGTTGCCCTCCTCTGAACCCTTTCCAGTTTGTCTACATCCTTCTTAAAGTGTGGTGCCCAGAACTGGATGCAGTACTCAAGATGAGGCCTAACCAGTGCCGAGTAGAGGGGAACTAGTACTTCACACGATTTGGAAGCTATACTTCTATTAATGCATCCCAAAATAGCATTTGCCTTTTTAGCAGCCACATCACATTCCTACCTCATATTCAGCTTATGATCGACATTGGCTTCTTCTGTTGCCCTCTGCCTTTTTTTCCTTGTGGGAATTGTTTGTATTTGTGCCTTAAGAATTTCCTTTTTTAAAAACTCCCACCCATCTTTGACTCCTTTTCTCATTAGAGTCACTTGCCATGGGACCTTACTTATCATTGTTCTGAGTTTATTAAAATTGACTTTAAGTCTTAAGAACACTTACTTAGAATTAAGTTCCATTATAATAATTGGGACTTGCTTTTAACTAAGCATGCATAGGACTGGGCTGCATGCCCCTAAACCAGATATTGGTGATAAATAGGAGAGAACTGCCACCTTCATGCCATGTTTGGGGGTTTTCTTGAAAGAGCTGGCTGTCATCTGTTGGAAATTGGCTTCTGGACTCCATCGATCTTGGTCTCATCCAGCAAGGCAGTTGTTCCTATGACAAGATATGCAGCAATTCCACAGGTGAATGTTATCTCCCATCACTGCATTTGTGTACTAGGAAAAGCTCACCTGTTAAATTTCTGACTGTTACACAGCAGAGAATACAAGGGGAACACCCTCCTACCTCTGTACGATTATCTTGAAAATGTAATAAATAAAATCATAAGAAAACAGACAACGGAGCTTCAGTGAGTACAGATATTCCTTCATTTATTATCCTTCGCCCCTTTCCAAACCCAGTGAAACTCACTGGGTGACTTTGGGCCAGTCACTGACTCTCAGCCTAACCTACCTCACAGGGTTGTTGTGAGGATAAAATGGAGAAGAGGAGGAGGATTATGTAAGCCGCCTTGGGTTCCTTGCAGAAAAAAAGGCAGGGTATAAATATAATAAATAAATAAACCACACATCCCGTCACTCTTGCACCTATGTACTTAGCCAGGTGTACTGTGCTGCTATGCCCTGAGAGATAAATCAGTGTGGGGTGTCAAAGGGGATTAAGCTGGGTCCCAAAGTCCCTGTTAATTGTGCAATCCTATGCATGTTTACTCAGAAGTAAGTTCCACTGAGTTTAATGGTCTTACACCTATGCAAATGTGCATAGGATTGCAGCAATTACGGGTGACGAATAACTCCCATTTAACACAATACTGCAGTGTTTCTAAGTAAACATGGATACGATCGGCCAGTAAGGCTGCAACCCCGTGTATGCTTACTTGTGAGTAAACCAACTTGAAATCGCTGGGATTTACTCCTGAGAAAACGTGCTTACGAAAGCATTTTGCATCAGTGAAGGAGTTGCTCTTGTCCTTAACAGCATGGGTGATGAAGTAGCACAACTTTTAGAAACCCTGAAACTCACATTAGAGCGGACACGGAAGTTTTAAAAGGGCGTGCAGGCAGGCAAGCGCCCACAATACTTCTCACCTGCAGGCGCGTGCACACGCTCTCATCAGCAGCCACCCCCTTCACACGACCGTGCTTCCTCCCACGGAACTTCAGCGGCACTAGAGTTGAAAATCGAGCCTCGCCGGGGCAGAACGAGGCCGAGCATGGCCCCGCTCACGGCCTGGCGAGGCCTTACCTCCTCTTCGGGGCTGTTAGCGCGCTCCGCGGAGAGCTGCCCCAGCTGCCCGATCCGGCGGAGAACTGGCCGCTGGGTTCGAGAGGCCCCGTCACGTCACTTCCGGGACCGGAAATGACGCGACGGGACCGTCCGAACGCGGAGAACAGGTGGCTCGTTCAAGCGGCGCTGTGCGCCGCTTGAAAAAACAAGGCAGGGAAGGGGCGGGGGGCGAAATAAGGCTCGGGCAGCGCACCCAGCCTTATTTACGCCGCTAAGCGGCACACCCACTGCTGCTCCTCCGTAACTCCCGCGCGCACTCAGCGTTGCACCACTGCACGTGCTCCGACGACAAGGCCGGGGGTTCCCATTGAAGCCCCACCCCCATAGGGGAGGCTCTGGAAGGAAGTGTCTTCCGCCCGTATGTCACATTTTCAGTGAGTTTCAAATGGAAGCAGGGACAGCCCAGCCTTTCTGTTTTCCTCGCAATCTGCCAGTGAGTAGGTCTTGTTTACTCTGAGGTAAACCCTTCTTCTCCGGTTTAAGATTACACAACCTGCAGGGATGTTGACGAGTCCTTGGTCTCGAGTCAAGTCTCAAGTCCCATTGAAAAGATTGGGACTCGAGTGGGACTCGAGTCAGAGGGGGGACTCAGTCCGACTCACGAATTGAGTCCTCGAGTCCGAGTCCCCATCCCTGCCGCTAGGTGGTGAACAAGCATAGGATTGTCTCATTTCCCTTTAAGAACATCAACAAGTGTCTGTCTGTATAGCCCTTTTCTCCAAACTCCCATCTATAATGAACATAAACCCTGAAACACAGATTCTCTAGTTAACTATGAACTCTTCATAATCTTAAATGCTTTTTCCTGTATCCTCTATTTTATAGAACAAACTATCATGACTGTAAAGAAAATAATACAATGTTTTGAAGAAGCAAAGACTGCAAATATAGGCCTGGTATATAGCCAGCAAGACCAGTCAGGGCGGAAGGATATCACAGGCATGGCCTAACAACTCTTAAAAACAAAGATTCTTTATGTTACTCAGCCACAACCACATCAATTGACAAAAGAATTTCAGAGTTCGGATGTTTTTCCACACAGAGCACATGTATTTGACTCATGTTGAACTTGCTACTTATTAATTCCATTGTGCACTCTCTACATCACACATACATGAACATTGTTCTCTGTTCACTTTCCCCAAATAATCATTAATGATATCTTCCATTTATATCACCATGCTTTCTGGCACAACACAACGAATTTCAGAAATGCTTTAAAGGCACTGTTAGTAAACGACAAATGGATGTGATTCTTTAGTAGCTGTTACTCAGCAATTGAGTAACAGCTGTTACTTTAGCAATTACCTTGAACCAAACAAAAGCCGAAACCAAACATTTTGAGGAGACAAAAAAATCAGCCAACTACAAGGAAACAAGCATTTCCCTCTTACCAGCTTTCCTGCCTGGATTGTTGAGGTTTGTGTACCACCCACTGTCTTATTTTCTGGCTGGGCCTTGAAGAAGACCAGAGGCTGTCTGAAATTGTTGCTTGACAACTTTCTGAAAGGGTTTTTTGTTGTTGTTATGGGTCACCCCTTTGGTGTGGGCAAGGGATTGTGCCTGATCAGCTACATCGCCCAGGGTGGCCGGGTGGCCGGCCAGATGGGCGATTAATAAATATAAGAAATAAATAAATAATAAATAAACTGTTTTTGTGAATGGCTATTGTTAACCGCGATGGGTCCGTAAGTGACTGTGGAGGCCAATTCTAGATCCACACAGCTTCCCACAGTGAGGACAGAGGTTGCCAGATGGAAGTGTGTAAATGGCATGGCAAATTGACTAGACCTCTCCTTGAGAGTGGGATCTCTGTCTGTTTCCCTGTGGGACAGGTAAGGAGCTGCATATATTTTCAACCTGGTGCTAGTAGTAGTATTTCTCTGATAGCTGGAGAGTAAAGGGAGATGATTTTGGTAAGTTTAACTTATTGGTAAATTTTGTTTTTATTGATTTTAAATTGGCAGTCTGTTTTTATGGATTTTATGGAACACGTTTTTTAATGGATTTTTAAAAAATGGTGTCCACTTTGCATGGTTTTTATCTTGTACATTGCCTTCAGAGGATTCCACCATTCAATGCGGCATAGAAATAATTTTAGATACATAGGCAGATAGATCCGCTGTTTGGAGACAGGGTGGATCAGGCATATAAGGGAGAGGTGCAGCCATAGTACCTTAATAGGTATTCAGGGGAGGGGGTAAAACATAACAAGGCCTTTCCAAATTAAGGGACAGATCATGCAGGCCTCTTCCTTCTTCTAGTCCTCTTCCCAGGGAGCTGTATCAGCAAGTCACTGAACTCTTACCTGCTCCTTTTTTAATGTTACATCAGGTCTCAAGAAAACATGAATGAATTAAATGAATTATTTATTCAGTGATCAATGTGAGGATCTCGGGCCTGCAGACCACAATTCTGTGCAATCTGACACAGGAGACTTTAAATCAGCGAGACTCTTTTATTGCACATACAGCAGGTGACGGTTGCTCTAGGCTTTAAGAGTATTCCCACAACATTTCAAGGCTAACAACTACAACCGAGTCAGAGACCCCAGACAATGGTTTCCCAGCTGTAATCTCTGCAATTCAGGGAGTATATAAGGTCAGGGCAAAATGATTCTTGAGGTCATCTATCCCAAGCAATCAAAGATGAGGGTTCAAGGGAAAGACCTGAACTAATCTGCACACACACACACACAGAGGTCAGTACCAACCTTGCACCCTGCGCTGGAACCTCTGTGTGATGTGAATCCAGGCTTAACAAACCCAAGAAATCAGAACATGTTCAATAGCGAGTCCACAAAGTTTCCCACACACAGAGATCTGGACACCCAAAGCACCCAGCTTTGGGATCTCTACGTTACATGAGTCCAGGCACAAGAAAGTCCAAGATTCAGGACTGGCCCAGGAGTCCAAGTCATGGAAGGCACATAAATCATAGTCCACAAGGAAACACAGCCTAACAAAAACAGGTTATTTGCAGGTTCTTCGCAAAACATCCAGAGAAGCAAAAGGTCGAAAGAAGTTCATATGCAGAGAGCTTCCTTAGGCCACAAGTGGTGATGGATCCAAACATAACGAAGCAGGCCAAGAAGATGAGATGTTCCTACCAACACTTCCAAGGCTGAGCAGCAGTTTTTCAGGCAGGGAGTGGACATAATGGCCCTCCACCAAACCACTAACTGGCAGGAGTTTTAGCTTATCACAAGTCCTCTTTCCCAGCCCAGATGTTTCCCTACTACCCTTCAGGGGTAAGGCTTCAACCTGAGTGACACCTTTGCAAGCTAGCCCCTCCTTCTGCTGGGTTCCCACAGAGGCTGCCAGTTCTCATGCCCGCGAAGGCTGAAACTGCAGCTGGGCAGGGGAGTGATTCAACTCCTGCTTGCTGTCACCTGAGAAGACTGACAGAGCCTCTCTCACATTAGCCTCACATAGTCTCCAATTGCCAGGGACCCTCATGAAAACCCTTAAGCCATCAAGGCTTCTCACTTTGTCATGCAGAGTCCAGAATTCCCCTGCCTCCCAGGACTGCAAGCTACTTTAAGCTGCTCTTAAAGGGGCCATGCTATGGGCAAAATTGCAGCTAAGCTAAAACTGCAAGCTGAGCTGCAATTTTGCCCATGGCATGGCCCCTTTAAGAGTATGTGTGCGTGCGCATGCACTTGCATACTCTACCTGCTGAAAAGGAGGTGGAGGCTGCACCTGCTGGCCTGGTCTGAGGGAGAGGTGAATGAAGGAATTCATCACATGATTCCTATCTTTATATTGCCAAAGATTTTATTTCCTAACAGAGCTGACTCCGTGCCTCTAACAGGTGAGGTACAGTGTCAGAAGGAAATGCAAGAAACTTCCCCTTCTCTGAAGCTCCATGTTTGGGGGTGTGGAGTGGGTGGGTAAGCTTCACCTGTTAAATTTGTGCCAATACTGACAATTTTAAAACAAAAAGAGATTGCCCTGCCAGCATTGACCCTCCCCCATGAAAAACACCAGATATCAGCAATTAAGGATTTAAGTAAGGTAAAAATAAAATAATATATAATAATGTAATAATTATAATATATAAGATGTTACATAATATAATTCTGGAAAAGTCATCCTAGCACTGGCACTTCTGCTGCTACCTCTTCTTCTAGCAAGGAGCAGCATTTCACAATGATCCCTCAATTACACGATACTTAAGAGAACATGATGTCATCCTTCAGTTGATCCTGGATGAGTAGCCTAACCTGGTGTGCATAACAGTCCTGGCTGAATGTGGCAGGCACACCAACCCGGGCCCAGCGGCTGCCAGCTGGATGCAGCTATTCACATGCAACGTGTGGCAGGTAGGTGGGGAGGCGGGGATGCTGTAGTCCAGCCTTCCCCATCATGGTGTCCTCAGATGTTTTGGACTTCAACTCCCATCAGTCCCAGACAGCATGCCAATGGTCAGGAATCTTAAGAGTTGTAGTCCAAAACATCTGGAAGGCACCAGGTTGGGGAAGGCTGCTCTAGTCCATAAAGATGTCATCTCTTAGAATAAGTGTTCAAGAGACAGTTCATACCGCAGGGGTGGGGAACCTCAGGCCCAGGGACCAAATCTGGCCCTCCTGGACTCTCAATCAAGCCCTCCAGAGATTTAGTTACCTTTTCTTTTTTAAAGATCAATTATTTAATTGGCACTAGGGCTGGAATCCTATACCCACTTAGTTCAAAGTAAACCCCATTGAACTCAATGAGACATATTTTTAAGTAGGCGTTTATTGGATTGCACTATATTAGAGCTTATTTATTTAAGTGTGATTATCTGATTACTGGCCATGACATGTCAACAGCCAGAGCCTACCACATACTTATGCACAGTTGAAAAAATGTTAGAAAAAATGGCTAACTATGGTAAAACCAAAGTGTTCATTTTGGAGCAGAAGTGTTTAATTACATATAGTACATTTTTTTTACATATAAAAGGTCCAGGCTTGCTGCCACCAGTTGAACTCACTTTATTAACAGCCAGCCAGGTAAGTAAATATATAGCACCCCAAACTCCTTGAAGACTGGAAGAAGGAGACACCCAAAATCAGCTGCCTAAGGTAGCTGTATCCCACTGCCTAATGGTAAGGCCAGCCCTGGGATAAACACTCTTTTTCTTGCTTATATCACAAGGCTCTTTTCCTTTCCCACAGTAGTTCTTCTTTTAAGATTTACTTACTACAGTACAGTGCGGTGGTAGTTTATAACAAAATGGTGTTTTAAGTCAGAGTATATATATAAAAATAAGCCAGGGAAAATTACTTAAGTAAAACAAGATATTTATTTTAAGGGGAGGAAGTCATATAAACACTAAAAGACCATTCAAAACATTTTCTTTATTACAAAGTATGCGAGTCACCTTTCCACTCAAATAGCATTCACAATGACTTATAACAAACTCAAGTAAATTGTATATCTAGCTGATTAGCCAGATAGAAAAATAGGGTTCAAAAGCTTAAGTGCAAGTTTCCGTGGGTTTAAGTAATCTTTTGTATACATCACAGCTCTGAACAACACAGCTGGAGACCAAACAAGGGCCCAGTACATGGCAAGAGCAGCTAAGAACAAGAAGCTTGAAAATATGGAACAGAGCAGTTAAGAAAATCTCCCCAAGAATGTTCATGGAGGCGTAGCTTTGTTCCATTTTGGGTTGGTGGAATCATTTGGGTTCAGGACAAATAGAGGGCCTTGGTGTCATAGCAGTGACATCAGTAGTGCGAACTGGATTGGCCACACCTCACACCCCCAACATGAAAGGGGTGCTTCTGGATGGAGGGCTCCCACCAATACCAATCAAAAGACATTGCGCAGCTATTCCATCTTTCCCCCCTTAATATATTTTTGTGTGTGTTGAAAAAAAAAAGATGGGGAAAATGGTGGGAAAACGGGAGGCTTACAAACAGAAGAAGATATCTGTAATTCTATTAATGAGGCCAGGCAATTGCATCATAAAAGCTTCATCTGGAAGCATCCAAAGTTTCTCAGGTGCTAGAAGGAAAGTTAGAAACTCAGTGAGTGTTTCATCAAGTATTAGACCCATCAGGGAAGATGCAGTTTCTACTACTAGCAATGAAGAAATGTTGATTCCCCCCTGATAAGCAGAAGATGACAGATAGTTGTCTCTACATTTATAATTTGGATCGGCACTAACTGGCCATATAGGGTTCTTTGGTGATGATTTCATTCATAGAGAATTATAAATATTAATAAAACCTGCCGCAAAAGTCTTTGTTTGTTGCGTCTGCCATGTTCATGGTTATGAGCTATAGCAGCTTTCCCCAACCTGGTGCGCTGCAGATGTGTTGAATTACAACTCCCATAAATCCTAGCCAGCCAATGGCCATGTAGTCCAACAGTCTGCAGGACACTGGGCTGGAAAAGGCTGAGCTATAGCATTGAATTGGGAACGTGGGAAACTCTCATGTGACTCTCATAGCCGAAAAGTGCTCCTGAAACAAGCAGCCTGGTTTGTCCTGCACTGGAATATTGATACGGTTCATTTCTGCTTTTTCTGTATAACCCCTACAGCGTTCAGGAAAACAGATATAAATTTACAGCAACTGGATGAGCATTTGAGAGTGCTGATGATGTGAAAAAGGAAGCGATGCAATTCAGGGCAATCTCATGAAGAACTGTACAGTGGATGTGGAGAGTCTTTTTCATACCACCTTCCAAAAAGAGCCACAGATAAGACTGGCTTCGATATACGATGGTTGCTTATCAGATGTCCATCGGTCAATACCTGGGGGACAGAAAGCGTAGGTAAAAAACTGTACATGGAGAAGCAAGTTTGTATGAAAATGTGTATGAAAAGAAAGATAAAAGTTAATCACTAAAGAGTTAGGACAGCAGCTTGCAATCAACTTTTGCTTTCCCTACCTGAAATTCTCCCGGGGCCAGTTGAGTCTCGGTGAGCAAGACTTCGGGAAACACATAACTAGTGTTAAATGTCCCACTGAGGGAAAAGGAATCAAACCCTGTACGAGCAGTATCTACTCGCTGCCCACATGATTTCAAATCTGTGCTGTTACACTTCAGTAGTGTGCATATCTATGGAAAGAGGAAGGAGAAAGACATTTGTGGAAATAAGTCATCTATGGTAATGAGAAAAATAGCCTCAGGTTCCTAGAATGAAGGAAATGCTTGCCCATAAGCTATACATTGGTGCTACTGGGATTTGGAACAGTCCTACACTAACACCGTACATTTATTTATTTGATGCATTTTTACCCAACTCTTCCTCCAAAAAGAGCAGCTTACATAAGATCAATAAAAGCAAGACAGTCCCTACTTGGGGGCTTACAAGCTAAAAGACACATCACAAAAGGAAAAGGGGATGAGGAGGGAAGAGGGGAACAAACAAACCTAGGCACCAATTCTCAAAGTTACATAGTAGTTCTTATAATTAGTACTAAGCCTTAAGTAACTATTATTTTGAAATAAAATAGCCAAAAAGATAATTGAGATAACTGTGGAATGTTGGAAGAAATAGCAGACTATTCTGTCCACAATATCGAGGCAACGAGGCGTGTCTGTTTTTGCTGCCTCAGTGAGAATCGAGAGGAATTATTTTTCAATGCTATATAAATCTTGTACTTTTTAATATGTCCTTTTACAATCCTATGGTATGCTGTGGGAGTAGTTAGCATTTGCATGACACTTTGCTTGATTCAAAAGCAAACAAACCCCACATGGAATATGATGTTCAGCAAGAAAGCCACATGGTGTCATTATACTATGTAAAGCAGGGGTGGGGAACCTCAGGCCTGGGGGCCAAGTCTGCCCCCCCATCCTAATCTGGCCCTCTGGGGTTTCCCAGAGGGCCCCGCCCCTTTCCCCAGTCCCACCTCCTTTCACCAGACCACTGATCATTTGGTGGTTTCCTAGTTTTTGTGCAGTTTTTCTCTAGTCTCAAAGGCTGAAATGCCTCTCTTAAGCCTTAGTTACTGGCAGTAAGAGCTTTAAGCTAAAATAGGCTGGTATATTTGGTCCCACCCCTTTTTCCCTTTGGCCCCCTCCCTCTTTGCCTTTGGCCCCCGCCCCCACTGGGATGCAGCCCCTGAAGGCCTTGGGCTGAAAGAAGTTCAGTGACTGATCACCTAAGCATATTCAGAATCATATTAATTTTGCAAATAATATAATGAAGTTAATATCTTATTTCTATTCCATGCTTAATCTTCTAAATAAGGAGGTGTCCTATGAAAGGTATCATAAGCTTATAGATTTCATAGATCATAGAGTTGGAAGGAGCCTACAAGGCCATCGAGTCCAACCCCCTGCTCAATGCAGGAAACTAGAGGAGGGGTCTCCCATCCAAGTAATAACCAGGCCTGACCCTGCTTAGCTTTCCACGCTCAGACAAGCTGAGCCAGCATGAGCCACAGGCCTGTATAACTTCTCTTCAATAATAATCCCTTATAATGGTTCTGACTAAGGTGCTGAGGAAAGCTTGAGGAGGGAAAAGCCCCACACCGCCATGGCGCTGGCTCCAGGTTTTTTAGGGCCTTTGGGCAAGCCACCTTCGATAGGCCGCTCCCTCAGTGAGTATACTTTCTCACCGCCATTGTCCCCAGCTGCTATTGCCCCTCATCCTCTTCCTCATCATTGCTACCACGTGCTTGCTTGCCAGGCAGAGAGCCAGTGAGCAAGTAGGCACTGGCATCTTCTTCACTTTCTCACCGTCATCGTTGTCTGGGCCAGAGTGAGAGGCAGGTGAACAAACAGGTTGCGATATTGAAGAGGAGGAGCAACTCCAGGAGGCTTTTGGAAGTGGGCCCCTGCTAGAGTGTAGGCCCTTGGCAGGTGCTCACCTATGCCTACCCTTGAGACCAGCCCTGCTCCTGCTTCCTCAATGGCGTTGTCACAATAAAAACATAAATGAATCAAAGAGATAGACATTGTTCTATACAGGAATAATGTTCCACAGCCCACCCATCCCACCTCGCTAAATCCTTTACCTGCAGGTAATACTCTCCTTCAATTACATGAAGCCCATCAAAAGCACCCAATGCGTACACTTCGTCCTCTCGCTTTTCCGCCATCTTGTAGCTCAGATGGCAGCAGAGACCTTTCTGGCAGACAGTGTAATTTCCTGCTTCTTGCGATAGTTCCGTGAAAGTGAAATTATCAAAATAGATGCTTCCAATAAACACTGGGCTCTCTGGTGACAAGTGTTTGATGCTTGAAGCATATAAGCTCCAGTTGACAGGAGGAGGATAGGTGGGTGAAAGACGGGGGCGTACATCCAGTTCTGCAAGCAGGAGTTTGCCATTCTGCGTTTCCATATCGAAGTGATACGCCTTGGGGCCATCAGGTGCAAAGATGCCACTCCCTGTATGTGACCAAAGAGAATGGGATGAGGCCAGGTTTACAATTCATTTCTCTGCCCAAGTGAAGTAAGGATTACGGCACACCTCCAAGGAAGCTTCCCAAGAGCTCACCTCTTTGATTTTGTGATAGAAACTGAAGCATAAGAAAGACACAGAAGAAAGGCATGGTTTGGACACAGGAAATCCAAGGTGGTTCAGTGGTAGAGCACCTGCTATGAACGCAGAAGGTCCCAGGTTCGATCCCCAGCATCCCCAGATAGGGCTAGGAAAGACTCCTGTCCGAAACCCTGGAGAACCACCGCCAATCAGTGTTGACAAAACTGGGCTAGATGGACCAAGGGAAGGGAGGTCGGAAAAACCCACAACAGATTGCAGACTGTTTTTTGTTTGTTTTACTTTTGGCAGGTATTTGTGCAAATACACACTTGTGCACGTGTTCATTAGCAAACAAAAGGAATTCTTGTACAAAAAAATCCAGTTCCATCAACAGAGCTGACAACAGAATTAAAGATGCCTGACAACAGTCTGCAAAACATAGACGGAATGGATCTAACAAAATCAGTACATCTCTAACCAAAGGTGGTACTCGGTATAAGGCAGCTCTCTATGTTCCTAAGGTTGAAATTCCTGCTGCTTATCTATCTTCCCAAACAACTTCACAGATCTGTTTTGCAGTTAAAGCGCCTACCCTGAATTCCTTAGAGGAAGAATGGAATACAGATAAAACAAATAATTTCACTTTCACGCAACTACCGCAAGAAGCAGGAAAGTACACCGTCTGCCAGAAAGCTAATCTAGCCCTTGAAGAAAGGGAGCACCAACCTAAGCACAAACAAAGAGCAGGCATGCCACAAGAGTGTTTATGGAACCACTTTGTTCCAGGTGACTCAGGGTAAGTGTGCTGAACCACATGTTGTGGGGAAAGGCGGTTTCTATCTTAGAAACAAGAGTGGGGTGGGGTGAACGGCACTTTTCTCATACAGTCATACTTGTTCCTCCTATCTGCAGCGCATAGACTGAGGAGCCAGTATGGACTGATGTTGTATCCAACAGTGTATGTCCACCAGTGGAAAAGACACCGCTGGTGGAACGGCCTCCCCTTCCCTCCTGGAGCCCCCTGTGCCACCCCCAAATCTGCTCCAGAGGGCTGAGGGACTCTCCAGACCAGATTTGGGGGGCACACAGGAGCTGCACGGGAGAAGAAGAGAAGGGGAAACCCCTGTTGTGTGAGCAGAAGTCGACTTGTGTAACGTCGGATGTAGCCCACTAACATTGTCTTCCTCATCCTATCCTATACACTTCCTTCTGTTGATTACCTTATCCTGTATACCTTCTAGGATACAGGATAGGAAAGTCATTGCTGCTTCGGTTATGGTTATCAATCATCAAACTTTTGTCCTCGCAAACTAATTAATTCATGTGGATCTTTCTGAAATGTTTTAAGCGAGGTTTTTGTTGTTGTTCATTTACTGACTTGCTTTGAACAGATTATAATGAATTTCACAGAACATTTAGATAAATGACACTGAAGGCATGTTTAGATTTTCTCATTTGTTTGTCATTTAAATGTTGGCTAGAGTGTACTTCCACCCACCCACCCACCCAAAAAGGTGTTCTTCCACCATCTGTCTTACATTAATATTCCCACATGCACACAAAAAGCATGAGAAAAGTGCAAAGGTACTTTATAGTGTCATGTGTAAAAATGTGTAAAAAGTCTTCTCATAAATGTGGCAATTTGAATAGATAGAGCGAAGTAAACAGCTTCCGATCACTTGTTAACACAAATAATGTGTTTCTTGCAGTCATCTCATGCCTATTGCCTGACTTCAGAGATGCACGCAGCAGAGAGCTCATGACTATTATTTCAGCGCTAGCAGTTCTTTTATAAGGTTAGTCTCTGAACAAAAATCACAGTAGACATCAAACGTTTTCATCAGCATTTCATAAATTAATCATGTCTCTCTGTGCTCTTCCTCCCTCCCCACCCCACTTTCTAGTCTTTGCCTTCCTGTGCCTGATCTAGGCCTAAGCAAAGTAATTCAGAGTTGCAATTACCAGTAATATCCCATCTGGGCTTGTGTATATTAGCTGCAAGGAGGTTGACACGCATCCCCATAGCCCAAGCTGAGTAGTACTGAACAGCAGACAAAAGTGGTAGAGTATTCATCCAAGCGGTTGGAAAGAGGACAGTGTCCACGTTGAACTTTTCCACCAGCGATATGGCAGGTTCCCGAAAATTAAGCATATCGGCGCATGTGAAAACACCAAACTTCCCAAAGGGGGTATTGAAGTTAACAAACTGTGGTTCCTTGGCATAATTAAAGTAGATTTCAGATGCAAAAAGGTTGTACTGTTTAAAAGATAGGAAAACATATATCAGTGGAAGAAAATTACCCAGTGAAGACAGGAAAAACAGTTTTGTTGCTATTGCCTCTTATCTTTAGCAGAATTTTATATGTCCTGGCTTTTCTTTGGACAGATGTATGTGAAAGCAATTCTTATTTTACAAATAAAATTATTAGAACAAACATCAGATCTGGGAAACAACTGGATTTTATATTTTCAAAAAGGGGGTTCAACCACTGTTTGTTTCTTCATCCAGGCAGCCCTAGGAACTGTCCTAGATGCAACCAGAAACCATCACTGCACCTTGTGGAGGCTAATTTGAATATCGGCAACCTCCTCCCACATTCCATCTTAAGACTGCAAGTAAATGTAGACTCCATGGCTTCAACACCATGGCTTCAACCTGCTCCCTGCACACACACACTGTTTTGCTGCTCCTACTTTTTTTCATCATCTAGCCTGATGAAGAGTTCTAGAGAACTCAAAAACTTGCACGCTATTTTGTGACCTTTGGGTTGGCCTAATCAAGGGCTTGCCCTAATATGGATTTTGGAATCTAAAAAACTGCAGTTCCTCCTTCAGTGAAGGCATATTCCTGCATCCCTGGCCAGTGATCTCCTGTTGGTTATCTAGAGCTTCTCTGCCTGCAAGAACTTCCTTCCTGCTATTAATGGCGGTCCAGCTATATGTATAAAGCAGGGATGGGCAACTTCTAGGGGCTGGGGGGGCGCACCCCATCTCCACTGAATTTGCTGCTGTGACACTAGCAAAAAAAGTGGTGATTTTGGAAGAAAAGTCAAGCACACGCCTTGTTTACAAGCAGAATCGCACTCCTGGGAAGCATGATTTGCTGGCAAACAAGGCACGCACTCCCCAAACACCTTGTTTTCTTTTAAAAAATCACTTCTTCTTTTTTGCTAAAGCTGCTGCAGCAAATTAATTGAATATTTATTTAGTCTACCGACCACACCAATGTATAAAACAATACAAACAAGGTACGCCAGCCCTTAATTATACACTCAAAGTAAAAACCTAGAGAATGAAAACAGAATCAGACAAGGCATCGAAGGTCTAATCACAATAGCAACACTCAAATTTTGCAACTTTCTTGGTAATTGAGCTACTTGAGCAGTCAAGCAGAGTGGACAGAAGAAACTCTCAGGATCGTCCAGGAAAAGTTTGGGTGATTGGATGTATTCGGTTTTCTCTATCTAGCCCCTCGATAAAAACTGCAGTTGAAAAGAACATGGGCAACAGTTTCCACCTCCTCATTATTGCAGGGGCAACACCTGTTTTCCATTGGGATTTTCCTGTACCTACCATCCAAAAGTTTGGAGGGTAGAACATTAAATCGAGCCAAGGAAAATGTTCTCCTATATTTTGGGATAGATCACCAATCTAAACAGAGCATCCCATTTGTAGAATAAAGGTCTGACAGACTCAGCGACAAATTGCTGCGGCAAATTAAAAGTGGTGGGGGGGGCTGGTGGGGGCCACAAGAACAGACAAGGGAGCCATATGCAGCCCATGGGCCATGCGTCGCCCACTCCGGGCATAAGGAATGCATGCATACAGTGGGCCCTTCAGTTCAACTGCCCAGTCATGTAGGATCGCTCTGTCTCAGTGGAGTGTACATCTGGCTCTTATTTGGGTGTGAGAGGTAGGAGTACATTTTTCTTCTAGTTAAAATACAGCAATATGAATTTACATGAGCTCCCACATTTGTTTAGAGGAGCCAGTTACAAATCCAAAGAGAGAATAATGCTTACCTTGTGATAACGTGCCACAAATCTCCCTTCCGAATCATACACAACATCTGTATTGTAATGATAGCGACCATCACTGGGGCACTTGGGATCACTGGAGTTGCATGGCTTCTTGTCCCCCATGTTGGCAACCACATAGATGGAGTAGTTCCTTGCCATGCAGCTGAGTCTTTCTTGCACTGGATTTAATCCAAACCTAATGTTGAGAGGAACAATGTAATAACCAAGACAAATTCCATTCAAAAGGGAGGAAACAATGGAATTCTGGCATTTCTGTGAACCTATGAATTCAGAATGTGGTAGATTAAAGAAGAATGCATAGTTACAGGTCTGATAATAGCCATTCCTGCCTGGCTGGGGAGGATGCAAAAGAAGAAATACAAAATAGGTAAGTTGGACACATTGGTTGATACAGACGTAATAAAGGGAGCAGGTGGGCAAAGGTTGAAACCTTTCCTCCCCATGTGCTATGGTCCTGATCCAGATGCAAAGCTATATGGTATATTTGATGGATACTAGTCAGTCTATTTATACAATGACTGCTGTTATGTTTCTGTGTTTGTTTGTTTGTAAGTACTGTTTAATTTTATAGGGCTACATCAAGCTGCACACATATTATTAGTTGGTGAACTTGGCTGTTACAGACAACTAAGCTCCAGAAAACATGGAAGTCTAATTAACTACTAGGGAAATTATTACATGACATTTGGAAAAGGCATCACTATACTGCCACCTACTGGGATAAATTTGGGCAAACAGATTTAATATTGCTTACAAACTTACAAGTTGATTCAGGTGCAACATTTACAGAACTCCAGAAATGTGAGGTTTCTTCACCCCAGGCCCAGCATTTAATGTGTGCTGTCACAGGAAATCTGTATTCTGTATGTATACTGAAAACCAGCAAGAAAATCCATTATTACTTCATCATAACAATGGAGAGGTAGCTGAGTTGATGTACGTTACATTGAGTACATACCACAAGGAGTTTCTGTCTGGAATATGAATTTTTCAGTATTTCTATTTGGATGTGAAAGAAGCAAGAAATTACCTTTCAGGATCATTGCATGGAATCCAGTTGACTTGAGGATCTGGTATATCCTCAAGATAAGGATAAATGGTTTCTCGTGTGAAGACCCAGCCGTAAATGCCATCCTCGGGCGTCACAATGATGTGGGCTCCCTACAAAAAGACATCAGTTCAAACATATGCACCGTTAGGACAAATGCAGTAGTTCAAAGGTTATCATTAAGTAATCTGTAGTACCAGTTCAGCAGCTGCTTTGATGGCTCCTTCTAAGATGTCCAGATTTTGGTTCATCAGGCTCAAGGCATCTTCTGGACTGACTAGTTTTGGGGTGGCTCCTGTTAGTATAACTGCATGCTCATAGACAGCAGCGATGTAGGTGTCCAAGGCAGAGGCCCTGAGGACAACTGCAGTCAGAAATAAAGCGTAAATGGGAAGCTGGAAAGTAAGCATGCTTGCAGAGTCTGGCTGTTGCCCGAAATGAGAAAAACCAGGAAGTTGCCTTACACTAGAAGGGTAAGAAGTGATTTACTCACTTCAGGGGAAGTCCCATTTCACAAAACCAAGTCCCAATGATGGGAAGACAATGTTGTGTAACATGGATAATTGCCACACACTAAGCAAACCACACCTTGTACTAAAGGCTTGCACAAGTGCATAGTGTTTGGTCATGTACAAGGAAGTATGTGAAAGCTAAACACACAACATTTTCGATTTCTGCTGAGCTAAACCCAGCGAGGGCTTAAGGGCAGAATGAAGAACAGTGCAGGTTTCCGGAACTGAACTTGATATAGTTAAGTTCCTGAAATTAAGCCTGTTTGGCCAGTACTTGAGTGACAGAGAATGCCTGGGATTGACCTGGATGTGGAAATAAATTCAAGGTCCAAAGGCTCATGCCAGAAAAATAAATAATTACTTTGTATTTCATCATCAGAACAGTCTCGCAACTGCTTTTACCTGTGAAGTTTCCAAACAGTAAGATGGCTATGTTCTTGCATTCCCCCATACCCTGAGGTTCACAGGAACATGGGGCAGGTTCAGCCTCCCCTGTAATCATTTCCCCAACTGAACTTTATCCCATGTAAGTAAATAGCTGCCATTCATTCCTGTTGGAAAAAGTAAAGTGGAGCATTCATTCATTCGAATGTCCCAAACTTGCTCATTGCTCCCTTCACTTGGTGGCCTGGCCTTCTCAGAGGGAAAGAGTGGCCACTTGCGAATTGCCAAAAAAGAGGACATGCATCTTAAAAAAAAAAGGGGAAAAAAGAGGACACGGATTTGAATAAAATTTGCATATGCTAATTTATATGTATAGCTATATATAAAATTTAGAAATAATTATAATTTAAATAGAAATTCTCACCATAATGGGGGAAGACTGTGACCAGGTGACCTACCGGTATGTGCCTTGCTCAGTCTGCTGACCCAGGTGCTGTAGATGGGCAACTTCAAGGCCCAGTGCTTCCTCCTGATAGTTCTTTCTCTTAAACTGGACTTGGACTGGGCAGCTCTTCAGAGAATGAATGCCTTCAAAATAGAGGATAATCCTTCGGCAGATTTTCAAATAGAAGACTGCCCTCTATAAAAGAGGACACTTGGCCACCCTACAACATATGGCCCTTTCCTCCCACCCAGCCATTAGAATAATGGCTATTTTGCTAGTTGATTGGCAGGTGGGCAGAATAATTTATCTCTGCGGGGAGCATTGAAGAGCAGTGATAACTATATTCTGTGAATGAGGGAATATTAAAAGCAGGTCTGAGGCCTTCAGGAAAACTCAAAGCTGATGACTCCTTAGAAGAGCCCTTCCCATTAAAGAATGGCAAATCATGTCTGCTAAAGAACAGCTAGGAAAAAGAGTGACAGGTAGGCCTATAGTCATATATGTTATGGTGAGTGGGCCTAAGAGGACACTGTGGGAGGGTTGGCGACCATTGTAAGTCAAATACAAATACCTAAATAGAAGTCTGATATGTTTACAGCTGCTTTTTATTAATTTAAATTGAATCAGATTTTAAGTGCCAGGTGCCCGAGTACACATTCGCCCAAAGGCCTTTTCTGCAGTTAAGAGTTGGAGGCAGGCCTATTATGCTCCTCAGTCTGTCAACCTCATTACAAACAATGCCTGCCTGAACATAATGTATGCCCTCTCTTCACTCATTTAACCCTAATCCTGACTTTTGAGGGAGATGAGAAAAGGGGCACAACTCACTCTTTGCACATGCTCCGAACATTGCACGTGCATGTTACTGCGAGGTGGATCACAATGAATGATAAAAACAGGCTGAAGTTGAACACTCCATCTTCTCTTAGCCCCCACCATGCTCCAAACGACAGAGACAAATTTCCCACTAGAGGCCCCCCCCCCATTATATAGCTGTTTCTGCCCTCTGCTCACACTTGTCAGTGCTGACACATTAGTGGGGGGTGGAGAGAGGAGAGGAACCAACCAAGAAAAGAGGAAAGGGGCAAAAAAAGAGAGGATGGAATGGAAGCAGTTTTATGAAAATGAGCTTGGCTAACAAGGGATTAACTAATACATGACAGAAGCCAGCTTCAGAATAACTTCCCCTGCCCTGGGGGATTTGGGGCCATTGGGTAGAATCCTGCTTGCACCTTTCCCTGTATAGCTCTACAAGGACAGGGGCTAGTTGGAGCACTGGTTCTTATCCTTTCATCCACTACCAACCACCAAGTACACAGCATCCCGCACCAAGTTATACCCCACCCCACCAGCCCCAAGCAAAAACTTAGGATGCAAAAACAGGGCTCTAGCCATAGCAACTTTTTATTCCAATATATACGGTAGGTATATTTACAATGGATATATACAATTCACAAATTGCAGGCATCAACTTAATGAGACCTTTGTACATGAAGCCCATCATCCAACTCTTTAGGTTGCTTTGAGCCCAGCCGGCACTTCTTGGGAGAACCTGTTTCTCCGTTGCCTGTGTTAGTATTGCAACACCCACTTACTTTCTGGTGGCTCATCACACACATACTTAGTTCCAATGTAAATGGAGCAATTTTTTTACTTTTCTTTGCACCAAGTGGGGAGGGGGCTAGCCTGTTTGCTTCCTCTTTGTGGTATGCCACTTTAAAGGCCTTGGGACGAGAGCTAGGATGTGGGATGTTATCCTCAGCACGGGGTAAGCAACACACAGCAACCCTCAGCTGTTATTTTGAAGACCTTGCAAGAAGGGAGATGGGGGCACGGGGCTATCTAAAATCCCAAATGCACTCCATTTGTCCCCCAAAACTTCCGAATTCACCCCCTCCCCATTTATAGATTACCTCCTGGTGGGGCTGTATGGGCCAGGTTAAGATCTCTCACATGCACTCACACATAAAGAAGGGGACAGACCCCTCAGAGAGGTTTGATGTGGCACTCTATTACAGTCACCTAACCTTAAAACACCCTTCAACTTTCCTCCCCAAATAATTGACCATCTTTATTCAACCATCTTTTGAGGTTGTGGACTATGGTATACAGATGGAGCGCTACTTCCCTCTATGGAAGAACTCAATCCATGAGGAGAAGGCAGTGTGTTTCAACGAAGGGAGCAGTTCTGTATCTGCGAAAGGGATGTGTGTATCCTTCTTTTGAAGACAATGGGGAAAAGTCCACATTGACGGGAGCAGAATACACACACCAAAGCATAAACAATGTTCTGGATAAGAGCACTGTGTGTTACAAGCACATGGGGCATAATATACAAGTATAACTATTAAAATAAGCCCAAAATAAAGAAACAAAACTGCTTTTATTTAGTATTTTATTCTTTTTATTTTAAATTAGTAGTCAAACAGTTTTAAGTCATAATATTCCTCTAAAAGTTCAGTACAGTATTCTTTGAAAAGTATTAACAAAATGCACTTCTAAAGAAACTGGACCTGGGGGTTTATTGAGTACTGACCATCAGTTGATATTAAAGTACAAAAGTTGGGTATTACTGAATATATTTCATATTGTGCAATATTTTATTTCCCATTGTGCAAAATATTTCTTCTGTTCAGACATCTTTGACACTCTCAGATATAACCAGCTCAAACAGTTGGTCAAAGGAGTGTAAAAAGGCATTCATCCTTGAATAACGGAACAGTACATTGCAGCTATCAAAAAACCACTGGTCATAGTGAGGCAGTGTGAAAAGGATGGTCACATTTAAAAGTTATTTGCTTGTGCCTTCTTTGTGCCTTACACTCCTGAGTTTAGCTTTAAACTGACTTCCAATTATGTTTCACTCGATAAGAGGTGAGCTTTCTTGCTCTGTTCCCAGAAGGTTTTCAGGACTGGATCTATATAAAACAAAAGGAAAGACTCTGAATGTTCTCAGCCTACGTAAGAGTATTAAAATAAAAAGGAGAAAAGAAAAGATATGAACACATGGAAAAGAGTTATTCATTATTTGGATTGAACTGAAACAGCTTATCTTTTTTTGAGCACTGAAGAGTGTCTTCCGCTTCAGCAGTTTGGATCACTTATTGCAAATATGATTGTGTTTCAATGCTGTACTTCATTTTTCTCCTTTACTTTCCCTGTCCTCCATCTCATTAGCTCACAAGTCTACCATTTAAAGCTATTGGCTGCGATGACACACCAATTGTATTGGCGCAATACCACAACAGACTTGACACCACAGAGGCTTTCAAATGGTATCACAAGTGCCACCAAAGCCAATAAAACTAAAGTGTCAGGGACAAACTTGTCCCAATGAAAGCCTCCTCTGGAAGCTGGTGTTTGGCCCTGGCATGGACTTTGCCACTGGTGCCAGTGACAGCTTCCCTCCCAGGGAAGCTGGGTGGGAAAATAGCAGCTGGGTGAGGCAAGATTGCACCATGGCCCTAACCAGCCCCAGTCCGCACAGCAGCTGCAACTTTTTTCTTTTTTCCAAGAAAAAGTGAAATATTACATGCAATCACACATTACATGTAATGTCTAGTTTGGCCCTTAGTGTGGGCAAAGTAAGGCAGAGCATTGTAGGGGCAAGAGAGGAAGAAAAGGACACCAGGCAAAGTTACAGCCAGGGAAATAAAAGGATGCTGAACAGCGTCAACACTATGTAAATGTTTGGCAATGAAAGTGTTTTCTCAGTAGTTTATTTGGCTGCATCGGATGGACTACTTTAAAAATGAATGTGGGAATTAAGAGAATATTTGGAACCCTGCTCATGTTTGAATGTACTCTGCTGATATCTGGATGAAAGCCAATTACGGTAAATAAACCAGGAATCAAACAGAAGAGATTCAACAAGTTGATATTAGTTATTTGTGGTCTAAATGAAAATAAAGACTAGTGTCATTTTTTAACTTTAGGTTTTAAGAGGAAGAGTAATTTTCACAGTACCTTCTATGTGAGGCCTCGTGGATATAAAAAATCCCAATAGCTAGTCCCTTTAGAGAAAGAAAATGGTTAGTACATTTGTATTGTTTCAGGTACAACCATAATAAAAGGTCCAAGTCAAGAATATTGGTTTACGTACACTTAACAGTGGTAATCCACCTTGTATGGCTGCAGCCCATTCAAACCCCAGCTTGTCATTTAGGAATCCACCTAATGTTGGACCTACAAAAGACCTAAAGAGAGATCCGGAGAAGAAACACACCAAATGTAACGTACATCTGTCTGAGGAAATATAACTCAGAATCCAAAGAACTGTACACTGATTGTGTAAGTTACACTTCTTGGGAGTTTTTAGAAGGCAAAGTCAACCCTACAAACAACTGTCAAGTCACATCTCTTCTTTAAAAACAACAACACTGGTCACTGGTAAAGAAGTGGGGACTTTCTCCCCCTCAGAAGTAGCAGCTGTTTACTGGCCTCTACAAGACAAGAGACCTCAAAGGTGCAGTTACTTTGAGACATTATAGAAGACCGGTTTACCCTGAGTCACTGGCCACGATTGCACAAAAGAATAAGCCAGAATTCTGGAGAAACCAGGTTCATCATCCACAAGCAAGCATGTGGCCCGGGTGCTCCTTCCTGGCACCTCCTGCCAAGAGGAGTGGCTTCAATAATCAGGAACTTACTAGGAGGAAATTAATTACATCCAAACTGGGATTCCTGGCCTGTTGTTCCCAAACAAGCCAGGAATCATAAGCAGACTTCAAACCGTGATGTTATGCTTTGTATTGTTAGGGGAACAACAAACCAGGGGTCCCAGGCTGAACATAATCCTAAGCTTTTTCGTCATCATGACTTCCTGGTTATTGAAGCCTGGGAGGAGGAGCCAAGCAGGTGAAACCGGACAGTGTGGACGAGCATGGCTTGTGAATGATAAGCCAGGAGTCTCAAATTCTGGCTCATTGTTTCGAGTACCGTAAATACAGTCACTGATTCAAAAGTCATTGAGCTTTATATAAACTATATTTCCAGTGTACCTTTGAGATCTCCCCTCATTTCTGTATTGGTGCCCATCTCCTTTCCTTCCTGTCCTCTGCCTCACCTCACCAACCACCATTGGATAGAGGCACCTTAATATCTTGACTAGAAAAGAATGAGTAATAGAGAGCACAGGAAATTAAATCAAGTTTACTTCATGGAACTATATGGGCATGATCCAGTCCAGCAGCCAAACACAGAGGGATCCCCAAAGGATATTACAGGGGCCCCTGCTACCCCCTCTTCCCTTGCAGCATGTCAGCAGGCACTATATCAGTCCACTAGGGGAACGGGAGGCCTGAGTGTGCCTCCAACATGCCCATTGTGGTCAAGGACTTTGAGCTCCAAGCCTTGCTTGTGGTTGACTGGAGCAAGCTCAATGACTATTTCTAGAAACAAGAAGTCTTTTGTCAGATTCAGAAGGAAGTTTAGAAATGTAACAGATGGTTTGCTAAGAATCTGAAAGGGTCCTTTTATTTGTTCACATGATTCTTCCCCCAATTCTTCCATTGTGAACACACACACAGCATTCAAATATTTACACTTAATACTTTCAAGAGTTTCTCTAATATGGCTCCTCTCTATAAATACTTTGCAGCTGACATTAGTAAGGCATGTACTAATTTAGATTTAAAAGCATATGTATATGTATATGAAGGAGTGGCCCGACTGTCCTTCAGTGTTATGACAGAGAATTGCAGGTCAACAGCCATAGGACATTCAGACCTATCCCAATGCTTGCCAAGTAGTACAAAATGGTGGCTTGTGAAGAAAACATTGCAATTGCTGTCCTTTATCAGTGCTCAGAACCAGCCTTCAGTGCAACAGTAGGATTTGAGTTAACAGCAAAGGAGGATCCAACAAGAGAGAGCAAAGTAACTGTGAACCTGGTCAACAGTCATCACACCAGCTGTTTAATAGTGACTCCTACCTTGCAAGTCAAGTGTGCATCTTTGAATGTTTTGCTTGGTTACTATGGGATGTGTGAGCAGATGTGACAGATGTGTGAGCTTGGTGTGGCCTATTTGTCTGTCTTGACAAAGGGCCTTGCCAGAAGAACAGTTTCTCAGAAGTTATGCAGGATGTAGACTTCCCCCATCAAATAAACACTTCTGTTTTGGAGAGAATACATTTTTCCAGCACTCAAGCTGCAATATTTTGTTGCTGGGAAAACACAGTTGTTCTCTCTAGCTAATCCACTGCAGATATAAAATTAAGTCTTAAGTTACAGCAAGTCAGGCTGATGGGATGTCCCTAGATGAAGCCCATTTGCTGGTGACAGAGGCATTGTATCACCCTTAATTTTTGGACTTCTAAACTGACTAAGTACAGATTTAGAACTATTTATTTATTTATTTATTTATTTATTATATTTATACCCCGCCTTTTTTCCTGCAAGGAACCCAAGGCGGCTTACATAATCCTCATCCTCCTCTCCATTTTATCCTCGCAACAACCCTGTGAGGTAGGTAAATCCAATCTCCTCAAAAGGAAAGTTACGGTATACTGTTTGCTTTGTTATTGCTTGATAATGATAGAGTAGAACGAAGGAAGCAAAAGAGACACATTAGTTTTTCTCCCAGATTCTTTGCACTTTTGTTTAAGCACTATTTTGGGGGGGGGGGTATTTTGTGCCTTCCTGCACTTCGTATTTTCTTGCACTCTGCCTTATAATTACTGGGCCCACAACAACAGGGTTAAAATGAAAGTCTGCTTCTGCAACAGGACTTCCCCTTGCTCCCACTCCCACCTGCAGCCCATCATGACCCCCCCCCCCATCTGCTCCAGAGGGTCCCCCAACCTGCTGGAGCAGATTTGGAGAGCATGGGGGCTGAGCGGGAGGGGAAATCCATTCCATCAGCAGTTTCCATTCTGGGAGTGGACAGCCAGCATTGGATCCAACCCACGGTTAGGCTGAACTTTCTTCATAGGAGAATTTATATCACCTAGTTAGCTGATAACTCAGTGTTATCTAAACACTAGAGATATGAAGCTCTCTCCTAGAGGCAAACATGACAGCAGAGCAGAAGCTTTGCATGTAGCATATCCCAGGTAGGGCAACCCCCCTCGCACCCCATTACACTGCAGCAGTGCTTACATAAAGGGTTGCAGGCCTGGGAAGTGGCGTTTAAAGGACATTTCATAACTCCCTGCCCTACAGCCCTGCATCCAAGGCACTGGTCCTACACCCAGCTCTTGTAGTGTGACAATCATTCAGATGACGTGATGTGGGGTAGGGAGACGGGAGTGAGATGCCTTGAGAACAGCTGCTTCTCTAGTGCAAGTGGACTCCGTCCTGTCCTTGGCATTGCAGCGGTGGCAGGCGAAGATTATGCAGCCGCTCTTTGGCCTGACTAATATCAGGGACACGCTTCAAGGACACACTGGAACACACCCTCGAGTCTTCTGGCTCTTTACAGTGCACATGTAAGAGTTCATGCGGGGCAGTGCCAACCCTGGTGAAGCAGGTCACTCCTCCCTCTCGTTACTCTGCAACAGCAGGTGGCAGAGTGCCCAGGCTCAGTACTGAAAAGTGGAAGGGGTAGACTACTTGATGCTACCCTCCTTGTCCACTATTAAACTTTATAGGCTTACAGCCTGCAAAGAAGTGTTGCAGCGTGGAGAACTCCCAATCAGGGTTCCAGCCAGGAAGCCATGCCCATCCTTCCAGGATAATACTTTCCATTGTCCCTCCCCACCCAGTTTTCCTCCCTCTCCCCTGAACACTCTCAGCATACTATAGGAACGAAGCATGCTCAGTCCTCATTGGGCTGTTTTTGGGTGTCCCCCTTTACAGTTTATTTTTTTACACTTCTGCAAAACTTGGGGAGTTCCTGCAAGCCCATTGACAGCTCCCTCTTGTGCTTGGATGATGCCACTTTGGCTACATAAGGATCAGCACTTGGAGAATGAGTTTACTAGGAGTACATCAGATTGTGAATAATGTAGGCATTCCATGACTTTACATACCCAAGTGCCCAGACTGCACTGAAGAGTCCAGATACCAGCCCTAACAAACTTAATCCTTCCTCGAATCCATGCTCACTGCAGAAGGAAAGACAAATAGGTTATTTCCAAAGATACAGAATTTTCATTTTGAACTTCTACAACGTTTGGGGGTCAGCTGCCTGAAAAATTATAGTTATGTAACCACAAAAGTAGCAGCATTTACCGCAGACCTGCCTTATCTTTATAGGCAAGCAGGGACCCACCACCTCCCTCTCCTTCACCTACTGTTTTCCCTGAAGGAAGCATATGGTAATGAAGCATTGTCTCTTAAAAAAATGTTCCCGGTGTCTAAAAAACCAGAACTCATGCTGCGTCAAGTCATGGCCATGGCAAGTGGAAGGGACCACACCATTGCGCCATATACTGGACGAGAGGGCCAATTACCATGGGGAGGTGGCTATTTCAAAAGAGACACTGACCCGGTTCGCATGCCACAAATAACCCACCATTTGTTGACCGTGTGTTGTTGATAATGAAGTGGGAGCAAACCTGGTTTGTTCTTGGTTACAAGTCTGGGTTGTAAATAATCCTGGCACAAATCTGTGATTAATTACGTTGACTATTAATGAACCATAGGCTTCTGATTAGATTTGCAATGAACTGCCATCAAAAAATAAAATAAATTAAAAGTTTATCAAGAGAGGATAACTTACCATGCACAACCAAGTATCTCAGGGAATAGTGGGATACCGCTCATCCCAAGAGAAAAACCAATCAGGACCAGCATTAGTACAAAGAGCCAAAGCTGGCTGCAAAATAAAGATATCCTAAAATCATTTGAGGAAACGATGCAACACTTCATTACATCCTTACATTCGTATATGAATATAGTATATTCAGAATCCATCACATCATTTCGCCTACAAGAATCACTCCCACTGATGGAATATCACATGGCAATTGGCATTAATCATAGACAAGCATCCCAAGTTCCAGGCTGATAGTCATATTTTTAAAGACTCCATTGAAAGTACACTTTACATTTTTTAAACTTCTTTGTCTCTACATCAGCCTTCCCCAACTTGGTCCCTTCCAGATATTTTGGACTAAAACTCCCAGCATTCCTCACCATTGGCCATGTTGGCTGGGGCTGATGGGAGTTGAAGTCCAAAACAGCTGGAAGGCACCAGGTGGAAAAGGCTGCTCTACACTATACTTTTGGGGAAGAGGCTGCCATTGCTAACTGCCATGAAGAACTGAAGTAATACTTGCCAAAGGGCACCCAATAAGTTTGTCACTGAGCAAGGATTTGAATTCACACTTCCATAGCATTTTTTTCAGTTTAAGCAAGGTCCTAAACTTTTGCCACAGAATGACACACATACTGTTTTCAGAGCATTGTTGGACTTAGACTGGATAGACTGGGTTTGAATCCCTGCTCAGTCATGAAACTCAATGTATTTTCCAGTGGCTAACTGCATAGGGGATGGGGCTAGGAAGAAGGAAACAAGAGTTTGGGACCCACCACCAGGAAGGAGAAAACATGTCCCTCCCTCAACTTTTTGGGAAAGGCCATAGCTCAGTAGTAGAGTACATGGTTTGAATGCAAAAAGGTCAGAGCATAGAAGATACTGAGCTAGATGGACCAATGGGCTGACTCAGTATAAGGCAGCTTTCTATGTTCCTATGATATGGGGCTAGTCACTGCTGGGACTATCCCCATATATAGTTCCTTGAGTGCCTTGGAGAAAAGGTGGGATACAAATGAAATAGCAGTGAATTTCTTGAATGGGATAGATGTTTTTGTTTTTAAACCATGTTCCTAAGCATCCCCATTCAAAAATGGAGGGTGCAGGAGAGCAAGAAAGTTAATAGAGTTGCATAGCACTCATTCTTGTCCAGGGTCTGAAGTAGTGAGAGTACATAATACAGGATGGCAAAATACAAGATGGTACAAAACTTGGACATTTGAGGTACACACATCCATTCTTACTGATTTCTTGGTAAGTGTGAAAGCTTCAGAAAAGGTAAACTTTTTCAATGTTTGAGAAACGAAAGAAGCATGCAGTACCTTTCAATGTGCAAGATGGGAGCTGGACCCAAGAGAAAATAGCACAATGCTGTCAGTAAGCCTCCCATGACCAACAGCCACTTTCTTAAATGCTGCAAGAGACAGAGAGCTGAAGGATTTGACTGTCACCAAAATATCACATTTGAATAAAATGAATCTGTTAATTCAACTGAGGAAATTCAAATCCCAGTTAATTCAACTGGGAGGAAAAGTGAAGTACCTGAACAAATATCACTTCATACATTCCAGGGCAGAATGGTGTCATTCAGAACAGGTTGCAGGGCTGATGCCTAGCACGAACATTGCCCCACATCTAGCCTCATATTTTGAGATGGCCTTTGATTTTCAAAGGCCATTTTGAGATGGCCTTTGATTTTCAAACTTACCCTGATGGGTATCAAACTTTCTACCTTCCCTGAACCCTTTCCACATGGATTTGTCAAAAGAGGAAGCCTACACATTGCAGAGGATTCTGGATGTCCTAGGATGCATAATCAGTTCAAACAGAGCACTAGCCAAGTGGGAAGGTGCAGTCCAGAATACATGCAACAATCCTCTGTGGCTATACTCAGATGCCAATGGAATGAAGAGACAAAGTCTCAGGATGTTGAAAAATAATAATATAGTTTTATTCCTTGAAGTAGCCGAGCACATTTTAGCCCTGTATCATATATATGTGCTTTCTTCGGGGATCAATATTTCTAAAAACTGCATGCAGAGATCTCTGAAAAGATATGTCTCCAAGATTAATCCTGCAACTGGATACATATCTTTTCAGAGATCTCTGCGGGCAATTTTTAGAAATGCTGCCCACACAGGGAAATAGGGACTACTCCTTGAAAGCAGATATGCTCTCTCCTTCGCTACATCAAGATCAAGGCCATCCAAGCCAGTGTTTGTTCATACTTACATGTACTCCACCTTTCCATTAATCCACACACACACACACACACAAGATTGCTTCCAAATTAACACAAATACAAAATTCAAGACATCAATCAATAACAGACAAAACCAGTATAAGTAATCATTACCGCTATTCATTAAAAGTGTGGTAAAATAGCATTGTTTTAATATGGAGCGTAGAACTAGTTGCCACTTGTACTTTTCTAGGGTGGGTACACCACAGAATGGGGCACCATCATAGAAAAGAACCCATCACCAGTCACCACCTGCCTCCCTTCCAAGGGTTGGCGCCCCCTTGTGAAGGACCTGTATAGATGATCACAACATCTCTGCAGGTTTCTACTGTTTAGACAGTGTTGTGTCAAGCTTTTGTTTTTGCAATACAACATCCAATGCTTTGTATCAGCCTTCCCTAACCTGGTGCCCCCAGATTTTTTTTGGAACTCTAACTCCCATCAACCTCAGTCAGCATAGCCAAAGGTCTGGAGTGGGGGGAGTTGTAGTCAAAAACATCTGGAGGACACCAGGTTGGGGAAGGCTGGCTTGGATGCTGAGTTGCCCTTCTGGGTGGTGTTCTTTGGTATTATCTGGGCTCCTTCCATTCATGGAAGAGACTCTGATCCAAACGAGGTTCCAGCTGGCAAAAGTGGGTGGGGAGGCAATTTCCCTAGCCTTCCAGAGCACATTTCTGGAGGACACGGGGCTATTGAGGGAAAAGCCTAATTTGTGAAAAGTGCCTCCCCACTTCTATCAATGGGAATATCCCATGAGCAGAACTCCTCTCATGTGAAGGTAGGATCCAAGCCAATCAGGTTTTTGTTGTGTGTTTTTTAACATTAGAGATCTGTATATCAATATCTGAAACTGTTATGTTTTCAAGTCAGTCCATTTGTCTATTGACTCTAGCTGGCAATAATCCAAGGATTCAGGCAAAGGCCTTCCACAGGCTTGTTACCCATGATTGAACCTGGGACTTTCCACCCACGAAACATGTGCTCTGCCACTGGGCTGTGGTCCCACCCTGTCATGAGACTGAGGAAATACTTATAGAACAGACTACATTGCCCTCCAGCTATTGGCAATATCAGGTCTTCGCTATTATCTGTACTGTATCTCTTTGGCATCTCTTGGCAGAACCAGATAATACCAAAGAACACCCGGCAGAAACATGACATTATACCCATACTGGGACTATGGGTGTATTCTGTTCTCAGGAATTTCTATTATTCAGCTTCTGAAGCATGCCAAATCTTAAAGCAACTGGCAGTGCTAACCTTCTGTAGAGCTGGTGTGGTGTAGTGGTTGGAGCGTTGGACTGGGACAAGGGAGATCCGGGTTCTAGTCCCCATTCGGCCATAAAACTCACAGGGTGACTTTGGGCCAGTCACTGACTCTCAGCCTAACCTACCTCACAAGGTTGTTGTGAGGATAAGATGGAGAGGAGGAGGACCATGTAAGCTGCCTTGGGTTCCTTGCAAGAGGAAAAATGGCAGGGTACAAATGTAATAAATAAATAAATAATAAACAAAGCATTTTTTTAAAAGGAGGGGGAATGTGTACTCACCGGCATTTTATCACTTAGAAAACCAAGCAGCGGTGAAGATAAGGAATAGGAGAGTGCTAACCCCAAGAAGACTAATCCTACATAGCCAGCTGGCAATTTGAACTACAGAAAGAGAGCAACATTTTAGTTATCCCATAAAAATAGCATCTTAGATTAGCTAACTAAATTCCATTGCCCCTGTCCTGTTACTCTGATGTGACACAACAACGCCCATAATGGTCTTATTAATTTCAAAAAAAAAGAAGGCAAAGGCAAGCACATCTGTATTACCTTGGTGTCAGCACTTTGAATTTTTAGGATACCTGGTAACCAGATCTGCTTGGCTTTCCCTTGCAGGTATAAAAAGTTTTGCTCCATTTAAGATGCAATCCTATGCAGGCGTGCTGGCTGGGGAAGGCTGGGAGTTGTAGGACTTTTTTCTGTCTAAACATGCATAGGATTGCGCCCTTAGCTGAGCTCTGCCAGCAGCACTTTCTGCACTCCTTCTTCCTCAGCCTACCTCTAGCCTTAAAGCCTACAAGACAGGGTGAGAAGTCTGGAGAAGCAGCTATCATTAGGATAGCTAGGAGGCTGCTCTTGTCGCCGATACCTCCTGCCACCCCACCCGGACACATTTAAAACCTTATCTTATGCAGTCATTTTAGATCAGGGGTGGGTAAGTTCTGGCCATCCAGATATGTTGGCCTACAGTTCCCATCAGCCCTAGGTAGCATTGGCAATGGTGAGAGATGATGGAAGTTGTGGGCCTCCAGATGTTTTGGCCTACACCTTGCCCACCCTGTTTGAGATAGGTAGTATGTAGTCCTATGGTCCCTGGGAGCCCCCCCCCCCCGCCCTAGATCCTATCTCAGATGCCCACCACCACCAGCCCCCATGGAAACCTCCAAGGCACTTGCCTCTCTGAAGTTGGACTTACAACCCTGGTGGAGACAAAAGGGGAGCAGACAGGGAGCCTCCCCATTTCCAGAGACACCCCTGACATGGGGGTGGGGGTGGCGGGATGTACGCCAGCCCTGTAGCTGGCATACATGATTTGGTTGCAACAGAGGGAAATTGTTCCCAAATCTCACAGACACACCCCAGAACAGGAGGGAAGGGAGGAAGCCACTGTTCTTCCCGCCCTTCCAGTGCAAGCCATAAGTTCATCCACCAGTAGGATCGCTCAGCCTGAGAGGGTCTTCCCCCACAGTATCACCTACCTTTTCCAAGACAAATAGTGACATTGTAGGATCTAGAAAGCCTAAACATGCACTTAATGAAAACATTGTCAGGCACAGGAGTATAACTTTTGGTAGCATAATAAGCTTCCAGAATGAATCTTTGCTAGGAGTTGAATCTGTAACAAGACAAAACAAGAAAGGGTAATCTTTTTGGAAAGTTATTTTTTTTATATAGCACCACTGGTGTGCATGGTGCTTCACAGAGTAGAGGATATATACCTTGTCCCAATGTCATCTTGGATCAGACTTCCCAGGCTTTTAAAATGCTACAAAAACCTGCAGAATTTGTTTATCAGAGGAGACTGGGACACACATGGCAGGCGATGATGCCACTATCGCGTAATTTTAATGGATCTCCAGCTTTAATGCACTTCAGAAAGGCATTCAAGAAAACAAGTGATCACTGCACATGGGAAGCCACCCCCTGCAGCACGCTTTTTACTGTGCTTCCCAATCAGCTGGGCCTGCGCCTTCCCACTTGGTGTCCCTCACCGCAAGCGGCTCTTTAAAGCTTTTGATGAGGCATGAGAGAAAAGGCTGTTATAGGAGAAGGACCCAACTGCACACGTACAAACCCATGAGTGTGTGTCAGCCTTCCCCAACCTGGTGTGGTCCAACACATCTGGAGGACAACTCCCATAATCCCACAGCCAGGATTATGGGAACTGTAGTCCAACATATCTGGAAGGGACCAGGTCGGTGAAGGCTGGTCTATGCAAAGAGCTCTAGGGACTGGAGATAAAAAGCTACTATCATTGGTATAAACAGTTTTGGTAGTAGGAATATTTCACACAGTCTTGTTCTTACACCATATTTTACATACGCGTGAACAACAGGCTCCAAGAAAGGAACTTCATGGAGGGGAATTAAAATACACAAACCACGTCCCCTGCCCAGGCTGAAACAGGAAGACTCTAATAGGAATCCACCTACCGTATTTTGGTAAGAGGTACATGTTCAGAGGCACCAGGAGGAGCACTAAGCATCCAAGTACAATGAAAGGGACTTCGTAGCCGAACGACTGGTACAAAAAGCCACCAATAGGTGGGCCCAGCACTAGACCCAGTCCAGTAAAAACTTCAAGGCTACCCTAAAAAGATGGAAAAGGCAACAAAGCGGGAAGATCAGATGGCCTCCTTGCAGAACAACAAGTAAAGATCACAGACTTAGCAAAATACTACCTTCTATTAACATAAATAAGTGGTAACATAAGAATGGCTTCCACGCAAATCCAGCCTTTAAAGGGCTAGATGGTTGCATCCAGATTGGACTACCGGAATGAGCTCTACATGGGGCTGGCTTTAAAAAAAGGTTTGGAAGCTTCAGCTGGCACAGAATGCAGATGCTTCGCTGCTTATGGGGGCAAAGTGATTGGTGCATATAAAACAGATCCTGTACCAGCTACACTGTTTGCTGGTGTATTTCCAGGCACAATTTAAAATGGTGATGGTAATCTTAAAGCGCGCGGGGGGGGGGACATATGGCCCAGGCTCCCCCACCATATTTGCCACCATAATTTGGCACTGCAGCAAAAAAGGGCAGATTTCCTTTCAAAACAAGGATACTAAAACAAAATAAGTTCCTATGGTCTAATATAGACTAACTCATACTGCTGTTTAAGCTCAGTTGTTCTGGCTCAGTGTCCATCAGGGCTCAAATGAAAGGTCAGTTCTTAAAGCGACGACATTGGCCTTTTAAGTAATTAGTTGGATCTCTTTTCCATACAAAATCAAAATATTGTGGCCTCATCAACTCTCTCCAGATGAAACATTCTTCGAAACATAGGACGATGCCAAAATGTTCTCAGGGGATGATGTGGGCCTCCCATTTTGTAGGGGGACATGGGGGACAGTTGTCAGGCAAACCCAAGATGCCATCTGACTTTTGTTGCATGCATATCATCAGCAACAACCAAGAGATCCAAACTGCATCTCCTTGCAGGCAATGAATGCAAGGGTTCCTAAAGAACCATGTATCCCCCTTTCCTCCTGTATGCCACGTGGGAGAAGACAAGACCAACTTTCCTCCTGCAAGTATTTTACACGCCACATGGCTGAATGATCAAGATTGAGTTGAATCTTGATTTACACACCAGATCAACTGCACTGACAGAGCTCCCTGGAAATGCTACATGAAGAATCAGGAGAACCTGCTGAATACGATTAGCTGTGGTGTGTGGGGTGGAGCAAGGATCCCCAAAACTCAGGCAGAGGGACCTTCCGCGAGTGGAAGGTCCCTTCCTCGTGCAGAAGTCAGATCCTGGATCCAGACCACTGTCATGTGTGTGCGGTGGTGGTGAAGGTTTGCCCTGAATGCACGTACACCAGAGACAGGGGAGGAAGAAGAGAAAGACCGACAATTCTCGGGGGGACAAGCTAAGGGGGAGGTGAAAGAAGAGTGTGTCTGTGCTGCCATCGTGAAGTCTTTTTATCTCAGTAGAGCTGCATCTTTTTCTGGCCCTCACTTGCTGCCAAAAGAAAAACAGAACAGGCAACAAAGCTCCTACCAAATTGGTTTTCTCCTTCCTCAGAAGTTGGACGATCTGGGCAGCCTGCTGTGGCTGGAAAGAAGGGAGGGGTTTTCACAGGGCCGAATTGTGGACCGTTCTGGTGTAGGAAAAAGGAGGAGTGTGTTCTCCAGCCTGGGGCTTAATATTGAAAAGAGACCCGGAACAAATGCAGCTGGGAGCAGGAGCAAGAGAAATGGAGTGCTTCCATATACATTTTCTTCCCACAAGTCTCCGAATTCCTTTGTGAGGGGAGGACAGAGAGCTGTGGGCTGAGGGAGAGCAGGGAAAGAACATACTAGACCTAGAAAGAGGACAGGAGAGGGAACCAGGAGTGGATTTTTTTCCAGGAAAGGACTGCGTCCTTCCACTGTACATTACGCTGCCAAAGGATGCCGCAGCTGTGCTTAATTTTTAAAAGCAGAGGTGCTCAGCTGTGTGATAGTCATGCCATAATATGCCCTGGAACTCTAAGAGCCAAACTACATGATACATTAAAAATGTAATTGCATTTAACATGTCTGGGTGTTGTTGGGCTTTGCCATTTGCTATTCCTGGCACTGCTACTGCTATCATCTTAGCAACAAGGGAAATATTACACATATCGGGGGGCTTACGAAGCCCCAATCAGCTTTTTATACATACCAGAACTGTAGCAATGTTGTGGGGAAAAGCCTTTGCGAGAATAGAAAACGAGGCAGTAATTGCTGTGCCAAAGGCAATCGCATCCGCTGCTCGGACCAAAAAACACAGCCCTATGAATATTGGCCCATCCGGCGCTTTGTCCAATATCCTAAAGACAAAAATGCAATGAATCCAGCTCCTCAGCCTCTTCTGCACACACATACAGTAATACCTTGGATTGCAAGTAACTTGGTCTGAGAGCGTTTTGCAAGACAAGCAATTTTTTAAAATAAATTTTGACTTGATAGACAAGCGATGTCTTGCAATACAAGGTAGGGATGTAACCGCTCGCCTTGAGCGGGCCGAAATGGGCCCCGCTCACGCCTGCCAGAAACTCGCTTTGATATAAGAGTGTTTTGCATTACAAGCACGGTTCCAGAACGAATTATGCTTGCAATCCAAGGTATTACTGGATCTAGCACAGTGCTCTCGTACAATAGATGCAAGACCACATTTTGTATGGAATAAGCAGCATAAGCCATTATTTACAGCAGTGTTCTCCAACCTTGGGTCCCCAGATGGTTTTGGCCTACAACTCCCAGCATGCCCCAGCAAGGTTGGAGAACACTGATTTACAGCAAGGGGGATCTTTTTTCTGGGGAGGACCACATTTTCTTGGGGGTAATCTGGAGGGGGCATACCAGCAGTGAGGGGGTCCACCTCTTCTCCCCCCCCCCCCACATTACCCCTTCTCTCTCTTTCTCCCCCTCTTGCTCCCTGCCTAACTGGCTGCCCTGGGAGTGATAGATCACTTGTGGAGGGCCACAGGAAATTTGGCCGAGGGCCACAGAAGCCAACCTGTTTTCTGGCAAGCATTTGATCACTTCTGCCTGGCAGAGTTGCTGTCAGCAGTAAATCCATAAGAGACGCAGTTACGCAAAGGTTTGCAGTTAAGAGCAGCTTTGGACGAGGCATCAGGCACCAGCAAACCGATCCATAAGCAATTCACATTTCTGCCTTCCAGGATTCTGCTGTCATGTCCAAATGGAAACCCACTTTGGAGAAAAGCAGAATTTATATCCACATCTTGCACCACTCCCCTATGAGAGATCCCCATTAGAATGGAGAAGCACAAACATCAGATATGGAAGGCAGTTGAACATCTGATTGTAGCACCTGCTGAAACATCCAAAACTGCCCTTGAGAATGTGTGTGTGGAGCTTTCCCCAGAGACTGATTTGGCACATACAAAGCTCATAAGCCACATGAACCTTGAACTGTGTCCACACTAGTTCTCTACCTACTTGCTTAGCAGCAGGAGAACCCATCAGAACCACCCCAGGCTTTGACCACTTGAATATATGCAGCTGCCTTATACCAAGTCAGATGATCAGCCCATGTAACCCAAAGTTTCTGGTGAAGGACTTTCCCAGCCCTGTTAGTCAGGATCCCAAGGATGGAAATTGGGATTGTCTGTATGCAAAGCATGTGCTCTACCACCGAGTTATGATCCCTCCCCCCAAACAGACCACATGACAGAAGGGTTCATATCAGTGTATGGTTTCTCCAGGTTTTTTGAGGGTCCTTGGGCAAGATACCCTCGACAGGGCCCCTCCTTCAGTGAGTCTACCATCTCACTGCCATTGTCACCAGCTGCTATTGCTTCTCCTCCTCTGTCTCATCATTGCTACCACTTGCTTTCTGGACAGACAGGGAACCAGTGAGCAAGTAGGCAGTGGCATCTACTGCTCCTCACCACCACCACCACCACCGTTGTCTATACCAGAGCAAGAGGCAGGTGAACAAGCAGGACACAATGGTGAAGAGGAGGAGCAAGTCCAGGGGCTCTTGCCAGTGGGCCCCTGCTGGAGTGTGGGCCCTCGGCAGGTGCCCGACCATGCCTAACCTTGCCACCTGTCACACTTAATGTTTCAGGAGCTTCTCCTGAATTTCTGTCTGTATCACAGCATAACGGGAGGTATCAGCTCTGCAACCACCTTGTTTGACCATCTATGTTCATAAGTGGGATTAATTACTACAGGCCCAATTCACACAAGCAAGTATACTGTGGAAGCGCCACATAGCAAGCATTCTATTAAGTGGCTCCGCATTCAATTTGGGAGATTTTTTTCTGTGCCTATGCAAGCTGCAAAACATGAAGGGCTACATCAACATAGGGAATCGCCTCTATGTGGCTCCTTTTTAAGCAGGTATCAGTCTAGTCACTTGCACATATGAACTGTCAAAGATACACCGCAGAGGTAGACTTCCCTTAAAGGATGGTGTTTGGATCATCTTTCATGGCAGAACCTTTTCCCAACCCAGGTTACACGACTGTTGTCATTATCCAAATTACTTCCTGTATCAGTGTAACTATATAGCAATCACCCACACTCATCAGAGAGTAGCAAAGCATTTTGTAGTCTCTTGAATTGTACGGTTGTTGGATAAAATTATACTATGCTCATTTGTACTCAAGTTATATTTGTACAGGATGCAAGATAGTAATTTCCATTTTCAAAAATGATCAAAAATATGAAATTACTCAGCACTGTTACATCCTGCCAAATATATCAAGACTTCGGAAACTAGTGATGGCTTAGGTACTACAGCTTATTATCAAGAGATATAGCAGAACTACTAGAAAAGAAAGAACTAGCTCAAGTTCACTAACTTCCCAATATCAGGAACAGAGTCAAGGTCTGGTAAAAAGTAATTTTAATAATCAAAACTATGTTCACATTATGTAGAAACAAAGCACATAGAATACAATGGATTTCTTTTTTAAAGAGATGCTGCATAAGAAATATTCACTCACCCAAAAAGAATTGTCACACATCCTGAGACAAACATTCCAGCCACAAACATAAACTTTGCTCCAATCTGTACAAGCTGTAATTATTGAACAATAATGTTATTTAGTGGTTTGCAGATTTTTATCAGAAAACCTTTATAGAAGTTATACTACTGAAATCCCAGTTTACAGGAAAGAAAGAAAAAATACACACGAGCTTAACTTCTCCCCACCCCACCGACTTACACCCAGCACATTATCACACCTAAAAATATTCTAAATGGATAAGTGAATTAACCTAGTTTCACCATGGCAAGTAAACTGGTGCAATTAACTGTTGCAGCACTCTTTGCTATCAGTACCCCTGTATGGTAATATAAAGAAATTTCACATTCTACTATCAGCACCGCAACAGTGCTTAAGACAATCAACCCAGAGCATTGAAGTGATTTCGGAAGGTGTCTCCAGGTGCAGTGACTAGGCAACAAACAGCAGAAGGACAATAAAATGCATGACAGGGTACACAGAGACAAATAATCCTAAACTCACATCAAGACTGATGGGTCCCAAGGTTGCTTCAACTACTTGGAAAGTTTAAGGATCACATGAAAGCTCCCTGGCTGCAACATCACCTTGTATGCAAACACATCTTTAGGAAAGAGACTGAATGCATAACAGCCAATATCAAAATATACTTCTATATCTACGAGGCAGCTAGCATGTTGTTGCTAATCCATTAAAAAAAAGTACAGCTAGATAAGGCATTGAGAGAGACGATTAAAATGGTCCGAACTGGAGAATCATTTATCTTTTATGATGAAAAAATGATGAAGGATTTTTAGCTTAGAAAAAAAAGCTAAGGGAAGACATAAGAGAGGCTGATTGTTTAAATGTATATGGCTGCCCAACAAATGTTCTCTGAATGGCTTATAGATCAAGACAGATAAAATAAAATGTTAAAAATACAAAATACCATATTTGAAAAGAATAGAAATGCAGCACAAAAACTTTCCGTCTAATAGAGACAGCACAAACCCATTAGCAATGCAGATTAAAAAAAAAAAATTACAACGCTGATAGCCCAAGGAGCATTTAAAAGGCCTGGATTGATAACAATGTACATAGGAAGCTGACTTATACTGAGTCAGACTCTTGGTTCATCTAGCCCAGTACTGTCGACACTGACTGGCAGTGGCTCTCCAGGGTTTCAGGCAGCATATTTTCTAGGCCCACCTGGAGATGCTGCAGATTGAACCTGGGACTTTCTGCAAGCAAAGCATGTGCTCTATACCACTAAGCTACAGTCTCTCCCCTCTAACGTCTTCACCTAGCCCCCAATAGAGCATAAAGGCAGAAGCAGGCAAACCTCTATGGCAGTGTTCTCCAACCTTGGGTCCCCAGATGTTTTTGGCCTACTACAACTCCCAGCATGCCCCAGCCAGTGTAGCTGGCTGAGGCATGCTGGGAGTTGTAGGCCAAAAACATCTGGGGACCCAAGGTTGGAGAACACTGCTCTATGGGAAGGGTATTCCACAGCTGGGGTGCCACCACCAAGAAGGCCATCTCTTAAATAGTCACCCACCTCACTTCATTTAGCAGCAGCACATGGAGCAGGGCCGCCAAAGAGAATCTTAAGATTTGGGTAGGTATGTATGGGAGAAGGTGATCTTTCAGGTGACCTGGCCCCAAGCCACTTAGGGCTTTATACCTTAAAACCAGCACTTTAAATTGGGTCTGGAAATGGACTGTGACCCAGTAGAGATGATAAAGGGTTGGCATAATAGGATCAAAACACCCAGTCTCAGTTAATAATCATGAGGCTATATTTTGAACCAAATGCAGTTTATGAATAATTTTTAAAGGCGATCCAATCAGGTGTCATGTATAGAGAGTATGTCAACAGAAGTGTGAGAGCCAGTGTGGCGTAGTTGTTATAGTGTTGGACTGGGACTCGGGAGATCCGGGTTCTAGTCCCCGCTTGGCATGAAACTCACTGGGTGACTTTGGGCCAGTCACTGACTCTCAGCCTAACCTACCTCACAGGGTTCTTGTGAGGATAAAATGGAGAGGAGGATGATGATTATGTAAACCGCCTTGGGTTCCTTGCAGGAAAAAAGGCAGGGTATAAATATAATAAATAAATAAATAAATAATCAAAGAATTTGATAAGCAGCAGGTTTAAAAGGAAGCACTTTTCCTACAGTGCAAAGGATAAGAACTCTGGCTGGAAGCATCCAACTTGAGTATTTATGCCATCCAGTATCTATTCAAAGGAGATACAGCCTTCTCCAATCTGGTGCCCTCCAGACATTTTAGACTTCAACTCCCAGCAGCCCTTGCTGGCATGGCCAATAGTCAGAAATGCTAGGAATTGTAGTCCAAAAGATCTGGAGAGCACCAGGTTGGGGAAGGCTATATTATTAACCCTTTTGTGCAATAACTCAGAAGGGTCCTTTGCTTCCACAATATATGTGACAACAAGATCTATATGTCTGAGTTACAGTGTAAATTGTAAGACCATCTGTGTTTTTCTTCTTCTTGGAGAATACCCCAAGACCATAAACCATATCAGAGCTGCCAATTTTACATGGAGATGTCTCTCCCTTATGGACATGTGCTTCAGAAAGTAACAGCAAAATGGTGACCTATACTGGATGTCAAAAATTGCTTTAATTTCCAAAACCCTCTTGCAGTTAGAGTTTCCCTTTTAAACAATTTGAAAGCTTCAGCTAGAAGATTTGTGGTAGCTCACCTTCCAACACAAGGTCCACAGAACACCATTGCTTCATTGCACAATTCTTTCATTGTCTGCTGGACACAATTCAGGTTACTAGTTTTAAGCTATAAAGCACTAAATTCCTCGGGTGCTACATCTTTTAGAGATCACCTTTCCCCTCATATCCCATCACAATCTCCCAGATCTGCTGAAGGTAAACTAAATGAGTTTACCTCTTTGCCAAATCCACATGGCACAGGCATAGTTGAAGGTACTCCAAATATGCAGAAAACTCCTCCTTTTCAAATATGCCAAGACATTTAAACTTGACCATTTTCCGTAAGTACTGTAAATCCTTAACGAGGCTGTACTGGGGCAGGAGGTGAAAACAGAACAATACAATTTCCATTTGACTTCTCTGGAATATGCTGTATTCTTATAGGGACATTATGGCAAATTTTGAAGGTACTTACATACTTTCCCATTATCAAAGACGTCAAGAAGTTGAATAATGCAAAGCATCCAAAAATGAGTCCAACTACTGTACTACTGGCACCTTTCTTTTCTGCCTAGAAAAATGTCCAAGCACAAAGACTCAGAAGAACATGAAAGACTCTGGAATGCAGGAAATAGTTACATGGCTTAAATTTTACAAAACGTTGCTAATTGACCTTGGAATTCCAATTCAAAAGTTGCCCTTAGTATCAGGAAACTAGTCCAACAAAGCCTAAACTCATGAAACACACCAGATCAACTACATGGTGCTGAACAATACTCACAACCCACGTTCTGTGGACCTACTAGCCTCTGCATAAGTGTGGGGAAAGTTAGGAAAGTCACATGGAAAGAGTTCCATAATGGTCCGACAATCTACCAGGCATTCTGCCAAGTACCGTAGTTTTCTTTTCTGTCAAAGAGAACCTGCTGTGCAGTCTTGCACCTAGACAGGAGACGAAAAAAGGCCACACATCCCATACCTGCTCCATATGGTATTCTGCATGCATGGATTTCAGAGCTGATTCCCACGCTGCATTTTAAATATAGGGGTGCACTCAACTGGATAGCACCCATATGTGAAGAGGTAGAAATGTAAATCTGAGGAAAGATTGGGGCGACAGGACTCCGGATATAGGGCTAGAGTTCCCAGCTCTTTGATCTAAGTGTTATACATGAAAACATACCAGAAAAAGTGTCTTTAGGCATCTCTCACATAGAAGAGGACATAACATACTGTGCCCAATACTTTTTAAATGAGAGAAAGTACGCATACCTCCTTTACTCTATTTTTGTATTTATTTAACAGATTTATACACTGCTGTGTATATTTTAAAATATCTCTAAGCTGTATGATCTGTAAGTTTTTCTCTATACTCCCAAATACATATAGGGACTGCACACACCCTTATTCTGCACAAAGCTTGCATCCTGCAATTCTGGGGATGCTTCCAGAACAGGCTAAAAATCTAGGAGGAACATATATATTGGCATCAAAGATAACAGTACTTGATCAAAGTGAGCTAGGAATGTGCCCCCACAATTGATGTGCGTAGCCTTGGTGGGGGTGGAGCGGGAGATAGGTTGGCTATTATGTTCTCCTTTAAAAACCAAACAGTACAACTGGACTCAGCTGTTGAAGAGTGGGAGTGCAAAACCTAGTATATATATTCTTTTGCTTTTAAAAATGAATAAATTAGGAAACTGGATACATTTGGCAAGAGAATGGTACAAGAAGAATACATTACCTCTAGCCGACTGTGATTTAAAAAAAACCTTTAAAAAAATTAAATTGTTTTAAAATGGCATGGGCTGGGAGGGGTGTGTCATTATATCACTGGTCTCGTGAAATATATCAAAACCATTATGCGCCCTTAGCCATGCAATCTCAGTTCACAACAACAAGAAAAATCACATTTCCCAGCAACTACTTGTAGTATGTATGTTGCAAAACAGATTTCTTCACATTCAAAGCACAGGCTGTTGCAAGGGTCAATGTAACGTTTTTTATACATTATGCACAGTGTTCAACAAAGTGCTGAGGAGTTCACAATTAAAAACCAAAACCCTGTTATGGAATTGCTTAAAGTGATACGTCCATTTACCTCTCTTGGAAAGAAGGGTCCCAGGATTGAATAGCAAATCATTGAACTGAAGTTGATTGATGCTGTCGCTACCAATGTAAATATCTGCTCTTTGCTGAGCCTTCTGGATTCTTCACTGGCAGCCTGTGGTCTGTCATTGTCTTAACAAGAATAATAAAAAGCAGAAGATAAAAAGCAAGGCAGTCTTCAACTTTAGAAGTAGAAAACAAATGAAGCTTTCATAGATTAGACAACTGGTAAAGAACTACAGAAATATAAGAACAAATTCAGTTCCTGCTGGAGCCTAATATAACTGTCTTAGATCCACCCATGTGTTCAGGGCCTGGCAATCTGTCCCCACAAGCCTTATATAGTTTACACATCAAATCTGCAAAGAAATTGAAGAGAAATTGACAAAATTGTAAAGCACATTCATTGGGTGCTATTTTGTACTTCCTAGTATCAGGGTTTTGAAACTCAGTTCGATAAGTCCTTAAAAGCACAGATAGTATTAGATAGGCTTCCTGATCTGAAAATTAACCCAGAAAGTTCCTAGATTTGAGTTAGGCAGGCAGAGAAGAATACATGCAACTTTGTCATCTTTAGTAAAACCTTCTATTCAAAAGGCCCTAATTTGCAATTTTACACTACAATCCTATGCATGTTTACTCAGAAGTAACTCCAACTGTGTTCAGTGGTACTTAATCCCTAGTAAGTGTTATTAGGACTGCAGTCTTTCACGGTCAGGGCACAATCCTATGGCCTCCTGACCTTGTCTGGGGGGCCATAGGATAGGTCAGAGTCCCCGTTCCGACCTTGGAAATGCCTTCCGAGGTCCACCCATGGAGCACCCTCTCCCCGCCCTTGCAGCTGGCACAGTTCTTTCCACGCCGACGGAAGACTGTCTTTGGAGCTGGTGCACGGGGGGGGGGGGGGTGTTCTCCGGGGGGGGGTAGGGGAGGAGTGAGGCACTGCCATCCTCCACAGAATCCAGGCAGTGCCTCAGCCTCTCCTCCTCGTGAAGAGTGAAAAACCATTTATACAGCTTGGCTGCCTAAATATTTTGGAGGGTGAGGGGAGTGCAGAGGCAATCCTAGCCTCCGGGTTTCTTCCACCTTCCATTGGATGCCAGTAATCCTTCAGTTTCGGAGGGTTATAGGCACCCACACTGGATGGGGCTGCCCATTAATTTTAGAAGCCTTTTAAGGAAATAACAAGAACTCTGAACACTCGTAGGCAGGCTTGTGCAGGTATGATCCTGCTTCCCTCTACACAGCTTCAGAGGGATGTCTGAACGGGGTCTTCAGAGGCTTTTTTCTGTTTGGATGGCAAAGGTTACGATCTGTTTATTCTGGCCTAACTCTGTCTTTAATAGTGGGAGGGGATCAGAACTAAAGCAGCAAGGCACATTTCTTTCAGAGAGACAGAACAAAAGAAGTCACTTCCTTCTAACATCCAGAATCCATGTTGCTGTAATACCTTTATTATGCCATCCAAAAGATCACAAAACAAGGTGCAAGCTTTAGAGATCCCTAATTCTCTTTATTAGGCAAGATGTTAAAAAATAAAAAGTCACATTGTCTGCAAGTTCAGACTAGTCCCAAGGTGTAGTGTGGGAGGAGGAGTCTGCCAGTCAAATAGTGAATGATGTTGAAATCTTAAGAGCCAGGAGTACTACTGTACATGCAATTACCATACAGGAAGCAGAAGAGGGAGGGATGCATCTAAGTCAGGGGTTCTTAACCTGTGGGGTATGCCTCCCCAGGGGAGGTTTGGACTGATTTCAGGGGAGGTGTGAGTAGCCCCTCAACTATTAATAGTTTATTTTACAAATACATAGCAGCACAGCTTGGCGGTTGGCCCAACCTTATTTCTTTCTACTAATCTTGGGAGCTATGCCGTTCATTTAATTGAATATGCATTTTTTTTTAGTCCAGAGACAGAGCATAAACTAAAAAAATGCAAACTCGTCCTGCCTAAGCCTAAATTTTGGGCCGTTAACACATGGGAGGCATGGGTCATAAGATTTTTCACAAGGGAGGTGTGACACCAAAAAGGTTAAGAACAACTGATCTAAGTAGAAGGTAGCAAGAGAGATCTGCCTTTCATTTTTGAAATTTAAATTATAAATATACATACACACAGCGAGAGAGAGAGTTATACATATTAAACACAATAGGACATACAGCTTCTGAGTAAAAATGGAGAGCCATTGTGGTGTAGTGGTTAGGGTATTGGACTAGCACTGGGGAGACATGGGTTTGGACTTTGGAGCCCCACTCCATCATGGGGTGATGAGTCATCAAGGTCACTGAGTGACCTTGGGCCAGGCACTATCTCTTAAACCAACCTACCTCACAGGGCTGTTGTGCGGAAAAAATGGGGAACAAGAACCATGTACACCACCTTGAGCTCCTTTGAGGAACGGTGGAACATAAATATAATAAACAAGCATGCACAGGACTGTACTGTGTCTAATATAACAGCACACCTTTATGTCCTTAACGTAAGGTAAGTGTGCACAGGATTGCAGCCTTGATAGGAGTTTGTCCTTTCCTCCTGTCTAACTATCATTTAATTAGTTTCTGTGTCTCTTTGGTTATTTTTACTATTCAACTATCTTCACTCACTCAAAAATTAAGAAGAATGATCCTTTCCCACTCACTTCTTGGGCGACAAAATAGGTGGGAAGGGAGGGGGAAAGCGAAGTTATATACGTAATAAAGTATCAAGTCAAGTTAACAAGATATTAGCAAAAAAAAAGTCTGGCAGAAACACGGGAGCTTTCTAGCATCAGACACACGAGAACACATCCCCTCGTGCACCGTAATTAACCACTCTTTCCTCCAGTAAAGATAAAAAAACCCACTTCACTTTTAAACAAGCAAATGATTGATTAGAGTCAATCCCGCGTTTCGCTAATCATCCCGATAATAGCTACTGGAGAACTATCCTACACCAAAACTATAATCCTAGGATCCTTAAATGGGACTAAGCACCCCAGAAGTCAGCCGGACTTCTTTAAGAGTAAATATTCATAAGATCGAGCTGCAGGTCACCTCGAGTTCACGCCCCAAGGACTGGGGACGCAGTGGGGAAGAGTCCCCTGGAACAGAGAATGCTAAATCGAACAGGAACCCATCCTGGGGCATTTTACACCCACCTGGAAACTCGCCGGTCTCTAGACCCGCCGCTTCGTGACTATCCATAGCAGAGGAACGGGATGCTGCGCCCTTTGAAGGAGAAGAGCGCGACAGTTGCCTCTCTCCCGGCTTGCCTTCTACAGGTAGCAATCAGATCATCCCTCAGCAAGAAAGGGCAAAGTTAGGGCGCTGGCAGCTTCAGCCGTTGCTACTGGGCATGTTCATCTCCAGGCCAATGCTGTAGACTAGATCGATCCTGCCGCGCCGCGAGCCGCAAAACAACTTCAGATGGGAACAACAACTAATGTTGGAGTCATACTCCCGGACCCTGCAGACTTCACTGCTTTGGCTAAAAGCGACAATCGGAAGTTGCCTCACCCGGAAAGCTTTATACCCTTCCCGCTCGCCGTCTTTAAAAAAAAAATCATTAAAAAAAAAATTAAAGGTATAAGATGCTGCCCCGTGCTGTATTAGTTGACCAGTAATGATTATTCCCTTTTACGGCAGTGGTCTGTGATCTGACTTGGGGCTGAGGAGAGAATTTTAAGTGTGAGTTGGCGGCTGAGCAGAGTTTTGAACGTGGGTCTCAGCGGTCCTGACCTTAAGCACGCACACTTCTTCGTTGCGGGGGGGGGGGGATCTAACTCAGTGGGACCTCCCTCCAAATAGGTGAGTTTACAATAGGGTGTAAGTCAGTCTTACAGAAGAAGGTGAGAATTGCCTCGCTGGATCATTAAGACAAAGTCTTTAAGTCCAACATTCTATTTACACCAGCAGCAGCAGCCTGGATCTAGGTGGCGAAAGTCCTCTGCATAAGCAACCAATAGCTCTGGCTTTACCTTTAATGCATTACACTGGCCTTTCTGAAATTCAAGGCCATTCTGTAGGCCCCTGGCTATTCAAAAGGACAGCTGTTCTCTCAATTGTCTTTAGTAGTAGGCGATCACTCCTGACTGAGTAAGATTGTCTTCCAGGATGTTGGTTGGGTTGGAAGACGCCTGTGCATGAAATTGTTTTATGTGGAGAGATCGGTGCACAAACGAATCACCACACAAACTTGACAGAGTACAGCAATAATCCAATGGCACGGTTACCATGACGATTGGAAAACCATGCTCTGCTGCAGCCTTCATCCGCCTTCACAGCCGTTGTAATTTAGGTTTAATTATCTTCCGCCTGTTCTGCCGTTGAGGGCTTTATGTTTTGGATCATTCTTTGGTTCCTCTCCCCGGACCTTACCGCCATGAGTGACCCTACCACCATGAGTGACCCTACCACCATGAGTGACCCTACTGGGAGTACATAGCTCCCGACGGCATTGCTCACAGGGTTCATTGGAACACGCAAGCCCACTCATTTTAGTATGTACCCAACTAGGGAAGGTTAGTAGTCTGGCGTGAAGGCGATGACCACACGTTCTCACATGGAATCATAGAGTTGAAAAGGACCATATTCTAGTTCAAGGTTACTATCCTAAGGCTGGAAATGTCTATCCCTTACACATCTCCAGCAAGTATTTGTCCAACACAGGAAAACATCAAGGGATGGAATTCCACAATCTTAAACTTATTCTAGTGCTCATCTGCTCTTACATTTAGAATGTTCCCTTTAAAGTGTGAACAATTTGCCTCTCTGTGGTTTAAAACATTTACAGCAGTGTTTCAATAAGTAAACTTTATGTCACTTTTTAGGGCTACACCCTCACAAATGACAAACGAGCAAAAGCAAGGTATAAAGTTATGATAGTCACATTAGCAAGCATTCAAAATACTTTGAGAAGCTGCTCTAAAACTCAAACTAATTACAATCTCAGCTGAAGGCAGCATTGAGGAGCACGGGTAATCAGGACAGGAGGGGAGTTCCACAGTTTTGGGGTCACGACAGAGAAGGCCCTATCACTCATGCACACCAACCTAACCAATCTTAACAGTGGGCACTGGAGAAGGACCCCCAAGGCAGATCCTAACATACAGGCAGGATTGAGCATTATATGAGTGAAGGCAGCCCTTCAGTAGCATGGTCCCAAACCATGTAGGACTTTAAAGTTTAACACCATCATTTTGAATGACGCCCCAAAGCTTAGCATTAGCCTCAGAGTTATGTTCTCAGACTTGGAGGTAACCAGTGCATGGATAACCAAGGTCAGATTTGACCACTCCAGGTTGCAGCTGATGCACAGGCCAGAGCTTGTAAAAAGCATTTCTGGCCACAGCTGCTACCTGAGACTCACCAAGCTGAGCAACTGTTCCTTTAAGGTGGGGTGAGGGGAGAATAGAACTGCTAGCCATCTGCATACTGGTGACACTGAAGTCCAAAGCTCCTTCTCTCAGTACATTCATAGAGATGTTAAAGAGCATGGGGAATAAAATGGAGCCCTGTGGCATCTCACAGACCATTGAGTAGAATCATAGAATAGTAGAGTTGGAAGGGCCCTATAAGGCCATCAAGTCCAACCCCCTGCTTGATGCAGGAGAACAGATGTGGGCAGCCCAGGCAGTCACCCATTCAAGCACTGACCTGGTGCATACCTGCTTAGCTTCAGCATGTGGCCTGCATTATGTGCTCTCAATGCCACCTACAGATCAGAAATCACCCAGCACTAAGTTCTAGTACTGACTATAAAGGAAGGATTGGTACTACCATAATACTATGCCTTCTAAACCCAGGCAGAGATTACAGGACCATCTTCCATCTGGTAACCTGTGTCCTCACTGTGGGAAGTTGTGTGGGTCTAGAATTGGCCTCCACAGTCACTTATGGACCCATCGCTAGAGTCTACACAATTTTTTTTAGAATTTCCTCTTTTTATAATTTTATTTTTGTAATTTTATCCTGGAAGACAATCTTACTCGGTCACGAGTGATCGCCTACTACTACTAGAGGTTTGGGACAGAAGGATACCATAGATTGATAGTATCAAATGCTGCTGATACAGAAGAACCAAGATGGTTGTATGCCCACCATCTACTTTTTGGCACAAGGCATTGTGCTTGCTGAAGCTGCAAGGCAAATACTATTCACGCGCTTTCAACTTTCCAACCCATTTGTATTGAGGCTAATCCTGAATCTGCTTCCTGAAATATATATTATTAAACAATTACATCCTAAAACCATACCAAGAAAATAAAGAACTTCACTGTTGTCTTTTAATATATATATATTTTTTATGAGAATCCATTTCCTGAGAGTTGATTAATAATTTCTGGCCATTCAAAGGTAACAAGTAACATATACAAAATCAGTCCTTTAATTTGGAGGCAGATTAATCAATCCAGCACTGGTTCTGGGCTCACTAACATGTATTAGAATCCACAGCCCAGCCATATGCACACCACATAAAATAATGATGTTTCTTGCTCTGAAATGTAAAATACTATAGAAATGTCTTGATAACTTTTTGATTTTTATTCATTTTTGTAATGCTTGTGTTTTTTCTTATTGTAAGATGCTTTGAACATTTTATAGAAAGACAGCTAATGAACTAATTTAGGTTTAGATAACAACTAAACCAACTCTTATTTGGTAATGTGCAGAGTTTACTAAAATTTTACAGTCTTTCCAGTCAATCAGGCTATAGCACAATATATTTGCAGAACCTTTTGGACCATTGCATTACTTTGCTACTTGGAAAATGTAATCCTTTCCTTAGCCAGTGTATCCATTATGTATGGAGTGTAGTTGCATGAATGTCACACAAGTACCTATTGAACAATGCCGAAGACATCACTTGTTAAAAAAACCAAAAAAACCTTTCCGAAGCCAGTTCATAATTATATACAAAATATAACGTCAACGATGTATCAGAGGATTTATCATTAAAAAAAAACAACCGTTGGAACGCACGCAAGCGTAAAATACTTTGCAAGTGACCGATACCACCCAACCCACGTGCTACTCTCTGCTTCCACAAACCAAAGTCTACGTAATAAATGCACTGAACGGGCTGTGTAAAATCCATCCGGCAGTAGCCTAGCCACCTATCCGCAGCGTGTCCCGTTCCATAAAGTTACAAAGCACTTCTAAACGGAGACCTCGCGGCCTTGAATAAGCCGTCGACTTTGATGGGGGTGATACTGATAAGTTCTGCGCATCACAACCGTCAAATCTCCTAGAACCCCATTGAGCAGTGGTTGGCAAAGCACGCACGCACTCTTCCGCCAGGCGGCTCGATTAGACGCCCATCTGCAGGCGAGCGCGAGGGGTCCTTGCGGCGCTAAATAAGCGGACCGGTCGCCCCGCCTCTTCCTTTTTACCATCTGCTCGTGGAGGCTGTGAGGTGAGCGCGAGGCTTTGGGGGCCTGGTCCCGTGGGGCGTTTATTTCTTCTCTCACACACACACGCGGAGGGAGGGATGGGGATGGATGCGCGGGGGGAATGATATTTCGTGGCTCTCTCCCCTGGTGGTTTGTTTGTTGTTTTTGGCTATCTCCCGTTAACGGATTTTGGTCTCGTTTCAGCAACCCCGGGCGGGAGCGTCACCACCGACCATGGCCGAGGAAGGGTAAGTGTGCGCGAGGTGGGTGGCGGTTGCTGAGGCGACGGTGGCGGACTCTCCCAGGGGCGCGAGGTCTCTTGGGGAGACTCGCTTTCGCCTTGCTCTCTTGAGGCGCGCGAGGAGTGCGCGGGCATTCTGGCTCCCGCTTGCTACACGTGGCCGGGCCTACTAGTGCTTTCCTGCCCCACCGACCAGTTTCCAGTTGTTATCGGAGGCAAGGGCCAATGAAGCCTTTTCCCTTTAGCTCATTTTAAGTGGCAGAACATGCAATCCTATGCCTGTTCAGACAGGAAAAGTTCTACAATTTCTAGCCTGCTGGGAGTTGTAGGAGTTTTTTCTCTGAACAGGCTTAGGATTGCACCTCAAGAAAGTAAGGTGGAACTTACTGAACATGCATAGGATTGCACCCTTAAGCTATCTTTTTCAAAAGTTGGGATAATAGATCTGTCAGTAGGTCCAGCTGTTACGTTTCAGATCCTGGCCTTAAGGGCTTGCAACCTCAGATCAGTTAAAGAAGCTGATGGAAAGGAAGTTTCCTGACCCTTCTGTTCTATTCCCCCCCTCCCCCATCTGTACCATTTGCAAAACTTCCTTGTAGGGTCAGAGGGCTCTCCTGGAGGGGAGGGGATGGGGTGGGGAGGAAACAACTTCCATGAACTTCTTTTAACATATCTTTGTATCTGAGTCAAGGACTTAAGTAGTCTGCCTGCTTCGCCAAATTCCAGAGGGGTGGTTTTCTTGCACTAAGAATATCCGAGAGTCCTGTGGCTCATTATAGACTTGGGGCGCAATCCAATGGGTTACGCCCTCGATGCGCATAAGCCTCTGAGCTTTTAGGTTTATGAGCATCCTCTGAAGAGCAGTGGTGGCAATCTCCACCTTCCTGCTCTGCAAGTCAGCTAGGCAATTGACCAGGGGAGAGAAGGAGGCTGGAGCGCTGCCCTATTTGAATAAAAGACCTGTCAGTATGTCCTACCTCATATCCTGATGGGCCTGGTCTCCCTTTACCCCTTTTCCGAGCAGGGGAAGGGGGGGAATCCGAAGAATCTTGTGGCCCCCTACTGTCCAGGGGCTATAAGGTCACTCTCTTACTGTGTTTATTTTGGCATTTTCTAGGTTAGTACACAGTTCATCAAATACCAACCTTCATCTGGCATACATATAAATTACAGTATATGTAAACAGTGGAGCTAGAAGGCCCTGATGTAAAAGTGGGTAACAGTAGGTCTGTGCTACTTCTATGTAGAGCCCACATATATGCAAACTAAGAACTGAGTACTACTAGAAAGCTACTATAGCAGGAATTGCTGCTGTGAATGTTTTACTGCTCTGCATAGAAACATCACTATCTGCTGTTACTCCTTGTGCTTCATGGTTTTTGGGGCACATTTTTGTGTTTTCGCTGTACAAATGTGTGTTGATTGAGGATAACAACTTAGGCCACTATTGAATAGGCTCTAGTTCACAAAAGCTGATGTCATAATCTGTCTTGGGCTTCTAGGTGTTACAAGATTCTTTGTTAGATGTTTTGAAGTGCTCCTGCAGTCCATACACCTTCTCAAGTCACTGCTACTACTAGTATCTCCACTGCATTGCCTTTTGTTTTTTCTCCCAAGTTAATAACATCTTAGGATCCTGATTCTATTATAGCTGTAGTCTTTGACTTCATAGGTTGCAGCATGTGAGGTGGAGGAAGAGTTATAATTGTGTGTGTGTATGCAGCATATGTGGATTGTTTTTCATTAATCCCATTGAATCATAAATTTCATAGATGATAGAGTTGGAAGGAGCCTACAAGGCTATGGAGTCCAACCCCCTGCTCAATGCAGGAAACTAGAGGAGGGGTCTCCCATCGAAGTAATAACCAGGCCTGACCCTGCTTAGCTTTCCACACTCAGACAAGCTGAGCCAGCATGAGCCACAGGCCTGTCATGGTCTGTTAATTCTTTCATGTCCCTAAGATCAACATGAAAAGTCACAATGCCAAATTAGGGACTGATTTAATAGGTAACTCTGGTTTCGGCTACTATCACTGTAGATACCTGTGAAAACTTTTGTTATCGTAACTGATCGAGTACTAGGAATACAGTTCTTGCAATTCAGAAAAGTAAACAATATTTAGAATAACATGGGGATTGGTGCTATTTTAACTTCATTTTATGATCTAGAGTAAAATGAATAATGAGGTAACAAATTTACAGATAATATGTATGCCCTCGCCTTGAAGAGAGGTTAAAGTATTTGTCACTTTTTTGTTTGAAAAAGATAGCGGGAAAATGGAAGATAGGTCTGCAAACTTCTGAATATTTTTAAAATATAAATGATAGTGGAGAGACATTTTCTCCCTCTGATCGTAGAACTCCGAAGTCACTCAATGAAAGGTTCAGGGCAGGCAAGAGTAGCTACTTTAACAATGCAAAGGTTATATACAAAATTCACAATTGCAAGCGATAGACCAGGGTTCTCCATCATTGGGTCCCCAGATGTTGCTGGACTACAGCTCCCAGAATCCCTTGCCATTAGCCATGCTGGCTGGGTATGCTGGGAGCTGTAGGCCAGCAACATCTGGGGACCCAAGATTGGAGAGCCCTGCGATAGACATTCGTTAAGGTTCATGGAGGAAAGGACTGTTAGCCATAACAACTGCATGAAACCATGTTTGGGTGCCTAACCTACCTCACAGGGTTGTTGTGAGAATAAAATGGAGAGGAGGATTATGTAAGCCGCCTTGGGTTCCTTGCAGGAAAAAAGGTGGGTTATAAATATAAATACCGGTAAATAAAATAAATATACATCAGATGCTGTGCTACTAGGTGCTTTATTAGGTGAGCTGTTCAGAGGTATCTGGCTGCCACTGTTAATAGCAAAATGCTGAGCTAGATGGACTTTGGTGTTAACCAGCAAAATAATTCTATTTTGGTGTGGGGTTTTTTGTTACCTAGCATTGCTGCTGGAGGTGTAATGGATGTCAACACCGCCCTTCAAGAAGTGCTGAAGACCGCACTTATCCATGATGGCTTAGCCCGTGGAATTCGTGAAGCTGCCAAAGCCTTAGACAAGTAAGTGCTGGGTGTTACTGGTATGAGTGCCTCCAAATCAAAGATAGGCTATGTAGCCTGTTGCTTTGATTCTCTTATGAGGTTGTTGGTGTTTCTATTTTGTTAGGAGAACTGCAATTGAGTAGGCAGGTTGATTTGTCTGGAAAATACTTGTGTTCTAAATACAGGGGCATGTTAAGACAATAGTTTTCTTCTCCTTTTCTATATGTGAGGTGAAATCGGGAGTAGGACTTGGGTTGTGCACTTTCTCCCCATACCATGCAAGCATTTGAAACAACTGATTAATTTGGGCAATAATAATCCAGTTAGGATAATATTTGGTGAGGTGGGAGGGATTTGTAGAAGTTGAGACCTATTCCTGATCTCGACATGTTTAGAAATTAGGGGTAGAAATATTGTCCAAATAGATGATGGCTTACTGATCTTATTTATATTTATTTATTGCATTTACAGTATTTTATTTATTATATTTATACCCCGCCTTTTTTCCTGCAAGGAACCCAAGGCGGCTTACATAGTCCTCCTCCTCTCTATTTTATCCACATAACAACCCTGTGAGGTAGGTTAGGCTGAGAGGCAGTGGCTGGCCCAAAGTCACCCAGTGAGTTTCATGGCCGAGCAGGGAATAGAACCCGGATCTCCCGAGTCCCAGTCCAACACTCTCGCCACTCTCAGAGTGGCTTACAAAGATTATAAGACAATCCCTGCCCTCAGGCTCACAATCTAAAAGACATGACACAAAAGGAAAAGGGATTGGAAGGGAGGAGGAAGAATGTGCTATGTGAATGTTAAATGTATCTGATCAAGCTTATGCTTCCACTGTAATCTGTTGCTAGAACATTCTTAGGACAATTCCACATTTATATTGGTGCATTTAATTTATTCCTTATGAGTTGGAACCAGACTTGGCTCAATGGAGTTCCGTTGGCAGTTGGAGGAAGGTGATTTTCTCTGATTCCCCCTGAAGCCCCTGTACCCCCCAAAGTCTGGGTCACCCTCCAGAACAGCACGGTAGATGGCTCTGGAGGTTGCAGGGGGAAGGGGAAATGAAGGAAATCGCTGCCTGCCCCATTCCAAGTCTCCGCCGGATCCCAGTTTCTTCTGCAAATGGAAGAAACATGTCTGATCCAACCCATATATGATCTGGAATAAAGTGAATAGTGAGGTAGTAAGTTACAGATACCAGCAAGTTACTCAGGATGGTGAAATTCCAAGCACACTAAGGAACTGCAAAATGTTTGTCAGATTGGATAAATGAGCAGCCAAATGGTAAGTGAGATTCTGAGATGAGAACTACAGAGTTTGAGTGATGACTGTATCAAAGAATGTCGGATACCCCTTCACTCTTATTATGAGTGAAAATAATAGTCTGACAAACCTGTAGATTAAATTCTTCATAAGAGTGGAGGAGTCAGAAAATAACTATTGGTTAAAACTCGGGGTTCTTTCTCCCTCAACAACCCAGAGTTATGGGTTCAGATATCATGGAGAACAATCCAGGAATGGGGCCTTTCCTGGGTTGTTTAGTGAAGCGGTGGGAGCCAGCACTTGCTCGCTCCCATGTGCTCCAAAACAACCCATAGTTGACAGACTATGGGTTGCTTAATCGTGCAAACTGGATCAGTGTTAATACTCAATTGCATGCTTCCTAACTTCCATAGAGTTCTGGAGTTCTGTTTATAGAATAGGGCTTTCACACTTCCCCCTTCCCTCTGCATCCCCCTGCTCCCCTCACCAAATCTGCTTCTGTGGGTTAGGCGACATTTGGGAGTAGTTTGGGATACAGGGCCTGTAGACTTGGGTGGCAGTCAGTGGAAATTACCCTTGTGTGAACAGAAGAGCAACTTGGGATCCAAGCCGCTGTATTTAGATACATTGCTGAGGAAGTTGGTTTGCTGTGGTCCTTCTGTAAGTGACACCATCTTTGATTATACTATTTTAGACGCCAAGCCCACCTTTGTGTTCTCGCATCCAATTGTGATGAGCCCATGTACGTCAAGCTGGTTGAAGCACTTTGTGCTGAACATCAGATCAACCTGATAAAGGTAATGATTATATACTGTGTTAGGATCAATGATGTAAGGCAAAAGCAATTGTATGGTTAAATTCTTGCAGCCGTGTGTAACACCTTGGCTGAGGATAGTGAGTGCCTTCTGTTGGTACTGTCTGTGCTGTACAGTGATGATAACTTGGCTCCCTCTACTGAGACTTGTGAGGAAAACAACCATAAACGTTACCCTATATATCTGAGTGTACAGCTTGCTTTGATTCTGTTCTTACTGTCTTGCATTAAGTGCACATCTAATAGAATGCAAATGTCTTTGGCAGGTTGATGACAATAAGAAGCTGGGTGAGTGGGTAGGTCTCTGCAAGATCGACAGAGAAGGAAAACCTCGCAAAGTTGTGGGCTGCAGTTGTGTGGTTGTTAAGGTAAGATATCAAACCTTCTCTTTTAAAGTTGGTGATGAACTTGCAGCAGTGGTATTCACTAGATGGTCTACAATGCCTTTACAAGATATTGAATCCATTTTGGTTTCTTGTCACAGTCTTTGATCTTGTTTAATCAGGCTTGAATGTCTGAACTATTTTCAGCCAGGAAGTGCAACACTTGCTGTTTTGCTAGCAAGTTTAGGGGAGAGATGAGGAAAGTATTTGGGATTACGAAGTTTTTTGTTGTGCTGATGGGCATCTGCTAACACAATAGGACTTTCTCTCTTCCTCCATGCAGTTCTCTGCGCTGCTCCTAGGGTTTTCCCAGCCCTCCAGAGCAGATTTTAAGGGTGGGCTGTGGGAGTGTTGCACCCTGCTGGTTCCACTGACAGAACAGCTTCTGTCAGCTGAATGACACCGATGGATGCTACAGTCCTGTGTATGTGCACAGATAGGGTAGTGAGAGCCAGTGTAGCGTAGTGGTTAGAGTGTAGCCAGTGTAGCGTACAGAGAGCCAGTGTAGCGTACAGAGAGCCAGTGTAGCGTACAGAGAGCCAGTGTAGCGTAGTGGTTAGAGTGTTGGACTAGGACTCAGGAGATCCGGGTTCTAGTCCCCACTCAGCCATGAAACTCACTGGGTGACTTCGGGCCAGTCACTGACTCAGTCTAACCTACCACACAGGGTTGTTGTGAGGATAAAATGGAGAGGAGGACTATGCAAGCCGCCTTGGGTTCCTTGCAGGAAAAAAGGCGGGGTATAAATATAATAAATAAAATAACTAAAAATAAATGGAAAATAGGGCTGAGAAGAGCACTATTTCTGTGTGCGTGATAGTGTTGAAAGAAAAGGGTTTTTTTAATCTTATGGTTAATTGTAATGTATTTGTAATCTTTAAATACTTCCCAAATGTAAATTGATGTGCATGTCTGATTATAGAAATGTTAAAATAACTATTTTGTAATAGGGAACAAATAATCACTTGGCACAATGCCTTGTGTCATGAACTGCCAGTATGATAAAATCTGCTTAACTTGTAAGTGTTCTGCAGAAATGAAAAAAAAATCTGGCAATAATAAAGCCAGGGTACGAGCCTTGAAGACTTGGTAGTCATTAAGGTCCCAATAAATGGCTACATTGGTGTTCTTGGTTTTATTTTATTTAAAATGCTCTCCTTTGAGCCCCCCTAAAATGGGTCTCATTCCATTTTGAGAATTGAACGGTGGCAAATCTTTAGTGACAAATAGCTTGTATTCTTAATCTAAATAGCAATTTCCAGAGGGATATCATGTTAGTCTGTTGCAGCAAAAACAAGAGTCTTGTGACACCTTAAAGAGTAACAAAGCTATTATGCCATTATAAATTTGTTACAGTGCCATAAGACTCGGGTATTGTAAATAGCAGTTATTCTATGATTTAGCAGTTCTAAATTAGTACCTTGTCTAGTATCTTGGATACCTCATAGATAGGTAAAATATCTAAATCTCTGTTCACAATTTACAGTGATATTAATACATTGTCTTGTAGGACTACGGCAAAGAATCTCAGGCCAAAGATGTCATCGAGGAGTACTTCAAGTGCAAGAAATGAACTAATAAAAAATATTTGAGCCTGATAATGTTTGTGTTTTTCTGGTTTTGAGGTAGATCTTGGATTATTTATGGACAGGTTGGTCCCTTTTAATGTCCATTACTTTCCAGTGTATAGGTTTCAGAACATTTCTAGAGTTCTTGTATTGTCTACCTTCAGTTTAAGATTTTATTTTTAAAATCCCTACACAAAATTGGCTTCTGAAAGAACTCGGGAGAAATGGCCTGAATTGTAGCCCAAACTTCACAAGCTGCCCACAGCCAGCACCAGGTTGGGGAAGGCTGTATGGGTATTGTTTTTGTTCTTGGCTTTAGCTATGTAGAGAGACTTCTTAATCCCAGAGATGATACTGGGCTCTGCTGAGACAGAAATTTAACTAAATTGGAATGAAAATTAAGGGGAGGATCTGCCAAGAACTGCTTTTCAAAAACCAGCTTTTTCTTGAAAACACTGTTGTGGGACTAGTCTAATGTTTGTCATTAGAGCCTGTGGCTGTTAGATTATCTTAATCATAATTTCCAAATCCAAAGATTTCTGTAAAGTAGAAGATGTTTCTGAGTGCTCCATGGTTTCTGCATATCTTTAAATGGAACTTGAGTAGTATATGCAACCAACTCTGGATAAAGGTTCTGTGGCAAAGGTACAAATTTATTGAGGAACTTCATACAGGCATTGGCCTGCATCAAATTACAGGTAGTACTATCTCTTTGCTTGAATACACGATGTTGCTGAGACTGATCTGGACATCTGTACTTCTTGCTAATAATCTAAACTAATATTAGTTCATAACTAATGCAACATGCCATAGGTAAGCAACAAAGATAATTTGAGATTGGTGAAAAAAGCAGAAAGACATTGGGCTCCTTTCCATGTAATGATCCAAGTTTGCTAAATGGAAGACGCACACGTTACTCTGTTCATTTCCTTAGCCTGGTTTTCTTTTACATCACCCACCTTTGTTCTTAGACTGTGTTTACATGCTACACCATAGCAGTAGAGAATGATTGCTCATTCTTGTAGACTTGGTTTTAATTTTGTAGGGGGTTTTCCCACCCAGAAAGTTACATGTTTGAAAACTATGTATAGGGCTGGCCTGACTGCATAAGGCATAATGTTGGATAGCAATATTCTGTAGGTGGTAATGAAGCAGCATGCTGTCAAAGTGTGTAACACTGCACCTATGGAGCATAAGCATATTGTTGCTAGTTGGACTTTGGTGAGACAGCAGTTTAATTTAAGAAATGTTAAGATGGGAATGTGAAGTTAAGGGGAGGATCCTCTTATATTTTCCAAATAGAGAAAAATGGAAAGAAACCATAAAGATTGAGTAAACAAAGGTATATTGCTGAAACATTTAATGCAGACCTCAGTGATATGCCGAAATGGAGAAATTTCTACAAAAATACTCTGCATATTGGCATCACTACATTTAAGGACTTAACAACAACTGGTTATTTAGACACTATAATAGTAAATTCTTGAGTGCATTATCACTACACAGGAAACCTTAGCAAAACTAGCTTTTCTGAACAGCTAGTGTCTTTTAAATGGTAATATAATCTTGAAAATATTCTTATAGCTCACTTTTATTCCTTAGGTGTTTTTTGAGAGAACCACTATTTGAGTCTAAACCCATAAAGGTTTTTTCAACTTTAAGCAGTTCTTTCATATTGGGCCGCAGGAAAAAACCACTCGGCTACATTTTTTCTCTCTGCATTCATATATACTCTGTTGTGGCTGGGGAAAATATTGCTTGATTTGCACATGTACTGTGTCGGATGTTGGTCAAGTTGCTGCTATTGAGTGGGCTGACAGATGGGGTTGGGGCTTGTTTTGTTTTTTAGTCAGTCATTGATCACTTTTCTAGAAAAGACCTTCAGTGTTTCCCTCTATCTCTTGTGGTTTCATGGTTGACCATCATAGACCACAGTTTCAGAATTAAATTTGTTGCTCCCTTAGAGACAACATCCTGTCACTATTATTCAGGTTGTCACCTGCGCAAGCTAGTGCTTTTACAGCTGAACAGGAATTCAACAGGTGAAGCTTTCATCATATGCCATTAAAATTGCACTTGTTAAAGGTCTGCCTGTTAAGCAGCCATTTGGATAGGAGTAAAACTGGCAGCCATAAAGTAACATGTCTGTCCCATGTTTTCTTTTAAAAAAAACTCCCAATGAGGAAAGTACTTTCCTTAAGCAGCTTGCCCTAAACTGTTCAGCCTATAGGTTAATACAATTTTTTATTTTCCCCATCACTCCATCTTAATCAAATCTGTTAGGAAAGAATTGTATTCCAAATGGTGTCAAAATACAGTTAACAGCAAGCATGTGGGTAATGGGTATGTGGGAAGTTTTAGATAACTGAACTATCTGCCTTTTTTAGTACTTTACCAGCCGAACACCAGTGCCAAATTCCAGAGAACTACCCATGTGACAATGTAGTCCTATGCAAGTTTATTCAGAAGTACATCCCACTGTGTTTAGTGGGGTTTACTCTCAGGTAAGTGTGCATAGGGTTGCAGGTATAGTCTGTTAAGGTACCAGAAAGCAAGTATTCATTTAAAATACTTTTAACCCACCTTTCAGGGTGCACTGCCCTCACAAGGCAGCTTATAAAATCATGAAAAAGTATACACACAGGTAGCAGCAGCAGCTAATGATTTTTAAGCACCAAATGCAGAGTGGAATAAATTTTGGGTTTTTTTTTTTTAAAAGGCCAGCAGTGATTATTACTTTAGCTTTCACAGGTCAGTGTTCGCTTCATCAGATACATGAAATAGGCGCACCCAGAAGATGGATATATATATATAAGCTGGAAGGCCAAGCAATGCAAGAGCAGTAGGTGTGTTCTCTTACTATGCAGAGCACAACATGGTGCTTTACTTGTACTTTAAAAAGCAAATCCCCTTAACTTGTTTGTGTTGATGCAGAAAACAGTCCACTTCTGTGTGTGGCATGTGCTTCTCATTAATAGCTTACCTTAAAAAATGTAAGGCAGACACTACATGCTCAGGGTTCATGCTCATCACCCCAAAATGAAGCACCACTTTAGCTGTTTCGAGCTTCTACTGTGTGGTGTCAGCAATTTGGATATCAGGATTTTCCAAATGAGCTGAGACACAATTGTGGGGGTAAAATTGGGCCACATTTATTGATAATAAACCTGCGAAGGGATGGAGTGTGGGTTAAATTAGGCCAGCACTTCAGCTGGTACAGCTGCTCATTGGGGATGCATCCAAAACTGAATGGTGGTGCTGCATCTTGCCACTGCCCAGTTTTCACCAACATGGTGCTGGGAGGCCTTCCCAGTGTCACCACCTCTGTCATCCTGCCTTCCCAGTGTCATCTCGCATGACAAGCAGGAGAGGTAGGAAGGCCTCAAAGGCAACAGACTTGAGTCACCGGACTCTGCAACGTGGAGCCTCAGATACAGGGAGAGAGCTGCGGAAGGTAAAGGTATTGTAGGCCTCCTCCAGGCCTAATGTCCGCCACGGTCGCTCCGCCCATCAATACCTGCATTGGCCTGATGTGATCAGGTGTATTGTCTCTCCCTCATTCTCCCCACCCACAGCTGTGCCATGTTCCCGGGGAAGAGAAGTATCACTTTACTCTAAAGGTTTACAGCAATAGAGAGATTTTAATATTGCTATTACTTGCCAAGGTGTCTCTCAATGTGGCTTCTTACTTGCCATTTTAAAACTGGGTGAGTGATGCTTCATTCTTTATGCAAGTTCTAGTGAAACGGATTCATATTGTCAATGTTCCATGAGAACTGAATATTTAATGTGATGGACTTTAAAACCTGCTATCACGCAGACAGATCCTCTCATTTCACGTTAAATTTTCCAGTTTAATACGCTGATAGGTTTTGCAGTCACTCCAGTGGCAGGGGATCAGGGACTGTCTGCAAGAAATCAACTAGACTGGGCAAGCATTGAGTAGCTCATTCCAGCCATTCCTTTAAAGAGTATTAGCTATCCTATATTCTTGCCAATGAAGGAATATATGATCTGGTAGTAAACGTGTAGTCAAAATACTTTGCATAGTAAGTTGTCTTGACCTGCTGATTACCAAATGGCTGTGCATTTGCTGGGCTTCTTCAAATGAGATATCATGTACTGGTATTTGATTAAATTAAATGAGCAAGTGTCAGGGGCCAAGTCTGTAGATGATATCAAATTTCTCAAGATGGTGAAAACCCATGTTGCATAATAATCAGCTGGGAGAATTTGCAGCCCACAATATATGTGACTAAATGACCCAGTTTGCACATTGTAAACAAGCCACTGTTTGTGAACTGGGTTGTGAATGAGCGTGCTGGCTCCTGCCCACTTGCCTACTCCCTCTGCGCTAAACAACTCAGGGATACTCCATCCCTGGGTGGTTTAGCATGACATGAACCTAGAATTTTGGTTTGTTGGGGGACGAAAAACCCAGACTTGGAACCCATGGTTCAACACTGAAGAACTGGTTAAAATCATAGGTGGCCAATTAATGGTGCTACCAGCAAAACTTTGTGGCTCATGTGGACTACAGCTAATGGACCTATAGGTTTGAGCATGGTATAGTCAGGCATGTATTCCTGCTTCTCCTGTGTTGTGCTACAGCCTGCCTCCTTGCTCAGTTGAGTAAGAGTACCACCCAAGGTAGGGGACAGCAGGGAAAGAGGTGGACCACCACTGCTTTAAGTACACTTGTATTGTGCTGGAACTCAGTCTCTTAGTTGGCTCTTGAAATTCATTTTCAGCCATTAAGCAGGCCTTTTTCCAGGAGAGCTATACTATAAAACTGAAAATCCTACACTTTAAAAGATGTAACAATAATAATTTTAAAATTGATTTTGGACCCCTGAGACTAGCAAAAGTGTACCTAAATCAGGGCATTATTCTAACACACTTACAGTGCAAGTATTTAAATATTTTTGCCATGAGGCATACAAACAGTACAGGATTGTATAACTCAGCCCCCCTTCTGTACAATTACCCTAGTTTCCCCTTTACTTAACCTCACTGCATGCTTTAAAATTTATAAACTGTTATAAAAATCTTATTTATACCTGGTTAGCTTATTATAAAAACATTCTTTTAAAAGTTTATGATATTTCATGTTGCTGACATATGAGATTATTATGTGTGAAAGGGGATATAAAAATAATAAATACTGTACTCCATAATGGAGAAAGTAAATGTTAACATCCACATTAGAGAAAAATTACAACTTTGTTATGATTTTGGTATGTGCTGTGTCTCTATAAAAATTATATGTGAATATATGAGTTCACTAGGTCAGCTAGTGTGGTATCTACTGGTGAGTATTCTGAAACAATTAGTCCATTCTGTAGTGCAGTCAGATTAATGGCATTACAGTAGCGACAGATCTGTGGAAACTGATGGACTGCAGAGTTATACGGTTTCATGAAAATATACTGGAAAACCACAGAGTAGTGAGGGACAAACATATTGAATGCATTTAAATATATATATATATATATTTAAATAAATGCATTCACATTAAGATTTTCCACTAAAAACCTCTTAGGTCAAGCTAAACAATGAAGATGTATGGATACCATTTTTATTCAATGCACTGTTATCCAGATAGCACAATACAATAGATCAGCTCTTGGCAGTGATGCCTCTTACACTGGTTAGCTGACCAGTGTGCTGGCATAGAATGTTCATGTATGTTGCAATGGCTTGCTCAGCAGAGCTGTCCATTTCTAAGAGAAAGGAAAATTGTCACTTTGGCTGGGATTAAAACTTCATCCAAGTCCTAGGGACAGGATTAGGATTGTGAGGCAGACGGAAGAGAGGGAAGCACATGCACAAGTCAGCTGAAGTAAGGGTGCACAGTCGGCAATGGAATGTGAAACAGAAACCTTGGAGAGCATCAGTGAGGAAGGGGGCCTGAGAAAAAGGTTAGAGGTGCCAGGGAAATGAAGCAAGATGGTAAGATAAGGAGCTCTGAACAAACCTCACAGTGCAGGTGGGACTATATGCTATTGGGAACTGGAGGAACAGTATAGGGTGGTACAGGAGCTGGCCAAGGAAGAAGGTGGATAAAGAAAGAAGGACAAACTAAAGCTAGACAAAGGACTGAAAAGCAGAGACTTAAAGAAACATGGGGTTGGATCCAGACCTGGTCATGCTTAGAGTAGACCCACTGAAATCAAGGGGACTTAAATCAGTCATCATGACTAACAAGTCCCATTGCTTTCAATGGGTCTACCCTAAGTATGATTAGTTCTGAATCCAAGCTCTGGTGTTGAAAGAGCCAAAGAGAAAGTAGACTGGGGAATGTTGGAGTTGTAGGACTTCTCTCTCTCTAAACATGCATAGGATTGTGCTCTTACACTCTTTACCTGTTCTGATGTAATGGCAAGCCCATCTATCACTGGCAAACCCATTTCACTTCCATTGGAACAGCAAAGAGCCAATCATACTGTTGCCCTGGACAATTCCTATAATAGTTATGATTATTTACTTATTTATTTTATTTATACCCCGCCTTTTTTCCTGCTAGGAACCCAAGGCGGCTTACACAATCCTCCTCCTCTCCATTTTATCCTCACAACAACCCTGTGAGGTAGGTTAGGCTGAGAGACCGTGACTGGCCCAAAGTCACCTAGGGAGCTTCATGGCCAAGTGGGGACTAGAACCCGGATCTCCGAAGTCTCCAGTCCAACACTCTCACCACTATATACTGCTTAATATATTTTAAAAATATCTCTAAACAGTTTACAAAAAATTAAAATACATGAGAATGCACTAAAGACATAATAAAAAAGTGTTTCTATAAAACATTTATAAAAACATTAAAACCAGTGCTCACAACATCATGATTAACAAACAGTCCAACACTCTAGCCACTATGCCACACTGGCTCCCCTGCCACCTATCGGGGATGATCTAGGAGCAGATTTCCTGCATCAGCAAGGGGATGGGCTAGATGGCCTTGGAGCATACCTTCCAACCCTATGGTTGCATGGAAGCTTCTACAAACACAATGAGTTCCTGAGCATCCCCTTCCAGCTGCAGCTGCTCATGCCTCCCCCAGATCTATCCTTGGAATGCAGTGCAAGGAGTTATAGTGAGAATCTGAAAGGTCCTGATGCATGGCTCTTTGCACCCGAGCTACGAACTCCTTGGATTGGGCCTAGATTTCCCACACTTTCCTGAAGTTGAACTGGGCGCACAGGGGCTCCACTTGAGATGTGAACCTTACAAAATGTCACTGAGTCTGTGTGATAGTTTAATGTGTCGCTTAAAAAAGTTGTTTTGCTTGGGCAAGAATCCCCCCCCCCCGCAGTTTTCAGCCCTAGTCAGTCTTTTCAATCTGATTCTTTAAAAAAAAAAAAAAAAAAAAAACAACCCATAATATTGCATTATGTAATATAATTACATATACATTACAGCATTATATTGGTAATGTTATAGCAGTCTTCCCCAACCTGGTGCCCTCAATATGTGTTGGACTACAACTCCCACATTCCCCTAGCCAGCTCTGCTGGCTAGGGATTAGTGGGAGTTGTAGTCCAACACATATTGAGGGCACCAGGTTGGGGAAGACTGTGTTACAGTATCTGAGAAAGGATTGGAGAGAGAGAGAGAGAGAGAAGATCTTTTGGTTGGCCTAATGAAGGTATTACAGCGTCATGGATTTTGGAATTAGAAAAAGAAATGGATTAAACAGAAGGTGGCAGTATTGCTATAGGTCAAAAGCGGCTAGTGCCAACACTCACACACACACTCACACACACACACACACACACAGAGGAGAGATGGTGCTGATTGCGAGTGGAGTTCTAGCAGCAGGTGTTGCTGTGATTCCTTCGAACTGCGTACATAGGAAACAAATGTGAAATCATCCTGTTTAGTGCCACTGAACACTGTTCAGTAGGGCCATGTGTTTTCCAACGTTATGGCCTATTCTCTTTTAAAATATTCAAATGTGTTTTGATTTATCTGTTTTTAAATTGGGCCTTAGAAATGTGCTTTCGAAACACATGGTACATATGCAGGTCCCCCCTCCCCCCAGTCTCCCTGGCTCCCTACCTTTCGTAGCACCGTCGGTGGTGATGGGCTTGTGGCTGGGGGAGAAGGGTCTTCTCACAGCCATCTGCAAATCTTAGTGCAAGAGGATGAGCCAGCGTTGACCCTCGGTGGTGTTATATCCTATGCTGCTTTTGCTCTCTGGAACACATTGACTGTCGACCTCTGATTGTGCATGCCACCCATGTTTTTCCTTTGTCTTTTACCTGAAATTTTTATTTCATTTTGAAATAGAGTTAACAAAATAAATGCAACGAAAAGAAGAAGAACATAAATCATATAACAGGTTGATTAAAGGAACAAAGAAATTCACTAATTCTAAATCTCTTAGTTTATAATCTGTATGTTTATGGAACATCTGCAGTAAAATGGCCCAAGTAGGAACTCAATATCTAATGAAAGAATTGAAAATGCAGTTTATACCGCATATAAAGGAGTGTGTGTTATTTTGTGAGAAAAAAATATATAGGCAACTGTACTCGGTTGGAATTTGATCAAAAGTTTCAAGGACTTAAACATAGCAAATAAATGGAACCCGTAATGTCTTTCTTAAAGTTAGGATTCCTTGTTTGCTGCATTTGCTGGGTAAAGTTTATACATAGTCATTAATCCAGTTTGCACAATTATGGTGGGGGAAATAAGTCACGGTGGCCTATTTCCCCTGCCACAGGGTGTGTGTGGATTTACATAATTACCCTCACCAGCATGGCTTGCCATGTCCTGTGAACCCGGCAAGGGTGGCTTGTTGCTGTGGTTAACAATGAAAAAATAAGGGGGGGGGGAGGAGAGAGAAGTGCCCCGAGTGCCTATAAATACTGTTTATTGCCCGACACATTTTGGAATTATCCTTCATTGGGGGCAAACAGTTTTTCAGATATATTCAAAAAGAATTCCTCAGCTATCTCCTTTGAACGTGAGACAGGAGATAGCTGAGGAATTATTTTCTAATATATCCGAAAAACTATCGGCCCCCAATGAAGGGTAATAAGAAAACACACTGGGCAATGAACAGTATTTATAGGCACTTGGGACACTTTTCTTCTCTCTCCTGTTTGTGGTTAATAAGCTACCGAGAACCTATGGGCTGTCTTAACCAAACTGTGCTGGCGAGGATAATTATGCAAATCCCCCCAGCATCAACAGCCATATGTGGTGGGGGAAATAAACCACCGTGGCTTAGTTCCCCCTCCGTGATTGTGTGAACATGCCCATAGTCTCCCAAATTTTATGAACCCACTGCTCTTTAGTTGGTTGCTTTGGAGACTTCCAATTACATACTATATGTGACTTTGTAGCTGTATACAATTGCTTAAGAAGGTCTTTATGCAGGAATCCAGGGTCCTTAGGTTCAAAAAGATGAAGTACAGCTTTAGGAAATTCCTTTAATTATAAAAAATTATTAGTTTTTAAATGTGAATTACACCAAAACAAAAACCATAAAAGAAGAGGGGGGGGGAAGAAAAACAAAAAATATAATTTTCTTACAGTATTTTGAATGGATCACTTACAGTAAATATGTATGAAATATATATATCCATAAGTATCAAAAAGTATGTAGTGATACAATTATCCATAAAAATAGTTATGCATAAACTTCAGAAAAAGCAGACCAAACATCCATGTATTTATCCATCTGCAGGTGGCATCTAAATACCACCCGCTCAAATGATAAAAGCGTTATTAGGTCTTTATTATTAGGAAAGATAAACACTCACCGTTATAAGTTGAGTGTTTATCTTTCCAGTGTTGTAATACCAGTCTTTTGGCTGTCAAAAGGCTGCGGAAAATTCACATGCGTTGTCCTTGTGATAAATTCCATACATCAGGTATATAATTTAAAAGAACATGTGCATCAGTAAATATTAAAGAGTATTCTAATACTAGATTTATCCATACTATGACCTCTACCCAAAAAGAAGCAACCACTGGGCATTTCCAAAACATATGGGTAAATGAAGCATTCACAGTATTACACCTCCAACAGTTAGCTGACTTAGACAAACCCTTATTGAAAAGATGTGGTGTCCAATAAAAAAGAAAAAAAGTTTTTTGTTGAATCATCATCATCAGGCGATCACTCGTGACCGAGTAAGATTGTCTTCCAGGATAAAAAATTTACAAAAAGGAAATTTTAAAAGGAGGAAATTCTAAAGAAAATTGTGTAGTGACTGTGGAGGCCAATTCTAGATCCACACAGCTTCCCACAGTGAGGACACAGGTTACCAGATGGAAGATGGTTCTGTAAAGGATTCGTTTGACGTGCTTTTCACCTAGCACGTTTCTCCCTTTCACCTTGCACTCGGGCTTCCTCAAAGTCCACAGAACCTTTGTGAAAGGCCAACCTCCAGTTAGATCGTTCATGGGTCAGAGCTTCCCAGTTTTCGATGTTTATATTGCATTTTTTTTTTTAGATTAGCCTTATGAACATCTTTAAACTGTTTATATTGACCACCGATATTCCGCTTTCCATCCTTGAGTTGGGAATAAAGTAACTGCTTTGGGAGACGGCAGTCAGACATTCGAACAATATGACCGGTCCAATGAATTTGGCATTGAAGGATCATTTTTTCAACACTAGTACAGTAGTACCTTGGATTACGAGCATTATTCGTTCCAGAACCATGCTCGTAACCCAAAACACTTGCATATCAAAGCGAGTTTTCCCATTAGAAATAATGGGAACTCAGATGATTCGTTCCACAACCATTTAATCACTGCTTTGCCGGCTCCCTGGCAGGGACCCCCATGGAGGGAGCCGACAAAGCAGTGATTAAATGCTTGTGGAACAAATTCCCAGGAGCTGGCACGGCAGCGAGAGGCACCCACAGAGCAAGCGGCCGCGCTGCACTGTGCCTCCACTTGCTCTGCGGGAGCCTCCCACGCTGCCGTGCCAGCACCCGGGCTCCCGGCCGCGCCTGGCCTCCGCGCAGCTCCATGGCAGGGATCTGCGTGGAGGGCAGGAGTGGCGCGGCCGCTCACTCTGCGGGTGCCTCGTGCGCTGCCATGCCGGCTCCCGGGCAGGGAAGCGGCACAGCAGTGTGAGGCGCCAGCAGAGTGAGCGGCAGAGCCCTCGCTCTGCGACGGCTCCCGGGCGGCTCCACGTAGCATGGAGCTGCCCGGGAGCCGGCAGCGAGTAACCCGGTGTGCCCGTTTTTCAAGACCTCGCTCGTTCAGAGAGTCAAAATTTTTTAAATGTTTTGCTCATCTTTCAAAATGCTCGCACACCGGGTTACTCGTAATCCAAGGCATTACTGTAGTCTTTGCTTCTTCCAGTACACTGACATTTGTTCGCCTATCTTCCCAAGTAATTCGCAGGATTTTCCGGAGGCAACGTTGATGAAATCTTTCAAGGAGGTGGAAGTGACGTTTATAGATAGTCCATGTTTCGCAGGCATACAATAAAGTTGGTAATACAATGGCTTCATAAACCAGTGTTTTGGTCTTCTTAAAATATCCCGATCCTCGAACACTCTATGTTTCATTCGAGAAAACGCGGCACTTGCGGAGCTCAAACGACGCTGGATTTCACTGTCGATGTTAGCTGTAACAGAAAGATAGCTGCCAAGATAGAGAAAATGATCGACATTTTCCAGTATTGTCCCACCAAGCTGGATAGATGGCATCACCAAAGGGTTAGCTTGCACTTGCTGATGAAGCACTTTGGGTTTTTTGATGTTAAGTGAGAGACCAAGTTTTTCGTATGCTTCTGCAAAAGCATTTAGGATAGTTTGGAGATCATCCTCTGAATGTGTGGAGACCACATTATCATCAGCATACTGAAGTTCCACAACGGAGGTTGTAATTACCTTACTTTTTGCTTTCATCCTGCTGAGATTAAAAAGCTTTCCATCTGTTCGATATATAATTCCCACACCAGTGGGAAGTTTCCCCTTGACAAGATGTAAAACCATGGTGATGAAAATAGCAAATTATTATTATTATTAATATTTATTTATCGCCCATCTGGCCGGCAACCGGCCACCCTGGGCGATGTACACAGAATAAAAGCAATAAAATACATTTAAAACAATATAAAAAATTTAAAATCTTAACACACCCCATATTCCCACCTGAACAACCAGGTTTTTAATGAGCAACGGAAGCTCAGCAGAGAGGGGGCATGGCGGAGGTCACTTGGGAGAGAGTTCCACAGTACGGGGGCCACCACAGAAAAGGCCCTCTTCCTCGTCCCCACCAGTCTAGCTGCTCTGGCTGAAGGGACAAGGAGAAGGCCATCCGTGGCAGATCTTGTTGAGCGGCCCACAGTGTTGCTGGAGACGCTCCTTGAGATAGACTGGACCGGAGCCGTATAGGGTTTTAAAGGTCAAAACCAACACCTTGAATTCAGCTCGGCAAGCAACTGGTAGCCAGTGCAAATCCTTCAGCACTGGCGTGATGTGATCCCGCTGGCGGCTGTCTTTAACCAGGTGAGCCGCCGCGTTCTGTACCAGCTGTAGCTTCCGAACCGTCTTCAAGGGTAACCCCACGTAGAGCGCATTACAGTAGTCTAGGCGAGAGGAGACCAAGGCATGAACCACTGATGGGAGCAGGTGATTAGGAAGGTAGGGGCGCAGCTGCCGTATCAGATGGAGTTGATACAGCGTCGCCCGGCTCACAGCTGCCACCTGAGCCTCCATGGACAGCTGGGAGTCTAGAATGACCCCCAAGCTGTGGACCTGGTCCTTCAGGGGTAGATGTACCCCATTCAGCACCAGGTCAACATCCCCTAACCTCCCCTTGTCCTAAGATCCATAGTGCAATCCTATGCTTGTCTACTCAGAGGTAAGTCCCACTGAATTTCAGTGGGGTTCAGGTAAGCTCCCAGGTAAGTGGATATAGGACTGGAGCTTTAATTACACATCCCTTGCTCTGTAGCCTATATATACATCCAAATTTATTGATTTTACAGAAAAGGGAAGCACGACACAGGCTTGTAAAGCATGTTGTAAGCTTGTCAAGTAATGGAATGAAATTTCATAATTAAAAACACACAGCGATATATAATATGTAATGCACACGATTGTGGAAACTAAAGTAGGAAGCATTTTCAGGTTGTTTTGTACAGTTCTCTGCTTTGACATTATTATTTTTTTCTTATTATATAGGTTAGATCCAGAGAAATAGGGGACCCTAGATTGCCAAAGCTAAAGTGTAAGCATTTAGAGATCTCCTAGAAGAGATCTGCTGCCCATATTTTGAGATACAGTCAGCTATGTAAGAGTTCTGTCTTTACTTAGCTGTCTTGATGCATTGGGTTGGTTCAATAATATTGCAATATACTCACACAGTGCAATGTGTTTGACATTCCTACCCTAAAAGCTTGTGGTTAAATCCATAATGTACAGCTTGCTGGATTTTTGCTGTACGTAATATAATCTCCACATGTGTAAGGGGCATGCAATATTTTATTTTTTGCTTAAGCCAGGGAATGTGAAATTAAATTTATCAGTTGTGGAATTTGCACAAGAGCTCATAAATAATTCTCGAAAATGTTTCTGGAGGCACGTGAAGAAGAGGGAGGGAGGGACGGGGAGGATGGATGCAAAGAGCTTGCAAGGCAGAATAGACGGAAAGACCCTTCTTGCTTTCATTATTGAGAAAAACGTATAACTCTATTTCACAGCTTGGTCCAAGCTAGTGGCCAGCACAGAGAGTGACCTTGAAGTAAATGAAAGCGTGATAGAAATTTAAAATATGGTATAGGAAATCAAAACAAATATTCGAAACAGCCATTGTATATTTTTCTGGGGAAAGGTATCAAAACTTTAAATGCAGTTTGGAAATTAGATCCAAATGCGAAGACAATTTAAATAAAAGCTACTATAAACAATAGGTCATGGCCCGCATCACCAGAATCTTATGACATTGCCAAAGGGCCCAAGCTTTGGAATTGCTTACTAAGTACAGGTGCCAAGTTTACTATGGGATGGAGCTCCTTTTCCTTTAGGCTAACAGATGCTTATATATATATATATATATATATATACCGTATTTTTCGGCGTATAAGACGACTTTTTAACCCTGGAAAATCTTTTCAAAAGTCGGGGGTCGTCTTATACGCCGAGATCTTTTGCTCGAGGCTCGAGAGATAGCTCCCTTCTAACTCTGAATATTATAAACCCTAGCTAGCTCCCCATGTCCTTCAGCAACAAGTTCTCACACAAAGAAATGTAGTAACAGTGATTGAAATGCAAAACCTAATGCAAAACATAAGTCTCAGCAGGTTCACAGCAGGTGCTAAAAACACAGGTAAAACCTGTTTAAGAGAAATGCTAATTTGAGAACAACAGCTCTTGCTCGGGTTTGTAATGCAGATGTCTGGGAGAGCACCTTTTTATGCTTGCAAAAATCGCTAAGTATGCTGAGTGAACAGAACAGACAGACCTATCTCGATGCAAAAAAAAGCCTTCGTTAAATTAGCACATCCCTAGGTGGAGGGAGCTCAAAAACCGCCAGTTTGGTTGACAGCTTAGAAAACAAACAGCATGGCAGCTCCCATGGGTTTTTTTGTCTTATCCTTCCTTTCAACTTTAGAGTGAATTAGGAAAAGTTTAATCCACTTGCACTGTTTTATGTTTACATGTTTGATGACAAACAGCCTTAAGTTTATAAGTGACAGTTTTCCTGCTAAGTACCTGCATGTCATAAGCATCTGAATTAAAATTACCATGTTGAAATCAAATCTGATGTTTTTTTAATTTTTATTTGGTGTGCGTTGGAAGAGGGGTAGTCTTATACAGCGAGTATATCCCAAACTCGATATGTTAACTGGAAAAGTTGGGGGTCGTCTTATACGCCCAGTCATCTTATACGCCGGAAAATACGGTATATATATATATCTTGCCTCTTAACCCTAGTTCCTGGGGTGGCTTACAAAAAATAAAATAAAATTCATAAAAGAAATCAAAACCAATAAATTTAAAACAGCAATACATGCAAAATAGCAGTAAAATTAATAAAGACAGCAAAGCGGCAGTTGCAAAACACCATAAAACCAGGACTAGCAGCAGCAGCATGCATCAAAGCTTAAACTGTTTCAGACCCACTAAGAAATACCTAAAACTAGGGTCCATTAAAAGCTGGGATAATGTTTTTAACGGGCACCTAAAAGCTATTGAGGAAGGCACTGAGTGAATAGATGGAAAGAGAGTGTTCCACAATCAAGGTGCCACAGCCAAGAAGACCCTCATTTCTGAAGTTGCTGACCCCCCCCCCCCACTTCTGAAGTCCCGGGCACTCTGAGCAGGGCGTATGATTAAGATATCATAGTAGGGCAAGCTCATATGGGACTGTCAGTTCTTCAGGCACCCAATTTATGGCTTTATAGGTCAACACCAGCACTTTGAATTGTGCCTGGAGACAAAATGGAAGCTAGTTCTTTAAGCCTCACATCCCCTAGTGTGACATTCATAATTTGGATACAATTTTATGAATACAGTCATGCCTTGGATTGAGAGCAGAATTCGTTCCGGAAACGTGCTTGTAATCCAAAACACTCTTACATCAAAACGAAATCCCCCCCCAAAAATCTGAAAATCTGTACAGAGATTTTTAATTTAAGCCATACTACAGTACTTGTCTTGCAAGACGTAGCTTGTATATCAAGTAAAAAAATATTAAATAAATATTTAAAAATTTGCTTGTCTTGCAAAACGTTCTCAAACCAAGTTACTTTCAATCCAAGGTATTACTGTACTCAGCTTCGCTTTAATATGAAACTAAAGTCTTTCATTGGTAAGGAAAATAAATATACTTTACTCTCTCTCTCTCTCTTTTAAGAGTAAGTTTATTTTGCCTTTCTACAGCTTTCCACATTTGACATGGTATTTCTGTGCAGCTTTAGGACTGCCAGTAAGTTCTGTCACCTTGTTGCTCCTGGCAACCAGCATTCTAAGAGGGCTATTTGTCACGTGTGCTTTGCCATTCCAAAAGAACACCAGGTATTTGTGTCTGTCTTTACCTCAAGCGCAACTTTGTTGGTACTACTATAAAGTTAGCTGATTATCAAAGGGGTTTTGGGGTGGGTGGGAGGTGCATATGATAGAAAATGCTCCATCAAATTGTCTCATTTAAACACAGCTTCCACCCCACACACACTAATTGCCTTGAAATTCTACCAGAGCTATGGGGGGGGGGAACTAAAGCTGTGTGTTTCCTTCTCGAAGTGAATGATATTCCTTCCACAGCACTTGGCTAACCATATTATTATTGTTAGGGCAAGAAGAATAAAACCCAGGCTGTACGTTGTCTCTAGAACGCTACCAACAGTAAGACAAAACTCATCTAGTCAGTAAAGTGAGGCTACATATATTTATTTATTTATTTATTTCATTTTTATACCGCCCAATAGCCGAAGCTCTCTGAAGTTGCTGACCCCCCCCCCCACTTCTGAAGTCGCGGGCACTCTGAGCAGGGCGTATGATTAAGATATCATAGTAGGGCAAGCTCATATGGGACTGTCAGTATTGACAGTCCCATAGCTTAACTGTCAGACTGTCAGACTGTATTCATACAACAATTAACAAGACAGTCATCTGGAAGTAACAGAAGCTACAATTCCAGGCGATATTATCAGTTAGCTGCTAACTGTATTTTGTTGTAGTTGCCTTCATCTTTATATACAGTGTATAGGAATATCTTACACTGGGATGCTTATCTTGTGGCCCTTCAGACTTTTTGGCCTACAACTGTCATCAGCCCTACCCAGCATGGTGAACGGTGAAGGCTGATGGGAGTTGTAGGCAAAAACATCTGGCGGGCCACAAGTTGCGCTCCTCACTTACATGTAGGAAAATGCATGTGCCGCACATGTACATAACCACGTGTATTTTGCAGGACACTTTTTGCCGGGGCTTTTACTAGGGTGCTCATTTGGTATAACTGATCCTCATGAAGGCATGCCACCAGTTTGGCCTAATGGAGGCACGCAACCCTTTCCGGCCTGAGGACTAGTGTGGCAGTGAAAAGGGTGTGTGTCCGCCTTGGAAAACTTCACAGGCCAAACTGGGGAGCCTCACAGGCTGGAGGCTCTCCATCTCCGGCCCAATCGGTTAGTATTTGGGCTTGAACCTGGCATGCTTGACTTCAAATTCCAGCTCCGCTATGGGCTCCTTGGGTGGTCAAAGTCCGTCTTTAAACCATAGTTCCTTATCTGAAAAAAACACGAGTTGTAATGACAATGAGTTAGTAAGACATAGGACTGGGATCCAAAGAGCTCCTTAGGGTCAGGGATGGGCTTGCCTTGGCCCAGTGGGATTTTGACTTTCCCCCCTTTTAGATAGCTGACCTCCATGCTCTGTCACAAATGCTCAGTTTCAAAAGCGGTTTAACATGTGGCATGGTGGGGGAGACTGCTGTTCAAGAAAAACAACTCTAAAATCGCTGGAACCTTCTAGGGAAGGGCAGCTGCTTTGCACAGAAATGGCCCTAGGTTCGATCCCTGGCATCTCCAGGTAGGGCTGGGTAAGATTCCTGCCCTGAAACTCCAGAAAGCTGCTTCCAGTCAGTGCAGAGTGGACAATACTGGATGAGATGGAGCAATGATATGACTCCATATATAAGGCAGTTACCTGTGTTCTTAACAAGTTTCATAGTTCCTTGGATCCTGCCTCTTTGCATATTACAAGTACTGCTGAAAATCATTCAATTCCCTCTTTTCCTGGCAAGAAAAGCATGTGGTTGTACAACTCTGATTGCTCCAGTTGGGTTTTGTACACTAGGAAAGGTCATAGTGGAAGACATCCATTACAAACTGTACATTCTCTCTTTGTATAACTGCGTGTGGAACTCTCCAAGCACAACTTAACCATATACCTCTCCAGTCCAATACACGCAAAAACTCTGGAATAAAGAAAAGTTAAGCACCTCTTCTCCATTATTTCATACCATAGTTCAGCGCAGAGAAAATAAATAGCTGCATCAGGTGGATAGTTTAATCATACCCTGCCAAGAATCCAGAATTTAAAACAATAGCCTAGTTGAATGGAAAGTTTATATTTTTAAGTAGACACTTAGTCTACATTAATGGATGTAAATAAATGGGCAAGAACAGCTGGAAGCTATGCGACATTTGAAAACCGTGGTGGGATTCCAGTATCAGACTAATGATAGCTAAGTAAAATTGCTGGGGATGGGAATGAGTCAGGGTAGATACGGTGTAGCAATGGTTCTTTTTCTATACCATTCCACATGTGTGGTCTAAATAATTGGTTTAGCAGTTTCCTTGCCAGCTTTTAAAACCTTGTTCTATCCAAAAATGGAATCTGGAAATTAAACACATTCACAGTACTGCAGATAAACGTCATTGTATGATATCACTTGCTGAAGACAATGCGCCAGTCACTCTATTCTTAAGGCAGCGAGGTGAGTGCTGAATGCCTAGTTTAAATTAGTGTTGTGGTGCACTTTATTTTTTAATAGCTTAGGTCCAAACTTTTGTCCCACAAATGGAATATACGTCACGATCATAGAACAGAGTTTACCCCCCCTTCCCTCTGCCGCCCCCCCCCCCTGCAGTCGCTCCTAAAAATCTCCTGGAAATTGGGGAACCTTCAATAATGTTGTGGGATACGGTGTATCAGGGGCAGGGAGGAATGTTCATAGAGGGGTGAATTGGTAGAAATCCCTTACTTATGTGAATGGAAGAGCAGTGGGGGGGGGGGCGCTATCCAATGTCCTCCGCCTTCAGTGCATGTAAGCTTCCAAACATGGAGGCTTACATGCATCCAATGCTGAGCATGAGGCGCAGCAGTGATATCTGCCCACCTCGTGCCCACCTCGTGCCCTATATTTCATCTAGTGCCGTGGAGGGGGAGAGAAGGAGACTGGGGGCGCTGTTTGGATACAGCATAAACTGCTGGCCCCAGCATCCTCCCTCCCTCCCTCCCTCCCTTCCTCCCTTCCTCCCTCCCTCCTCCTCCTCCTCCTCCTCCTCCTCCTCCTCCTCCTCCTCCTCCTCCTCCTCCTCCTCCTCCGCATACCCCTTTTCCTCCTCCCTGAGGCTGATTTGTGACCTTGGGGAGGCAGCCAGTGTGGTTCTTTCCATGCAGGCTGCGAGAGGGGCGAAACAGGGGCTCGCTGTTCAGAGTCCCAGCTCCGAGGTTGCAGGACCTCGGAGCTGGGGCTCCAAATAATCCTTTGGCTTCCCGGACAATGTCTGAAGGCCATAGGGCTGTGCCCTTAGGGTGCAATCCTATGCACGTTTAGACAGAAATGAGTCCTACAACTCCTGGCATTCACCAGCCAGCATGGCTGCCTGGGGAATGCTGGGAGTTGTAGGACTTTTTTCTGTCTAAGCATGCATAGGATTGTGCCTCTAGGACAGTGATGGCGAACCTATGGCACGGGTGCCACAGCTGGCATGCAGGGACCTCTCTGTGGGCACTCGAGCCATTGGTCACCACTCACCAGATCGCGAAAAGACTGTCCCCTTCTGTAAAACACTAATGATCTTGATCTTTCTCACAGTGTGGAACAGAATGATTTTATTCTAGAATTCCTGTTATTCTGAATAACTGAATAACTGAATTCCAGTGTGGAACAGAATGATTTTATTCTAGAATTCTTTTCTACATTGTTATCACATTTAAAAGATTTTGAAGAATGATGCACAGAGCATGGCTTGGATGTACCGGTAAAGCCCTAACAGTTGACCTGAGTGCTGCATGTGTTGCTCTCAAACTAACGGAGTATGAGCCAAGGTTTGACAAATTATCAGCATGCATGCAATAGCAAAAATCACATTAATTGTGCAAAAGCATGCCCAATGCAAACTTTTACCTAATGCAGTGTTTGCAGTCCAAGACATAAAGTGTTTAAAATGTGTTAAGCATGTTTAGTTTTCTTGTTTATCTTGCTCATCCTAGTACAGGTTGACTTTTACTTTTACTAATCCGACACCTGTAGAAGCAGGGAAAGGACCTGGGGTAAAGCTTGCCCCATACAATTTCATTCTGGCATATAATCATATTACAAGTTGAGAATCCCTTATCCAAAAATACATGTGCCTAATTATTTAAAAAGTTTGTATAAATTCCCTTCAGGCTATGTATACAATGTAGTACTATAATAATTTTTTGAGTTGATTTTTTTTCCAACAAAAAACTGTTTGCATCATTGAAAGCTCTGTTATTGTGTTTTTCTTTTAAGACAAAAGATGTTAATTAGTTCGGACAACTGTATGAGTTGTTTTTCTAAAACTAAAACCTCGGTATTCAGGTTTAATTGCAGTGTTGGCACTTTGAAATAAATAAGTTGGTTTTGTGTTGCAGTTTGGGCACTCGGGCTCAAAAAGGTTCGCCATCACTGCCCTAGGATCAGAGTAATTCATTCAGCTTTAGACCCTTTGCAGCAGTAATTTAATGGGTACTTTGTGATAAGGCTGTGAGCTGGCCAAAGTGAGAACCCATTGCTTCTTATTTAAAATACAGTAATACCTTGGATTGCAAGTAACTTGGTTTGAGAGCGTTTTGCAAGACAAGCAAATTTTTAAATATTAATATATATTTTTTAACTTGATATACAAGCGATGTCTTGCAATACAAGTACTGTAGTACAGCTTAAATTGAAAATCTCTGTACAATTTTTTTGGGGGGAATTTCATTTTGATATAAGAGTGTTTTGGATTACAAGCATGTTTCCGGAATGAATTATGCTCTCAAGCCAAGGCATGACTAATTGATTAATGACTAATGGTGTTGAAGTAATGGCTGAAGAACATATAAGCTTCATACACCTAAAGATATTCGGTATTTTGAGAATACCTAATCAGATTTACATGATAATGTGGGCATAATGTAAATCCAAATTAATCTGGGAGCAATAAAGACTCAAATCTGTTTGAGATTTGGCAAGCAGAACTGTACATGGTATTCCAAGTATGGTCACACCACAGATTTGTATTATATATATATATATATGTGTGTGTGTGTGTGTGTGTGTGTGTGTGCGTGAAGAAAAAAGCATCAGAGTTTCCTGCACCACACACACACACGTGCGCGCGCGCGCACACGCACACACACACACACACCTCCACACGTGTAAACAAGATAATCCCATCTGGAGGTTGAGAATCCCATGCAAATGTACATAGCTTTCTCTGATGGCGCCTCAGAGTCTCCCATGTATTTGATGTCCCAGTATTTGCATGCAAATGCGGCCCAAGCATTCTATTCATGACCAAGGAGCCACCTCTTCGGCTTGGCCCAGATGAAGTTCATCCTGATTGGCCAAAGACAGCTGATTGGCCAAAGATGGGCTACTGAAAGGAGGGGTGGGATGGAAGAATATATTGCTGCTGTGGCTTCTGGTTTGGGTTGTTGTCTGCACGCTTTCACGGTAGTACAGTAATACCTTGGATTACGAGCATAATTCGTTCCAGAACCATGCTCGTAGTCCAAAATACTCGTACATCAAAGCGAGTTTCCCCATTAGAAATAATGGGAACTCAGATGATTCGTTCCACAACCATTTAATCACTGCTTTGCCCCATGGAGCCCCATGGAGGGAGCCGGCAAAGTAGTGATTAAATGGTTGTGGAACGAATCAGTGGAGTTCCCATTATTTCTAATGGGGAAACTCGCTGATGTGCCGGCTCCCGGCCGCGCCGTGCCTCCACTCGCTCTGCCAGGAGTGGCCAGGAGGCGGGGGCATCCCTGGAGGTGAGGCGCAGCCGGGCTCGGCCGCCGCCTCGCACTGCTGCTCCGGCCGGCCGAGTAGCCAGGAGGTGGGGACTTCTGTGGAGGCGCAGCCGGGCTCGGCTGCTGCCTCGCGTTGCTGCGCTGGCTGGCCAAGTAGCCAAGAGGTGGGGGCTTCCATGGAGGCGAAGCACCTCGCGCGCTGCCATGCCTGCTCCCGGGCTCCTGCCGCTTCGTACCTTTGAAAGCGAGCCGCCCGCGCAGGCGGCCGTCCCGTCGCATCACATCTGGCTCCCTACCCAGGAGCCAGCGGAAAAGGGCGAATGGAGGCGCAGGCAGACGAGCCGAATGGCCAGGGAGCCGAATGGAGCCAGCAGTGGCAGTGAGGGCGAGGCGCTGGTCGAGGCAGCGCGAGCCAAAGCCAGCACGGGGCTTCCCTGCCTGGGAGCCAGCAAAGTGGCCGCGCCACGCCTCCATTCGGCTCCCTGACAGGGAGCCGGCAAAGCTTTGCCAGCTCTCTGTCAGGGAGCCGAATGGAGGTGCCTCGCGCTGCCGCTTTGCCGGCTCCCAGGCAGGGAAGCCCCGTGCAGGCTTTGGCTCGCACTGCCTCGAACAGCGCCTCGCCCTCACTGCCACTGCTGGCTCCATTCGGCTCGTTTGCCTGCGCCTCGCGCTGCTGCTTTGCTGGCTCCCAAGTAGGGAGCCGGCAAAGCGGCAGCGCGAGGCACCTCCATTCAGCTCCCTGACGAGGAGCCTGCAAAGCTTTGCAGGCTCCTTGTCAGGGAGCCGAATGGAGGCGTCTGCTTGCACCTCACGCTGCCTCTTTGCCGGCTCCCAAGTAGGGAGCCGGGAAAGCGGCAGCACGAGGCGCAGGCAGACGCCTCCATTCGGCTCCCTGACACCTCTACGTGATTTGCTGGCTCCCGGTTTTCCCCCACACGGTGTGTGTGGTTCCTCTGTGGTTCAGTGCTAAATCCAGTGTATAGACCAAGGGCAAGGCCCTGAGAGAATCAAGTCAAGACGGCAGAGCTAAGGCTGGCAGTTTTGCACCTTTGATCTCTGGTCTTGAGTAAAGGACCAGTTGGCAGTCCTTCACAATATATATATATATATATATATATAGGTGATCACTCGTGACAGAGTAAGATTGTCTTGCGGGATAAAATTACAAAAAGAAAATTATAAAAAGAGGAAATTCTTTAAAAATTGTGTAGACTCTAGCGATGGGTCCGTAAGTGACTGTGGGGGCCAATTCTAGATCCACACAGCTTCCCACAGTGAGGACACAGGTTACCAGATGGAAGATGGTCCTGTAAAGGATTCTTTGACATGCTTTTCGCTTAGCACGTTTCTCCCTTTCACCTTGCACTCGGGCTTCTTCAAAGTCCATGGAACCTTTGTGAAAGGCCGACCTCCAGTTAGATCGTTCATGGGCCAGACCTTCCCAGTTCTCGATGTATTATAATAGTATTATAATATTGGCAGTCTTGTTTTCTACTCCTTTCTTAACGATCCTTGACATGGAATTTGCCTCTTTTTTTTACAGCAGCTGCACATTATGAGTCGACATTTTCATTGAGCTGTCTACCACAACCCCAAGACCCCCTTTCCTGGTCAGTCACCACCAGCTCAGACCCCATCACCATATACGTATGTGAAGTTGGGATCTTTTGTTCCACCGTGCATCACTTTAGACTGAACCGCATTTGCCATTTAAATGGCCATTCCCCAAGTTTGGAGAAATCCTTTTTGTCCTGCTTTGGTTGGGTCAGACTCAGCATTAGGGCAAATTAAGGGGCACTCCAAAGGCAAGTCAATAAAAATGCAAAGGTCAAGCACAGATATATCTGTCCAGCAAGAGAGCAGTAGGAGTCAGTAAACTGGCAATCAACAAAGGCACATGGAAGGTTCGTATGTCACGCTAATCCACCCTGCAAATAAGCCACGGTGGGTTGGTTGTTCACTGAACAACCCACGGTGTGCCTGGCAGACCATCAGGCTCACCGTGGGTTGTTCTCCCCCTCAGTCTTTCAGCCATCTCCTGTACATATCCCAGTGTTCTTCATAGCAGATCCCATTTTGTCTCCCCTTCCCTGCTCCGATTGCTACCCTTTTTCATTTGCCACCATTTTTTTAAAAAAATGTAGAGTCTAAAAAAAGGTGCAATTGGGGTCGTATTTGTTTTTTCCAGCTCCTAAAAATTGCACATTAAAAAAATTTTTTTTTGGTCGATCCTTTGTAGGTTGCAGACCAACATTTTTTTTTTTTTTAAAAGAGCAATTCTCAGAGGCTGAAACACCCCCCTGACCCCAATTGCACTTTTTTGAGGCCCGGGGGGGGGAAGCCCGTGGAATGAATGACGGTCCTTCCAAAGTGCCGTTTTGGCATAGGTGGAAAGGCAATCACTGGTGAGATTGTAAAAGCGAGCGGCAGGAGGATGGGGGTGCTGCTCTTGCCGAGCTGCTCCATAGCCATTCCCAACAATCCATGATAAAATCATCCTGCCGGGTTTGGGACAGCACAACAACCCATTGCAGGTTGAATAACCCCTAGAACAAGCTTGTTCGTGAAAAATATGCCACTCTGCAGAAACTTCTGTTTCAGATGACACGGCAACCCACCAAGACTGGTTACCCCATGGTGGGTTGTCATGTCATGCAGAGCAGGTCACTGCTTCTCCCAGGCAAGGGGGAGAGTTCCAAGAGAGAAATCTGATGAGCAGCCAAGGCCCAAACACGGATAAGCAGTCAGGAACCAAATGCAGTCGAAGAAGCAGTCAAGCAGGAATCCAAGGGTCAGTAGCACAAAGGTTCAGTCACATAGCAAGGTCAGAGGAACAAGGCACTGGAACTGGTTGAAAGATGTTGTTTTTAGCATCCAGTAGGTCTCAACTGAAGACTTTTGCAGCCTGAGCTTCCAGGGGCCCACATAGGGCTCAGCTGCAGTTCATCACAGGCCTTCTGGCAAAAATCCTACTTGTGAGGACAGCCTTGCTCCTGAAGATGCCTTTATCTTGAGTCTTTTTCTGCAGGAGGGCACTCCTTCACCTGGCCATGGTCTTAGCCTGTATCATCTTGGTGGCTGGGTGGTGGTTCGGCATCCCCCTCTGACTCAGAAGCAGAGGTTTTAACTTTTTGAGGGGGAAGATCTGAAGCTATCTCTCCCGAGGGCCCAGGACCTCCTTGATCAAGCCCAGGACCAGGACACTATGAAATAGTGAACATCTTGCTCCAGATCATCCTCTGATGGGGATTCCTCGGGGGAGGGGATGACATTTTTGGAGCTCTTCGCTGTCCCTTTTTGTTTAACAACCCTGAATAACTTGGTGTCATCAGCAAACTTGGCCACATCACTGCTCCCTGAACTCCAGATAATTTGTTAACAAGTTAAAAAGCACTGGTCCCAAAACAGATCTTTGCGGGACCCCACTGTTATATCCCTCTACTGTGAAAATTGTCAATTTATTCCTACTCTCTGTTCTTTAGTTATCTATCCATAAGAGGGCCTCTCCTATTCCATGATTGCTAAGTTTGCTCAGGAGTCTTTGGTGAGGAACTTTGTCAAAAGCCTTTTGGAAGTCCAAGTTAACAAAAACCAGATCACCCTATCCACATGTTAGTTTACATGTGGATAGTTTACTCTAAAAGGTTAGTGAGACAGGACTTACCTTTGCAGAAGCCATGTTGATTCCTCTTCAGCAGGACTTGTCCTTCCAAATGCTTGGTAATTTTATCTTTAATAATGCTTTCCACCAATTTACCCAGAACAGATGTTAAGCTAACCAGCTTGTAATTTCCTAGATCCCACCCCCCGCCCCGGATCCCTATTTTAAAAATGTTGTTACATTGGCTGTTTTCCCATCCTCTGATACAGAGGCTGATCCTAGGGACATATTACATATATTTCTGTTAGAAGATCAGCAATTTCACATTTCATCTATCCCCCTTCAAGGTGCTGCTTGAAGCAGTTTTCTTCACCCCGCTGCATGTCAGCGGAGGGTCTGGGCAGGACCCAAGGCCCATGGAAAATGTCTTTCCACCAATGTTGGCCTGTTTTCTGTTCCATTTTACTGCCTTTAATTACCCAGCAGATGGGCTAGGTGCACTTGAGACTCAGCCTTCTATTTCCCACATTGTTTGGATGTTTCATCAAATTGTGATCTAATTCCATCCCTGTGCTGTGTGTGTGCATCCTTGTGATCTCTTTCTTCCTCCCCATTTTCTCTGTGTGCTCAGTTCTACTTTTTGACAAGCCATCATGACTTTGCATTTACATGTTCAAGTATTTCATTAGCTGTGGACATGATCCAGCCAAAGTTGGTTACTGTGCGGGCCCATTAGTTTCAAGGAGAAAGTTAAGCATATTCTTAGCTCTGCTTAAACACACAGGACTTCAAAGTGTTTAACTTTATCTGGATTGTGCCCTATAAAAATACATTTAACATGTATACTTTCATTGTCAAAGCTAAAAAAGCATATTAAAATTGCATGCATAGTGAAAGAATATAAGCCTTATTTTAAACTTTTAGAACTTTGCCTAAGGTTTCTAAATTATGTTATAAAACTCACCTCGGTGCCGGCAACCACATGAAACACCATGCTTGTATACATCCAAATGCATATTGAATTCTACTAAGCTACTCTAATGATGCCGTGAATTGCAAGAGAAACCAACCAGAGTGGATTATCAATGTCAACAAACCCCGGATGGAGTTACAGTTTTTAATGTGCTGTTTGGTTATACCTTATTTGCTATCATACACAACAAAGATAATGTTCTATTGAAAATATACAGAAGAAAACATTTGTTAATCAGAATTGTTTAAAGAGCAGATTGGATTTGACAGTGAATTTTAAAATGCAGATTCAGCTTTACAGATGAAGGTTGACTGGATATGGGGGCGGGCGGTGTTGTTGTTTTTTTTGTTTTTTTTAAACAGTATTTTTTCTGCTCAACAGAGCGACTCTTTGCAGCCTTCAAATGCATCTGCAGCATCTTTGGTCCTGTGGCTCTTCATGACAGAGAGTGTCTAGCCTAGTGAAGTAAAAGCCTAGTTTTACTGAGGATCCAGTGTATATTTATACTGTGTGATTTCCAGCGGAGGCTGGGGGCTCCAATGTTGGCGGGGCGGTGTATCCGGTCTAGGTTCCAGTCTATACTTTAAAGGAGCTATTCATGGGGGGGGGGGTAGGGTTCAGGACCAGGGACAGCACCTTTAAAAGTCAGACTGCGGCCCGGAGTGGATACACCACCGCACGGATGACTTCTTAGAATAATGAAAATTGGCAGATCGGCTTGGTGAAATCTTTATGGAAGCAGTTCCTTTTGCATAAGGAGAAGTTGTCAAGAGACCTGACCCCAATGTGTGGCCTTTTCACACATTAAACAAGGCACACATTACACACTGGCTACAGCCAATTTTAGCTCCCTAATTTTGTTTAGGAACATAGGAAGCTGCCTTATACTGAGTTAGACCCTTGGGCCCATCTAGCCCAGTATTACTGACACTTACCTGGTAGCGGCACTCCAGAGTTTCAGGCAGGAATATTTCCATCCCTACCTGCAGATGCCGGGGATGAACCTGGGACCTTCTGGATGCAAAGCAGGGGCTCTACCACTGAGCCATGGCCACCCCCACGCCCCCTACCATCTATATGTACCATACAACCGTTTTTCTTAGGTGTACAGTTAGAAACAGCTTAGGTGTACACCTAAGGGCGAAATTACAGCAATGGGAATTATATTCAGCAATATAGAAGTATCACAAACAAACAAATAAATAAATAAATAATTTTTACCTGGTGCCGAATAAGGGATAAAACCTTGGGATCTATACTCCTGGTCTTGATTGGGTGGGTGACCCTCCACAATTGTTAAAAACAAGACATACATGCATTTAGTCTCGCCTAGACTACTGTAATGCGCTCTACATGGGGTTACCCTTGAAGAGGGTTCGGAAGCTACAGCTGGTACAGAACGCGGCGGCTCGCCAGGTTGAAGGCAGCCGCCGGCAGGATCACATCACTCTAGTGCTCAAGGAGCTGCACTGGCTACCAGTTGCTTGCTGGGCCGAATTAAAGGTGTTGGTTTTGACCTTTAAAACCCTATACAGCTCCGGTCCAGCTTATCTCAAGGAGCGTCTCCAGCAACACCGTACTGTGGAACTCTCTCCTGAGTGACCTCCGCCATGCCCCCTCTCTACTGAGCTTCCGCCGCTCACTAAAAACTTGGCTGTTCAGGCGGGAATATGGGGTGGGCTAAGATTTTAAAATTTTATACTGTTTTAAATGTATTTTATCCAGTTTTTATCTTGTGTACATCGCCCAGGGTGGCCGGTTTGCCGGCCAGATGGGCGATAAATAAATGTAATAAATAATAAAGAAATAAATTGTCTACTTTGGCCCTAAGAAAGATGGGAGAAGAGAAAGGAGAAAGCAAGTGTGTGTAAAAGAAAAGCAAAATAAAAATCACAGGAAAAAGTTTTTGTGAGATATACTTAACCTGGAATGTTGTTGCAATCATTTTGAATTTAAACCGCCAATCTCTTTGCATCTGGCAGGCTGGATTAAACCACATAGAATGAAAAATAAGCACCACCACTGTAAACATGCTTTCAAAGAAAAGAAAAACTCCGCCCTTATCCATCATGCTTTTGCCAACAAGGTGGATGAAATCTGTCAGAGGGTAGCTAACCAGCATTAGCTAATCTTGTGACATCCCCAGAACATTGGTCATGTTCCTATTGAATGTCACCACAGTGCAGCTGAAAAATATTCGACAGCGTTCAAGATCTTAAATTTTTTTAAATTCAAAATTGTCTTGACTGAAGTATTTGAAAATTGGAAATGTGTTTAGAATCATGTTTTGTAATATGGAAATCTTGCTAACAAACATTTTCTGCAACTACAATTTGAATATTGCTGCACATACTACTCCTGCAAATGCAGAAGTATGCAGGAAAACACACTTTCTATGGGGAGGAGAGGGTGGAAGCAAAAGGTGGAAGGAGAGTTCTGGGAGCCTGTATTCAATCCCTCCTGCAAGGAATACTGTCAAAGCTGATTGTGTCAAGCATATGACTGGGGATGCATGCACACCCCAGGTGGTGCATGAAATTTTGAACACTGCACGCACACTTATTCTGCACCCTGGACTTTTTTGCAAAGTAATCTTGTGGTTCAAATTTTATTTCAGATTGATTATTATTTAAAAGAAGTTGTTTAACAGATCCAACTTAAATTATGCAGTTGTCATTTGTGCCACTTTACTAAGCTCTCCTGTTCTTCCTTCATTCTGCCTTTGTTGATGGTGATACTTTAGTGTGCGTCTCCAAAGAATGCCCAAAGAAGCAGGTGAGAAGGTTAAAAAAAAGCTTCCTAAGCTTTGCCCCACCACTGCTGTACCTTAACATTCTGGGATTGTTCAGCTTCTGGACTGTTTATTTCATCATTAAGGTGGAATTGTTAGTTCACACTGCAGGATGCTCTTAGAAGTAGAACTATTTCCGCCCAATTACAAGGTTTGCTGTTAACTGTGAATTTAATATTTAATTGTAATTGCTAGCAAAATATAATTTAACCATAATGTATGCCGAATTGGTAACAAAGTGCCCTTTTTACTTGAACAGGAATATGGATGTGGACCAAAATGTGTCTGCATGGTTCCAATTAAGTGGAGGAATGCTTAATGTAAAGCTCCATTTGATGAATATAACTGAAGTCTCTGACAAGCTAATAAATTGGCGTTTAGAATACAGTACTGTATACTATACAGTCAGAGGGGGTGACACTTACTTTGGGTCATCAATTTTGGTCAAGCCTTCCTGTTCATTTATACTAAAATAATAATGTATGGGTAATTTGGTTTTTCTTCACTGTAAACATGGAATGAGATTCAGCATAGACCCCATTGAAATGTAACACTAAATAGATCGCTTAGCCATTTTTTTCAATTGCCACACTGGAATTTTAAAGAAACTTAAATCAAATTCATAAAGTAACAAGTAACTCCTTGCCAAACTTACAAAAGTAGTTATTACTTGATACTGATCTCTAATAGATCAATTTATAATTTGCTGCTGCAGCATTACAGCAAAGCATTCGGAGCTAGGCCCCAGTTCTGCCGCAAGAGGCAGGCAGGCAGGCAGGCAGGCTGGCCTAGATCACACCAGAGGGCAGCTCCTGCTGTGCACCATGAATAATGTAATGCAATGGAGAAACTCAGGATCTAGTAAGGGAACACAAAGTGCTGAGACAGGAAGTCTGGAAGAGGATTCTCCCTCACTGCAGCTTGCATGAGCAGGCTTGTGGGAGCACACCTAGAACTGAATAATGACTTTTCCTAATCCAAGCATGGGGAACTTTGGGAGGTCCAGCAGGCATTTCTGGCCCCGAACACTTCCCCGCCCATGGGCTGCTGTTTGCTGGGTGACCTGAATATATATATAAATACACACACACACACACACACACACACACACACACGGGAAATGGCATCTGTAGTACCACGGAGCATTAAAAAGGTCAAACGTAGCTTGTTTGCACACTAAGTTTGATCCTTTAAGGGCTCCATAGAAGCTACAGATGCTAGATTTGACTTTTTGGCTGCTCTGTAGTGCTATGGACACAATTTCCCCCTTAAAAACATACTTTTTTAATTTTTGAGGGGAGGGGATCCATATGGCCTGCCTGCGGGCCCCTGCTCCAAGCCTGCAAGTGCTTTAATGTTAATGAAAGAAGCTGAACCATCCCCATCCCCTTCCCTGCAATCTACTACTAACTACCCTGCGGGAAGGACCCTGTTTCATTTTGTATTTTTTGATACCGTATTTTTACTATTACATTTTAATTTTTTTACTTGTAAGCTGACTTAGAAGGCCTTGTATCCCTGAAGGTGGAATATAAATGAGTTTTTTTATTAATCATAGTGCCATAGAAGGCACTATGAGCCAGTACACTGTATTGACTCCTGCGTTGCAGCAGCCACTGCTGGTTCAGTGCCTGGGAAAAGCTTCTATGTGGAGGGGCTGTACATGAGGCTTTTTCAATATAGGAATAAGGATGGAGAATAGGGCTTCTTCAGTAAGGGGGGGGGGGTTCTGGTGTCACCAGCCACTTGTACTACTCCTATGAACTATTGTAGTGGTCCCCATCTTTGAAGTGATCCCTCTACTTCACTTGCCTTGTATTATGCCACTCCTTTAACTGCTGCTGCTGCTGCGTAAGTGTCCAACCTGCCATGCTGGAACTAAAGATGAAGGATAGGATTAGTCTGCCACTTGCCACTGTTTTTGTTTGAGGGTTGATAATATGAGGGCTAACCAGGGCCGGATTAAGGTCAGCTGATGCCCCCTTGGCCCTTCCATTGCTTAGCTGGCAAGACATTAAAGCTGAATAAGTGCTGAAGGTGAAATAAGACATTAAACACTTAGTTTTCTTCAAGGCCATCCCCCACGCCAGAACACACAACTATATTAAATATAAACTGTTTTTTTTAATTACGTATATTTATTTAACACTAAATAGCAGCAAGCAATATAAGCCAATTACTTATAACGAGGGCAACAGAAAGAAATACAAATTTTCCTCACTGTTTTATGCGTTTTTTAAAATAAAACTGTTATAAGGGGGGAAATGCAAATGCAAAAATTTGTGGTACTCTGGTACTCTGTGGTGCCCCCCTTCCCTTGGTGCCCGAAGCACGTGCTTATATTGCTTAATGGTTAATCCAGGGCTGGGGCTGACAGTAATGGTACATTTCTCCTTTCTTATGTCTTTAAGACTCATGAAGCAAAGCAGGCAGAAAATGGCCAGTTGCATGCACCATGCAGTATATTAATAGAGGTATCCTAGCTGCACAACTTCCGCTAAGCTGCTTTGACTTATTTCTATGTTCAACAGGCCAAAATCCCGAAAAGGCTTCTGTACCTTTAAGCATTGAAAGGAAAGATTTGCCAGGTGCAGCTTTTCCGATCATGTTGCTACACTGACAGGAAAAGCTGTGCCTGCTGCAATGTTTGCTATGGAACTGAGCAAACCCCACCACTTCCATACACTTGCCTTTAAATTAAAATGCCAGCAGGTCCCAGTAACTACACCCTGAGCACTTTGGGAATTCTATTTATTGGTTTCAACTTTGTCATAGAAAAGATAAGCTTTCTAGTGAATCTACCGGCTCACTGTCCTTGTAGCAAATTCACTGAGTAAAAGATAAAACTAGGAAATGGTAAAACAGAAGTTTGTGCTAGAAGAATCATTTTGCTCCTTGTTTTTGTGACCAAAGTTAGTCGACAATTCACCTGAGTGGAACATGAAGGACTCTCATTTCTGGTGATGTGGAGAGTGTGAGGGCGTTCTGTCATGGTGGACGTTGTTTCAAGGGGTGCTTCCAGGCGAGGCTTTTGTCGTGGAATCATCCTACCTCATGTCCAGCTGACGTTGTCTTCCACGTAACCCTCCCATTTCCTCACCACCACTTCCATCTTTTCTTGCCACAGAAAATATGTTAAGGATGAAAAGATGGAATAGTTGCACAGTGCCTTTTGATTGGTAGTATTAGGAGCCCTCAGTCTGGGAGTCTGGGAGATTTGTTTATTGCACTTCTTTAGCTTCCACGGCCTGATTGTCATCTTCATCAGGCTCTGTTACCGACAGCACTCCTTTCCCCGTTATTAGAACTGAAATACAATTTACTGTCTCTTTTTCTCTCCCTCCAGTGGCTTGGTAGATGCAAAAGTCCTCTATCAGGTCACTGCACTAATAAAAGAAACATGGCACTAAACTGTTTGGAGTGATTTTAGAGGAATTTGTGTCAGATGGAAGCTTCCAGGGTGCATTTTTGCCCCCCCCCCACGCCCCCCACACCTTGATATACTGACGGCCACAAGCCCAGAATAGTCTCAATCTATTGAGGGTATTTTAGATATCTCTCCGCTTCAGCAGAATTTTGTCAAGGACATTCCTCCTGTCACGTTCCACGGCATGACTGCTGTACTTGGCTTTCTTGATTGGTTGTAGCCAGAGGCACTGACTGTATGCAGTGGTACGCTGCTGATGTTGGGAAGAAAACCAGGTGGTAATGGGATTTTTCTTTTTCTCGCCCGCATGCTCTCCCTCAACACTGGTTCGGCTTTCTTTCTGACCCTCCCCACCTTGTGCTGCATCAGTCTGGCTTACTTGCTGTCAGGCTTGGAACGTTGTTGTTGATGATTGACTAATGGGCTTACCTTTTTCTCCTTCCTTTTTCTGCTAGAGGCTCTAGTGTGGGCCTTTAACAGCTGCAGGGCAGACAGAAATTTGACAGGTGCAGCTCTCCCCATCACCGAATCACCAGGCTGTGCCTGCTGAATGTTTGCCTGTCCTGTAGAGCCTGTCTCTGAAGGAAAGGTAGCAACACAGATTAAAAACAGTGGGGGCATTTCGCCAGGGGGAATCAGAAATAGGAAATATGGTGGAGGATTTCACTAGGGCATCTGGCTGTGGTTCTTGTCTACAGTTCTCCCTTAAGCAGCTTGGAGAGCCTAACTATGTTACCACAAGTTACCCTTGCGCCAGGCTGATCAGACCTGACATTTGAGACCTGATAGAGGGGAGGATATAAAAAGCACAGCCACACAGAATTGCCTTTGTGCTAATATCCTTTTACTGTTACAATTTTAGGTAGGTGTGCAAAGCTCTAATCATTCATACATATGACTCACTACAGTGGGCGGCCAACTCCCGAACAGTGAACTCCGGCAGTTGGGGGCCCAGGTGCACACACCACTCTGATGATGATGATGATTATTATTATTTATATACCGCCCAACAGCCAAAGGTCCCTGGGCGGTTTACAACAATCCATAAAAACACACAATACAATATACAAACTCTGATGGTTGGGGTTCTCCAGTGTTTTGACTTTCTCCATCCCTTCTATAATTTTTACAGTACAACGGGGCTCAGCAGAAAATGTCTTTGTAACAAGAAGCGCCCGCCTTTGATGCAGTGTCAGCACGATCTTTGCTCTTTCTGCTGTCTCTTATCACAAGCTCACCAACTGTCCAGGACATGTTGTTAAACATTCAGTCTTTGGCATTCCTCTCAGGCACTGTAAGACCTTGGGAATCCGACTCTTTTTTTTCTCGTTAGCTCTCATCCTGCTGGAATCCACCATCTTTCTTACCTCACACACACACACATTCACTGCACTACAACTTCATCATATACAACTGCATGCAAATGAGAAAAACCAAAACCAGCTTCTGGAGGGAGCGATTTTGAGCAAAGAAACTATTGGGGGGAGCATGTTTAGACCTTTTGCCACTGGCTTTTTAAAAAGAAACCTCTAAGTCACCCTTCCCAGTGCTCATATTATTGGGAGGGGAAGAGTGAGGGCGCCCTTCATGAAATCTACAAGCCTGAACCCCTGCCTCCCCCAGTTTTAGCCAAACCATTTCCCCTGTATCCTATAAAAGCAGTAGCCTATTATAATTATAACAAGTATATTAATTCACAAGTAAAGAAAGCTTGTGCCACTTAGGAGCACAATCCAAAATGTCGGGTCATGCAACCCTTTTGCGCTAAAGAATTATATCTGCTTAGAGACAAGAGGAGCAGTTGTGAACTTAATGGATTTCTGTTTGGCTGTTTATCACATACAACGGGGTGGGCAAGGGCAACATATAGCTCCACTGCCCCCTAAATGTGTGTGTGTGTGGCATCCGTAGTGGTTACAGATGTCATTTTAAATGTGCCCATGTGTTTGAACCCTACAGTACCACCTTGGTCACTAGCTAGCAGACTTCTCTAGCCAGTGCATAGCTTTGCAGTCAATACAGTTTGAAGCTGGGGGGGAGTGGTCTGAGGGACAGAGTTATACAGCTTTCCCTCCCCCCTGCTGTGGGGCAGCCTCCCTCAGAGAAATGGAGTAAACAGAGTGTCCCCTCAGGGCAGGCGCCATGCCTTACCTAGGGGTGCCAGTGGCCGTGGCTTCACTCAGATGGGGTGGGCACAATGTGTCCAGCTCCGACAGCTGTGCAACTTTGCTTGAAAGCTTCGCAGTATAGAACTAAGGGCAATTCCAACCCTTGCAAAGCCAGGTCCATTTGCTAGTTTACAATAAAATACAAATGAATTTAATGTATCTGCAAGTGATAATGTGTGTTTAGAATTTGAATTTCTCTACTTTTTGCCTTGCTTAGTCCTGGCTTATGGTATGAGTCCTGTGGAAACATTTGAAATTAGTAACAGAGAATATAGCACAGTAGGAAACAATCATAAACTGGCATGGTGGGGAATACAATAACCTAATAAATCTTTTCCATCCATTGTTTTTATTATTTCATATCTGGGCCTTCCTCTGGTAAATAGCTGCCAACTGGGCATGGAATTTTGTGATATGTCAAACTTCGCTACTCTTGTGACCTTGGCAGCCTCACAGTGTGAAATGACTACAGCCAAGCCATGGATTCATGAGGTGGTATTTTGTAGGTCTCCTAACTGGGATAAGATTTTACTTTATATTTAATTTTTGTAGGACAAGCTCCTGATATATAAGGAATGGGGGGGGGGGGGGAAACACACACTCATATTTTCTGGTATATCTTTTATGTAATAAACTGTAAAGGGATTCTTGGTTCATTCACACAACATTATTTCCTAGGCACTAGTTGATACAAATTTTATATTCATTTATCACTTTCTAATGATTCCAATGATTATTCCAAGGCAAAAGACATAGAGTATGATGGCCAGTTCTCAAGAAATGGAGACTGCAAAGGAAAGGTTCTAATAAGCTGACGTCCTCCACGTGCTTGCATGAAAGTGTTGGTGGATTCATGTGTGTGCCTATTCATGTGCATAGCTCTCCAGGTACTTCTTACTCCAGGGGTGAGCAACATGTGGCCTGCATGCGGGGGGGCCTGGCCTCTAGTACATGGCAGCAAGAAATGGCTGTTTCCCACCAAATTTTGGCAGCAAATCACAACAGAGGCTATAAAAGGGGCAAATTTGTCACGAAAACAAGCTAAATCTGTCTCTTTTCGGTCTCTGTCATGATTTACCAATGAAATTCAGTGGCAAGCTGCCATTTTGCCAGGGAATTTCAGTGACAAACTGCCAGGTTTTTTTTGCTGGCACTGTCAAATTTTAGTGATGTGACAGGAGGAGTGCAGCCCCCAGGATGGCTGGAAAATTGGCCCCGGACACATTGAAGTTGCCCACCTCTGTCTTACTGGATAATGCCTCTTTATGAAGCACTAACTGCAGTCCAATACAAAAGAGCAGATACTGTTTTCCCTTTCCCCATAGAACCTGAAGCATAGGAGAGGCAGCCAGTTGTGGCATAGAGGTTGGGCAGAGGGAGATGATTTGTACTTGGAATATGAATAAGTACAAGTAAACCATTTCTCCCAAGGGACCTGGAAACGTGGTAGCTGGCTCTACATACACACACACGCACACAAGTATATACATAATGGAGCAGTGACAGAATTTATATGTGCTGGGGGGAAAAATACTGCTGCAGGTTGCATTTCTCCAAGGTCCAAGTAGATAGAGGGGTTGCTAACCCTAATGGTGCAATAAAATTTACTGTGATAATTTTGATACCAAACGATGGGGGAAACATCTTTTAAATCAGGGGGGGGGGATTTAAAGAAATGGGGTTGGTAGTGGTTGGTGCACTGTGTCCATTTTGTATGTGTTCCATTAGAAATCAGTTCAATCCTGTTTTCTGCACACACAAAAAATGCATTAAAGTTGTATGCATTTCCCCCTAAAATAAATAAGCATTTCCCCCTAAAACACACATTTAATACATATTTTTGAGCTGCAAACGGCATCGCAAAATTTGGAGAAGTGTGTAATCTGAAGGATAACTGTGTCCCAATCCATGTATTGGTCTGGGAAGTGTGAGTTAGGTTGGTTTGCTTAAAAATGTGGATCAAATGAAATTCTCCAGCAATTGTAGTTGATGACTCTAATTAAAGTTAGAAAAAAGTCCTTGAAATACAAAGCTCTCCGATTCACAGAAGGGAGTTTTTCAAAGTTTCAGCATTTCAAATAGCTGCACAAAGGTGTAGGTCTTTGTTTTTAAAATCTTATTGCATAAAATCTTCCAACACATAGCAGACCATTCTGACTTCTAAGATTTAAGTAGGGTGATGACAGACTAGTTACATATTGGAAGAAAAGGGTCCAGCCATTCTTTTTCTTCTCTTCATTGAAAGGAAGTTGGTTTAGTTTCTCACTTTGACAAATTAGGTTCCTTTTTACAAAGCTTATTCCCTCAGCACTTATTAGTGAGCACATCTAACCTTCTTGGGTATCACACATGAGATCAGACCCTCATATTGTAGAAAGTTATATTTATCACTGACACTTGTCCTTTAAAAGTTGCAAAATGATTGATTTTCTTTTTAAAAAAAATGCTGCCATTTACTCTACCAAAGGCTGGTCATGTTTAAAAACCAAAGCATGTGAACAAATAGCATTTTATAATCCCCATGGGGATTAAAAGGTCAGCATGAGGTTCTTGATACCTTTGTGCCCTGTGCTGAGGCCTGAAGTGCAAGAGACTGACATCGTGATGAATTTAACTCTACATTCAACCTGTGGAATTCATCATAGTGAGGCTAGCTAGGGCATCTTTTTGCACATGCCTTTGATTAAGTGGTGGTAACCTGGGCCAGACTGCTGCAGGAGGCTGGCAGGTGAGCGGTTAGAACAGATCTTGGCTAGATTGTAGCACAATTCCTTGGGAACACCATTGAATTGTATGGACTATATCTGGCCCTGGTGATCCCAGAACTTTAGGTGAAAGCCAAAGGCAGGTTTATTTATCCTCCCAACTGTGTCCTAGATTCATTTACTTTGTCCTATAGAATTCAGTGAGGGATGCTAAGAACTGATTCAGCCCCTATCTGCATACACCAACCCTTTCATCTACATATCCCTTCTATGGTTCTGGTTCTGGTTCTGGTTCTGGGCATACTTCAGTGTTGGAAACTAGTATAGGCAGATATGACTGCAGATGGTGAATGGATCTCTTTCTTCAGTGGCAAAAAGGGAATCTTGCTAGGAATAGACATGATAAATATGATAAACATGACTAATAGAGCATATCCACACATACATCAGAAAGAGTCCCCAAATTGCTATATTTTCAAAATGGGACACGTTTTAATTTTTAAAAAATTTATAATGACAAACAAACACATTACATTTAAATCTAGTTGTTGACAGTGGGTAGTACATTTAACATTTCTTCTCCTTTACAGACAATATAGGTGGAATTCATTGACTGGAGGAATTTTTTTCATGGTTCTTCATAATAAGTTATATTTAGTCTCTTTTTCATTATCTGAGGAAAGGCTTTGACAAATGTTGCTGCGTAGGTCCCTGATTTGTATATACAATAAAATCATATATTTGATAAAATTATATATTTTGACCTTGTCTTTAGCTAATTTCAGTTGATATGTCAATTTTTCTACCATGGCTATTTGCCACAGCTCCATGTACCAAGACTTTAATATTAGAAGTTCTGCAGTTTTCCAACTTTTAGCTATTACCCTGCAAGCTTTAAAAATTTTATTTTTGATGCTATATGCTTGGGGGGGGGGAGTAGATTGAGACCTGGTTGTGTGTTTGGGCTGTAGCAAGGGCTCTGGGAATGGGTGGATGGGAACCTGGAGCCTGAAGTTAGAATTAACTAGGATAAACAGGATCTTGGAGACTTGAGCTCCATGCTGCCTGAATCCAGGGATGGATAGCAAGTTAATCTGAATCACAGATTTTTAATAGAACTTGTAAGTTACTCTTCCATCCTGTATCATGTGCTGAAACAATTTACAGTGCAACAGAGATGTGTGCAGTATTTCACCAGGTCAGATGTTACTTTCTTCTTATAGAGCAGGAGGCCAGGGAGACTGGGCAATGGATGCATACCAGCCAAGAATCACTTCCTTTACCAGGTTAAGGAAGTAACATCTGATCAGTCCAAAGGTGGTCTTTTCAATGTGCTTCCACATGAAGAATGTGAAATTATTCACTACCTACTAGCAAGTGCAGTAAACACCAGTCTTACCACCTGGAGGTGCATTCACAGTTCATGACCGTTCCATGTCCAAATGTTTCATGCCCATTCACTATGAGTCCAACAGGGCAATCCTATGCTTTCTTACTCATTCATTCAATGGGACTTAGGCATGCCAAACTAGACATGCATGTGCTTCATCAAATACGCACTTGCTGGTTCAGCTATAAAATGGGACTGGTGCTGAGAATTAACTTTGAACACTAAAAGGAGCATGTGGGAGGGGGAGAGAAACATGCCCTTCCCATAACTTACCTTCCCAAACACTCTGCTGTTTTAAGATATTTTTCTCTAGCCCTGCTCACATGATCTGTTTACTGTAAATAGCTAATTCTTCCACACCTGCTTTACAGCTGAATGGGTAAACACATGTTTAGTCAAGTGTGCACACTGATAAGTTTGCATAGGACTGCAGCCAAACCAAGAGAGGAGAATAGGAGAGTTCAGATCCTCTCCAGGGATGAACAATGAGGTGAAATTCCCAAAACACTGTTAGGTCATCTGTCTCAAGCCAAACTAGACAATACACTGCAGCAAGATACACTGCAGCAAGGCTGATCCAACAGTCCTTTGCCCATTGCAAAGGTCTCTTGGAACAGGGGTCTTTATGCCAGCAAGTGTGTGTGTGTGTGTGTGTGTGTGTGTGTGTAATGCTTAATTAACCCTTTCTCTGCAAGCCATTTTGCCCTTGAAACTCACCCCACTCCAAGCTGCTTGTCGGCTACCACCAGTGTTTTGCACCCCTGTTCACCTTAAAAGCATGAGGTTTGGAACCCCATAATTGAAGAAAGCAGATGGGAGGATTCTCTCTTTCTCCACTGCAAACTGCCGTCTCTTGTGGGCACTTTATAACGGAGATAGGACCACTGTAAAATGTTACACATGGCTACCGTGTAATATGCAGTTTAGCTCTCCAGTTCCTGCACTGGATCTTAATGGGTTGGATCCTGAGAACTGAGAATAGAAGGAAGCTTGCAGAAAGGGATTTTCCTGCCTCTTCTTCCTAACAGCAGCCCCCAGAGTCTCCCAAAAGCCACTCCTGAGGGTTGGGCAACACTCTGGAATGGAGTGGAACAGGGTGTATGGGGCTGCTAGGGATGGAGGAACTGACCAGAACTTAGTGGAACCACCCACCTTCTTCCACTTGTACTAGTTGCCTCTGCCCAATTTTCAGTGATTCCTCCATCCCTGTTCTGTGGCTCTTTGGGGGTGGGGTGGGTTGGGTTTCAGGAGGGTTCACTGGGGAGGAAGGGAAATCCCATTCTGCAGGCTTCCTTATACTTGCAGTTCTCAGGATTTAACCTTACGAGTTGTTTTTCCCCTGGGATCAATTTGATATTACTTAAGTAAAAGTAATAAGAGTACATACAAATATATATTGGAGGCACTGTATGTATATTGGATATACACTTCAATAATACAAAACTTCGAACCAATGACAGGATATATCCGCGCATTATGTTCTAAACGAAAATATTGTAGCATGTCCTCTCACTCCATCCCCAATAATTCAGTTTTTGCAAACAAAAAATGTGTAAGAAAAACATGATTTGTAGATTGATTAATTAAAGGCGGATTTGCTTAAAATATCTCAAATGCCTCATTAGAAGCAATCTGCACCTACTTCTGTGGCAGAATGGGATAGATTTTCTGGATTTATGGTAGATCAGAACTCTTTTCTTTCATGATTCCAGCAGTCTCTGTATATGAATTCTTGTAAGAATTTGTACAAAATTAAGTACAAAATTCTTGTACTTAAACAACCGAGGCTGCAATCCTATACATATTTATTTATTTATTATATTTATACCCCGCCTTTTTTCCTGCAGGGAACCCAAGGCAGCTTACATAATCCTCCTCCTCCTCTCCATTTTATCCTCACAACAACCCTGTGAGGTAGGTGAGGCTGAGAGTCAGTGACTGGCCCAAAGTCACCCAGTGAGTTTCATGGCTGAGCGAGGACACCCGGATCTCCCGAGTCCCAGACCAACAGGACTTCTGAGTAGATATGCATAGGATTACACAAAAAGTTATTTTCACAACATGAGGTTAATGCCAGCAATGTCCAAGGTTGCCCCCCCCCCCACGCAGAATTTTGACTAGTTTCCTGTGATCTGGCATAAATTGTTGCAAAATACTAAATGGATCTATTGCTCAGAGCTGGCTTTGCTAGGTTTGTAGGGATTTTACAATTCCTGGTTGTTGTTGTTTTTTTAATGTGAACAGTATTTCCAAGAAATACTTTTTCATATATAAGTTTTCAACATAGCTGTCTGTCAGTTTTTCAGAGCAGGAAAGAATTTGGAAACTGGAGAATGGTAAGAACAGAATTGTTTTGAAAGGAATCGCCCCACAGCATTCAGGGCCAAAAGCTTTTATTAAAGTTTTATGAAAATCCTCCCTGTTTTTTACATTCCAGTTGAGTCTATTAACTTTGCAGGATTTGATGATCCAGCAGGTATAAGTACTTTTCACATTAAATGCAGTGTTGACAAAGGAAATTCACTAGCAAAGGTTTCATTAACTGGGGATTATACTGAAACCTTTTCCCAGAATCACCAATAAATGGAACCTTAATCCAAAATTTGGCTTTCAAACCAAGTGCAACAAATATAATTTATTTTTTGTTTGGCTTTAAAGTTACCCATTGCTTTCTTTATATTATGCAAACTATCATCTATACTGTCCAATGTAATTGTTTCTGTGAGTAAAAGAAATGCCTGTAAGGAAACCTGTGTATAAAAGGGATGCAGTTTTATTTATGTTTACAGTAACATGATCCTCTTGCTAATTTTTTAAAAGTATATTTTGCTCATGTCTCATGCAGCAGAATTCTCTCTCTCTCGTAATTTTTCATCCATACATCTTGCTGAATTTTACAAAAGCATTTTACCTCTGAGACAGAAATATACATTTGTGATCATGTGACTTTCTGGTTACATACTCTCCAATTGCCCTGAATTTGCCCGGACAGACCTGCAAACACTTAAGTCATCACGCTTCTTACTTTGTTATGCAAAAGTCCCGATTTGTTTATGCAGAGCCACGAATCCCCCTGCCTCTTCCCGCAAGCTATTTAGCTTATCTGAGATTTTGCCCATGGCCCCTTTAGGCAGGAAGGGAACAGACCGAGGATGTGTGTGTGTGTGTGTGTATGTGTGTGTGCGCGCGCGCGTGCGCAATCGCTCACTTGCTTGCTCGCTCTACCTGCTGCCTCTGACCAGGCCCCCGGGGTAAGTAAGACCCATTGAAGACATTTGTACTTACTCCTGAGTAACTGTGAGTAGGATTGCACTGTTTGTTTTAACTTAAGTTAGTTCAATTCTGTAAGATTATTCCAGTTTAAGTGTTTCTTTAAATCTAAATTGTGTGAATAGAACACAAAAAGTGCTTTAAACTGGGGCCTTTCCACAATAACAACAAAGCTGTTCAGCCCTCAGAGTTACTCCTTGTGCTTAAAAACCAGAGCTGTAGAGGTGTTGGAGCAAAATGCTGAAGGGGCTCAAAACCCCAATGTGTCTTTTTGTATTTTCCCCCACCCAAAAGCTCCCCCTCCTCCGCATCTCCTTTTCTTCTCCTTCTCCAACTGCCCTGAAAATGCAGGACCAATCCTGACAATTTTAAAACAAAAAGAACGAGATTGCCCTGCAAGCACTGACCCCCCCCCCCTCATGAAAAACACCAGATATCAACAATTAAGGGTTTAAGTAAGGTAAAAAATATTACAAAAGCCACTAATAAAATATTATAAGATAATATATAGTATAATAATGTAATAATTATAATATATCAGATTTTGTGTGTTTCCTCTGATAACTGTTGTACTTGACCATGCCCTTTGGTTGCCTGGCCATGCCCTTGGCCACACCCTCATGTTGCCTGGCCACACCCTCTTGATCACACCTTCATGTTGCTTAACCATACCTCTTACAAATTCACATGTGTGTTCCTATTTTCATCTGTGAAATCTTGGACGGTATGTAGTTACCAGCTTTAGAACAAGCCAGGGGGACAGTGGTGATTTGTGGCAAATCACTGCTTTGTCCTTTTGCACTAATGATGTAGCACTAGTGTTAATTTATGTTAATGCAACATCGTTAGCACTAGCGCTGCTTCACCATTGGATACTACCCAAAGTGCCTAGTATTATTGGACCAGCATATCTGAAGGTCTTGAGCTTGAGCTTTATGCATAGGATTCATGTGACTGTTTTTCTAGTGTGAGATGACATTTTGTAGTCGCCTTACTGTGAAGAGCTACATGGATCCCATTCCTACGTGTGACCCAACACATGCTTTGACCATAAGCCAACAAAATTTGAAGCATGGTATGTGTGCAAGCCACTGCACAGTTGTATTTCACAAACCATTTCATAAATCTTGAATCCTTATATATCTCAATCAGGAGCCGACTGCTAAAAGGCCGCTAAAGTAGAAAATATGGTTACATCGTAGGCATCCTCTAGCACCTGCTGAGAGCCCACATCCCAGCAGGGGCCCACCGACAAGAGACCCCCTGCTGTTGCTCCTCCTCTTCACCACTACAATGTGCTTGTTCACCTGAATCTTCCTCTGATCCAGACAAGGGTGGTGAGGAGGAGGAGGAGGAGGAGGAGGAGGAGGAGGAGGAGCAGTAGACACCACTGCCTACGCTCACTGGTTCTCTGTCAAGCAAGCAAGTGGTAGTGGCAGGACCAGCCCTACCATTAGACAGAGTGAGTCAGCTGCCTCAGGCAATGGTGGCGGCAGGCTCCTGGCTGTTCTCATGAACTCTCAGGCTGTTCCCTTCTGTTGGAGGACAGAGGTGTGTATGCTACACACAACCTGTTCTGGGCCCCCTAAACTAGCCAGATGTGGAGGGGATGCTGTTCCATTGTCAGTGTTGAGGTAAGTTTCAACTGCCAGTCAGTCCAATCACCTTCTGTCCATGGACTGGGGAAGGAGTGCCATCATGTCCTTCACCTCAGGCAGTAAGATGTCTTGGGCCAGCCCTAGGTAGCGATGATGATAAACAGGATGAGGAGCAATAGCAGCTAGTGCCAGTGGCAGTGAGAAGGTGGACTTGCTATGGGGGAGGATGTTGGAGGATATGGGAAGGAGTCGGTCCTATACTGGTTAGGCCGAAGCGGAGTTTTCTAGTGATATACACGTACCTTTTGGGGTGCTTGCCTTGTGCTCAGCAATTCCTCGTGCGGCGACAGTGAGGCTTCCTTTCAACTTTCCGGGGACCCAGAAGTGACGTGACGGGGGCCGGCACTGTGCCAGGCACTGACACGACGGGACCCCAGTGCTGCTTTTTTCAGGTAAATATAATAGAAAACCACCTTAAAACGGCCGCGTGGCAACCAGGCAGGAGTGTTTCCTAGCCCTACTTGGAGGTGCCAGCGATTGGACCTGGGACCTGTACGCAAAGCATGTGCTGATTTAAACACACCCCACTGATTTCAATGAGAGAGTTTTAAACATTTGCTTAACTCTCTCACTGAAATCACATGAACCTCAAATAACTTAACTGATTGGATCATGCCTTTAAAGATTTGATATTAGATTTTGAAAAGTGCTTCTTTAAGGTCTAATGATGCAAGGCAACTGTAGTTTACTGTAGTTACACATTACAGTTAACAAACATAGATTTAAAATTATGTTGATTTGTAAGTTGCCTTCGGACCCAATTTTTGTGGAAATGAGTATAATAATAATAATAAATAATACCATGACAAATAACACCTCACTAGGTGGCAAGGCTTACTGGGTTGGATCCAAAGGTATCCTTCTGCATGCAGAAGGTGTCTTCTACTCTAGGTCTGTTTTACACCTTCCACTGGAGTGCTGTGTGAGAAAAGAAAAATTAAATCTAGAGATATTATTCCACTTGTGCAGGATCTCACATGAGCTGCAGCGCAATCAGAAGCAAGTGAAATGCTATAGAACTAGAGATTCTAGCCCAGTACAAACTGTTCCACTGGTGCTTTTGCAAGCATTTGCAGAACTGAACTAGTGGCTGTAATAAATGTTGAAGTTTAGGTTAGGTATTGTATTTATAGGTATCATTTCAGCATGTGTGTCCGCCTCCCTCCACCCCAGCTCTGCCTTTATTTTTTCTATTTTAAAAATGTTTTTATTCAAATTTTTATAATGTACAATAATAGCATTGTAATACAAAACTCCAACACATGTTGCACATAGTCTAAAACCACAATGAGTTGCATGTTTTGCAATTTTATGAAGTTTTCCTACATGACGAGTAGTAATTGGTCTCTAGTTGGTTTTTCAGGTGATAACGCCCTTCCAAAATACAAATTGATTTGGCGCCTGCCCACGCGTTCTCACTGTCCCTCTCCAGCCGTGGTTAGACCCATCGCCTCGCAGCCTTCGCTCCCAGCACAAGTCAACATGAAGACGCGCTGCTCCGTCGCGGGCCGCCTCTTGCGCTCTCTCTGCCGCGGCCTCTTCCTCGCTGGCCTCCTGCTGCTCGACGGCTCCGTTCTTTTCCAGACCGATGCTGTGGATGTTGAGGTGAAAGATGCCTCCAACGTTATATGTCTATATGCAAAATGGATGATGAATCTCACAATAACGTATGAATCGGAAATCAACACGTTTAAAAAAGCCGCTTTAACGCTCCCTGATCGGTTATCATACTACGGAAGCACTTGTGGCAATGGACTGGACGGCCCGGTGCTAGCAGTAGAGTTTGGAGAAGGCCATTCTTGGATTATCAGATTCACAAAAACAGACACCTATCAAGGAAGAATCTCCTTTACCTACAATACCAATGATACAGAGTTATTCCCAGATGCTAAAAGGAAAGGGCCAGTTACTACCTCTGCAAACTATCCTGTGCATCCAGTCAAATTAAATACAGTTTTCATTTGTAATAATGTGGGCACTATTGAAGATTACAACATTAGACAAGACTTCTGGAATGTCACTCTGCAGGCTTTTCCTAAGGATGGCTCCCTGAGTAGCAAAGAGACTCTGTGTGCTCAAGATGCTGGAACCACCACTGTGCCTGTAACCACCTCTGTGCCTGCAACCACTCCCGCCCCACCTGTCGCCACAAATGCCACCGCAGTGTCAAGCGCCAATGCAGAGCCTAACGCCAATGCAACTTCCCCTCCTTCACCCCCTATTCAGCCGGAGGAGAAACCTGGCACAGGACACTACGTGGTTAAAAATGGTACCACAACTTGCCTTTTGGCAGACATGGCCCTGCAGCTGAACATCACTATAAAGGAAACTCTGGTAATTAACCTTGATCCAAACACCACTGTTGCTACTGGCAGCTGTGGCAATGCAATTGCTGTCCTCACGTTGAAGGATGGCAACAGCAAGATTGATTTCCTCTTTGCAGTCAGGACTACGAGCTCTGAAAGATTTTATCTGAGACAGGTGAACATCACTGTGGCTCATTCTGCAAATGAGACGGTTTTTGCCCGAAATCAAAGTCTCAATTATTGGGACACCTCCCTGGGCTGTTCGTATATGTGCCGAAATGAGGAGACTCTCATAGTTACTACTGCGTTCAGAATAAACGTCTTTGACTTAAAGATCCAGCCATTCAATGTAGAAGATGGCCAGTTCTCTACAGCTGAAGATTGCATCCCAGATGTGGACAACTACTTTGTGCCCATTGTGGTGGGAGCAGCCCTGGCAGGATTAGTTTTTCTGGTTCTTATGGCTGATTTTGTTGGCCGTAAAACTTGTCACAGTGCTGGCTATGAGCAATTTTAAGAGTGGGAGGCAGCTTGGGCTGAACACTTCCATTTTCAACTGACTGAGGAGCAAATTGCACCTGAAGAGTTGTCTGTTGTCATGCACATCACAGAGGTCATTTAATGAATTACTTATGCTGATTCATGGAGGCAAGATTATTGTATGTTGAATTGGCTGCTCATTAGAATAAGTTGGAAGTGACTTATTTTGAACTTGTAACTTAAGCCAAATATGCCCCCCCCCCCCAGTAGATCACGGCGGTGCCAAAATACTGTGACGGTACAGGCAACCACAGATGTCCTGTTCTCTAAGGACTGGTGCAGAATTAATGTTAGTTTCCTGCAAACCATGGTTTGCCAATCTGGAGCCAACCTTCTGAGTACATGTTCCTTCTCTGCCATTTCTTTCCCCAAGGTTAACTGTGGTTTTGAGTTACATGTGCACCAATGCAAATCATGGTTTGAAAACAAACATCCAGTGATTGCAACCATGGTGTGAAGTGATCGTTTCCTCTCTAAGCCACAGCAAAGGAAGGGAGGAAATCTCTCCAGAGTAGAGATGTGAAGGCCCAGAAAACTGGAAAAAATTGTGTTGGGGACGTGGGAACATAGTATTCTACAAATTGATTTGCAAGAGGACACCTTTCTTTGGGGCCTTTGTTTATGTGTGACAATAAAGGAACTCCAAGTTTCAAAAAAGTAATGTTGCTGGATTACTCCTTTAATTTGTCTACTGTACAAAGTTAACTTTTCTTCCAGGGCTATATCCCAGATTATTATTTTTTTAACAGCCATCTGTTTAATTTCTTGATTTATCTTCCAGTGTATCTCAAATAATGAACATATATACTCACCACTTTCTCAGTCCACTTCTCCCATCTGGTAAAGTATTGTTATCTGTTAAAACTTATATAGGCTCTTTTTGAGACTCTGAGAGGCTGGGGGCTGAATATTCACTTGATGCCCCCTCCCTTTTCACTGCACTCATAGCAATGCCATTTTTTTTAAAAAAATGTTTGTGACTGTTGATATGGCACTCATCACTCCCCCCCCCCAACACTTAATTAAAAGGGTCCTGAATTTATCTCACAATCATCCAGGTAGTTTCTACACTCCTTCAGTGCTTCCTCCTCTTTTTCTTGTAAAAGTATGCCACTTACGGCATACATTCTGGATTTTGCAATGAATTACTATACAGCAGCCTTTTATCTCTGCTGACCTTTTGCAAGTCGCCTCTTCTCAAATCTTCTCCCTTTAGACCAAGAGAAGAGTGAACACCATAACTGGGGAATCTAAACTCAAGCTGTGTGTGCATTCCCCCCAAAATGTAATTTGCTTTTCATTTCATACTAAGTTCCACAGCTAAGTCTGTTTCCTGGTACTTGGTAAAGAGAAACCAAATATTGCCTTTCGTTACAGGCATAGTAAATTCAATTAGTACTTATAATTGCTTTTTATCGTAGTCGGTTGGGCAGAAATACTTTCAGCATGAGACCTCCAGAATTTGTATACGATACTTTTGGGATTACAAAGGGTTTGAACAGAATCTTATCAACCATCCCTAATTTTTTTTTTTTTTTTTTTTTTGCTCTCCAAGCAAGCAATGAAATGCTTTAGAAAAATAATAAACAGCCCTTCTGTCATCGGACAGCTTCATTTTCTCCACCAGATTAGGGTGGTCTCTGAAGATCTCAGCAGCTGATCTGACAGAATAAATCTGAAACAAATTGCTATTGCAGTAATCCTTTACTGGAATCGGGTGCTGGATGGGAGAGAAATCTACTAGAGCCACATAGCAAAATTGGCTGGCACAGCACCTTGTGTAATAAGGTTATGGTCTGGTGAAAGATCTCTTCATACAAGTTTATCTGGAGATACTAAACTTTCTATTTTTCCTGTTGCATTTAGATGGAAGTAGAACATCAAACAGGAAACAGCCACACAAGTGTAAGGTGTCCAGGCCTTTAGCAAGGAGACTGACACAGTTCTAAGTACTGTTTTGTCAGGAATTATTTCTGTGGAACCCATGAGTTTGGCATTACTAACTGGGAACTGCTCAAACCTTTATTTCTGAATGCGGTCCCACTATCTGGCATGTTCCTGTATTAAAAGAAAAAGAATATAAGACTTCCTTAGAGTTTGGCCCTTTGATCTGACTTCCAAATCAATCACACTATTTTCTTATGGGACCAGAGCTACTATTGCTAATGGGATTCTTCTCTTTTTTATTTTGTTTTACAACTTCATCTGTTTTTCAGCTTTACAATTCTGCTTGGCTTATCAGCGAAAAGGACCTGGACAAATGTGAAATTGCTCTAAGGCCAATGTTGCTTTTTACGTGGGACTGAACCAGTTTTAAATGCTGAAAAAGATTCTTATGTGGACTTTTCTGGAGAAAAAAGTGTCACCATTGTGCTTGCTTTGCAGTTGGGTTCCTGGTCCATTCTGGCACATGGGGTGTGTCTGTCTTGTTTAACAGTGTTGTCTGTTGTGCTATGCTTATGACATGATTGCCGTTATATGGTATAAAGACAGCTTGATATGCTCACTAAATCTTTTGTCTGACCTGACTTCTCTATCAGGCTGAGTATGCTTATTGTCATGGGCCTGACCCTTCAAGCACACACTCTGGCATTCCGATACAGGACATGCCAAATCAGTGAGACTCTTTTATTGCAGCAAATCCCACGGTAAAAGCTTAATGGTTACAGTCTTCAGAAATCATATAGCTGATGACAATTAGCTATAGGCTCCATAAGTAATTCCACTTGGTTTCCCTGTTGCAATCTCTATGGCTCATAATACAGGGCAAGGGGTTGAATGATGTGATGGTCATAGATTGTGCGCTATATGTATGTATAAAGAGAGAATAATACTGTAGGATTTTTCTTTCTGAATATGCCAATAGCCATAAATACAGTGGCCACATATGAATTGCCAAAAAAAGAGGACAAAATATGACACCGATTTGCATAAAATTTGCTTCTGTTGATTTATATATATATCCTTTTCATCCTATCCTTTGCATCTTTTTCAAGGATATTTGTGGCAGGGAGAACCCACCCAAAATTTTCAAAACAGAGAATTACATTTTTGAAAATATTTCAAAAGATAGAGGAATTCCACAACCGATCTTATTTGTTAAAATGTTAATTTCTCAAGAAATACCATATTCCCAGATACAGTGATTAGTCATACGATACAAAATACTTCTTTTTTTCTTACTGTCAGACATGAATTTACAGGTACACATCAATGCCAAATTATCTGAATGACCAGTGGGTTAGCCAGCACAGTATAGTTTTGGGTTACCACATCTCCAAAAGAATATTGTAGAGCTAAAAAAGGTGCAGAAAAGGGCAACCAGAAGGATCAGGGGGTTGGAGCAGCTCCCCTGCGTTGGAAAGGTTGCAACATCTGGGGATTTTAATTTAGAAAAAAAGGCTAGTAACAGGGGACATGGTAGAGATTTATAAAAGTGTGCATGGTATGGAGAAAGTGAATAGCGAGATGGTTTTCTCCCTCTCTCATAGCACTATAAGCCAGGATCATCCAATGAAGTTGAATGGCAGGGGACTAAGGACAGACAAAAGGAAATACTTATTCACATAATGCATAGTTAAATTATGGATTTTTCTTCCACAAGATGTAGTCATGGCCACCAACTTAGATGGTTTTAAAAGGTAAGTAGACAAATTCATGAAGGATAAGACTGTCAATAGCTACTAGTTATGATGACTGTATACTAGTACTACCTCCAGGATCGGAGGCAGCATGCTTCTGAATACCCTTTGTGGGAGAACAACAGTGGGAGGGTGCAATTGCCCTCATGACACCCTGCTTTTGGGCTTCCTATAGGCATCTGGTTGGCCACTGTGGAAACAGAAAGCTGGACTAGATAGGCCTTTGGTCTGATTCAGCAAGGCTCTTCTTACGTTCACTTGGATAATTAGAAAAACAGATGAATGGGACTTGTATAGGTTTACTACAACATGGGATTATATGAGAACAGAGTGAATTTAGATAACTTTGGTCTCCGGATATCCAGGGTCAAAGGGTTCTTTTATAGTAGGTAAGCCATTACCCGATTATCTTTTCTGCAAGGTCTTTCCCCATCTACTGTAGCTTCACTGTGCCTGAACCTTCGCTGCTACTGCACCGCCCTGCCCGCCATTTTTCCTCTCCATTTATTTCTCAGTCCTTGGCTCTCTCAGCATCCATCCCAGTCTTGTCCAGCTTATATAGCAGGGATGTCGAACCTCAGGCTCATGGGCTGAAGGCAGACTTCCAGCATTCCCCACATGTCTACATTCCCTTCTCCTGGCCCCACCTTCCCCCCAACTATGGGTAGCTTTGTAGTTTCCTGGGTTTTGCACTGTTCCCCCCCCACCCCATTCTAAAAGGTTGAAACACCTCTCCTAAGGCTTAGTTACTGACAGCAAGAGCTTTAAACCAAAATATGCTGGTATTTTTGTCCCTACCCACTTTTGCCTTCGGCCCCATCCACCACTAGAATGCGATCCCTGAGAATTTCTCCGAAATTTAATTTGTCCCCCAGGCTGAAAGAGGTTTGACACACACACACCCCATTATAAAAGTCATAACGATTGGGCAAGTATGACATTTCTTCCATGTCTTTAATTCCACCTGTTAATTTAATGTTATGTAGGCCTGTGTGAACATACACCGAATGTACACGTTGAAATGAGGCCTAAAGAGACTTGCTATAAAAACCTAATAGTTGATCAAGGAGCATTAAAACTCATAGCCACATTGCCAATTCTATTTTATTTTGTGAACTTGATGCAACCATTCTCCCCTACTTACATAAAATCTCAGAGTGGAATCATGTTAACTAAACAGCAAATCATTTTGGTGAAAATTTCCCTCACTTAAGTTTTGGACTGCACTTGGAAATTCTGTCAGCTAGCAGCCTTTCATAAAATAATGAGGGGAATTAGAATGGTTTATCAAGTTATAAATTAATCATGAGGTACTTAAGGTATTGCAAACTACCAGAACGATAATATTACAGTCTTTCAGTCATATTTGACAAACGTCAGTCTCTACCCTTGTGTAATTTGTGATTATACTCAAGCCAGCAAATTCTCCAAGATATTAGCTTGCAAATGTATACTGCTCGCAAGAAAACATTACGGAAAATTATTATTCAATCATTATTCAAAGGAAAAGCCATCTAGAATAAGAAACAGCTGCAAATTAGACTCCCAAATCCACTAATGGCCATTAGTTACTTTAACAGAAAATCATAATTCTGATTTTACAAATGGAATATTTGTTCTCCTCACTGATCTAAACTGACATTTATAGCCTTAAAAATACTTCCCTTGCAGGTATGCAAGGTTTAATTTGAGCCAGGGCTCCCCAGAAATGTTTTCAAAGCATGAAGGCTCAGCCTGGTACCTGCAAGATTAATATAGAAGTAGTGTTTTGAACATGGACAGAGTACATTTCTTTATCCAGTGGATCAGTCCCCAGCAAGTGCCTGCATATCTGGGATTATAAAGAATGGCTTCTTGGTCAGAATGTATGGTTTCCATACAGCTTTGGGCTCTGGCTTCTCTCATCACAGAAACTATATTACACACCACAAATATACACGCACATGAAAGGGAAAGGTCCCATGTTTACTTCAGCAGTAGTAAATTCTTTGAGTTATCATAATTGTTTTATAATTACATTTGAAATGAGTGCCATTGCCTCTGATGCAAGGCCCCCTGTGTGCTCACTAGGGATGAATATGTCAGTTTTGCTTTCTTTCCATTTCTCATTTTTCCAACCTTAAGTTCGGTTTGTCCCAAAATTTGAGGGTTTTTTAAAATGTTCGCATGAAAATTCATAAGCATTTCTGTGCACTTTTCTTCTAGTACAAACATTTTTAATGCATTTTTGCCTAATATACACGTTATTATTATTTTTTGCAAGCAATTATTTCCCCTAACCTATGCATTTTTGAACTGGAGAACTGCATTGCAAAATTCAGAGAAGTGTGAATTTCAAAGGATAACTTGGTTCGCATAGTGGCTTGAGTGAAATTAGGTAAATTTGTATTAAAATGCAATCTGAACAAATGTCTTCCCCATCCCTAGTCACCTAGAACTCTTCTGTAAACAGACGTTCTATTTCCCCTCACATGCTCGATATCTTCTACTAGAATCATAGAATCATAGAATAGTAGGGTTGGAAGGGGCCTACAAGGCTATCAAGTCCAACCCCCTGCTCAATGCAGGAATCCAAGTCAAACCATCCCTGACAGATGGCTGTCCAGCTGCACCTTGAGTGCCTCCGGTGTTGGAGAGCCCACCACCTCCCTAGGTAGTTGGTTCCATTGGCGTATTGCTCTAACAGTCAGGAAATTTTTCCTGGTGTCCAGGTGGAATCTGGCTTCCTGTAGTCCATCTGCTAGTGCATACTGGTGCTCTCTTGTCTTTGTGGTCTCCTTATGAATGGTGGACATCTGCAGAACTCCCTTGTTGACAAGGAACAGCTGGACTGGGGCAACTGAGCCTTTTTCAGAGAGCCTAGATGGTAATTTGATTATAGAAGAGGTACTACCATTTACATGTATTTGGACTACACAGTCTGGAATGCTTTACATACCCACAACCTCGCAATTAATACAATTTATGTTTCAATAAACCACTGCACTAGTTTGCCAGATGTTCTAATTGTAAAAAAATAGTTTATGAACCTCCTCCAGCATATCAAATCTGCACTGTCTAGGCCTGTGTCTTTGGTAGTCTGAATGTTATTTGCATAAACCGGTTCAAATAAGCATAATCTTAGATATCATCTGCAGAGTTAAAGTTCCACGATTGTAAATCCCTGACAAATCAAGTACAGATGGACCTCTTTTGCCTTCGGGCCTTGGGCTGTCAACCCACTTCTCTCACTTGTATCTTTCTCTCTAACATTTTTCACTACTAGTAGTCATTGAAAACTGTTTATGTAGATACATTGCAGGTACTAAACATGACATTGAACATTAGTCATATGGGCTTTCCCCCTTTGATCACATTTCCTGACAGATATAGGGTTGGCATGTAATTCTGGGCGTCTGGTTGTACCACCTGGAAAAATTTGCTCTGCCAATCAACAGATGCCAGACAGATTGTTCCAGTTTCTTGAGAGATGTTTCAGATAAGATGGAGTCAGGCCAAATAAATGGTTAAACCTGAGCTGGCAAATTCCATCAGGTACTCATGGAAAAATCAATGAAGGGCACATGTGGCTGAACAGCCTAAAGCAGTGTTGGATACAAGACTGTTAAAAATGAAGTGATGATCATTGTTTTACAGTGTCCTAATGTCTAAAAAAAACCCAAACCTTGCAAGTTATTAAGGCTGTTTGCAAGTTATTAAAAGTCACATTAACAATTCTTGCTAATATTTAGCCTATTAATGAAGAGGACAAAAATGCAGGCGGTTTGGCAGTTTTGAATCTTTGTTTCTGGTTACTTTAAGATTTAACCTTATTTCCTTTGCTGGTACCCAGTTGCTATTTATTTGGCTTTAGTCTTTGATCTCCCTTGCGCTGGCACATCATAAAAAAAACATATCCCTGTTCAAGTTCTGTATTATGCAGTTACTTTTTTCCTTGGTATGTTCGCCAGGCTAGCTGCGCATACGGAATAAGGAATAAGACTCTCTTTGTTTTTGATATAGTCCAGGTGTTTATCACTAAAGCTTACTAATGGATTTGACCACAAAAAATACATGCAAGAGGCAAGCTGAAAAATGATTGGAAAAACTGCGAGTTTGATAACCCGATGCCTGCTTTACAGTGATTGAACAACACGCACCATGGCACAAAGTGAGTTCTGGAAAGGTCTGAATGTTGAATTCCATTTTTAGTTCCTGCTGAGGGAAGCCATTACTTACAGAAAGCTAAGGCTGCAGTCCCATACATACATACATACACATTGAACTAAATGCCATGGGGCTTACTCCCAAGTAGACATGCCTAGGATTGTACTGTAAAGTTGAGATTTATGCAAACATAAACATATCTAGTGCGCTGATAGCTTTTTAAAAAAAACTTATGTGTTAGAGAAGAAGACAGCAATTGTTTTGTTCCACAGGAAACACTGGATGCAGACTTCTGTACTGACATATTTTTGTAGATATGGAAACTGACCATTTTAGAAGAAGGAAATTGGATTCATTACGCTTATTATACTCATTAAACCCACTGAGATGAGAAATGCACAAAGGGCTTGTTCAGATGGTGGAAAGGGATGATAGAGGATGCCTCAGGTGTGGAAATGGACTGCACACACAAGTCATCCAGAACTGTTACCACGCTTCCTCATCTACACATGCATGGGAGTTTGCATCACAATGAACCCAGGATTATAGAGACCTTTTCCAGAGGTGTGGGGCACATACAGCAGATCGTGCACTGTGGGTAAAAAGGTACTTCAAAATAGGGTAAATTAGCATGAGAACAACAGTTAAGAGTAAGTATTATAAGCCTTATTTGATCACAAATACCTTACAGAAGAGACAAAATACTTAGTATATTCTAGGTCCATTCAATTGGGGTTTAGGCCTGGTTTTGGCACAAAAACTGCCTTTGTTGCTGCCAGTAGGATGATCATTGTCAGGACAGAGATAGGGGGAGTGTGACCCTGTTGATTCTCCTGGACTTCTCAGCGGCTTTCGATACCATCAACCAACCATGGTATCCTTCTGGTGATGTTGTCTGAGTTGGGTGTGGGTGCCGTTGCTGCTGCTGCTGTTGTTGTTGTTGTTGTTATTATTATTATTATTATTTCATTTATATACCGTCCAATAGCCAGACTTCTCTGGATGGTTAACAACAATTTATAAAAAAGAATAAAATACAGTACAAATACAATAAAAACAGCATAAAATTCAATACAAAATTTGCAAACAAATTAAAAACCATTTGAACAATTAAACACATTCAATACATTAATAAGCTAGACCACTGCACCCCCCCATCCCATTAAAAGCCTCGGTATGGCTTTGCAGTGGTTCCACATATACAGTCATGCCTTGGATTGAGAGCATAATTCGTTCCGGAAACATGCTTGTAATCCAAAACACTCTTATATCAAAACGAAATCCCCCCAAAAAAATTTGTACAGAGATTTTTAATTTAAGCCGTACTACAGTACTTGTATTACAAGACGTCACTTGTATATCAAGTAAAAAAAATATTAAATAAATATTTAAAAATTTGTTTGTCTTGCAAAACACTCTCAAACCAAGGTATTACTGTACTTGGATGGCTATTTTCAGAACGTGGAGTTAGGGGATTTCTGCTCAACCCCTTTGCAGTGGTTCCACGTATGCCTGGATGGCTATTTTCAGAACATGGTGTTAGTGGCATTTCTGCTTTGGCATCCTGCAAGGTTCTGTCTTGTCCCCCATGCTATTTAACAACTACGTGAAAAAGCTGACTGAGGTCATTCAGAGATTTAGAGTGCAATGTCATCAGTATGCTGATGACACACACCACTCTATTTATCTCTTTCACTAGACCCAGGTGGGGCAGTGGAAGCACTAAATCAGTGCCTGGCCACAGTAATGGACTGGATGAGGACCAGTAAACTGAAGCTCAATCCAGATAAGAGGGAGGTACTGCTTTGTCTTTGGCCCCACCCCTTTTGCCTTTGGCTTCACCCGCCACTGGAATGTGGCCCCCAAGAACTTCTCCAAAATTTAATTTGGCCCTTGGGCTGAAAGAGGTTCGACACTAATAAGACCACGTTCTAGAATACCTAGCTGCACCACTGTATGTGGGAGTGGTCTATTGATGAGGGATCAGAGTTTGTGAGGGAATATCCCATTAAGGATAAAATTGGGATGTCCACTTTCTCTTTTGATATTTGATTGATGTTTGAAAGCTCTGGCATCAACCTCTATTAGACAGAATAGTAGTATTCATGGTCTTATGCATGATTGTTTAGAATTTAAAATTATTCTTTATGTTGATTATCTTTTATTGTTTACTTCAAAACTCCAGTCATCTGTTCCAGCTTTGATGCAGCTGATTAATACTTTTGGTTATTTATCTGGCTATTCAATTAACTGGTCAAAATCTGAACTGATGCTGACTGAAGATACTATATCTCATAGTGTATTAGCTAACTGGAAATTTTGATGGTGCCAATTTGGGGATGTTATTCCCAAAGACACATCTCAAATGATCAAGCTAAATTTGATTGAGTTGATTAATGAGATCTCACAGGATATAGATAGATGGGCATCTTTAAAGTTGAGTTTGTGGGATAAGGTAGATACACTCAAGATGAATATTGTACTTCAGATTGTTTATTTTATACATGGAAAACCTCTTTCTATACCTGGCAAATATTTTCAAAAACTCAATGCCAGTGTGGCGTAGTGGTAAGAGTGTTGGACTGGGACTCAGGAGATCCGGGTTCTAGTCCCCGCTCGGCCATGAAACTCACTGGGTGACTTTGGACCAGTCACTGACTCTCAGTCTAACCTACCTCACAGGGTTGTTGTGAGGATAAAAATGGAGAGGAGGATTGTGTAAGCCGCCTTGGGTTCCTTGCAGGAAAAAAGGCGGGGCATAAATATAATAAATAAATAAATAAATAAAACGCTCTGTTTTATAATAATTATTATTGGGGGGGAGGCTCCTCCCCACCATGAATATCCTTGAAAAGGATGCAACTTCCAATTAAAGAATGTGGGTTTGGCTTTCTGGATCTTGCTTTATATCATTGGACCTGTTTGTTGACTTGTACTAAATTTTGGTCTTTTTTCACTTAGATTAGATTTTCCACCTTGGTCTGTTTTGGAATCTTCTTGTCTGGATCCTCTCTCTAAATGAATGGCATTAGGTTCTTGGCACACTGAAATGGATAGTTTCCCTCCCACAGTTATGGCTGCTAGAGATATGTGGCGTATAATGTCACATCAGTTACATTTTGATCCATTTTCTCTGCTAAATTGACTCTATGGGGAAACCCAGATTTAAAAATTGGTAAGAAAATGTTTTTGTGGCGGGCTTGGATGGAGAAATTGGTTTTTATCTTGGATCAACTAGTGGATACTGATGATGAGATGTTATCGTTTTTGGTTTTACATGCCTAATAGGATTTGCCTGCTATGGCTGAATGGCAATACTTGCAATTGCTACATTTGTTAGAATCCATGTTTGGCCCTGCCACTTTTACAGCTTCAGAGTCTCCTTTGTTATTGGAAGCACTTAAGGACATTGATCAGTTATATCGGCCCACAATCCATGCTTATAAACACTTATTATCAGTGAATAAATATGATACAAAGGGTCTTAAGCAGGAATGGAATAGGGAACTGGACTGTTCTATTTTGCCTAATCAATGGATTGCCACTTTAGCATCTGTATCTGAAGTGTTTATGGATCTCAGCTTACATGTTATTCAGCAAAAAAAACAAAACAAAAACCCTTTTGTTCCATGTCTATTGGATGCCACAACATCTCTTTAATAAGGGTTGGTATAAGTTGTCTAATTGCTGGAGATGTAACACAGACAGCTAATGCTTCTTTTAATCACATGTTTTGGTAATGCCCAATAGTTCCCTCTTTTGTGGAGGAGGTTATTATAACCTCCTCCAAAGTTTATATGGATAAACTTTGTATTGGGACACTCTTTAATATATGCTGATATACATATCCTCTTAAATTATCTACCTGCTTCCTGGAAGTTAACACATGGTCAGCGCAAATGGGTTTTCCTCACCCTTTTCACTGCTATGAGACTGATATTACAATATTGGAAAGATAAATGCTCACCTACTATACTGCAATGGATTGAAGACCTAACAATGCTTTCAATATTTGAATGGGTGGTATACAGACACCACTTATTTGGCCTGCCTTTGTTGAAGTTTATGTATAATTCTTAGCTGCATTTCCATTCATATACACACACACACACACACACACACACACACTTCATATGCATGTATTGAAATTGATATATTCAAATCTATGTAACTATAGAAAAAATATTTTCCTCTTTATGGTTTTGTTTTGTAGAAACTTTACAATAAAAAAATTAATTAAAAAAAAGATAAACTTGGGTCAGCACATTATTTTGGATGGATGAAAAGGCCTTTCATCCAGAGGTGGGAATATATCAGTACTGTGTAGTAGATGTGCAGTACAATCTTATTCATATTTACTCAGAAGTAAGGCCTACCATGTTCAACGGAGCTTACTTCCAGGTATGTATGCATAGGGTTGCTATCTCTAAGCATTGAGGGGGGGGGGGGATATGTCTCATGTAACCTTGTGATAGCAAAGTTTACTAATTTGACAATTGCTTCCAAAATGTTACAACTGTGATGAACCTATTCTGATCATTTATTCCACTTCTCTTCTGAACAAAATTCTCTGTAGCCAAGTTATGGGAATGTCAGATTGTCTAGTAGTTTCTTCCCAATGGTGATGTATGCTTATTCAAAGATGGAGCCAAATTCAATCCTAAAGATTCAGAAACACACATCAATGAATAAAAGTCGCAGAAATGACTGCTGTTGCATTCTATAAGGGATATAGAATCATCTTATATTCTATATTATTTTCACCCCTAGGAAAGGCAGCATGTATCTTCAATTTCCAAACATCCAAGAAAAGCTGCTGGAGTTGGAAGACACAGAGAGGGAATGCCCTGTGCTGTGCCAATCCCCAGAATTGGTGAAGAGTCTTGGATAGACTATCACACCCATCCTAACAATATTAATACATGGTCATTAAAAGAGGGGTCATCTTGAGACTCCCTGCATCTAGTCTACTGCAAGGTGAAATGTGCAGGGCTGAGTCCCCGTTACTGCTATGAAAAAAGGCCCATCAAGTTAGGCTGCTAGCTTTTATTCCTATGTTTTAAATTCCAATACTGGTTTTAGTGTAAAAATGTTTCTTGCTAGAGAAAACTATTTCAGTTGTGAGATAAAATTTATAGTATGGTAGAAAAAGGAACACGTGTTACCAAAACAGTAAGGTTGAAGTTTCAATTCAACGTTGTGAAAACTTCCCCATCCTCTCCTCCTTCACCTCCCTAAATCTGCTCTAGGGGGTCCTCCAACCCTCTGGAGCAGATTTGGAGTACACTTCACAGGAGGGAGAGGGAATCCATTCTGCCAGCCGTATCCATTCCAGTGGCAGACGGATGATACAACCCAGGATTCTTATATTAAATGTACAGATCAGATAGATAGATAGATAGATAGATAGATAGATAAGGACAGTGCGTACATTTTTATACAAATGGCAACCATTATGAAAGTAACTGTAGAAAAAATATTCTTTAATTAGACTAGATCTTTGCCACAGTGATGAGAAAATGCCATGACCCAGAAAAATAAATGCCTCTCCGCTCCACCTCGGTATGTAACAGAATTGTTAAGAATGCTGGAACCAAAGCAAAATAAACACGCTCCACGTTGCCTAATGAGAGCAAGGGCTTTAATTTTGGCCTCCACAGACAAACCTGGGTCCAGGAAAACAGCAATTTGTGCACCTCCTATACACTTGTACGGACACTGAGTATGTGTCAAACAAGATCTTTGTGCCAGGAAGTGACAGAGGGATATGAAAATAATCCCTGGAGTGCATCTGTTCCTGTTAGATTTCTGGGTAGCTATTCCAAATACCAATTTTATATATAGGCTCCATTTGATTATGAACAGTCACATTTTTAAAAGGGTGCCATCTCTTTCCGAGGGTACAGTTTGCACCCTCCCAAACATACAGCTGTATTCCAGACACAAATTAACAGCTGCAGTTTGATTGCTGCGGAAAACCTAAATACTTGCACCTGTTGCAAGCTCTGTTTTGTGGTTGGTCGCACACTTTGTGGTGCTTGGTATTTGAAAAATATAGCCCTTGGGCTCTGCTCTTCAAACCGTTGCGCAGATGCACACTCAACTTGCTTTAATGTAGATAAGGGCTCTCTTTGCCCCAGTCCTATAGTCTGCTACATCAGCCAATGTGTGAACAGGGTTGTGTCACTATTGTGAGGGGGACAGACGATTGTGCCTGTACAGCTGCATAATTTGATGCTACTTTCATTAGCAAAAAGCACTATGACCAGAGCAATGTATATTCTATGCTAAAAAATAAAGTGAAAAAAATAATAATCCTGCACTACGGTAGCCAAAATCTGTTGACAGAAAAAACTGAAGTGCAAGATGTAAAACATGTAAAACATGTACAAGTGCTTTACATGTAAATGTAAAGTTACCCATGCAAACATAAGCCAAATTGCGTCACTCATGTGCAATTCATGCCATTTTTACAATTCTGTTTCTGCTTGTCATGAAAAAGAGCAAGGACCTATACGGACCCCCGGAAATCTTATTCAGGAACTTCTCTGGCTTTGAGACTTCACCAGGCATTGTGCAAATACTTTCAAATGGACTGTCACAACTATAAGAGCTAGAACTTTTTTCTAACTTTTAAAAATAAAAATAAAAGGAAAGCCAAGCTTCTTTGGAAACTGAATTCTACATCCTACATGCTGTGCTTTTTCTGGACTTCTGTAATTTGCAACTCAGAACACTTAATGTTATCAGATGTAACACCATTGTAGTGCAGAACAGGAAGGACATGGCAGTGCTGGGGTGAAGCAGGTAGAGGAGCTCAAATCTCACTGAATCCATCGAAGGGACTATTGCAAAAAAAAAAAAAAAAAGTTTGGAAACATTACATTAGCTACTTCTAAGATGGAAGAACACTTTATCCTTTACAGGAGATGACATTTTATGCTTTCTTCATACACTTGTCTGATGGTCAGATTTTTTAAAAAAGTTTGTTATCCTCAAAAAAACGTTTACCTAGATATACACATATTACACCTGTGTTTAAAGAACTGCACTACCTGCCTATTAGCTACCGAGACATGTTCAAGGTCTTTTTGTTGATGTACAAAATCCTAAATGACTTGGGACTAGGATACCTAGCTTACCGTCTTCCCCTATATATACCAAGTTGACCCCTGAGATCTTCTGAGGAGGCCTTATTGGTTGTTCCATGACCATTGAAATGTCTCCAGATAGCGGCATGTAAGCAGGCCTTCTCAATGCTGGCACCCACTCTTTGGAATGCTCTCCCACATGTAGTCTGAGAGGCAGAAACAGTGGATAGTTTTAAATGCCTCTTGAAAACACACTTATTCACACAGGCGTTTCCTGACCTCTGATGGACTCTGTTACTATGCTGTCTTATTGCTTATGATGCTGTAATGTTTTGATGTTTTTAATTATGTATTCTTTTAATCTTATTTTTATATTGTTATAGTGTATTTTATTGTGAATTGCTTAGGGATTTTAATATATTAAGTGGTATAATAAATAAATACCTATGGTTATCACATAGGGTTGTCAACTTTTGAACTGGACGGTGTGCCTATCACTTTAACATAGGACTGATGCCCAGCAGTTACCAGGCCATCATGTTTAGCTTGATGCCACCACAAGTTTCTGCAGATCAAACCTCTGTTAAAGGGACAGAAGCAAGCCAGGGTGCTGCATTTGTTTGTTTGTTTGTTTTCCCTACCTAGTTGGCACCCCTATTGCCATGCAATAGTAGGAGTAGTAATTAATTGTACTACGCTACACTGAGTAAAATGAAATGCTGGCTTGGTAATAGTTTAGCAGCTGATGGGTAGGCAGTGCTTGTCCTTAAGTACACTTTCATTTGGCCGGTGGGATCATCCTGGAGATTCCTCACTGAACCATATGCTTATCATTCCTTTTTCTGTTGCCCTAGGTGATAATGACGAAGACCTTGGAGGCAAATTTTTAAAAGTGCAGCTGCTTTATTAAGCGTTTAATTTAATTACAGCATTCCAAGCTGGTATGTACTAGTTCAGGCTTGTTTCTGAAGAGCGTGCTGCCCATGCATCTTTGCAGAATACTGGGTGACTTTGTTGCTGAACAGAACCAGATCTTCAGCCCTGCAAGCTGAACCCATTTCTTCCCACTCGAATCAGGAGTGGTGCTAGGTACCAAAAAAAGGGGGGTGTGTGTGTGCAGATTTGCATTTCTTCCCACTCGAATCAGGAGTGGTGCTAGGTACCAAAAAAAGGGTGTGTGTGTGTGTGCAGATTTGCATTTCTTCCCACTCAAATCAGGAGTGGTGCTAGGTACCAAAAAAAGGGTGTGTGTGTGTGCAGATTTGCATATGCTAATTTCCATATGTAATCTAAAGTGTCTCCTGTCTCCTAAGGACACCTCTATTTTTAAAAGGGGATGTATGTACAGGGGAGAGGAGGGCATTTGATTTAAGGAAAAACCTCAGGCAGAAAGATTCAAGGGGAGGCAGCAGGAGGTGAAGCACATGTGGTCAAAAAGCCAGCCAATCGGATCAGATGCAGCAGAGATCATCAGGGCCCCTGTACCTTTATTTCAGCAAGTGCCCATGGACAGCAGGGCGGCAGGGCAGGTGGCCTCCCAGAGATTTGGCGCTCCAAATGAAAGATTCAGGGCTCCAACCCTAGTGGGCCACCCTCTAGCACTGCCTCTGCCTAGAATGCCCCCTGCCCCCAGTCATTTTTAAGAGGTTTTAGCGCACCGTATGAATATGGGCTGATAATCCTTTTTGTAAATTTGCTCGGGCAGCCTGATATTATCAATATTGGGCCTTATTGGTAGTGTGGAAGAGCAGTGTTTCTAGAGAAGTCTCTGGGAGTGCTCGATCCCTTTGAAAGCTGAGGCCATTTTGCTCATTTGGAGTAGTGACGGAGTAGTGATGGAGGGTGCTGTAGTCCTGGGGCGAGCAGGTTTCAGGCTTGTATGGTCTACTTTGTTTTTTACTTGAACCCCAAGATCCAGCAACCATAGCCTAGGCCTGCCTTCCCCAACCTGGTGCCCTCCAGAGGTGTTGGACTACAACTCCCATAATCTCCCAGCCAACTCTGGGAGTTGTAGGTGAACACCTCTGGAGGGCACCAGGTTGGGGAAGGCTGTCCTAGTGCAAAGACATACACTTAGAATGAAAGCATTCTGTGTCCAGCAATTTGTTTAGTGCAACAGAACTAAGCGGAGCTCACAGGCCTTCCACCCAGAAGTCAGTTCCTGGTTACACAAAGTAGTCTTCATTCCAGCCGTATAATTTAGGGTGAGGGGAGAACAGGGCCGGGCCCAGGACATTTTTCCTGCCTGTGGTGGAGCAGCAAATGATTCTCCCGCACTCACCCAAGTCAGCACGAATATACCCAATGGCAGGCAAGTTCTTTTGGCATATGAAGCAGAACATCCCACAAATCCCTCTCCCCACTGCAGCCAGTAAAATTACAATAATAACAAATAATAACTAGCAATTTTCAGGACACCCAAAATCTGCTTCCTGAGGTGGCTGGCTCACTCTGCCTAATGGCAGGGCCAGGGCTGGAGGAAGGGTCCTTTTGTTGCCGCTATTGTTAAACCATTGAAGGTCGGAGTCGGAGATCCTTGCCGATCTACCGCAGATCACCTAGAGATCTACCAGTAGATACAGTTCTACCTTCTATCCACCCCTGCTGGAGTCCATTTGACTTTTCCACCTCCACTTTCAGGGGTTCTTTTTATAAGCCCTGCTTAGGGTCATGTAAGCAGGTGTGGCTTTGGCTACCCAGCAGAGGTGTTTTTGACACAGATCCAGGGGAGGCTGTAGGCCCATGTCTTTAGGGTTGATGTGGCAACCTCACATCTACAAGGTTCCATATATATATATATATATATATATATATATATATTCCTGTCATGTTAGGTTTGCTATCAGTCACACAATACGGCTGAGTCTCACTCCCACCCAAATGACGCGCAAACTGGCATCTCAGGAATAAAGTCCATCGATGAAAGCGTGCAGTCCACTCACTATATCCTGTCAATAAACAGCGTCGTTACATTTCTTGATGTATCACCTGGACTCTTCTCAGAGGCACTTAGTATTCAATGGAAGTGAGAGAACTAAAATTGTGATCAGAGCTGCTCAGGGTGGCCATGCATCCTGCTTTACAGAGGGCAGTTCTCTCTACTTGAAGGGCTGCAGAGGACTGTCCTCCCTCTTAAGATAGCCTCGATTTGAAGGGCTGTGCAGTCCAAGTCCCGTTTAAACATAAAGAAGCACAAGAAGGGAGAGCAGCGGGGGCTTTGACGTTGTTGTCCATCCACAATTGGCAGCACCCGGACAGCAGGCCGACCCAGCAGGCACACACGTCACAGTCTGCCCCACTATGGCGAGATGTATTCCACTTATATTTAAATGACAGTTATTATTTCTACATTTCCATCTCTACGTATCAATTGGCACGTGCAAATTGTATGCAAATCTGTGTCAGACAGTGTTTGTCTCCTTTGTGGATGGTGCATTTCCTCTCTTTTTTTTGGTAATGCGTAAGTGGCCATCCTAGCGCTTTAAGGACACGAACCTAATATACTAAGTTAGCAGTACTGCAGAATCAAGCGGTTCTTTAGGGAGCAATCCCATGGCCCCTAGACAGTGTCTGAGGGGGTCATAGGATATTCTGGATCCCCAGCTCCGAGGTGTGAGACAGCACTCTGGGAATTGGAGCTCCCCCTCCCCCTCCCCATTGCAGCCCATAAGCGGAAAGAACAGTGCTGGCGGCAGCTCTCTGAGGTCGGGAAAGCAAACTCGGGAAAGGGGGAAAGGGGGCATTTCAGTGGGCGGGGAGGGGAGGAGACTGGAGAGGCCAGGGAACGAGCTGTCCTGCTGAGGCCTCCCCAGCCTCCTTCCCTCCTTTTCCGAAATGCTGTCGCTAGATGGGCAAAAATGCCCGTCTCGCGAAAATGCAGGGCACGAGGACGGGGAGGCAAAGACCACCTCTGCCACTCCTCCCGCCCTGCATGGGATGAGCGTGAGCCTCCAGGTTCGGGGGCCTTAGCATCATCACGATAAGACTGAGCCCTTAATCCTGACTGATTGATTGATTTGATTTGTACCCCACCTTTCTACCAAGAAAAATGGAACTCGAGGAGGCAGCTTACAATCATAAAGAAAACTTGATTTAAACAACAGTACAACAAATGCATTTAAATGCAATAAAAAAAATGCAACAATAAAAGAATAAAAACAGCACCCAACCCAACAGGCCCAATGAGACAGCAAAGGCCTGCTTGAATTAAAAGGTCTTTGCCTGCCAGGGGAAGGATAGCAGAGAGTTGAGAGTTGGTTCATTGTTGGTTAGTGTAGGTATATAACTCATGCATCTCAGACAAATTTAGCTAAGTGCTAATGAAGAACTGGATTTGCAGAGAAAGCCAGGAACAGAGTCAACCAGTCTTTCCCAATGTGGTGCCCTCCGGATGTGTTGGACCACAACTCCCAGCATCCTGGCTGGGGGTGCTGGGAGTTGTAGTCCAACCCATCCGGGGGGCACCGGTTGGGGACTGTTGCATCTAGTGATGGTCTTTTTGCACAAATATCCTATGAGGGCTGATTGTTCAATGGCATCGCTGTTTGCAATTTAAAACTTGACTCACAGGATAAACAGAATATTCCTGAAGCGGGAAAGGAAAGATACCACAATCGATTCAATGTCAGGTTCTCTGTGTGTGTGTGGGCTTCCCAGATTTTCCTATTTTTGATCTGCACTTAGCATTATGAACAGCACAGCAAAGGCTCAAGGTGGCACCATTACATTTGTATTCAGGAACCAATGCCCAAGTACAAAACATATGAACATAAATTCATGAGGAAGGTCCATCTGTATAAACCAGGAGTTTTGCTGAAATGTAGGAGAAGGCCTATCCTTTTTCTGGTTGCTACCTGCATGTATTTTGCAGACAAATGCTGCAGCTTTCAGGGGTACCATCCATAAAGTACACTGTGCATGTGTGCTTTGTAGTCAGGAATTTGTTCCTGAGTACTTAATATCCTGTATGATGTGGCCCTATCCAAGACCTCCATAGATTTGCTGCCAACCTCTGATGCAACACTATTCTGTCAAGATGGCATTCAAAAGCTAGTGAAGCAAGGACAGAACCTTTCTATGTGTGAAGAAAAGAGCCTCTAGGGGTTCCTGCACACGCACACTCACATGCGCACACACGCCTCCTCATGTGTAAACCAAGTAAACACATGGGTGTTGGGGGCTGGGAGGAGGCGAAATGTGCATAAAGTATCGGATGGGGCATGGCGCCTGGAAAGCCGGTCTAGTCTACAGTGACCCGGCTTTCATATGCAAATGTGGTTCAGGCCCAGTAAGTCATGAGTCATCCCTCCCCTCCTGGCCAGGTGAAGTGCATCCTGATTGGCTAGAGGCAGCAGAGCTACAGAAAGGGGGAGGGGGGAAAGAGATATTGACAAGGGGTGGCCTTTGTCTCTTTGTCTTTGTTTGTCGCGTGCTTGCTGTGGATCAATGGCAGCAAGCCAAGCAGAGGTCCAAGCCTTCGGGCGGCCTCAGGATCCGACCCCAGGTAGCTCCTGGTGAAATTAGCTGAATGAGGGCTTTGGCAAGGCAAGCCTTGTGGAGGGCTACCCATCTCGGACCTTAGGGTAGGTGTGTAGTCTCCCCGGGTGGCAAGGCTGTGCTGGAACCAACCCTGAAGAGAACTGACCCCCAGGTAACTAGCTGTGTGCCTGGGAGATATAAGGAATCAGGTTTTATTGTTTTGCAGCTTTACTCTGTGTACCAAAGTGTCTCTCTATTTCGTGTGCTTCCCTCATTTCCCTATTCTTGTTGTAATATGCTACCTGAATAAACCTTCTTGGTTTTACCCCACATGGTGTTTGTGAATGCTCTGTGGCTTCAGCAACTAAATCCAGGTTACAGACAAAGGCAAGTCCCTGAACAGAGATTCAAGTAGGATTGCAGACAGCTGAGGCTGGCAGTCTGGTACCTTGAGATCTCTGGGGGTCTTGGTTCCTTTGGGGTAGGAAAGGGTGAGTTGTGGCGGGTCAGCCAGCCCCCCCTTCCTCCACACTATGTAAGGCAAATGATTTGAGAAGTAGCAAAAGGCCTTCACTTCAAGTGTTGTTTGGGGTTTTTAAAAAAATCTGCATCAGTGCAAAAAAGTACTTTGCAAAAAAGGTCAGTGCAAAAAAGGTCAGTGCAAAAAAGGTCTTACTTTGACCCTAATGTTAGTTTTGGATTATGTTTCCATTTCATTGTTTATAATTTATATAAAATGAATATAAGTTTCCTCCATCCAGATTGGGCCCTTTCTTCTTTATGATTATCAGAATTGGCCCATCCTCTACCTGTCCTCTTTCATATTCCCCATGACTCAGAATATGGTGGGTGTTCCCATATACTGTGACAGAGCAGTAGTCACAATGATCCCAATTGTCAGGGAACTCTAATTTTTTTTTTTTGCAACCTATTTCGTACGAGGAGCAACAATATTATGCGCTCCATATTGTGTCAGTTTTCAGATAAGGGATTAATATGGCAAGAGAAAGTTATTACAGTATTTGTATACCACTCCATATCTAAGTAGATTAAGCGGTGAACAGTAAAAAGACAAAAACAGATAAAAGAAACAAAAACAATACATTGAAAACAAAGTAACAATTACACTGGTGGTTGGAGAGCAGAGAAGGCTTCCTGGAACAAGGAGGTCTTCAGGAGGCACCAAAAGCAGCACAATGTCAGAGCCTGCCTGACCTCCGGAAGCAGGGAGTTCCACAGAAAATGGAGCTGCCACACTTCTCCTGGTGGACTCCAATTGGACCAAAGGTCCATGAGGAACCACCAGAAGCAGGCCATCTGATGACCTCAGTGACTGGATAGGTTGTTATGGGAGAATGCACTCTCTCAGGTAACCTGGTCCCAAGTTGTTTCGGGCTTTTGTACACAAGTACTAGAACCTTAAACCTGACCTGGTAGCGAATAGGTAGCCAGTGCAGTTCCTTCAGCAAAGGGTCTGAGGAATAGTCACCCAATCTTACTCTCTGAAATCGACCGCACAGGTAGGACCGGAACCACTGTAACACAGTGCCTTCAATGCCCAACCCGCGAAGTTAATCCAGGAGAATACTATGGTCAATGGTATCGAAAGCCGCTGAGAGATCGAGTAGAATTAATAGAGTTGCAATCCCACTATCCTTCACCTGTTAAAGGTCATCCATTAGGGCAACCAAGGCTGATTCAGTCCCATAACCAGGTCAAAACCCAGACTGGAATGGGTCTAGATAATCAGTATCCTCCAAGAGTACCTGCAGTTGCTTCGCCACAACCCTCTCAAGAACCTTCCCTAAGACAGGGGTATTTGCAAGTGGGCAGTAGTTATCAAATACTGTTGGGTCCAGAGTGGGTTTTTCAGAAGTGGTCACACTACTACCTCCTTAAGGACAGCAAGAACCACCCCTTCACATAGAGAAGCATTTACGACTCCCTGGACCCACACAGTTAAATCCCCTCAGCTAGCTTTTATAAGCCAGGAGGGGCAAGGATTGAGAGGGCACATGGTTGGTTGCATTGCTGCATCATCAGGCCGTATCAACTGAAATCGATCACACAAAATCGGGCAGAGGGTAGCATCAGATACCTTGACTGGAGCTGCACTAAGCTCGAGTCCCCAGCTTACCTGGGGGCTCTGGTCTGCGCCGTGATATGGGAGGCTGTGGAAGGAAATGGGAGTTGGTCCTGGCATGGCGTTGAGCCAGGTGGAGGGCGAGCGATTTTGTCCTCAAAGTGTGATGCAAAAAGGTCACAGTGGGACTTTGAGGGGGCCAGGGCCCCATTCACTGGGGAAAGTCTTAACAGCCCCCAAACTGCCCAAAAGAACTCTGCTGGATGGCTACTTGAGGATGCAATGGAGGCAGCAAAGTAACACCTCTTTGCTGCCTGCACTGCTGCACAATAGGCATGATTATCTTATTTATTTATTTATTTATTATTATATTTATACCCCGCCTTTTTTCCTGCAAGGAACCCAAGGCGGCTTATATAATCCTCCTCCTCCTCTCCATTTTATCCTCACAACAACCCTGTGAGGTAGGTTGGCTGAGAGTCAGTGACTGGCCCAAAGTCACCCAGTGAGTTTCATGGCCGAGTGGGGACTAGAACCTGGATCTCCTGCGTCCCAGTCCAACACTCTAACCACTACGTCACACTGGCTCTAGAGCGTGCTTGGTCATCTTCACTTCAAGTTCTGCACCATTTATGCTTTAGCCAACATCTAGTCTGTTTCATCAACTGCAGCTCCCCAGTATACCAAGGAGCAGAGTGGGCTCTACAGAGCTGGAGAGGGCACTCGGGGGAGACTGAGTTGATGGCCCTCCGCATCTCACTGTTCCACAGTGAGACAAGGACCTCGGCTGGATCACCAGCTCTATTAACTGTCTGGAAAATCCCCAAGAGCATTCAGAAACCCTTTGGATTCCATCAGTCTCCTGAGGCGGTGCATCCAAATAGGCCCACCCACCCCTGCAGGAGGGAAGTAATGCCGTGAGTTCAAACCTCACCAGGAAATGGTCTGACCATGACAATGGGGTTACTTGGACTCCCCCAATTTCCAGACTACCCATCTCACAGCCTGGGCCAAAGACCAAGTCAAGGGTATGCCTGGCTTCATGGGCTGGGCCGATGTCAAACTGAGACAGCCCCGTGGATGTCATGGAGGCTATGAAGTCCCGGGTTGGAGCTCCAGCGGCAGCCTCAGCCTCAGCATGGAAATGAAAGTCACCCACACCACACCCGGGACTATCTCCGCCAGCTCAGTCAGGGAACAATTTAGCCCCTCTGAAATCAATGGGATGAACCCAATCCAAATGCAAGTCATCTTGGAATGTGGATTACAGCCATCCAGCAGCATCCTTCTGAAAATTAAGGTCCCAGTTCTGAACTATTAGGTGGATGCAGTGCTTACAGACTGAGTGAATACACTGCAGTTAAGGTGAACTTTATATGATTTTTTTTTAAAAAAAAATACAACACCTGGTAATCATTTGCTTTTCCCTTGTTAGTTCCTTTCAGTCATAAATATGGACACTTATTCGTTGACTTTCTACTGAGATATTCCAGGTAACTTAAATTAAAATAGACCATCCTTCCCCTGCCTAGTTCCCTCCAGATGTCTGGGACTTCAACTCCCATCAGCCCAAGCCAGCATGGCTAATGATCAAGAATTCTGGGAGTTGTCATCTGAAACATCTGGAGGGCCCAGGATGGGGAAGGCTGAAACACACCAATAAATCAGCACTAAAAATCAGCCATGAAAGCTTCCAAAGTGAAACAGTAAAACAAACAGAAGACACACACACCCCTCAGAAAAAGCCAGCATTAGGACCCAGCATTAAAACCACGAAGAAATGGTTTAAGACAGCACAGCTATTAAGAAAAACCCATCACCACTCCTTCCAACAATTACCTGGAGGGAAATGCCTTCTGAAATAAAAAGGTCTTAGCCTTAGCAGGGCAAGGAATGGGAGCTGAACGGGTCTTTCTAGGTAGAATGTTTCATAAAGGGGGTGCCAGACACCACCAAGAAAGCCCTGCCCCAAATCTCCTCAGATTGGCACAGCATAAGGAATTTATTTATTTATTATATTTATCAATCGCCCATCTGGCCGGCCACCCGGCCACCCTGGGCGATGTACAATTAAAATACAACAAAACAACACAATAAAATATAATAATTAAAACAATATAAAAAATTCTCATTAAAAACCTAACCCACCCCATATTCCCGCCTGAACAGCCATGTTTTTAATCCACGGCGGAAGCTCATCACGGAGGGGGCATGGCGAAGGTCACTAGGGAGGGAGTTCCATAATGTGGGGGCCGCCACAGAGAAGGCCCTCTTCCTAGTCCCCACCAGCCTGGCTGCTCTGGCTGATGGGATAAGGAGAAGGCTGTCCGTGGCAGACCTTGTTGAGCGGCCTACTTGATGTTGCTGGAGGCGCTCTTTGAGAACCATGAGCAATGATAAAGGACGTGGAGTAATATCCAGGAGAAAGGGAATTCCTAACATATGCAGGACCCAGGTTGTTTGGGACATTACTGGTGGTAACCAGCACCTTGAATTGGATCCGGGAGCCAATGCAGGTGAGCTAGGATTTAAGCAATCTGCTTCTCTGTGATCCATCCACCCCAGAAGTGACACGGGCTGCAGAATCTTATCTGCAGCATCTGAACTGGCCTCAAGAACATCCCCACATAGTTCACATTATAGTCGTCCAGAGAGGAAGTTACCATCTCATGGGCGATGGTAACAACATCTGAACTGAGGAGCAGTTGCAGAGGGCTCACTAGACAGAGCTGTTATAAGGCCCTCATGATCTCTTGCTACAACAGTCTTTTGTAAACTGCCTTGAAAATGTTGAGGGAAACTGCACACTGTTGGTTAAATAAATAATACAACCTGAGATTCCAGAAGCACCCCTAAAACATATATCTGTTCCTTTAGGGGCATTATTATCACCTTTAGGCTGGTGGATGGTGGACTCCCAAGAGATGGTGCCAAGAGTTGGTGGACTCCCCACCCCATCGAGATAATAAGTGTAATCCAGAAAACCCTGGAGTATCTCCAACATTACCATCCACTCAATTACTTTGCCTACAAATGACGCATGACTCAGCTAAGCAAATGCCTTTTTGGAGCTCACTGGCCCCTATCTACAGGATTGTTCTTGGCTATTTATACAGTTAAACTAGAGAGGGTAACAATTCATTCCTGGAATACTAGTCAATTTGAGTCATCTGTATCTAGTACATCTTTAATCTTAGCCAGAAATGCATGATTAGAAGAGGTTGTTTAATTCTCCTGTGGAATTCAGCTGAGCTGCAAATATTGTAAACAAAAGGGTTTTTCAGATGTGGTGGAGAACTTTTGAAGTGGATCTTGTTGGGAGGAGGACAGATGCATGGACAGAAAATGTGTGGCAATCCTGCTCCACAACATTTGCATTGTTTAGTTGCAGATGTTTATAGATTATGTTGGGGAAATATGACATTAAAAGTGAGAAAAATAGACGGAAATATAACAGCATGCTACCAGGCCTAGCCCAAGATATTTTGCCGCCTGAAGGAAAGGACAATACAATGTCCCCTCCATTGCACTTACAGAAGCCAACCAGACTGGCCGCTGAATCTTACTTCAACGCTGGTGTTGGTACAGCATCCTCTGCCTCACCTGAGGGCAGCAGGCTACCTTAAGAGATGCAGGGCAGGCTGTGCAGAAGGCACAGCTCTGTCCTCCAACAGAGGGGAACAGCCTGGGGGCTGCCACTGTTGCCCCCTCCACCCCCTGCTGCCTAAGGTGACTGCCTCACTCTGCCTAATGGTAGGGCTGGCCCTGTATGCTACTTATACTAGTATACTATAAAGCTATGCAGGCTTCAGGCTGGTGGGATCTACTTTGGAAACAGTTGCAAAATACTGACTCAAGGGAGCAGATATTAAAGAACGCTCCGCCTTTGAGCACACATGCTCAGTTCAGGAATTTGTTTTCAGTTCCAGAAAGAACTTACAGTTCTTTTACACAAAAATCCATTCCTAATTGGGGGGGGGGGCAGCATTCTTTTTGTGTTGCTATTGATAAAAGGTCAGGGGAGACAGAAACCCTCGCCAATCTACTGCAAATCATCCAGAGATCTACCGGTAGATCCTGATCTACCTTCTGCTCCCCCCATATCTATTATAGTGATGAAGAGCATAGGAAGTCAATGCAAGGACTGTTCATTAGTGTTTTCAGGATTTCAGGATTAATTTTCCTTATGTATCCTTCTTATAATGCATCTTTTGCTTTCTCCCTGCATTTTACAAAATGTGATCTTCATTATGCCAGGCCCACGGAGTCACGTGTTTAGCCTGGGAAAATTCTCTCCAACATTGCCAATCCCACCCACCCACCCCAATTGCCTTGGAATTCTTTGAATTTTTTTTTTTGCACCATTTCTTAGTTTTGCTGTGGCTTGAAATAATGTCAAGGGGCTAAACAGGCGTGACCTGGGAGAGACAGTGTGAGGGCCAGTGTCGTACAGTGGTCAGTGTGTTGGACTGGGACTGGGGAGACCCAGGTTCAAGTGCCCATTCAGCCATGAAGCTCACTGGGTGACTTGGAGCCAGTCACTGACTGGGTTCGCATGACACGCTACACCACTATGTCATCTGAACCCAGGCCACTTCCCGCAAGGTGGTTTATAAGCTTATAAACCACCCCAAGTAGCCATGGTTTGCTCTGGGCTTTGCTTTAGTAGACCCTAGGTGGCTTAGTGTGTCATCCGAACTCGGATGGCACACTAAGCCACGGTCAAGCCAAAAGGCTATAGAGCCCCTTGGCAAAGGCAGGCAAAAAAAGGGTTGCCGCTCTGGCTAAGGGGCTCTGACTGATGACAGCCATCAAATTGCCCAAGTGGCCCTTGACGCAACTGTCATCAGCTTCCCCCGCACACCTGCTGATGTCAGGGCAGCAGGATTGCTCGTGAGCAATCCTGGTTGGCAGGAGCACGGGGGAAGCCACTGGGGTCTGCTGCATGCTGCCCACTCAATTCCCGTTCAGCACGTGATGGGGTAAGGATCCACTGGGCTTCACTTCCTCTCGAGGCAATGAATCCCAGCAGGTCCTTCCTACCTGCCGCTGTAGCCGTTTTTCGGCTGCAGTGTTGGTTGTGGGCAGGAACCAGCCACTGTGCTTGCCTTCCTCGAGAGGAAGACAGACATAGCGGTTCGGCACTCCTGCCCCATTTCCCCCCTCCCCACCACTATGGATGGGGGTAACAGGGCGGGAGGCTCAGGAGAACATGCCTCTTCCACCCCCCCCCAGCGGGTAGTGGGGAGGAGGCTGTGGGGAAAGCAACCAGTGGGAGGGGGTATTCTGGTTGTTGGTGTGGCGCTGACAAGCAGAATCGCCTCCCACACCAACTAGCTCGTGAGAGACCTTCTCGCTAATTGAGTTTGTTGGAGGATATGGGAAGGAGTCTGTCCTATACTGGTTAGGCGGAAGCAGAGTTTCCCCCCTTATGCGTAGTCTGGTTATTGAAACTGGTTATCACCACGTGGGTTGCTAAACCCTTGCTAAAAGGCTCTTAAAAGGAACGGATTGTCCATACAAGGTTTAAAACTAATAAAGACATTTATTAGTTTTACTTACAATCTGTTTATTCATACATGCAGGATGCATATAGGCAGGTTAGAGTCTTAAGGTGCTAAGAGTCTGCTTCATTGGAGATCACTGGCCGGAAGCAAGCTCAGACCATGTGTTCATCAGGCTTGGGTGGGGGGAGAGAGAGAGAGGGCCGGTTCACACGACCCAGGCTGCCGGCAGGGGAGGAACCGCGGGGCCGTCCGCGGGGTCCAGCGGGGCGCCGCACACGACCGGCGCCCCGTGCGCGTGGGCAGACCCCGTAGTCCCCGCACCGCAGTGCGGGCCTCCCGGCGGTAGGGGGTGAGGCCCGGGATGCCCAGAGGGGCCATTTGCCCCTACAGGCTGGAGCGGCGGCGGCTCCGGCCGCTCTGGGCTGCCGTCTCTGTGGGGACCCCGCGGGACGGCCGCCCACTGTTCCGACGGCACGGTGACCACGCGCGGTAGGGGCTTACCCCGCTACCGACCGTGGTCACTTTCCGTGGGTCCCGCCCGCAGCTGTCCCGCGGGGGAACCTCCGGTCGGCATGCACACGACACGGGAACCGCGGGAAAGAGAGAGAGAGAGAGTTGGCCACAGAGAGGCAGGAAGCAGGGAGGAGGGGTTACAAAATATGCACCCTGGGGATTGTTCAATTAACCCTTTCCTCCCACTCTAACTAGTGGTTGCATTACCTCATTGATTTAAGCAGGCAGTATCACAATTTCCATCAGAGTTGGGGGGGGGAAGGCGATTCTGTTTGTCAGCACTGTGCGTGCATGCCACACTGACAATCAGAATGCCCCCCCAACTTGCTTGTTGGGTTGGGGGGGCTGAGTCATTCCCACTCGTTCCCCCCACCCCCTTCCCCCCTCCCTGCCGGGGCGAGGGAAGAAGGTGGTGGTGGGGGAACGAATGGGAACAACCTTCTCAGCTTGGCTTACTTGGGAGTAAGCCTTGCTGAGCGGGTCATCCCAAATCGTGGCTCCAGCCGCCGCCGCCACAAGGGCTCCTTTCAGCTGCTACTGCAGCAGCGATTTGGAATGACCCGCACAGCTCAGCTTACTCCCAAGTAAGCCAAGCTGAGCAGGTCGTTCCCACTCGTTCCCCCCACCACACCACCTTCCCTTTCTCCCTGCCCTGAGTGGTGACAATCGGTGGGCAGAGGCGGGAAGGGCGCGGGGGGAACGAGGCAGCTGGCGCCTTTCTCCATTGCCCAGCGGAGCAGCTCCTCAGCTGAGCGGCAGCCCCGCTGGGCCACAGGAAGGGACAGGCCAGCTTGTACTGGGCTTCCAAGCCCAGCATGAGCCGGTTCATGCCCTCCTCCTTGTTGCCCGGCAGTGCTGCTGCTCAGCTGATTGGCAGCTCTACAGAGCAACGGGAAGGGATGCGGGGTGCCTCTGACAGCTGCTGACAAGTGTTCGCTCGGGCACTTTTTGGCTGCTGCCAGCCCTGCTTCACTCCCCTCACTTCTCCTGGGGGAGATCATGGTGGGAGAACTGAGGGGGGAGGGGAGGGGGAGGCACCCTAACCCCACTGGGCCCAATCGTCTGTCAGGCACAAGGGAATTTTAGCCACAGTGTTTTGCTAAAATTCCCAAGAGGCGTAGGGGTTTCGTGCGAACCCGCCCACTGACTTTCAGCCTAAGCTAACTTACACAGGGTTGCCGTGAGGATGAAATGGAGAGGAGGAGGACCATGTAAGCCACCTTGGGCTCCTTGGAGGCAAAAACGAGATATACGTTTAACAAATTTAACAACTATGTGATTGGATATTCCAGTATCATTACTCTTCTCAAATTAAAACCAGACACAGGGAGCTCCAGTTTTCATCAGAGTAGCAGCACGCATGTCCTGATATAAATCCCTTCCTCAAAGCTGCTATTAGTCCTGCGGGAAGGGGGGAAACTGCTCCAATCAAAATTGGAGGACCTCACCAAACTTTGGCTGCATTAATTTTTTAATTATTTTTTTTTAAAGTTGGGAGATCTGATCATGGTTTTCCCATACCACATCTATTTTGACTCAAATACTGCTGCAATCCTATATGATCTTTATCGAGGGGGATAAGTCCCATTGAACTCAGTGGGGCTTACAACTGAGTAAACGTGCTTCAGATCATGATTCAGGGTAGCTATTTAATATGCCTCAACCCAGAGCTCCAGAGAGGCTTCAATGTGGTTATAAAGTTCTAAGCATCATTTTGCTGCCACATTTGCTTCAATGCCCTGTAGATATCTCACTGAAGCTCCCACACGCATACTGGAGCTCCTCAGTCAGGGAAAGGGCCTTTGCTTCATTTTTGTTCAAGTTAGGAAGGCATGTAAAGCTTTTAAGGAAACAAAAATGGCCAGTGGTCAAGTGAAGGTTTATTCCCATATCTTTCACTGGCTGGAATTCAAAGAACCATGGAACTAATAATTCCACACACTGAGTGGGGATTGGGGTCCCAGTGTCATATGACATAATATGGCATTGGGTTTGTTGTCCAAAGGTCAAAATCCCATTGGGCATAGTTAAGAACTTGAACACACCTAGCTTTCCCCAACTTGATACCCTCCTGATGTGTTGGACTACAACTCCCATCATGTCCAGCTACCATGGCTGGAGGACATTATGTTTGGAAAGGCTGCTTTAGATCCTGGCAATTCAGATTCCTTCTATTGTTTTCCAGTTGTCTATGTAAAATGAGATATCTTGAATGAAAATAGCTGTAAGGACATCATAGGAACATCATTAGAAGTCAGTCTGCAAGCATCTTGAAAACAATGCAGTGATTACTAGAAGCCAGCATGGATTTGTCAAGAAGAACAAATCCTGCCAGACTAATCTGATCTCATTTTTTGATCGGGTAACCTCCCTTGTGGACTGTGGGAATGCTGTGGACATTATATATCTGGACTTCAGCAAAGCTTTCGACAAAGTGCTTCATGATATCCTGATTAGTAAGCTAGCTAAGAGTGGGCTAGATGGAACAACTATCAGGTGGATCCACAATTGGCTACAGAATCAAAGAGTGCTTATCAATGGTTCCTTCTCAAACTGGGGAGAGGTAACAAGCGGGGTACCACAGGGCTCGGTCCTGGGCCCAGTGCCCTTCAACATTTTTATTAATGACTTGGATCAGGAGGTACAGGGAATGCTTATCAAATTTGCAGATGACACAAAGTTGGGTGGAACAGCTAATACTCTGGAAGACAGAAACAAAATTCAAAGTGACCTCGATAGGCTGGAGCACTGGGCCGAAAACAACAGAATGAAATTTAATAGGGATAAATGCCAAGTGCTGCACCTAGGGAGAGGAAACCAAATGCAGAGTTACAGAATGGGGGACACTTGGCTCAACAATACTACAAGTGAGAAGGATCTTGGAATTGTGGTAGATCACAAACTGAATATGAGCCAGCAATGCGATGTGGCTGCAAAGAAGGCAAATGCAATTTTGGGCTGTATTAATAGAAGTATAGCTTCCAAATCGCGGGAAGTGATAATTCCCCTTTACTCGGCACTGGTTAGGCCTCATCTTGAGTACTGCGTCCAGTTTTGGGCACCTCACTTTAAGAAGGACATAGACAAACTGGAGAGGGTTCAGAGGAGGGCAACAAGGATGATAAAGGGACTAGAAACAAGGCCCTATGAGGAGAGACTGAAAGAACTGGGCATGTTTAGCCTTCAGAAGAGGAGACTGAGGGGAGATATGATCGCACTCTTCCAGTATTTGAAGGGATGTCACACAGAGGAGGGCCAGGATCACTTCTCGATCATCCCAGTTTGCAGGACACGGAATAATGGGCTCAAGTTACAGGAACCTAGATTCCACCTAAACATCAGGAAAAATTTCCTGACTGTCAGAGCAATAAGACAATGGAATCAACTACCTAGGGAGGTGGTGGGCTCTCCCACTCTGGAGGCATTCAAGGTGCAGCTGGACAGACATCTGTCAGAGATGCTTTGACCTGGATTCCTGCATTGAGCAGGGGGTTGGACTCGATGGCCTTGTAGGCCCCTTCCAACTCTACTTTTCTATGATTCTATGATTCTAGTGTTATCTCATAGTAATTTTAAAAAAATTAAAGAGATATTGAAAAATCTTTTTTTTAATTATTTTAAAAATCATTCTTCATTTAAATGTCTCACAAAATATGGATGCAAAATAGCAATGTTTGATAGGATTAAGTCAGACCTTCTAAAATTTTAAGTAACAAGAACCTTACTCCAGTTCCCATTAAAGTCGACCATAGGAATATTTCCATTGCTTGCAATGAATTTTGGATAAGATACAAAGACATATTTATTTATTCAACTGCCAAGGCCGCCTCCAATATTAAAAGAACTGTATTTACTTTTCTAAGGGAAAAAAAAGGCCAAATATTGTAAAATGAAAACATTTCTTGTAAATGTGATCCATACAAGCCAGATTTCAGCATAAAGCAAAATAGCTGTGAGCCAGGGAGATCCTTTAAACATGCATAATAGGGTGTATGTGCGTGCATGCGTGCGTGCGTGCGTGCTAGAAATGGGATGTTTGAGCTTGCCAAAATTCTCCAAACTTCACTTTGAAGCTCGGTTCAGCTTATGACCTGTCTTCCTGTTTGTTTGAATGGGGAAAGTGCACAGTACAAATAGGTAAAGTGTGCATTTCAAATGGGGAAAGTTCAAATTTCTGTGTGCATTTTTCAAAAGTGCACACTTTCCCCCATTGGCCAAGGTGTGAAAATGCATCTATTTTTTAAAAATGCACATTTCACAGTGTGCATTTTTCAAACACAATCGATGTTCAGGGACTCTGTGAACATTGGGGGGGGGGGGAGAGAAATGTGCTCCCGTTTGTATTCAGGGTTGCAAACATGGCAAGTTCAGGTGATATGTGAACTGAAATGAAATTCTCATACATCCCAATGTGTGCCTGCATGCATGCATGCACGCACATGTATCAGGGCTTCCCACTTTTTTCAATCTGGCTAGTAACTTCCCACTCTGTGTAGGAAAATTACTTTAGGTAGTGCTTTTGAATTGACAGGCAGAAAGCAGAACTGCTGTTCCTAGGGGAGGAGGACGAATCTGTATGTGTGCGCTCTAGTTCAAACTTATGGTAGTACTCTCACAAGTGCATCAGGATCATGAATAGCTCTTGGCTGGAGCGTGCAGTCATAGAGGCCCCTTTGGTGAGAACCGATGCTACCATGTGTTGACTGAATAAAATGGGCTGCCACAATGGGATGCCTGTGCACCCTCCAAATGGAGATTTCAGATCTTACTAATGGTGGATCCATGCGAGCAATGCTGAGCTGCAAGCCCAGCTGTATACTGCACATCACCATGGGCAACCTGTGGCCCACAGGCTGCATGTGGCCCACTGCAGGAGCTCCGCCCTCAAAAAGCCTGCTGCTCAGCTGTTCAGAGGACTGGGTGGAGCAGGATTGTGATCGCAAGGAGGTGAGTGGAAATAACCCAGTTCCTGTGGCTTATGCTGGCTCAGCTTGTCTGAGTGTGGAAAGCTAAGCAGGGTCAGGCCTGGTTATTACTTGGATGGGAGACCCCTCCTCTAGTTTCCTGCATTGAGCAGGGGGTTGGACTCGATAGCCGTGTAGGCTGCTTCCAACTCTATGAAACCATGCACCATCCTCCCAGAGCTTTTCAACACAAGCAGGGCCGGATTAAGAGCATTATGGGCCTGGTGCTGAGGATTTTGGTGAGCCTTTTTATGGAAATAAATAAAATGAAGACGCAATTTTATATTAAAACAAATTAAATATTTTAATTACCATTAAAGTGCCAAAACAGAAACATATTGAAAATATTTCTTTTTTTGTAAACAATAAGCTAGTTAACTCAATAAAACCGTTATAAAAACGCTCTCAAACCAAGTTACTTGCAATCCAAGGCATTACTGTATTATCAATAACATTTCAAAGGGCGCAATCCTATAAGCATGTTCAGAGAGAGAGAGAAAGCCCTGCAATTCCCAGCGTGCCTGGGGCATGCTGGGAGTTGTAGGACTTTTTCTGTCTGGACATGCTATAGGATTGGGCCCTGAAAGGGGAAGCAAAAAAAGTAATTTACTGCCTCTCAGACTCGCAAGCCTAAAATACTCGACACGATGCTCGATTCACGCTCTCGCCGGACTGAGGAGGCGGCCCCTTTCAACTTCGGCTTTCTGGCCTTGACTCACTCCCCCTCCCCAAAAAGCTGATTCACACCGCGTGTCTGGCACGATCCTGGCCTTTCACGCGACTTCCACGAACACCCTCGCCGCCCCCGCTTCTCTCGATCTCCCCCGCTCCCTCCGTCCACGAAGCCCTCCGTATAAGAAGCCCGGGCGGCTGCCGCAGAGCGCAGCAGACCAGGGAGGAGAAATGAAAGCAGGTTGTGGGGATGCCGACGCGCGAGCAGCCCGTATCCTCCGCGCGCAGAGCTTCCACGGGCGATTAACAGCGCGCACACGGCACTCCAGCCGCCTTATGCGTGGCTACTCGGGAGTAAGTCTCCTATTCCCTCCCGCGGGGAGGGCTTACTCCCAGGAAAAGCGGGCCTCGGATCAGCTTTCCCTTTTCCCCGTCTTTGCCTCGCCTCCCGCGTTACTCCGACTTTAAAAAGAGTAGACCCATTGAAATGAACGGGGTGGGGGCTGAATATTGTGGGCCTGTTTTGTGGTAGGGGCCTGGAGCTGCAGCTCCAATAGCCCCTATCTTAATCCGGCCCTGAACACAAGGCATTTATTGCGCACTTGTCATTACCTACTCGCCATTGTTTATGGGTTCTTTAGACAACGTCATGACCCTCCAGTTTCGCTTCTGTTTTTAAGCAGTGCTTTCGGGAAAATGTGGTTTTATTTGTCAAAGCAAAAGAAAACACCATTTCCACTTGTGTAATTGTGCAATTCTGCTATACCACAGTGCCACCTAGAGGTTACATAGGAGAAAAGGAAACGTTCTTCATGCAGTGCTTGGATCTCAATTCTGCAACTAAACCGAAAGTGGATACACCGGATTCACAGCCTCTTGTAGAAAAGCTCTCAGTGCAAAGTGCACTCTTCGCAGGACACCAAACAGATTTTGGAAGGTTATTCCAAGTGTGATTGTGATGGGAGGATGGTGTGACAGGAAAGACATTCCATCGTGCCATCATCCCCATGAATTCATAGCTGATTAGTGGACTGGGGGGGAGTGTGATTGTGATGGAGGACAGACAGTGTACAGGGAGGGGACTGACTCTCTATGCACCATTCTTCCCCATGAGTGTGTGTGTGTGTGTGTGTGTGTGTCAGGTGAGGCCAGCCATGGCCACACCCACTGGCATGAAGAAGCCAACACTGCTGTATTGGCCCTTGGGGTTGAAAAGATTCCGACCCTTGCCTTAGCTACTCCCAAGGCACTTGTACTCAAAGTAGCTTACAGCATAGGTTAAAGGCGACAGAGAAATACAATGCAATGCTAGCTCCTCCTAAAAACCAATAAGAAAAACTTCAGTAGACTAAAATAGAAGATTAAAATACTACAGCAGCAACTTCCCCCCCTTATTAAGGACACAGTTCTGAAAATGCCGATGCTGAAAGATCATCATCGTCATTGCCCATTTAATAGCAGGCAGTGAAGGAGCCAGGTGGACCACTCTTGGTGACCCATCCCAAATCCTGGGCATCACCACTGAAAAGACCCCCATCTGAGTAGAGAGACAGTATCATGTGATTTGATTGAGCCACTCCAGTCATAATCCTGAACCAACTGGTATCTTCAATGGCATCTCCCACAAAGTGCATGTTACTGAAGGCGTGTGAGTGATAGCAGAGCTCCGTGTGTGCTGGATGGGAGAATTAAAAACCTGTCTGTGCATAGAGGCCCATTATTCCACACACAGATCTCCAGATCTCACCCCCCTCTGCGCAGCGTTCCAGCGTGTCGGTTTGCAGCTGCCAGCCAGCTTGCCTGTAATCCGACTCCAGCTTGTAGCTTCCCCGGTTTGCAGATTAATCCAAGTAGTAAGTAGCAAGGAAACACTCTGTAAGACCACAGGTCTATTTCTACCTGTTTATTCACTTAGCAAGTAAAGTTCTACAGAGTATACATTTCCTAGTTACAGTCCATGTGCAGATTACAATGCATAGCAAGCATTCATTCCAGTGGAGTAGATTGAGCTTCACTCCACTTCAGCAAAGACGTTACATTGTTGCAAAGTCCAGCAAGCAATAGCCAGAAGAAGAGAAAGAATAGAGAAAGCAGTCCTGCTCTTCTCTAAAATGGCTTCAGACAGAAAAACAAGTTAGCACGTCATCAGAACATACAAACCATGTGACTAGCTCATAATGATCCCAGGATCTAGCTTTCCCATGAGAAAGAACACGGGAAAGTAGAAAGACACAACATACTTGTTTACCGCCATTCTGTTCCTCTCCAAGTGTAAACACTGTGCTACAGCTGGTCAATGTGATTCATATCACAACAGTTACAGTAGTAATCTATCCTGAATAACTAGGGATGGATAGATCAGCCTATTTCCAATCCGTGTCAGCTTGTCTTGTATTCATTCATAACCCTGTTCCATCCCACTTCCACATCAATCTGTGAATTAAAAAAACAACAACCGATGCACAAACAATGATTATTTTTTAATGTATTTCCCCCCACAAAACAGTAATTTTTGTATGCAGAGACAGCAGGGTATCCCTATCCCAAAACATGGGTGAACATGGAACTGATTTTCATGCCAATCCCCCCCCCCCAAAGGTTTCCAGGCTACTGGTACATGCATTTGTGAGTAGTACGCAGTGATCTTTATGCTTAAAACTAATAGCATTTGCCTCTTGGCTGCTGTATCATATTTACCTGCATGACTATCAAATATATGCCTATTAGCGTAATCTGTTTCCCTGTGAAACATATTTAAATCACATTGACTATTCCACTATGACCCCCTCTGCATCCCTCAACCACTTTTTTCTAGGGATGAGGGTGGGGGACAATTTCATTCGGTTCAGTTTGATGCAAACATACCTAGATTCGCACTTTTGAACCATATGTACAAACTGAAACTCCCTTATTGTTCGAAATTCACATTTTGCAGTAGACTTTTCTCATTTTAAAAAAATGCATACAAAAATACGGACATTAGGGAAATGAGCACACAAATAATATGTACCGTATATTCATGAAAAGAAGATTTCAAAACACACTGTATTTGGACAAACACTTGCAAAAATGCATATATTGGGAGAAATGTGCACAAAAATGGGTAAGAATGTTAATGTAAAAAAAAATAATCTCAAAGTTTGGGATGAACCAAATTTTGGGATTAGAAAAAAGAGAAATGGAGAGACATCACTACTCTATTGCTGTCCTCTTTTATCCTTTTCCTCTTCCTCCTTGTACTGTATGCCAACCTCCACAATTTCTTTCCTTCATTGATTGTATTCCCTTTCATAATATGTTCATGCATGTTCTGTAAGTATTTGTTGCTTTAAACTATGTTATTAGGCAGCTCAAAATAAAAGAAAATATGGGGAACATGTTGTTGTTGTTGTTTTTTTAAAAAAATAAACTATCCATGAGACTGGCATCTCTTTAAAAATTAAATCTGACTTGTCATTTTATTCACAATTCATGGAGCAAAACTTTAACATTCCTGCCCATTACTGTCTTGATAAACTACTCACACAGCCTTAACAGAAATAGCTTTTAAAAGCAGAGCTGCTGTTTTGATTAGTAAAACTAGCTAAGCCAAACCTGACAATAACGCATGTGCTTTAGATTTCCCTGGTTTGAGGCACTGTTTACTCTGGCAGCTCTATCATTAAGCGAAGCTTTGCCCCCCCCCCCAAGCTGTTACATGGTAGACTGATATTGGCTGACCCTGAAGCAAAAATTTGAAAACAGCACATTTATTTTCTCCCTAATGCTGAACACGCATGCAATGAGGCATACTTTGGTGGAGCTTGGAAATTTTTCAAAATCACAACTATTTGTCCCCCATACCTTGTCTTGCATTTTTTTAAAAAAAAAATCTGGCGAGGAGGATAAAGTAACATGCTGAAAACTGATCTCGAGGCACATGGAGCTGCGTGTTTCCCAGGGAGAAACAGCTTAGGTCCAGTGCACACAGGCGGAGTTCCCTGCTTCATCCCAGCGTTTTCTCATGATGCAGTGGGGTGGGGGATCCAAAGTGGTGTGCTGCTCACTGTGTGGATGGCATGAAAAAAAAAGTGGAGCTGAATCCAGAGATGTTCTTCCACTGGGAACTGCAATTGAAACGATCTTTCGTAGCACTGCATGAAATTGGGAGCATGCTCTTGTGGAAGTGGTCGCAGACCAGTGCTAGTGGCTCTTTTCCTTCTGCTCACACTTATTTAGATCCAACCAAGTATTTCCCTATCTCCATGACTCAATGGTGTAATATGAGCAGCAGTTTCATGTAATGTTGCCCGGTGTGCATTTGTCTTCAGGTAAGAGCCAAATCAGATGAATTCAGCTGCTGGAGTCCAACAGCCTAACCTACTGATCCATCTCAGCTTTGAAGACTCATATCTGCTGGCTTTTGCCCAACCTTTTTGCTAATATTAGTGGTTCCACCTTGCTTGCAAAACTTTGCACATGTGGACATAAGACTAACCATGGTGGTAGGTTCTTGCAGGACAGAAGTCACACTAGTGAGCCTCTCGCCTGAACCCCTGATAACTAGAACCACTTGCCAGACCCTCTATGAACTGAACCCAAAACTTAGTTTGATGCTCATGTGTACCTGAGATCTTCAGAAAAGTCTTGTGAGGTGTCTGCTGAAATGCGATCTTCAGTCTATGCTGTTGTTGCTGTTTTGTGTTACTTGTTTCAGTTTCTACCCCGTTCCATCCTTAAGGCTGATAGTGGCGAATGGCAACTGGTGGGTGAGGATCGCTCGGGGGTGGAACCCAGCACAATACAAACAGAATAAAATAACCCATTAGAAATCTATTTGATAAACACTTGTTACAATTACCCATCGCTTCTGACTTGATCGATCAAACCCAGCACCGTGGCGTGTGCACCAAAGATGTAGGAAATCAGGTGGTCCACCACATTCTGCGCTAGCTGAAGCTTCTAGACCGGGGCACCCAACGTGGTGTCCGCAGACACCAGTTCATCCTTGGACTCCTTTCTTGGTGCTTGCCAAGGTGCCCTACCCCCTCCACTTAAAAAAAGAAGTAAATAAATAAATAAAAATTCTTACCACCAGCTGGGATTGCTGTGAAATAGATTCCTGGGTGCTGAAAACTGTGGGTGCAAATGAGTTGTTTAGCATGTTGGGAGTCAGACCCCACCTCTGCCTTGTACTCAGTCTTTTGGGCAGGTCACTTGACATTTGCCATGCCTCCCAGGACAGCCATTTTGTCGTGGTGCCCAGGACAGTATCTCAAATTGCCAAATGTGCCCACAGCCCAAAATGTTTGCCTAGCTTGTTCTAGACAGTCATCAAGGACAGTAGTGTACCCTTTAGGTTGGCCTTCCCCATCCTGGCACCCCCCAGTTCTGTTGGACTATAACTACCATCATCCCCCAGCCAGCATGACCAATGGCCATGCTGGCTGGGGAATAGTGGGAATTGCATTCCAATGCACCTGGAGGGCAGCAGGTTGGGAAGGTTGCTTTATTTAGGTTAATTGTCAGGGTTATAATTGTTATGAATCACCTGGAGAGCTTTGGTTGTTGGATGGTTGTTGGATGGTATAGAAATGAATAATAATGAAGAAGAAGAAGAAGAAGAAGAAGAAGAAGAAGAAGAAGAAGAAGAAGAAGAAGAAGAAGAAGAAGAAGAAGAAGAAGAAGAAGAAGAAGAAGAGATAACCCACCAGAGATGCCCTACCAGATGAGATCCTGGTCCATTTGATCCTAGTGGCCCTCCCTCATCCAAAATGCTTGACAGTTGTGGGGCTTTAAGAAGGCCTTTTTTGCTTTTCCCTGCTCCCCCTGTCCATGACTATGCGAGCCAGCTGTCACTTTACTGACAGCTGCCAGTGAGCTCCACCCATGGTCGGAGTTGTAGTTCAAAACATCTGGATGTCACCAGGTTGATCTTCTCTATAGCTTGGGGTGGTGGTGGTAGGCTTCTCTGGAACAACTGGCATGACAGTGTCCAGCATGGGCATTTCCTGCTCCAAGTTTGCTTTATTCCACCATCAGCTGCATCAGACAGGAGAGAGGTTAGACATGAAAGTTACATGGCACATTGACAGTGAGTCCAGTGGACAGAAATTTGGCCGAGCTCTCGGCTACACTCGAATGTCTGCTAAGCATGTGATGAAGGAGGGGTTTCAAGTGCCAGCTGTGGAAAGGTTAATAAAATATAACAAAAGTAATTCAGAGCATTAAAGCTTCTGGCTTTGCTGATTTTATGCTTAAAAACAACATGTCAGAGAGGCGGGAATGCTAACAATTTGCACTTTTTCACTGCTGTTTTCTTTCCATTTTCTTCTTAGAACTCTTCTGGGCAGTCATTTTTTTTGTAGCTTTTCATCACCCATTTTCTTGCCATGCTACTAGGTGTATGCACAGTCCAATTGTGACTATCGTATGGTGGCCAGATGCAAAAGAGGACAGGGCGGCTGCACCTTTAATCACTGTGAAGAAGAGGAGATTCCAGCAGGTGTAGCTTTTTGTGCAAGCTAACAGGGCTGGCCTAAGACCTTTTGTTGCTGGAGACAAAGGACAAGATGGACACCCACACACCCCACTGACCAATTCCACATACAGAAGCTGACTAGACAGTTTAATTTTACTTCAACATTGGGTTGCCTCCAGCACACCTGAAGACAACAGGCTACCTTAGGGCATGCAGGGCAGGTGGTGTGGCAAACACAACCCTGCACTCCAACACCACGCCACCCCTCAATCATCTGCCGCCTGAGGCAGCTGATGCCTAAGGGTAGGGCTAGCCCTGCAAGCAACGCATGATGAAATTCCCTGTTCTACACAACTATTCAAGGTGCAGGAACCGTGACACATAGGACTTGACTGAAGGTGGGAAGAAGAATGCACCTTCTTTATCAAGGAACAGCTCATTTGCCTTGGCAGACATGCCCCTTTAACATGCGGGAATATTGTACACGGCTAAAGTGAACTTGTGGCACACTTTCTGTGAGCATGTGGAGAGGTCCAAGGATGTAAGTGGAGAAAAAAGTAACATTGGAATCAGTTCACTAGCTGCAGTGGGCTTGTCATAGCATTCTGTCCTGAGAAACAGAAGGAATTATTTCCTACCCATCCAAGAATCATTAGGCAAAAGGAAACCTACTGGGGGCGGCGATGCACTATGGATAATTCTTACTGGGAGCTTTAAAAACAGTTACATAAACATGTCTCAGTGATGATGTTGGTGTTTCTGGACTCTCTTCTGGGCATGAAGGACAAACAATGTGACCCTTTTCATCCAAAAGTTTGCAACTCAAAAGTACAGGAAAATGTCATTAATTATTCCTAGACATCCTTTGTAGATGCTGGAATTACTGCTCAAAGAGCATCATTTCCCTGTGCTAGACAGAAAGGCTGGCATTCACAGTTCCATGACCTCTACAGACAAGCAGACCAAAGTAATGCAGTGATTAATGTCAGATTTGGAACTTTCTGCCACTGTGGCAGGGGGTTAGCAAGATTTTTTTTAAAAAGGGGTCAGACATCCATATATTCAAATGCCAGCTCACAACGTTTCATCCCCCTCGCCCAACTTTCTATCACACTTCAGTGTAATTCAGGTTGCAGTCCTATCCTATGCACATTTACTGGCCCGTAAGCCCTATTGAACTCAGTGGGACTTACTCATGAATAAACATGCATAGGATTGCGCTGTGAGAGCCAAACTGCATGTTAACGCTAATCACGTTGTCTTATGTTTTGCTCTCGTGTAAGCATGTGTGGCCCTGATTCAGGATGGGACCATAGTACTCTTGAAAACACGGGAAGTCTAATTCTTACCTCCCCAGCTGCTTTGCTTCTGAAACTCACCCCCCACCCCTGCTGCAGCAAGTAAAGGGGAAAAAGTATCCACGAGTGACAATGGAGGCCACACATGCTTACTTTGGAGCACGGATGCGGAACCTCTGGCCCAGGGGCCATGAATCCAGCCCTCTGGAGGTCCCAATCTGGCCTTCCAGGGTTCCCTTTTCCCCAACCATGGATAATTTGGTGTTTCCCTGGCCTTTGTGCAGTTTTTCCCCCATTGTAAGAGGTTGATAATCCTAAGGCTTAGTTGCTGGTGATAAGAGCTTTAAGTTAAAATATGCTGGTATTTTGTTGTTGTTGCTGGTATTTTGGCCTTGTTCCTTCTGCCTTTGGCCCCGTCCACCACTGGGATATGGCTACTGAGATCTTCTCTGAAATGGAATTCGACCCTGGGACTGAAAGAGGTTTAGGGTAAAGCAGTGTTCTCCAACCTTGGGTCCCCAGATGTTTTTGCCCTACAACTCCCAGCATGCCCCAGCATAGCGTAGCTGGCTGGGGCATGCTGGGAGCTGTAGGCCAAAAACATCTGGGGACCCAAGGTTGGAGAACACTGGGGTAAAGGATAGCAAGGGAGCTGCGTACTACATAATTAACAGAACATGGAACTTGACCATGGCCAGCACCAGGTGCAGAGAGGAGGTGTGGCCTCCAGCATAGTGTTGTGTTCCTGAGTGCATGCCCCATAAGTGAATGGCTACCATCATTCCTGTGCGTGAGGAAACAGAAGGTTCTGCACTTGAAGGCAATGCTGTGGATGGGGTCAAATGTCCCTACCCACAGAAACTGGATGCCGAACCTCTGCTGATAAGGGTCTCGTGTGTGTGTGCGTGTGTGTGTGTGTGTGTGGTTGGTGGTGCTGGTGGAAGCAATGCTCAGCCTTTACCTCCTGAAGGCAGCCTTAAAGCGCAGTGTGGGAAAACATGGTCCTGTTCCTTCCTGCTCTCTACTTCCGCATACAGGGCTAAAGTGAGAACGGCTGCCACCTACTTCTCCTCAGGCTTGCACAACTTTTGACCCACCAAATTAAATGCAGCCTGCCAGCCGTGTATTATGGCTTGCTAGATTCTCAAAATCCCCTGTTTTTACAGTTTTAGCAGAAATAGGTTTCCCAAGCCCCTGGTGGACTGCTATACAAGGCTAGTAGACTGTATTTACCTACCCTTGGAGGAGCTCAAACAATTATTTCCTTAATTACGTTTTCTTAAGGAGGCTCTTTAGGGCAAAGTTGGAGAATATTGTATGAAGCCTGAGCCCAAAAGTTGATTTAGGGCACAAATTCACAATCCTATGCATAGCTGGCTGGGGCATACTGGAAGTTGTAGGACCTTTTTCTGTCTAAACATGCATTGGATTGTGCCCTTAGTCACTTCATTTTTTATCCCACCCTTCCTCCAAGGAATTCATACATGATTTCGCCATTTTATTCCCCCAACAACTCTGTGAGGTAGATGAGGCTGAGAGAGAAAGAGTTAGTAGCAGTCACACAGTGAGTTTCATGGCTGAGTAAGGATTGACCACAGATGTCCCCAATCTTTAGCACAGGGGTGGGCAACTTCCAAAGACAGGGTCCCCATAAAAATGGCCATGGGGTGGCCGTATGTGGCCCACAGGCAACGTGTTCCCCACCCTTGCTTTAGAACTAAACCATACCTAGGAATGGCAGATACAATATCCACCTGACTTGGGCTGCAATCCTTATACATACTTACTTGGGAGCAAGCTCAATTTAATGCAATAGAACTTACTTCTGAGTATGCATGCATAGGATTGCACTGTTAGATATCTTCCTGATTACTAGTTTCATGAATGAAAATACCCCATATTTCTCTTTTTCTTTTATCTTCCCTTAGCACATAGTTTTGTTCAGAAATATGCTTGACCTTCCAGATTTTGATTTAAGTAAACATTTTTACTGGAACTGTGGGTCTATTGGCTTACTCAGTTAAAGGAATAGCTTTAAATCCCATCTTGGGCCCTATAAGTATTGTGACAGCTCATTAAGTGGCCAGTGAAACACCAGCGTGTCACACATTTATCCTCTGCTCTGACTCTGGCAGCTGCGGCTGAGTCCAGGGGCCATAAAGACATATTTCTGACGTTGGCTGGCAGAATGATAATTTATGCACTTTGTAATTCATAGGGATTTCAAGGCAGTTGTAAATTAATGAAATCTGAATAGGTTTTTTTTTTTCTTAAGAGGGGAAAGCCTCTCATTTAACTGATTGAGTTTAGCATTGAAAAACAAATAAAGAAAATAAGGGCCAGCATATTTCCTCCTGCTTTATATAGAAAATAAGATAAATGAGATTAAATTTGAGATGTTAAGAAGAAAGGGAGGGGGGGAGAAAAAGGCATGGCTTCTGGCCAACTCAAAAACTGATTCCCTCCACACCTACTCTTTTATTTCCCCTTAAAAACCTGCTGTTGATCGCTGCCAAAGAAGAAGTGTAGTAACTTACTACAGATTTTGCTTTCAGTCAGGAGATTTTAAAAAAGAAAGAAGGAAAAAGAAAACCCACAAATGAAAGAATCTCTTTAATCAGATAATTGACCAGCTGGTAATCTTAGCTCTTTTGTGACACACCAGTTGGCAGGTACAGTGGTACATAAGCATGAGACTTTCTCTCCGTTTCCCTTCCCTTTTGGACACTTATAGAGCTGCTCTGTCTCTTCAGTCTCCGGGGATATTTCCCAGACATTTTGAAGTCCTGAAAAAAAAAAAAGGCAAGCTATCAGAGGTAATGACTGCCTGTGGACATGCAGATGGCACGACTACAGATACTCAGACTACCCATCATGCATCTAGGGAAAACAAAGGAGTTTTCCTTAAACAATTGTCTTGACACCAGGGCTCGTTGCCCCAAGAAGCTTAGCCTAGAGTAACCTCACTCTGTCTCTCCCCACCCACAATACACTAACCACCAAAAGAGCTTGCAAAGCAGCACTGCTTTCCACGAGCATTCAAGCAGGGATGTTGAAGAGTCCTTGGTCTCGAGTCACGAGTCAAGTCACGAGTCTTTGGACCCGAGTCTCGAGTCCGAGTCCTTGGTCCAAAATGGTGACTCACGAGTCACGAGTCACTCCCAAAGCTGACTCCACGAGTCCCTATTAAAATCAATGGGGGTTTTTCCCAACAAAGTAAGGCTATTTCAGATGTGTGGTTTAAATAAATTCTAGGCACAAGTGTGTCTTTTTATTTCAAAACTCTGCAACTGATTTTGGCAAGAACAGACCAGGCAGAAAAAACCAAAATAACCAGGCAGGCAGAGGAGGCAGGGAACCCCAAAGCAGGCAGGCAGAGGCCTTTGTCTTGGACAATTCAACTGTGGAACTGGTCAAGAAGAGACCAGGCAGGCAGAGGAGGCAGGGAACCCCAAACAGGCAGGCAGAGGCAGCCAAACCCAAAATGTCTGAAAGGTTGCATTTTAGGAAAATGATTTTAAAAAATAAACTTGCTGTACTTCCTAAAACTTATCCATGTTGCATTTGAGGAACATGATTTTTTCTAAATGTTTGGCCCCCATTCTGGAACGGTGAGATCTCATCACAATTCCACCCTCACTGAACACCCGCTCCACTGGTGATGAACTTGCTGGAACCAGAAACACACTCAGAGCAGCCACACAGAGTAATCTCAGGTCCTTCTTCTGCCTCTCCCAAGTACGCAACACATCAATCAAAATAAATCTTGACACACTGTTGGGGCTGCACTCCTGGTAGCCATCCATAGTGGCCGAGCAGCGGCACACCTCACTTCCATGCGCTCTTCGCCGGCAATCACGCTCCTCTCCACTCCTTCTGGCACAGCCCAGGGATGTTGAAGAGTCCTTGGTCTCGAGTCGAGTCTCGAGTCCCATTAAAAATATTGGGACTCGAGTCCGAGTCGAGTCAGAGGGGGGACTCAGTCCGACTCACGAGTCGAGTCCTCAAGTCCGAGTCCCCATCCCTGCATTCAAGTTTGTGCTCTCTCGTAGCGCTCCATCCAAACCGACCTAAATAAAAATGGCATTGCTGCTCTTTCCCTTTCCACACTGGTGTGTGTCTTGCAACCTGGCGACCCTATTTTACCGCACACAGTTCTAAACTTAGAGATGTTTCACATGTTACAAATCAGCCAACTGGGGTTTGCCACTGAGCGTAATTTCCACAGGCACCTACCAGCCAATTCTGGCTCTGTGATGAGCTGTTATCAAGCACCTGTTGGTCACATTCACAGTAGCCCTATTCAGGGATTACTCAACCCCCCAAGGTCCTAAATCACATGGGGAGCATCCATGAATACCCTCATCATGTGAAGGGCTGGGAGGAGTCATGCACCCTTGGGGGCAGGGCTAAACACATGACTCCAAAACCACTCCCTGCCCCCCCCATCTATGTTGTCTGTTTGGGTGAGTAATGCCTGAACAGGGCTACTTTACCCTTTAGAGCAGGGCTCTCCAACCTTGGGTCCCCAGATGTTGCTGGACTACAGCTCCCAGAATCCCTTGCCATTAGCCATGCTGGCTGGCTATGCTGGGAGCTGTAGGCAAGCAACATCTGGGGACCCAAGGTTGGAGAGCCCTGCTTTAGAGATACATGTGAAATTTATTTAGATGTACACCTTTAAAGAAAGTAATTTGCGAAGTGTTCCTTAGCATTTTGTTACTCAGTAATGCTCACTTCTGTAAAGCTGCATGCTATGCTTTTCAACTTTTGTTCTTCCTTTTCTGCTTTCATTTGTGTTTTTCACATTTTGTTTTAAACTCTGAGGAGCTGGGTGTGCCAGCTGCTGTGCAAAGCAGTCTTCTACTTTACACAGCTCCTCTAGGCAACACGAGCAGGATGTTCCTGTAGTTCTGAACTACAGAACTACAGAACTCCATCGCCCTATTTCGCGTTCATGCAGCTGAAGGCACAAATCCTGTTTCAAATGCCAGCACCAGAGTTTGAAAACAACGCCATTTGGTGTTTAACGGGCACTTTGCATGTTACAAAACTCCTGGGAAATGACTGGAAAACTGCATTTATAATGTAACATGTGATGATGTTTCACTGTATTTATTTGGACTCAACGCAAAACCAGAACATTTAATCCTCACATGTTACGATTCAAGTTGCACAGCCTTCTATGTAGAAATATCAAAAATTGTGAAGTGGACCTAAGCAGAAATTGGACTACAGGCCCAGCCTGCCATGAACCACACTGAGCCACTTGTCTCAGGCGGGAATTGGGAGGGGTGGCAAAACAAGTGCCCTTACCCCCAGCACTGCCTGTGTGAACTTCCGCCACATGGCCCAAACTGCTGGAATGAGTGAGTCCCTGGCTAGCTGCCACCGCAGCACTCAAACTCACACTGCTGGCAGCAGCTGCCGGGCTATGTCCTCCATGACCAGGCTAGCACCATGCTGGCCCATGGAGCACCACTCCCATGATGCTGAAGGCCCCCACTCCACCAGCCAAGCTGTGGAGCACAGCACCGCTGGCAGGTCACGTTCTCTTCAGATTGAAATATAGCAGCTGCCACATTTCAAACAGAAATGTAAGCAACTGACCGGGCAGTGGAGGCTGCTGCCAGCAGGCACTCCATGGCTGCCGGCGTCCACCAAGGTCAGCAGGTAGACCACCAGACTGGGCAGCAGTCACCCAGAGGCTGGGACACCTGGGGATAGGTCTTATACAGGCCCTCCTCCAAGTCTTGCCTAGTGAAGCTTCATGAGATTTAGCAAAGTCCTTTTCCATGACAGGTTTTTCAGGTTTCATTTGGAGCTTCCTATGAGCTATCCGTGGTGCTGAACTCCATCCCCAAAATAGGTTCGCCTCCATGGAGCACTGTGGTCAGCTCCTAGGAAGCTCCAGAGAAAACCTGCCAAACCTGTAATGGAAAAGGAGCCCCACCAAAACAGAAGTCACCAGCCTCCACTGCTGAGGCTTGGTGAATCCTTGTGAGACTTTCATAAGTACTGTGTGACTTGGGGTGGCTTCTCTGTGGTGCTGGGAGCTTAGCAATATCAGGTGAGGAACAGCAGTGTGGTTCAGGGGGGACCAGTCAGGGTGGGCGGGTAGGTGGTGGGCCTGGCTTGGGAGAGCTCTGAATGGGAGAAAGGATTTCTTACCCCTAGTCCACAGGTGAGGCTTAAATCAGCTTTTTCTTATAACAGTCTTAATATGAATATAAAACAGACATTGGCAAGGCTGTGTACACTTAATGTTTCTTCCACATTCACACTTGATCATATGGAACAAACAGCATGAGAAAGCCTCAAAGAAACATTTTAATGTCTTTGTAAAAATGGCCTATGCCCTCAATTTGCAGCATGAGTAGCACAATCAGAAATCACACACGAATGGCTGAGGGCCAGTTTGGATAGCCTTCCCCATACGTGCAGCAGGGGAGCTGGATTGTCTCTTCCCATTCTGCCCCCAAAGTACACCTGCCCCACCTCCAGTCCCATTAAATATCCATGTGCTCATGTAACATTTACATCACACATCACAGCTCCTGCATTCTGTGTGCTACAACTCTGAGGCTTGTGGTCCATATCTCACATACAGTCTGGGAATCACCACTGCAGTTTGGGTCTGTGTGCATTGGAGTTAATGTGCATATGTCCTGTGCAAACATGTGTCCGTCCGCCCCCAACCCTGGAATGAGTGCACATGGGGAGGGAGCAGCCCTGACCTATGTGGATTGCTTAGAGCAGCAGTAGGCAACCTGGTGTCCCAGATGTTTCAGACTACAACTCCCAGAATCCCTGACCATTGACTATGCTGGCTGAGGCTGATGGGAGTTGCAGCCCAAAACAGTTGGAAGGCATCAGGTTGCCTACCTCTGGCGTAGAGCATCTGCAGGAACTCTCTGCACCTGTACCGGATTCCAGTGTAGTGAAAATCTCAACATGATAGGACAGTGATGGCAAACCTTTTTGAGGCCGAGTGCCCAAACTGCAACACAAAACCAACTTATTTATTTCAAAGTGCCAACACTGCAATTAAACTTGAATTAAACCTGTTTTTAAACACAGCAATTAAACCCGTGTGTGTGAGAGAGAGAGAGGGGGGGGGCTGCCTTTCCTCACCGGTGCTGCCCTCCTCCAGGGACCCGGTCAGCCTCCTGGCCCGCCGCCACGCCGCCCACGGAGCCTCCTGAGGCGGGACTTGGACCAGCAGCCCTCCGGCCGCTTTGCTGCTGGCATGCCCGGGCTGCCCTCCGCAGCGCAGGGCCAAAGAAGAGCCCGGCGAAGCCCGAAGAAGAGGCGGCGGCCTGCGGGATGCCAGGCAACGTGCGGCAGGCAGGAGTGGCCGCTTCTTCAGTGGCTTCACCCCCCGGTGCCCCCAAAGCCTCTCGAGGGCTGGCGACCTATGGCTCGCGTGCCCACAGAGCGGTCCCTGCGTGCCAGCTGTGGCACATGTGCCATAGGTTCGTCATCACTGTGATAGGATAATCACAAAAGAGGAGCCATGAGGAAAATGTGTATTGATGCACATTGGGAGTAAAAGACCTTTCTAAGGAGTAAAAAAGAAAGAAAAACATATGGTAGGGATGCATCTTTGTTAAAGGATTCCAAACTCAAGCTCTTAAAGTTCCTGGCCAAAGTTAGATGGTAGCTTCATGAGGAGCGTTAACACCCCTGAAGCAAGCAACAACAGCTGAAAAAGTGCTTGGTAAAACTCAGCTTTACTAACATCACAGAAGATCTCCCCACCATGTCTGCCTTTTTTCCTTTTATTCTTTCGACTCCTCATGTCTGCTGGCAGCTATGAATGAAATGTAACATGCTAAATGACTCGCATCTATTAACACTCCTTCACAAACCTTGGACCTTACATTTGGAAGGCCCGGGATATATATATATATATATATATATATATTGTCTTTAAAGGAAGAAAATAAGTGGGGCGGGGGTGGGGGGAGAGAAGAGAGAGACTGGAGGATAGTGTGTTCTTTGAATCTGACTTTGCTGAACCACTGCCAAATGCAGGCCGTTCCATTCAAAGGGTTGACTGAATAAATGAGAATAACATCCTTAGGGACCTTCGGGATCAGTTTACTCTGAAAATGTTCAGCCTCACAAAGGGTCAGAGTCACAAGGTAAATGGAAATGGCTGGGAGGGGACTTTGATGGCCGAAACACTGTAACTGTAGAGGACTTGAAAGAAAATTGTATTTTTTTTTTATTTTATTTTTTTAAAGTGGGGGGAGAGAAAAAGAGAGAGGGAGAGAGAGAAAAGAAAGAAAGAAACACCAAGGGGGAGGGGGAGAGCAGGAAATGACTGGAAGGGAAAAGGGCAATTGAAAATCATAATCTAAAGAACGCCTTCCGTGTTGTTCATTCCTCTTTATTCTTTAAAATATTGCCAGCTAGAATTTTGTTAGCAGTGGCTGAGAGAAAATTAGAAATGCTTCTTTTTTCAGCAGGCCGCTCAGTGTTGCCATTTGCTTGTGTGTTTTTAAGTCACTTACACTTAGGGCACAATCCTATATGAAGATTCGCTGGTTGAGGGGCTCTGTGCTTCAGCAGAAGCCCTACTGTGCCACGGGAACACCCCAGATATGCTGGCAGAACATAGGAAGTTGCCTTACCAAGTCAGTCCCTTGGTCCATCTAGCCCTGGTATTGTTGACACCGATTGGCAGCAGCTCTCCTGGTTTTCAGGCCGGATTTCTTTCTAGCCCTACCTGGAGATGCTGGGGATTGAACCTGGGACCTTAAGGGGCTCTACAGTCCTTATTTCAAGGAAACACTCTGCTGGCAAAGATACATTAGCGAAATAGTTGAAACAGGATGGTGTTGTGGGCAGCATGGGGCATACCTATGCTGCATCCCGTACCCCTTCAATCCACCTGCCCCATCAAGCATAACTTGACAGCAGCTCTGGATCTGGTGCAGGAAATTTCCATCCCATTGACTTCACCCCTATTTAGTATGATGATCAAACTGCCCACCTCATCATGACAGGGTATAGAATATTGTGTAACTCAACACCCAATCACAGCACATCACTACCATGTCACACACACTCAGAGCTCACAAGGGAAAATGCTGGTGATGGGAAATGATGGAGAAATGGGCATCAGGGCATGTTGTTGCACACAAATGGAGTGCTTTGCACAAAACAACATTTCTTTATTTTATTTATTTACAGCATTTGTATGCTGCTCCATATCTAGAGAGATTCCAGAGCAGCGAACAATAAAAAGATAAAAGAGATAAAAGAATAAAAACAATACATTAAAAACAGAATAACATTAAAACCATGGCTGATCAGCAAGGAAGGACTCACAAAACAAAGATGTTTTCAGCAGGTGCCAAAAACAACACACTGTTGGAGCCTGGCTGACCTCCAGGTGTAAGGAGTTCCATAGAAGTGGAGCCACCACAGTGAAGGCTCTTTTCTGGGTGGACTCGAATTGGGCCATAAGTCCATGTAGAACCACCAGGAGAAGGTCCTCTGATGACCTCAGCGACCTCAGCATGGTCTCACCACACTCATGGGAACTTGAGCACTTTGCTAACGGTTCTCTGCCTAGAAACCTTAACAGGTCCCTTACTTTGGGACTACAGACACAAACACCAAATGCCACTCCAACAAGTGGGGGTGCTTGGACAAAGCACCCCACACAGTTAGCAAGGAAAGGGAGGAACACACGCTGTAATGTAGAAATGCTGCAACCATTTCCTATTTCTCCCCCTCCCCATTTGCCAGATGTAAATATTGTGCCTTGATGAACTGTATTGCTCTAATAGTCTTCTCCCCCACCACCCCCAAACAGCAGAGGGCAAACATGGGAGTCACTCATCTCCATATCCAGCAGGAACGGTGCAGGGCTGTTTGGCGCCCTAGGCCAAATTATATTTAGCGCCCCCCCTCGTGCCGTGGGGGGGCTCCGGAGCAAAGCAGCCCTGCTCTGCAACCCCCCCGCGCCGCCGCCGCCGCCACCACCACCTACCTTCCCCCCGCCCCCGCTGCTGCTGCTGCTGCCGCCGCCTCCTCCTCCTCCGACGCGATGGGACCCCCGCGCTTTACGACGGGAAGGTAGGTAGGTGGTTGGCGGGTGGGCGCGCGGGCGCGCGCGGGGGGAGGTGCGGCGGCGGCGGCGGTGGCAGCGGCCGGCAAGCGGGCGGGGAGGCGCGGCGGAGGCGGCAGGCAGGGCAGGAGCGCGCCGGAGGCGAGGAAGGGGCGCAGAAACTCTGCGCCCTCTTCCGCCACACGCCCTAGGCAGCCGCCTGGGTCTGCCTAGCGGTAGCGGCAGCCCTGATATCCAGGCAAAGACCAGCTAGTCATTGCAGCCCAACCATTGCCACTGCTGGCCAAAACTCATGAGCACTTTTTGCCCGCAGGAGCACAGCCCGATGCACGTACAGAACAAAACATCCGCCACGCACACCGTGTTTCACTACAACCTCCAAGCGGGAAGTCCATTCACGGTCACTGCAGTCTGCCCATCGTCCCGTGGGGCAGGGCAGTGGACATGAGCACTGCCTGGGCACCCAGGTGGCACCACTGACTCTTCCTTCTCCCAAACACCTACTGTGCATCCAGGTTCAGGGACTCTTTGCTCCAGCTGCCACTGACGCGGTTCGCACTGTCCATTGTCGACTCTCTCTCTCTCTGCCTCCCTTTGCTCTCCTCAGACTGCTCTCCCACAGGCACAGGATGCCCTGCTCCATGCAGACCAAGAAGGAGGCCCACGCCATGGCCAGCAGCAGTGGCCATGATGATGCTCCCAGCCATTCCCGCATGGGTTTATTAACCTACTTGCTTCAGGCTGGCTCCTGTACTCTTGCAAGCTCTATGACAGACAAGCTCTATGACAGTGATTCAACAGGTGAAGTTGTTCGGAACATGGAGCTAATGCCATCATGCACCTGCTACCCTGCTACCTGTTGAGCCACTGTCCAGGCACAGGTGACTGCTTGGCAACCCTACCCATGCCTTTCCCTTTCAGGACACACTCCATCCCAGATGTCAATAAAGGCTCTTGGCTTGCTGCCTGCGTTATGTCTTCACTGGTAGAGAATGGTAGGTGGGAATCCCTTCCCTGCACCCTTGTAGGATCTGGCATCCTCTGGCCTCAGGAGGGGCCAGGGACTCAGGAGGAGGGACAGGGAGCTTGATGGGATCTGGGGCAGTGGGCTCTACCCTCTCTGCTTACTCAGGTTCCCTGGACCATTAGCATCCCTGATACACAAGTGTGATGGGTGCTGCTGCCAGGGTGTATAAGACCGTCAGTTGTGATGTGGGAAAGGGAGGAATGAGGAAGGGTAAGGATGAAGAGGCAGCAAATGAAGAGAGAGGGAGGGGCGGGCATTTAGTCCTGCTGGGATGCTATCCAGCAGGATGCTCCCAGTGATGTTGCCATTGGACCTGCACTCCCACGGTGATTCCGTCGTTCCGCTTTAACTAATCCTGCTCACAGTGCACATGGTCACCGCATGCTGTGAACCCGCAGGAAATTTTAAGGATACCGGAGTGCTTCGTGATGGAGGGCTTCTGGCGCTAACAGTCAAAAGGCACTGTGCAGCTATTCTGTGTTTTCTTCATTAATGATCCCCCCCCCCCCGGAAGAAAAGAGATGGAAGAAGCGGTGGGAAAACACAGGAGGGCTACAGATCGAAGATGACGTCTGGCAACCCTATAAAATTCAGCAAATGAGGCGGTGTGATTGCACCATAAAAGCCTCATCTGGAAGCAACCCCTAGTTCAGGGAGCGATATATGAGCAAGTTGTACAGGCCAGGAAAGCTGCAAATAATGTATACATGTCAGGAGCCCCAGTCTGGTTGGAGATATTGGCCCAGTTCCTACATCATGCTAAGCCAGATTTTCTTTTTTCTTTTATTTACATTCTGGCTTACTGTGAGTGAGTGAGTATTCTGGTGCACATGACTCAATCGCTCCTGCTTGGCTCCTCTTTCCAGTGGGAATAGCTAAACAAGGCAGGGACATTCTGTCTCTGATTTGTCTAACATGACATCCAAACCAGGAACTCTGGCTTGTCTCTCTCCCAACAAACTCTGGCTTATGATTGGCTTGTTTAGGTGCTCCCACTGGCAGGAAGAGCCAAGCAGGAGCAATTGAGTCCAGTGGTGTGGTGGTATATTTTGAAGTGCAGGTGCTCATCATGCTAGTTTTGTGCCACAAATCTTGAGTTTTGTGCCATCGCCCACAAGTGTGTAGTGATACATCTGAATGTGGACAAATTTGTGCTGATTTTGTGCTGTCTTGTGCCACAAATCCTGACTTTTACCAAACGCATGAAAATGATATTCCCAAATGTCCTGCTGAACACTAAAAATCCCATATTGTTATATCCCCTCCAAACCTATTCCAAAGTTTTGTTTCAATTTTGTATGTTTTTGTGCCACAAATCCTGAATTTTGTGTCACCACCAAAAGCGTGAAAATGACTTACCTTTTGGGGGTTCCTGTGCTTTTGGTGGTGGCACAACACTTGGGATTTGTGGCACAAAACAGAACAAAACTAGCACAAAACTTTTGAAGGAGATACTAGTTTTGGGAATTCGTAGTTAACAAAGCTGCAAAACATCTGAGTAACAGATTGCAGAGGAAAATTGCTGGGTGGGGAAAGGAGTAAGCACCGCAATGCTGCCCACACTTTGTAGCAGAGAAGAATGGTCAGGATTTTCCAGATGTATGTTGGTGGCCGAACGTTGGGCTCTGGTGTTAGTCTGATGGAACCTGGAAGAAGGCTGACCCATAACATATATAGCACATATGGTACACATATTTCTCCTGGAGAAGAAGTTTTTCCATTTGAGGAGGGGGGAGCACAGCAATTCTATACTGGTCTTATCATGGGGGGGGGGGAATCCAAGACTTCCAGCATGACATATAACTCACAGTGCATATGGCGACAAGTGCATGATCAACGGAGCTGTAATATTATTCAGGTACAGTACTATAGAAGTAAGAGCTGAAGATATGTTGGTTCTATCTCATCCTTATCCTTAAAAAAATCTTTTTAAAAAACAGGCAGGAAATGATAAGTAAGCAAAATAGTTGGTCAAGTACGTCACTTTTCTGGTAGATGTGTGAGATTAGCATACAAAGAAAATCAGCTTTAACAGTTTCATCATGTGTTCCGCTGCATAGATGATACCCCTGTATTCCTAGATATGATAGGATACGCTAAAGAAGTCTGATGTGGGAAGAGCCCTATTGATGTTTCAAATGCTCATTCCTACCCACAACCCACTGTCAGTGGATTCATATATACAAGACAGAGACCAATTTTGGTCTGGTAGTCCTGTTACACACAGTCAGCTCCTATGTCCATTGAAGGGAATGTTACTGTTTACTTCAGCTGCCTTGAAGTGTAGCATGTCTTTTATCTAAGCATCAATACATGTATAGATTTGCTTTCCTACTGAGGAAGGAAGTAAAATATGACAACAGAATATCAGTGACACAATATGGCCGCATCCCCCCCTTTTTTTGTTGCTTAATGTGTGATGCATGCATGGTCACTTAACAGGGGCCAGCAAGCTGTATTTCCACTACACATTGCATCTGGGTCAAGATCACATGGATAATTACAATATGTCCAATCCACCAAATTCTATCATTACATATATCCCTCGATTTCAGGGGAAATATTTGTTTCTTTTCTGAGCAATCAAATGACATGCTACTAGGAGCCGTTTCACATGTTACAGCCTGAAGATACGACACTCCCAGTATTGGTGCATGTTGCAGGGAGATACGTCCAATCAGGGGAGGCGGGTGACGCCTGTGTCAGTGGGGCTCCTTATCCATTGCGGCTTTTATTCTGAGCTTTATAGGAGCTATCCATGGTGCTGTACTCCATCCCCAAAATAGGTTCACCACCATGGATAGCTCCTATAAAGCTCAGAATAAAAGCTGGAATGGATAAGGAGCCCCACTGACATAGGGTTCACCAAGGGATGGGTGACGCAGTGGCACTCGACCCGCCTCCAGTTCAGCAGATTTCACCACTGCGCTTGTCAGAAGCAGGCCGAGTTGAGCCTGGGAAGCAACTTCCATTTTCAAAGCGGAACTGCTGTTTACTTAGAAACTGCCATAACCTGCCATTACATAGAAACTGCCAGAAACTGCCATAAACAAGGACGTGCTGAAAATGGCCGTAATTCGCACAGATTGTGCAAATTACAGCCATTTTTTGTGTCAGTTACAGCAATTTCTATGTAAACAGTGGTCCCACTTTGAAAACGGAAGTCACTTCCCCGGCTCGACTTGTAAGAATGTGAGGTGGCACTGGGGAAGTGGTAAGTGAGGCAGAATTTGGGGGGGTCGAACTGGGCAAATCCACCGGATTCCACCCCCCCGAACAGATTCCTCACACATCCCTAGAGTCACCAGCCTCCCCTGCATCCAGTCAAGAATTCCCTTCAGTATATACCTGGAGTAATAATACAGTTAGGGAGGATGTATGTTTCCTCATATTGCCATGGGTATATAGCTGGACTAAATAACTAATATTGGTTCTATGACTAAGCTATATTGACCCTCATTTTGTGCACTTCTGAAATTTCTGATTGCTCCCATTGAAGGATGTTGTAGTTGGCTCTGTGCCTAAGACCATGGAAAGCCACTTCTGGTAATGCTCAAGATAGATTTTCGGGCTAATTCGGTATAACACAGTGGTCGGGTTCGCAGGTCACACTAAGCCACCCTGCAAATAAGCTACGCAGTGTGGGTTGCTCACAGAACAACCCACGGTATGCCTGATGGACAATTAGGCTTGCCGCGGCTCGTTCTCCCTCTCCTTCCCCCTCAGTCCTCCAGCCGTCTCCGGCATGTATCCGAGCTGCCTTTGTGGCAGAATCCGCGCCCCCGGATGATGATCCCTTGCTCCCTCATGAGGTCAGCAGCCTTTTTACTGTTGGTCCGCTGTGTGTTCGAAGCGCGTTTTTACCTTTGCTGCCTCCTGTTGGAAAGTTTCCCCATCCCTCCCTCTCCCCCCATGCCTGCCATAACGGCCCGTATTTCTAATAAAAAGGGCAGATCTTTTTCATGCCCTTTTGTGTTTTTTATCTGCTCGCGGCTATCTTCACCTGCCCATGCCGCTCGTTTGGTTCACCTGGTCTCCCTCTTCGCCCTCCCCTCTCTAAAGTGGCTCCCCCTCTCACGCGGCACGCCACATCCCCCCTGCCTCTGCTCTCTGACTCCCTGGGTAGCGGTGTGCAGCTGCTGCCCGCCCACCACCCTCGGCCCGTCAGCTCGCCCTCCCATGCCTTTGTCGCTTCAGACAGGGGAATCTCACGAAGCTCATGCTGCCGAGTCTTCCCCATCTCGCTCCACACACTCCCACCCTGTGGCCCAACTTCTCAGGTGGCTTTTCTGCTAAGGCCTCCCTCCTTCCTCTCCTGCTACGCCACCCCTACAACCATACCAGCCTATCCCCCCCCCAGAAGACCCCAACGTGTTGGAATGGCAAATAAGATCTTTATTGAGAAACAACCGCTTTTGGCGGCTTCCGTTGCTGCTGTAAGAGCAGCAGCTAAAAAAAACAACTGCTTTTCATTTAGGAGGCACTATGAGGCATCTCTTGTATGAGGGGTGCTGATGGGGTGGGTTGCTGGCTCTCAATGGGAATTGCAAGGACCTGAGATACTGGCTTGTGGGATGATGGAAAACAAGTTTCTGAGAGACTATGAAGTGGAGGGCTCATGCAGGGAATGCTATGCTTTAGCAGATGCTTATAAGGAAGGGATGCTTATATGCTGGGGAGAAGGCAACATTATTCTTGCAAGTATAACATAGGCTGACAGGAAAGGCACTTCTATGGTTGAAAGCCCTTCTTAGTGATGGGACACACATGGGTAATGGATCTTTTCGCTTGTTACGGAGATGTGCCACCCATTGAGCGTTGGTTAGTGGCAGCTCCTCCTCCGCTGGTTCTTCCCTTGGTCCCCTGGGCTCTTCAGCTGCCGGTCTTGGTTGTCGTGCTGGCTCCTCAGGCTGCTCTTCTTCCAGTGCAGCTGCACCTTCAGCCTCTTCCCCCACAGCTTCCTCTCAGCCTCAGGGAAAGCCAGTGAAGGAAGGGTTGCTTGGCTCTGTGAAAAGGCCTACCAAGTCAAGGGCTGGGGACAGCAACCATGCTCCCGCCCTCACCTGAGACAGTTTGGGAAGAAGTGTCCCTTCAAGCTTGCTTCCCAGATCTGCCAGTGGTCCTCCAGTAGTAGTGAGCGAGCACATCATAAGCATGTCTAGATCAACAATACTGCGCTCACTGCTGCTCATCCTCTGCAGACAGGTGCCTCAGCGCTGCACAGTGAGAGAGTCCTGAGGGCAGATCTCCAGGCCTTCCACATGGAGGTCCAGCTCTGACTGAATTTCCCTTAGGAAAGTACTCCATACCACTTCCCAAGTGGTTGTGCCCCAGTCCTTACTTTTCTGCAGAGCATCTCTGGGTTCATGTTGCACAGTTGCTGCCAGCAGAAGGAAAATATCTTGGGCTGGAGGAGTGAGTAAGTTGTTTGTAAACTTGTCCCTGAAGAGGGGTGGGCTGGTTGCTGGGGAAGCAGCACTGTCAGCTCAAATTGGTATGCTTTTTGGGGTGGCCCAGGTTCAGGGGGTGCCTTGGAATACTTGCAGATGGGCCCTGCACAGCTTGGTCATACTGGAGACCATTGTCCGAGTAGTATAGGGCTCAGCATGTCTTGATGTGCCTGGAGTTGGGGAGGACAAGTCACGGTGGAGGCTGGCAGCTCTTTATGGGCCGGTACCTGACTCTGTGCATGGCTCAAAGGAATCCCGCTGCCAGTGGTATAACTGGGCATCACGTCCCTCCGACCTAGCAGGATAGTAGCAAGCTTGTCATAGAATGGCATGGTGCACAGCTCAACCCCTGGCAGCTTGTTGTGAGCTGTGATTTCCTTAAACGTTTTCTTCAGCCCGTGGAGCTTCTCTTTGCACTACACGGGGGTATGAGAGTAGTCCCATAGTAACATCTACATCATAAACCAGGGAAACAGATTATCATACTTAGTGCTCCAGAGGAACTCCTGGACCTCTGGGCTTATCCAGAGAGCTATGAATGTGCCTAGTTCAGCCTCGCTCCAGAAATGCACCTGAATTCTCACACACTGTTTCTCTCCTTCTGACTCAGCCGGGGCATTATGAGCTGACTCCTGTGATGCTTGTGTGGAGGGAACTTGTGAGAAGAGTGGTGGCAAGGACTCACCATCTGCCTCCTCTGCAGGATCCATGGTGCCTTTTGGGGAGCAAAAGCTCTCCATGGTGCTCCATGGTGGTGAACCTACTTTGGGGGTGGAATACAGTACCATGGATAGCTCCCATGAAACTCAAAATAAAGGCTGCAATGGATAAGGAGCCCCACTGACATAGGAGTCACCAGCCTCTCCTGTCTAAACGTTATTTTCACTAATATACACATTTGTGTGTGCATATTCCCCTAATACATGCTGGATTTGTGTACACATTTTTGATTGGAGAACTCCACTGCAAAATTTGGAGAACTGTGAATTTTGAATGATATCTTAATTTCAATTCTTGGATAGATTCAAAAGTGTGAAATCAGGTAGGTTCACATTAATATGAGAAATGATTGAATTTCTCCCTCATCCCTACAAGTTATACCTAGGTCAAGCCTTCCCCAGCCCCGGTGCTCTCCAGATGTGTTGGACTACAACTCCCAGCATCCCCCCCAGCCAGCATGGTAGTCCAACACATCTGGAGGTCACCAGATTGGGGAAGGCTGATCTAAGACCACCACCTATTAATATGCCTTCACTGTCTACATATAATTTCAGTGTAACTTGCTATGAGCTTAACATTGTATCTGAGGAAGATGAATGAAAACTCCGTAACAAAATCATACTATGTAAAGCAAGGGTTCTTGCTCCTTTCACTAAATACTATATTTTTAATGTCCTAAAAAGCAGTCATGGGTCAGAGTTACAGGGTTCAGACATCAGAAATGATAGGTCTACCCCTAAATCCATTTTGGGTTGGGCTCAGATCTCTGTAGAATCATGGCTAACATCAAATGGATGCATTTTAGTACTCTCCAGACAGGGTCTTTCCCCATTGCATCCTTTCCTTTCGTTACCTGGATGTGGTAGTATGGAGGACTCATGGTGGACACCATGGGAGGGTCTTCACTAGGCTCTAGATGCTGCAGCAAGCAAAAAGATCTGGGGTTGTTAAGAACCATGGGAAATGTAGTTCCCATAATTCTATCCCTAGAAACTCACAAGCATGCATGGCTGCATCCTGGTGGCCCTGGATGCTGTTATGAATGTTCATAGCAGCTTTTAGAATGCAAAGGAGGCCCTGGTACAGCACCTTTCCCAGCCCTCCCTGCCAACACCATGCCCAGGTAAAGCGGGCAGCAAGGAGGTCTTATGTTGGAGCACTGTGGACCAAATTCAGAGCCTAGATTATGTTGCGGAACATCTGGAGGATATTCAGCAACTCAGTCTGGTACCTCTGGATTATTTCTGGTATGGATTGCTCTCTGATCCTTTTAGCTGGAGATGCCAGGGATTGAACCTGGGACCTTATGCATGCCAACCACATGCTGCCCTACCCTTGGGCGATGGTCACTAATTCCAGGCCTGGTGCCAGCACGTAGCATGCTGGGGCAAGTGTTCACAGGGCCCACACGACTGCTGCTGTAGTCACCTGGCCACTTGCCTGTCCACGGTGGCAACCAGTGAGGATGACACCGATCACTGACTTTGTCATCTTAATTATGCCATCTCCGTTCCTGATGTGGATGCAGTAGGGACTGGGGTGGGGGGTAGCAGTGCTGATCGGAGCTCCTGGTCATGTGCCTGAGCTCTCTGGCTCTGTCATCTTAATTATCCTGCCCTAGCCTCCATCATGCACATGTTGGGGCAGGGCTGGCATAATTGAGGTGTGAGGGTTAGCGAGTCTGAGCGTATGGCCTGGAGCTCTGATCAACTCAGCTGCCACCAACATCATGGGAGGCAAGCAGGCAGGCAGCCTGTTCACCTGTGAGTGGGGACCCCACTGAGCACTGCCTACTGAGGGCAGCCAACTCAGGGACCCCCACAAACCAGGCTTGACTGAGGGCCAAAGCAGACATTTTGTAATACAGCTATGTGTCCAGTTTTGCTTTAGTTAATTGCAGGTGCACAGGGGAGGGTGATCCTTCTCAGAAATGCTGCACATGGGGAGGGGAGGCTTACGGTATGTCTTTACTCTACCCAACGTGCTTGTGTGTAACTCACCCCCTCCCTGCAAGCAGCTAGAATGCAGAGGGTGTGTGTGTGTGCGTGCGTGCGTGTGTGTGTGTGCGTGCAGTCTTTCTAATAAGGATTACACACACCAATAGGCACACACCTGTAATTAGCTAAAGTAAAACCGGATATATAGCTGCATGCTATGTATTTATAGGACATCTGTTCCGGTCCTAATTCATTTACTAATAGAAGTTTAATAATGCTTAGAATAACGTGGGGGAAATGGCATACAGTCACAAATATGATTGTTTGCTAAGCAGATTAAGAATTGTTCTAGAGAGACCAAAGAACTAAGAAATGAGATGGGGGATTTATTTCATTTTTGTGGGCCGAACCCTGTATCACGGTATTTATTTTTAGGAGCAAGTTTGAGATGGCAAATGTAATTACCGTAGTTAAAATTCAGTTAAGGCCACAATGCTGGCTGGGGCATGCTAGGAGTTGTAGGTCTTTTTTCTGTCTAAACACACATAGGATTGCACCCTAAGGGGCCTACTCTGGTTTATAGGTGAGAGTTCAGGTCCTGTGATAATCCACACTGGACACAAGTGGATTTGTTTCTCCTAGTGATATCAGTAGGTAATTTATTGACTGGGCAGGTATTCAAGAATTAAAATATATGGTTAGTTTAGATCTGACAACCCAAGTGGTGTTAATAATGGTAAGCAACCTGGCTTCTGCAACATAGGTTCTTTGGCTCAGCTGTATACCCCTGGTAGTAGGGTAAAACAGGTTATATTTCTTTTTCCAAGTGGCACCATATGTTTTGAATGCCAAGCCAAGTTACACATGGAAGAAATAAGGAAAGCCTAGCTTAGCTTATTGCTATAGTCAGCACAAACATATGTTTTAAAGTATTCCTTTATGGCCTCACCTCCTACGATGATTTTCATATAGAAGACTCTTTCGTTAGTTACATTTTTGGCTTTTTCATCATCTTTTAGATTACCCATCCTGTCCTTCCTGAGATTATACTGCTTTGGTAACCTCTGAAAATGAAGTTTTATATTCTGCCTTTTCATTTGTTTTGTGGGCCTGTCAGCAAAAAATATCTTAAGGAGAGCTGGGAGTTGGCTTGAAATTAATTGTTTAGGAGTCAGAAAATTGATGGAAGTTTTCTTCTTTTCAGTGTACACAACTTTAGCCTTCAGAGGGCAGCCCAAGGCAGTTAGACAGTCCTTGCATACCTGGGCAAGCCAACATGTGCTTTTGCTGCAACTTGAGTAGCCCCTTGTTCAGAATATGCAGCAAAAGCTGAAGTCCGCAGCACTCCTCATCTGTCATTGAACTGAGGAGAGCTGAGGCAGCCATATTTAATCAGCACCGAAACCTCCTTCTGGGTAATGTTTGTACTCTCCTGTAATATTTTATTCTAAGCCATTTCCCAGACGGCATTATTGATTCATGTCACTGTCCTCCACATGGTACTGTGCGCTTATGCAACGTGATACCCAGCTGCCAGTTCTCTTTATGGGTAGGACTCCATAACAAAACAGCAACAACAAAAAAGAGAGATAATTATTGTGTAACCTTTAGGCTGCACGCCATGTGGAACACAGTGAATGAATATGGCTCTTGGTAGTATCCATTTTGTAGATAATATGAAAAATGTATATGTTACATTGAATCCTGAATATCCTGTAAATGCCTAGGCAAATGGGTGTGTGTGCGTGGCCAAATATCCAGGAAAATGTACAGGAGAAAATAAATAGCTGATGTGACTGATTTGGGGATACCTTTCTTAAATTGTCTGTTATGCCAAATCATGATTTGTCCTAAATTAATGAGAAGTGTGTTGCTAACTGCAGTCTCAAGCGATGCATTGTCTCAAGTGATGCTGGAAGGCAGGGTAAAATGTTCTAGATTTTGCATATGCAGGGCTTTTTTTCTGGTGGAACTCACCGGAACTGAGTTCCAGCACCTTTTCTTCTATTAATTGCATTACAATTTAATCGCCATCTTCTCCCGAGGAAATGTAATCCAAGAGTTCCGGTACCCTTTTCTCCAGAAAAAAAGCACTGTGCATATGTATATCCAGAGTTTGTCCATGTTTCTCAATTTGCCCATAACATATGGAAGGAGAGATTGCAGAAGGTCTTTCCAAAAGTAACAGCAAAACTGTTGCCCATGCTGTATTGTATTATCACAGAACATGGTGTTACACACTCTATACTTTGAGTAGTAAGACATTCCTAGGGCAGTACTATGGGGTTCATTTTCTTAGGATTTCTTTGAAGCACTGGAGGCTTCTTTTATATTTTTATTGTCATTTTTGCTGTAAGGGGTGAAACTACATATGATGTGGTACCAGAGGGCAATTTGTTCAGTCATGCCAAGAATGCACCCCAAGTTCCATCTAACTCAAGACAGAAACTGCTATCTCTCTCCCTTTCCTCATCCATCCAAAACTGCAAGTGGCTGTTGTTCTTGGGGCCAAAGTACATGTGATGCAGGAAATCCATGATTGGCTATCTTGACATCATGTGTAGTTTGGCACTTACACACACACCTAGGGAAAACTAGTCTCAGTTCCCAACGCTGTAGGTGACTATCAGGGGACTATTGTCTACAGACATTAAGAAATATAATATTCTTTGCCAATGCAATGAATATGGTCAGCCAAAATCACAACTATGTATTCATGCTAGAAGTAGAAAGGAAGCAAGATACTTGCTCACAATAGTCACCTTAATCGGCGTTTTGTCTGTGTGTTCTAAGCCAATGACATTGCCACAATACACGATACCTTCTTGTATGTTCACAGCACAGGAAAGATCTTTAGCTGAGTGGTAGAGCATGAGCTATTGCAAGCTTTGGTCCCAAGTGTTTGTAGAATAATATCTCAGTGCAGTGCTGGCCCTACCATTAGGCAGAGTGAGGCAGTTGCCTCAGGTGGCAAATGCTGAGAGGTGGCAGCAATAGAGTTGTGTGCTTCACAGCGTGCCCTGTGCCCTCTAAGCGAACCTGCTGCTTCAAGTGAGATGGAGGATGCTGTCCCATCATCAGTGCTGAAAAGAGATTCCATTGCCAGGCCAGTCAACTTTTGTACATGGAATGGGAGGAGGTGCTATCATGTTCTTTGCCTCAGGCTGTAGAATGTCTTGAGTCGGCCCTGACTCAATGGCAAAGTGAGCTGATATCAGGAAATTTCCTTGCTGAACATTTAAGGCGGGGGAAACCCTGAACTGGCTCAGCCTGTCTGAGTGTGGAAAGCTAAGCAGGGTCAAGCCTGGTTGTTACTTGGATGGGAGACCCCTCCTCTAGTCTCCTGCATTGAGCAGGGAGTTGGACTCGATAGCCTTGTAGGCTCCTTCCAACTCTATGATCTATGAAATCTATGAAATCTATGAATTTTGTTGGTGACCCCCTTTAATTTCTAAGGCTGCAAGCCTATGGCTGCAGTAAGGGTGCCCCAGGGGGCATATGATACATCCCACGTTTCCCCCTTGAAGGGTGGAGAGAAAGAACATCCCTTGGAGGGGGATATCTGATGTTGGATCCCTGCTACCAATCCCTGTGGAAAGTACTGCATCACTTACCCCCCCCCCCCCATACACACATGAGAGCTCTGATGTCTGGAGAGGTTAAAAAAAAAAGTGGTGGATTGGGAGTGCGGTATGGGTGGATAGGGGAGGTTTGGGATCCACAAGATCTAAAACCCTTCCAGTACCTAACCATGCCCTCAACACAGGGGGAACTTTATGCCAGTCCTGGAGCCGGTGTAAATATTTCCGCTCCCATTAATTACTATTGGAAGTTAATAGGTCAACCGCACCCCCTGGAACAAGAAGAAAAGGAGAATTCTGCTCCTCCCTCACTTCTGCCCTGCTGGCATGAGCCTGGCAAGGCTTAGGATGTGTTGGAGGCTCCAGCATTAGAGCACTCCAAATCTAAAGGTAGGATTGCCCTGTTAGTTGTACTACAAACAAGACATCCTCGCAGAATACCTTGCAAAACCCTTTCTTTTTTCCCTTTGTACTTTAGGGAAAGCCCGGCTGCTTGATGCATTGTAGTAATTCAGCCAACTAGAGTTCTAAACTGTCATGTTACCATGTAAAGTGTAGGAATTGACATTACAAAAAAACAAACTAACTCGCCCTTCCATCTCTAGAAGAAAATCATTTTCTTCTAGAAAACATATATTTTATGTTTTTCCTCTGCATGATGAAGGCACTGAAATATTTGAAGGGCAATGGAATGTTTTTATAACTGTGAAAGTTTAATTCATGGATGATAACCAAGTGTCCTTGAAAACACTTTAAGGGATGTGTGTCATAGGCGCTTCACCATTTTAATGATTCCAGCAACTGGAAATGTAACAACACCCAGACCGTTTTAAAATTCAAGAAAATTACCTTTAAAAAGAATTATTTTGCTGTTGCAGCAAATTAAAAAAAAGATGACTGTGTAGCAGAGAAAATAAGCACTATATAGTGCTTGCAGATGATGCTTGTATTATGCAATCACCCTGCCGCATTCACAGAAATTTATAGTCTGCTGAGATGATGTCACCTCCCATTAGCTGTACAGTGCCTTTTGATTGGAAGCACCAGGAACCCTCTGTCTGGAAGCACTCACAGTCGAAGTAAAATGTCACAACTAAAACAGATACCTGTTGAACAGTCATGAAGAAAAACTTTTAAGATAACATCAAAAATCCATCCTTTAATAAAATTGCATACTGAATTACTAGTCTAGCTCTACATGCTCTCCAGGAAACAGGAGAGGAGAGAACTTCAACAGATGCCAACAAGTTTTGGTCTTCTATCTCTTCTGTTTCGTCTGCAGAATTGCTCTTACAGTTTACCTGTTTACCTTTATTACATGAATCTGACCATAAGAATAGCTGTGCCTGTAAGTAATTTGCTGGATGTGTGTATTCTCTCGGGGGGGGGGGTGTCTATGCCCCCTTCACACATTTGTTTATGCAACAAACACCTTTTCAACTTTGTGTCTATTATAGAGGCAACTTTTGTGATTGATTGAGCTAGAATTTACTCTGAGTCTGGCTCTCTGGTATATGTATAGATGGTGGAGTGCTGTTATTTTGTTTAGTGTTTATTTTCAGTACAATTTTATATTGATGTTTTTACTATTGGCTGTACAATCGCAATAGTTTTACTGAAGGGCAGTCTAAAAATATTTTAAATAAAAATAAATATGATCTAGGAAATGCTGCGAAAATGTATGTTACAATTGCACCAAGATGCTATGGATACACTGTCCAAATTTCAAATGCCCAATCACTGAATCTCTTTTATATTGAATACAAAACGGGTGAAATTATGGAAAATATTGCCCCATACCAGCATTCTAAACACAGACCAGATATTGTGACATGAGCTTTCCATGCAACTGTAAAAGAAATGCTGCATACAAATATTTGGAAAAGTTGCAAATTACTTCTGTAGAATTTCAGAAAAGACGATTGCCGGTGTACACTTTCCTTTCGCTTCAGGCAAATGATTTAGGCTTCATTAGAGTATATCAAATAAATCCAGCAATTTTAGCAGAAATTCCAAATCTAGGAGACAGGGTGAGCGAGAATGAGATAGACAACAAAAAAAGGTGGTGGGATGTAACAAAACAAAACAAAAGAACCAGGTGCAAAATACACAAATTGCAAAACATAAAACAGAATTCACACTTGTGATGTTATGTTTCCAAACTGTTCAGACTACACTTGTTCCTGTTCCTGGTTTTGAGTTCTGCAAGCAATATTCCGTGGCTTGCCACAGGCAGCTGAGAGCTATTATTGGACCACCACATCTGTTTCAACAACAGTGGTTCCTTGGTTAATGAAACTAATTAAAAAGGAGTCCAGAGTAAAATCCCATGACTATCTGATGTATCTCTATGTAAACATAGCAGCAGTTGAAATAATGATAAAATTCATATGCCTAAAATTATGGACAGAAGATCACAGGGAATAATAATTTAAAAAATCTTTGGAACTATTGTTTAGACCTGTTATAAAATGCTGAGACGAGTTAATTCTTGAGAAGAAAGAGCTTGATGGCATTTAATATATACTTTTGTTTCTCATCCTCATTCCCTCTATTGCTGATTTGAGGCTGTGAGCGCCATTGCTTATGTAGCCAAAACTGCACCACCCATGCGTATGAGGAAGGTATCAGCAGGCTTGTGGAACCCCTAAGGTTTGCCAGAAGTACCAAAAAACTTTTAGAAAAAAACCCAACCCCTTAGGTGGTCATGGAGAGCCTCAGAATCAGCCCAATGAGGATTGAGCATGCCCAGTAGCCATAGAATGTTGACTGAGTGTTGTGGCAGGGGGGGAGGGGGACATAGAACTGGAGTAGAGGAGAATGGAATGGCGTGGTTGGGATCCTGAACAGTTTGTTGTAGGTCCTACTTGTCCATATCCTAATACTTCTCCAACCTGTATGAACAATATGTCAAGGCAGTTACCAAGATTTAACACATTTGGCCCCTCTGTAGTTCGAACAAACCAGTTGGCCTCTCTGTAGTTTGGAGTTCATTTACAGCAAAATTAGACCAAGGCCAAAGCTGGCACCACATTCAATAGCTACTCCAAAACATTCCCCAGCTCATTCCTTTTGGTTCTAAAGAGTGTGAAAGCCATGGATAAACCACATGATGAGAGAAGATGATTTAATGTTTTGTTTTATTGGCAGTTTGCTCTATGGAATGTCATTGGCACAAGCTCTTTACATACAATGAAGTTAAATGGGACACAGCATTACAGCACCATTTCTCTTTAGTTTGACAAGATCAGCTTATGGGCAGTAAAGTTCTGGCCAATCACTTTCTCACTTCCTGAAACTGGTGGAGTGGTGTGTAAAGAGGTAGAACTACTGAATAGCAGGGGGGGGGGGGAGAATTGTGAATTGTGTTCCTTAGACACATACAATTGAATATTTTCCATGGGACGTGTATCTGAATGAATCAATCCTATATTCATTGATTTAAAAGCCAGTAGTGAGTCAGAAAAGAATGGATGAATCTGATATTGTACGTAAGGATAGGATGTGCTGATAGGGGTCTACCATGTGTTCAACAGCTGCTCTTCTTGACTTGAATGGAACGTGAGAGCTAGAGTGGTACTTGATTCTATCTACAAATATTTACTGGTGCATTTTGTACCTAATTGCTTCTGATTCAGTGGTTAAATTAAAGTATATTCACAATCAAGGGCATTTCAGATAAGAAATATGTTGCTGATTGTTTTATTATAGTGTTTTAGGCCACAGAGGGATTGAGCCCTTGAGACTTCAGACAAGTTAATACCAAAGCATGATCAACGATACACAAAAAAGCCTCAGCTTTTGTTTTGCAAAACTTATTTTCTCTATTTCAAGCTAGAATCCCGATAGAAGAGAGACTGACTCTACCAGCAATGTTTTAGATCAAAGTGGTGTTTGAAGCAGCTGAGCCAATGCAATATTTGTTTGCATATTTACAATTTGGAAATGCCGGACAGAGGCTTGATTAATTGATGGGAGAGAGGAGATGCTTGACTTTGGGGAGCTGGTTGGACCAGCACTTCAATAGAGGGGGTAGCAGTGCATGCACATTTATTAATTTATTAAGTTTCTATTCTGCCTTTCCACTAAAAATTAGTGCTTAAGGTGGCTAACAATAAAATACAAATAAAATACCAAAGCTATAATTAAATGTTAAAATCAGTCAAATAAGAATACATCCTAATAAAATGGTTTTAGATGGTAATCAATACATCTGCCAAAAGCTTACCTAAAAATAAAAACGTCTCAGCCTGTCAGCAGAAGGACAATAGAGACTGAACTATCTCTGTGTCACTTATAAAAACATCAAAGAGTTTTGTGGCCCCTTAAAGAATAACGGATTTATTATGGCATAAGCTTTCATGGCTACCCAACAGATCCATGTGATGAAGTAAACCCTAGTCCACAAAGCAAAACAGACAAAACAGGAAATATATCCTAACCACAAACCAAAAAGCAATGAACCAATTGGGATAAGCAAACTGGTGAAGATAAATAATATCCAAAAAGTCTGATAATGTTGCTTTATCTATACAGGCTACAAACAGTCATTAGGCAATAGAAGAGAATAAAATCAAGTTGTGAAATAATATCCTTCAATACCAGAAATAACCAATACCAGAAATGACCAAACACATTTCAACCTTAGGTCTTATTCAGTGGTCTAGTATATAAAAAGGTGTGTATATACACACACACACACACACACACACACACACACTTCAATCAAAACTTCTCACACCTATTGACAATATAGAACACTGCAGTGTCTCCACCTGCAGTTATAAAAGCAAATAAGTATATATTATATGTAAAAAAAGAAAGAAAAGAAGAAAAAAGCCATCACCAATTCAGACACAAATTCATGGACCTTGCCAAGCCAACAATAATATATACACATGCCAGAGCATATGCATATCTGAATACTGTAAAACTGAAAGGGGCCTTAGGCTCCACTGTGAACATATACTTCTGGAAAAAGCAAGGAACGGCAGTAGTCCTGAAAACAAATTCATACAAGGAAAGTTATCATTTTCAAACATATCAAAAATGCACAATTTTCCACGTATAAAAATGAACATACTCACATATACCAGAAGGGAATCACTCAGGAGGCTTCCCTAGTCCAGCCTTCCCCAGTCTGGGTTCCTCCAGATGATTTGGACTACAACTCCCATCCAGGACCGGTGCAAGGCAGTTTGGTGCCCTAGGCAAGATCAGATATTTAGTGCCCCCCTTCCCACTTGAGAGCACTGTATTTTTTTTCAAGGCGTTTCTGGCGCCCTCTTTAGCCATGTGCCCTAGGCGGCTGCCTAGTTGGCCTAATGGTAGCACCGGCCCTGCTCCCATCCTCCCTGACAAATGACCATGCTAGTTGGGGCTGATAGGAGCTGTAGTCCAACACATCTAGTGTGATCCTGGTTAGGGAAGGCTGGATTAGTGCACAAAAGCTTACATCGTAGTAAAACAGTTAGTGTTTAAGATGCCACAGGCCTTTGTCATTCTTGTTGCTACAGACCTGGTGCTTTCTCAACCTGGTGCCCTCGAGAGGTGTTCAACTACACCACCCAGCATCCTCCAGCCAGCCATGCTGCCTCGGGGATGCTGGGAGTTGTAGTCCAACACATTTGGAGGGAACCAGGTTATGGGACGCTGCTACAGACTAAGATGGCCACTTCCCGAGAAGTGGTATCTGTATTCAAAGCACAGTAACTGTTAGTAAAGTACATAACAGAGCAGGGGGACAACACAGGTCACACCTCGACCTCGCATGGCAAGAAATGATCAGATGAACCTGCCATAGCACAAAGTGTTTTTTGTGGCAATTCTATTCATTTCACTGGGCTTTCTGGTCAATGCTGGAGACGGGCTTGATGTGAATTATATGGCGCTGCATTCCAAACACATACAAGGAAACCAGTAACCATACCCATTGGCGGAAAAGGTGGAGGTCGGGTGTGCAGTGGCCAAGCTAATCACTCAAAAATGATTGCCTGGGAGTGGGCCAAGTGTTATCAGGCTTCAGCACTCACTGCATTGGCATGACGGAGACAAACTACAGTAATATGAGAAAGAAATCAGAGCAAAAGAGCCGTGAGAACGCCCTTAAGTGGTGCAGGAGGCGTTGGGTCTCTGCTCTGCTCCTCCCCCCCAAACCAGGAGAAAAACAAATGATGCTGTGGTGGTAAGTTTGATCAACCATCAGACCATTTCTTCTTCCACAAGACATCATATGGCTTTTATTGACATGCTTAGATTTTAGCCCACCTGATGTCAGAGAATTCTGTATGAAAGCAAGATGGCCAACTGGCACTCCAAAGGTCTCATTCAGCTGCACCATCAACTTCTCTGCCCCCTCCACCCCAAACCTTATGCAGCAGCAGAAAGAGTAGAGTGTGCCTCTCTTGGCCCGTTTCTGGCCTGGCAAGCACGGCTTCTTGAGCAATTTGGCGCAGGATGTGGTGCTGGTGCTGTGTGGCAGTCTGGTGCTGGTGATGTGAAAAGGAATGTGAGAGCGTCCCATTCCACTCTCTCCTCTGCAGCTGGGCACTCCTCCCTTTGGGAAACAAGAAGTCAAGTCACCCAGTGGCCCCTGCATTGTCATGGGGCCTCTGGGGTAATCTCCCTTTCACTGATTGGTGGGGTACCTGGTGGCTAAGTGAGAAGCAGTGCTGCTCTGTTAGCTTCTTCTGGACCACCGAGCACTGCTCACCTGGACTTGCATAGTGATGCTGGGCCACTGCATCATTCCCAGTGTGGGGGAACCCAATGGCAACAGAGGAAGCAAGCTGTGACCTTCTCATGCTCCTTTTGGCTCCACCGGCACTAGATTTTCCTGCATGGGGGGAGGGGTTGTTGCTTTCCCCCCATGATGCTGAAACATCATCATCAGGACGATCTGGTCCTCCAAGCAGGTTGACTAGGGAGAATCTGGCCCTCTAAGCTGAAGAAGTTAGCATCCATGTACTACGGTATACATAACCATTGAAAATAATAAAACAATAAAGCACGGCTAATGTGAACTCCTCCACATCCCAAACACACACCCCATTTCCATTACCAAGTCACAAAAGGCCAGCTCAAGTAAGGAAAACCCCTACAGCCGTGATAGGCAACCTGGTGCTGTTCAGATGTTTTGGACTATAATGCCCATAAGCCCCAGTCAGCATAGTCAATGGTCAAGGACTGTGGAAGTTCTAATCCAAGACTGGAAACAAGGCCCTATGAGGAGAGACTGAAAGAACTGGGCATGTTTAGCCTTCAGAAGAGGAGACTGAGGGGAGATATGATCGCACTCTTCCAGTATTTGAAGGGATGTCACACAGAGGAGGGCAAAGATCTCTTCTCGGTCATCCCAGTTTGCAGGACACGGAATAATGGGCTCAAGTTACAGGAACCTAGATTCCACCTAAACATCAGGAAAAATTTCCTGACTGTCAGAGCAATAAGACAATGGAATCAACTACCTAGGGAGGTTGTGGGCTCTCCCACTCTGGAGGCATTCAAGGTGCAGCTGGACAGACATCTGTCAGAGATGTTTTGACCTAGATTCCTGCATTGAGCAGGGGGTTGGACTCGATGGCCTTGTAGGCCCCTTCCAACTCTACTTTTCTATGATTCTATGATTCTACATCTGGAGGGCAACAAGTTGCCTCTCGCTACCCTACAGGTTCGATCTTGGTCCCATCTTTGTGTGCAAAGGGAATGGAATACTATAACAACTCTACAGCAGCCACCAAGAATATATCTGGATGTGCTGTTAGGATGCAGAAGGCATTTTTGATATCCAGAAGACATTTTTAAAAGCCTGCTCACTGAAAACTCAGAGTGGATGTATTTTGGGCATACAAGACTCAAGATCAGGGCCGGCACAAGCTGTCCTGCCACCTGAGGAGGGAGAGTACACCCGTGCCTCTGCCGGGGGGGGGCGCATCTCCCCCACCCCACCACATGTTGTGTCCCCCCTTGCTGTGCCTCTCCCCTCACCACAGCTTCCATCTCCTACCCACAACAAGTGCTCCAGACGGCCCTGCTCTCCCACTGCAGCAAATACCTCAGGGGGAGAGCAATCAGCAGGGCTCTCTGGAGCAGCCACCTGCCTTCTGGCATGACCTGAGTATCCACTCAGGGTGACCCAGAGGGCAGGCAGGTGGGCGGTCTCTCTGAAGAGCCATATCGGCTGTAAAAAGTGACACAGCTTGTCCAGGCCCGAATGCCTGGCTCTGAGCTGAGGGGGGTCCTTCCTCAGTGCCGGACATTGTGGGCAGTGTGCAGTGCAGGTGATCACCAGGGACACCCCCTCCCTCCCACAATACCTGTTGTTGTTGATACACCTGCCCACCCATGAGAATAACATTAATGTCATTGCCACTCACCAGAACTCTGAGAGGTCAGTTGGGTGGCCGACTGAGCCCTGAGGAATGCACTTACTTGGACTTAGTTTGAAGTTGGCCTTACAAGAAAAAGTGTTCTTAGTGTCAGGGCTGAGCTCAGACCTGCTGGAACAAGTCTAGTAAGAGCACAGGTGAGTGCGTGCAGAGTGCTTTCTATCAACCACTGAATGTCCGCAACCAGCCCCTTATGTGGAAAGTCATCCTAGTCACCTCAGCTTGATGGGACATGGCAACAAGATCCCTCTCAACTATGTGCATCCCATCACTACCACTGGCGCTCCTGTTATATGTAAAAGAATCCCTGCAGGCAAGAGCCTTTGCTTAAAGTGCTAATCTTCTGCCAAGCCCTTGTTTTGTCCAGAATATTATTCAGGCAGCACTGAAACTCCCCTACTGTCCTCTCAGGAATGTTCACATTTGAAGTGTAACGTTACCTACTCAATGCAGCCTAGCAAAAGTCATTATTAACTTTTCTAATTATGAACGTAGTGTACTCTCTTGTCCAAACCCTAGTTATAAATCAACAAGAATAGGTTTCTCTGTTAATGACAGCAATTCATCATAACTTGCTCTGAGTGAGAAAAACAGGTTATATTGTGCCAGATCTCCTGGTTAAGGTGCCATTTTCTCCTCTCTCTGTGTGATACTTGCGTTGTGCAGATGGCTCTGTAACTGAAATTAATTCGCTTCCAAAAAGTCTTCTCAAACTCCTCCCTTTCCAAAGCTAATATTCAATAAACTCTAGCTTCCTGTTCAGCCACACCATCACCTACTGTGAACTGAAAATATGTCACAGAACAGACCCAGCATTCCCCTGTGGCTGCACTTTATTTATTTATTTATTTATTTATTATATTTATATCCCGCCTTTTTTCCTGCAAGGAACCAAAGGCAGCTTATATAATCTTCTTCCTCCTCTCCATTTTAACCTCACAACAACCCTGAGAGTCAGTGACTGGCCCAAAGTCACCCAGTGAGCTGCATGGTGGAGTGGGGACTAGAACTTGGATCTCCCAAATCCCGGCCCAACACTCTAACCACTACACCACACTGTCTCTCATGCCACACTGGCTCATTGCAGAGAAAGATGGGGAAGGGCTGTAGCTCGGTGACAGAGCACATATACTGTTCCAGGTTCAATCTCCAACATCTCTAGGCAGGGATGGGGAACACCCTGCCTGAAACCTTGGACAACCACAGCCAGTTAGTGTAGCAGACAATAAGGAACTAGATAGACAATGAACTGGCTCACCAGAAGGCAGCTGCCTGTGTTCCCAGTAGCGATTGACAAGCTGTACTTGGGGGGAGCTTATTTCTCATTACTGATCTTGCCACTGAGGAGCCCCTGATCAGTTTCCAAATGACCCAGGGCTTCCCAGAATATGGCTGAAAAACCACTTGTATATCATATCTGATAGTATTTGATCATTGGCAGCATTTGATACATAACATGCAGTGGTATTTAGCATGTCATATGCCATTTGATAGATAACATGCAATGGCAAGCCATTGGTATTTGACAGCATGTGGCTGTTGACAGCTTAGGAGGTTTCATATCTGAAGCCTGCCAAAATCAAAACCATCAAGAGATGCCAATTAGTCTTAAGGCATTCCAATTTCTAATTTTTAGGTTAAAAAATTATATTTGACATCTGAGTTCATATTCTGAATTCTAAATGTTCATGGCAAAATTGGAAAATCTGGTGCACTGCCAATATTTGCAAACATTCATTTTAACACAAACATTAGTCCATTTTCTAAAGCTGCTATCGGGTCAATTTTTTTAAAAAAAAATTATTGCTATCATCATCAGCATCAGCATCGTATAAAAAATACAAAAGGAAACATGAACAGTGGGAGATAATAAGCTGACATATACAGGAAAAAACAAACTGATGGTCTTAATTTAATTTGGCCATATATTATTTCCCAAATGAAAAACAAACATAGAAACAGAACTTAATGAAGGGTAAATCAAACACAAATAGTAAATATTAAAGTCAAAGGAAGAACCTGCATGTGATATGCAAATATTCTCTATCTAGAGAGTTTTAAAACCAATCTTGTGAATTATTTTCCCCTCAGCTGACTGTTACATTTAGGTTGAAATCTTAAACACACTTACCTAAGAGTAAACTCCACTGAACTTACTAGAAAAATAAAACAGCAGAGGATATAACCATAATAAAACCAGCAGCAAAGGCTAAAACATTGCACAGATCTAAAAGCAGTAGATGAGTTTCTAAAAGTGCACATGTCTACTCTGAAGTAAGCTTCATTGAGTTCAGTGGGCTTACTCCCAGGTAAGTGTGTATAGAATTTCAGTTTTAAGTACATAACTTTGTACATAAGTCCCAAACGGGACTTAAGCAGGTCTGGTTTTCTCTGGATTGTGCAAAATGTGATTCATCAGAATATCCCCCCCCCAGCTTTTATTTTTAACACTTTATTTCATTGTTGTTAAAAAGAACAAGGTGGGGGACCTTTCAGCATCAGAATGTTTAGTGTTTGGGTCTTAAAATGAAAAAGAAGAAGAAAGTTTTTAAAAAAGAACAACAACAAAATAAAATTAAAAACCCAGCTAGCTTTTGCTGCCCATTAATGTCTTTCCTTCATCCTTGGTGGCCATCTGACTTCTTAGACAAAGGGCTTCAATGTGCCATATATGCCTCCTCCTCTAATGCGAACCAGCAGCCCAAATTACCTGTGTGACCTTTCCCATGAGCGTGAGGAGAAATCTCTCCTGGAGTGAGATAAAGAAATTAGGTCTTCATTCTTCCATGGTTTACTCCTAGGAATGCTTCTTGGCTGGACGCTAAGAATAAACCAGTTATTGAAAAGGGGAGCTGGGAAGCTGACAAGCATGGCTAAGCCGAGTAAGGAAATTTGATGAGGAAATAAGATGCTTTGTAGATCAGTGTGTAGTGATTAGTCTTTTGAATGCTGGGATTATTATATAAGCAAAAAGAGAGGGGGTGCTTATTGTAACTGACAGCTTCCACTTATACAGGTATTCTTCCAACTAATGAGAAGCATAATGGACTATTTGTTTATAAATCTTACCCCAAACCCCCTGCCTTTTTCCTCAGACCAATTAAGTGGGCTGAAAAGCTAGAGACAATAATATTCCACCACCCCTCCCCTCTGGCTGCCTCTCCTTGCGTGCTGGCTGTGGTAGGAGCAACTACAACTGAAGAGGCCCAGAGGAAAGAACTCATTTCTTATTACTAGAATACTGCTGCATTCATAGAATGTATAAAAGATGCATAGGGTTTTGTTATAGTTCAGCAGGAAAGGACTGAGGGTGGATTTGCATGTACCTTTGCTATACAGAGATGTCTTTATTTTTCTCCTCTTTTTTGTAGGAGTGTTCCAAGCTTCATGTAGGCAACAAACCAACCCTGTAATATCACACCAGTCATTTTAGATTTTATAAATAAGAGATGGTCAGCTTCTAGGAAGATATTCTTCTTCCTCTCCCATAATACTAGAACCCGGGTTCATTATCGCATGAAGCTGAATGGTGGGAGTTAGGGATGCACAGGTTTATGTCTGTGTTTTGTGAATGGTCAGGTGTCTTTTGTTTCACTGACAGAATTGGATGTTTTGTAGCAGAATTTCATTCTACCTGCGCTGATTTGGATGTGTGCTAATGTGCATGTCTGGAAATGCACTAATTCACATTATGTAATGCGCACTAATGCAAATTCACATTCACCAATGCGGATTAGTGCTTATGAACATTAGTTAATGCGAATTTGTGCACATCTCCCTAAAAGTGGGGGGGGGGGATGGAAAATGTGTAAATCAGTCCCAAAACTGCATTTTCATGCTTCAGCTATGGGGGGAAATGTGTGCACTGAGATGCAGAGGACAGGGCCAGCATGCGTGGCCCCCCTGCACCCCCCCCACAAGTTGGCATACCATGTTTGGGCTTAACGCCTGAACAGGGCTGTCATTGTATTGCTATCAGGAAAGGCAAAGGATCACCGCCAATAAGTTGCCACTGAAGGCAAATCCAGGAAACACATTCATTCTTCATATTTAGCTATGCTAAATATTCTCCACTGTCTCTGTTCTCTAGTTTCACTTTTGGGGGCTGAAAATTGGGGGCAGGGTTGTTAATGGGGGTTTGAAATCTTTTCCAAAAAGACTGTGTTGGTACAAATATTCACCTTTCCCCAGCCTGTTTGGTTCTACTGCTCTGCTAGCTGCTGCTCCTTCAATACCATTCTTTTCACCTGGTTACCGCTGGGATCGCCCTTTCTCAACTAAGCATATGGGCGATCCCAGCCAATCAAGGATCACACAGTGAATGGGATGACACTACTGTGCTATGTAGCTGTGTGGTGATATAGCTCATCAAGTGAGATATGTCTCATACTCTCTTCAGCTGAGAGAGGAAGCAAGAAAGAGAAATGCACATGAATAAGTTAATGTTTTAGTAAGTAGTGCCGGGAGGGAAAGGCAGCTGTTTTTCAATACTGGAGAGAATATTCCTGACAAATGGTACATGGTTTTGACTTCCTTGATTCCTCCCCACAATTGATGACCACATAACATTGATGTGAATATATACTCCGTACCTCTGAAGACCTTACAGCTAGATGGTGACTGACAACTTTATTGTGGAGTCTAATCATCTCTGGAAGGGTAAGGTATTTCCAGCAACTGGACTAGTGTCTAGAGAATAGAGTGGCTACTAAGAATACAGGAGATGACCATCCCTGTCATAAATAAAAGAATGTAGGGTATATCCCAGGGATGGGGACTCGGACTCGAGGACTCGACTCGTGAGTCGGACTGAGTCCCCCCTCTGACTCGACTCGGACTCGAGTCCCAATATTTTTAATGGGACTCGAGACTTGACTCAGGACTCGAGACCAAGGACTCGTCAACATCCCTGCTTGATGCCACCTGCAGGTGCTGCCTGGACCCAGTTGCAGTAACAATCCAAGTTTATTTTTTAAAATCATTTTCCTAAAATGCAACCTTTCAGACATTTTGGGTTTGGCTGCCTCTGCCTGCCTGTTTAGGGTTCCCAGCCTCCTCTGCCTGCCTGGTAACTCTTCTTAACCAGTTCCACAATTTGAATTGTCCAAGACTAAGGCCTCTGCCTGCCTGCTTTGGGGTTCCCCGCCTCCTCTGCCTGCCTGGTTATTTTGGGTTTGTCTGCCTGGTCTGTTCTTGTCAAAATCAGTGGCAGAGTTTTGAGATAAAAAGGCACACTTGTGCCTAGAATTTATTTAAGCCACACATCTGAAGTAGCCTTATTTTGTTGGGGAAAAACCCCATTGATTTTAATAGGGTCTCGTGGAGTCAGCTTTGGGAGTGACTCAGGATTTGGGACTCGTGAGTCACCATTTTGGACCAAGGACTTGGACTCAGACTCGAGACTCGGGTCTAAAGACTCGTGACTCGACTCGTGACTCGAGACCAAGGACTCTTCAACATCCCTGGTATATCCATGCATGTTATGCTAACTGTACCAATGGACAGAGAACAAATGGCCACATGTCTGACATTAAATGCATGGAGCTCCTGCAGCAGCAAGGGCTTCCCTAGTTAGTACAGTTCCAGGAGTATCTCTATGGTATGCACAGACCAGCCCATGTAACTGTAATGCAGGAGAAGGTGCGGGCAAGCTAGAAGCTCTTTGTCAACTTCATAGGATCCATGGCTGAAAGCAATAAATAATAATTTAAAAAACTATAGTGTAAAGATGTCATGAAAAACAAAGCAAAGCAGGTATAGTTGTTGCCTGGCATTCTCACTGCAGAGGAAACTTAGAAAGATTGTAAGAATTGAGAGTTTGGGAAAAACAAAGCAACAGTACTACAGGAACAGATGGTACCTATCAAAGAGTAAACCCACAATCATGTGATCTGTGTACAAGACTCGAGAGACTATTTATTATAAGCTTCCACAATGGGTTAATAGAGCTGAAATTAATCATTGGGAAGAATTCTCAAACAAATGTTCCTAACTCATATTTGTCTGCAGACATTGCGTTCCTTCGAATTGGCTTGATTATTGGCCTCTGGTCTGGCACAGTTCCCTTGTCAGGGCTCTGCTCTTTTAAAGGAGCATCTCCCTCCACATTGGTTTGTGTTCATGACAAGGTTGTGGGTCTTGCGTCCTGTCCTACATTCTTATTTACCAGAGCTGGTTGGTGAGGTGGTGCAGCAAGTAAGAGGAGGCTGCCATCCTGCTCTTCCCTTGCTGGAGTGTTGCTTACTTCTTCCTAAATGCAGGATGAACGTCACTCCCAGCAATTGACTTGCCTGCCTTTCAGCCTAATGCTGAACATGTTTGCTTGGAAGTAAGTCTCACTAAATCCAGTTGGAGTTTTTTTCTGCAGTAAATATACTTAGGATGGTAGACTTAGTCACACTTGGGGAGGTCTGATGTGAACAATTTGTTTTGTGCCTTATGGAAGCTCGCTAGGATCAAATTTCAGAACGTTTGATGTAGAATGTAGATTTAAAATGACTAAAGGCCTAAGCCAAGCATATGCCAAGGAAGGCTGCCATTGGATTTGTTGTGTTGGTGTTGTCTGCCAAGTCAACCAGGAGTGTTTTTGTTAACTGTGGATTTTAACTAGCAGAAACTACTATTGCAGACAGCTTTTATATCCTAAAGTAACATTTCTTTTTTATATTAATGTGCAATCAAATATGTATTCAAAATTACTTTCATCTGGCTTATGCAACCCTTGCGCTCTTTCGGCATTGTTATATTATCTCTAAAGATTGAAGTAAGTTTTATTTTGGCCATAAGAGACATTTCAGGGTTGGTAAGATTTTTGTTTTTACTTTTATTTGAACATCTGATGCCAAGAACTGAACATGAACCCACTGGGTATTTTCACACATGGGCTTAAATCTGCTTGAGCTTAAATCAGTCTATGATGCCAAATAAGAGCTGCATTGGTTGGAAGGAATGCACATTAGACTTATCTTCTGCATTTGATCCTCCACTAATAAGTTTTGCAAGTGGTACAGATAGTACAGGATACAGTGCTTTTTAGTGTCACTTGTGAAAATGGTCCTTGGTTTCTTCAGGCGCAGCCTCACAGAAAAGCAGCATGCAGTCCGCACAAAGGAAATTCAATCCTCTTGACAGCTAATTAAAAAAGCATTACCTTCCCTCAGCGCTGACCTCCAGCAGTGAAAAGGATAAAGATGGGTATATGTCAATCATGTTTACCTAACAAACTCTGGCACAATATTGTGATGAATAGACAGATCTAAAAAGGGATGGATGATATTGCTCAGAACTCCAAGGTACTCTTAATACCACATTTAAAGAAGAAGACCTCATCAGTAATTTGAAACCTCGGCTTGCATGCTAGGGATACACCAGAGCTTAAATTTTGCTCAGTCCTGCAGAGAGTAATATACAAAGTGCAGCAGGAACATTTGGGACGTTTGAAGAAAGCGACAGATTTCTTGCACGTGGCACTCATTTGGAGCTCTATATCCCTTTCTTCATATACATCCCTGAGGTATATTATTCCATCTATTCTTCAGGTTTTATTAATTCCACAGCCACGAATAGTTTAACATTAAAGGGAAAGTTAGGTACAAATCAGTCCCACTGTAATAATCAGCCAAAAGCACTTAAACTGAATTCATTTCAATGGGTTTGGGGCATGCATAATGTCTCCTGGATTGCACCCACTGGGTTCTAGTTCTTGCCCCTAGTTTAACATAGGATTCAACTGAGCATGCTCTTCTAGTTGGGTCTCCCTTGGAGAAGCCTCAATCCAGGTGACAGCTTAAAGCAACTCAATAAAGTTTTACTTTCTTTTCTGCCTCAAAGAAAGATGTTGGCTTTATTTAAATCCCAGCCTAATTAGCCAAGAAGACAAATTAGCCAGAGCCAGGACTAAACACAGACTCTCTCTTTCAGGTCCGGTCACAAATCCTGAGGGATTTCAAGATATTGTATGTATGCACAATGGATGTAAAATGAAGCTCTTCTCTTCTTTGAAAGCCTCACCAAATTCTGTCCAGTTCTGTCTTTTTTACAGTTTTGTTTTTAGAATGTTGCTGTCCACCTTGAGCTCTTGGAATATGGGTGTTAGAAACAGGAAGGCATAACTCAGCCCAGGTGCTGCTGTGGAGGCTGGTGGATCCTGAGCTGCATCCTACCCACCACAGTCTCCTTGTGACGGAAATAATTCCAAGGAGCCCAGGGGAACTATCTTCGAAGGAACAAGAAGACAAGCAGGTCCTAATGTTAGGCCACAATCCTGTGCACACTTACCTGGGAGTAAGTCCTATTGAACTCAGTGGGGCTTACTTCTGAGTTGACATGTATAGGATTGCACTGTAAGTATAATGCTTAGTATATTGAGTCTAAGTATATTGGGTGAGAATGTTTCAGGGATACATGTCTAATCGTGTTTATACACAAGGCATTCATTGCTTTCTAACGAGAATAGGAAAGCTGCAGTGGCCAAAATGCTAATGCACATTACAAATGCCCCGTCCTTTTCTGCATTAACCACTATCAGGTATTCAGATAAATAGTGTGAGAGAGGCTCAATGGCAACTTAAGTCCTGGGTGTGAAAATCCACGAACTGAGACGGAAACTGCTATTTGTACTAGTGTGTCTTCCTTTGCAATGATTTTGTCCTCTTTTAGGTTACCTCATTACTTTCCCTAATAGATTATATAGTGGATGTAATGGGTTGGATCCAAACTTGCCAGGAGCAGAACTCTGCTAAATGGATACTTCCACTGGCAAAAAGAGAGGTGAGGCCATTTTTGCAGATTCCCTCTTCCCCGTGCATTGCACTATAGACCCCAAAAATATTCTCTGGAGGGTTGGGGGACCCTCAAGAACAGCATGGGAGGTGGCACTTGCGGTTGCAGGAGGAAGGGGAGATAGCTGGAAATCACCTCTGCCCATTCATCTTGTGGGAGCTTCCACTGGACCTGAGTCCCTTCTGCAAGGCACTCTTCGGTTCACAGAAGAGGAAGTCTTGATCCAACCCATTACAATTTAGATTCAAAGGCCAGAATCCAAAAACAAAACAAACAAACCCCCAGTGAAACTACTAGTGCTGTGAAACAAAGATGGCGTTAGATTTGTTTTTCTCAAACAGCAGCTTCCTATGCTACAAGGCAAACTGTTTTTTTAAACAGAGTGGCAGTTTAATAGCAGTTTTGTAAAAAGCAGCATTGGGGAAGGTGATGTTCAAATAAGGATTTAAAAAAAATCCACAGGGACAGCACAAAGGTCTTGAATGAGCTTAAGCAGGCTAGGTCCTGACCAAAGTGCTGTGTGACATTCGGGGATGATGAAGTGAGTTAACTGGTTAACTGAGTTGTTGTTGTTATTATTAGTTGCCTTTCTCTTAAAAAAAAAAAAAGACTCCAGACTTAGAAAAAAAAATGAAGTGCATACTTGTGGGTTTGATGAATAAGAAGAAAAAATTTTCGACAATGGAAAAAAGAGAATTTTCTTTATAATTATAGAGTAAGAGAGAATATTGTTACTTATACTTGTTGTGGAGAAAATCGGAAGTCTATTTTGTTGTTTGTTTTGTATTGTTTGTGTGTGTGTGTGTGTGATTAATTTTTTTTAAAAAAAAAAAAGACTCCAGGCAACTTACAACAAGATAAAAACATACAAAATGTAAAACAGCTAAAAACAATGTCCGCTAAAGGTAGTGGAAGTAGTGTGTTATTTAGTAACAGCAAAAAATAAAACCTGGTTTTATGTTGTGCTTTTTCTTAGTGTTCAAAGTCTATCACATGAATAACCAGTAATTCTTAAAACAACCCTGTATGGTAGAATAATAATACTGTCATCCCTCTCTGAGGGTTGGAGCACAGTAGCTTCTAGTGTCAAACCTGAGGGTGACGGCCAGGCTCTGCTCCATGTGTACAGTGTGAGCACCCCACCCCGCCCCCATGCATGCCCTGGAGCCTCTGGATCGGGGAGGAGGGTTATGAAGCATTGTATGCACTGGCTTGAAGGCTTATGAAGCCTTGTAGAGCAATGGAAGTCATTCTTCTATTTTGTTCATTCAGTTATAAGCGTAACACGTACACTGTGGTTTTATTTGGTACGAAGTCAGAAGTAGCATCTTTATGCCTTGGTTTAATGATGTCATTTGGCAAACATTGCGTCTTGAGCCATGTTTGGGATTTTTGCTTGAAGGGGAGGGGAGAGCAGACTGCTTGGAACCGGATGTGAAGGTAAGTGGGAGGGTGAAGCTGAAGGCAGCACAGAGTTGGGGTGGGGTTGGAATTTGTTCAGTTGACAGTTGGAAGGGGGAGCAGGAAGAGGATGGAGGACAGATTGGATTAATTGGGTGGGAATGGCGTTAGGAGATGACTAGTTCTAATTGCAGTCATCCCAGACTTCAGTTTACTGTGCGTCTATCTTCATTGTTCTTCAGGAATTTATCTTCATTGTTCTTCAGGTAAATATTCTTATGTTAACCCTGGGTTATTGTCAGTGAAACCCATGCTTAGGCAGTTTGTACACCTACACCAATACCTACATGGTGCACAGTAGGACTGATTGCTAGCAGGTGTTTCAAAGAATATGTATGATTTAGGTTGTGTATTTATTTATTACAATTATTTATATCGTGCCTTTCAGGATAAAATCCTACCAAGACGGCTTACAAGTAGAAGAACAATACATTAATTTTAAAAAAATTAAAAACAATATGGAAAATCCTGCCTCTATCTTCTGGGTTCCTTCCCGCAGGGCAGTTGGTGGTAACCATGTATGGTAACATAGAGTTGGTATGTATGTGTACACATCACACACATGCACACACACCCTTGTCATCTTGTTTTGTGTGCAATGAGCTCCTGGAAATTAGTCTTAGCCCAAAGTAACCATTGTGGGAAGGAGCGGATGTGCACAGCAGCTCATGATAGTTTCCCCTATATCTGAAAATAGACCATATATATAAAATCACTTAAAGAAACTAACCCCATCTCTTTGATTGAGAAGACAGGGTTGGCGTCCAATGACTAGAACAGATGGAAAGAAAGAAAAAAAAATACTGTTCAGAAAATGGACTTAGGTAGCTTATTTATGTGCATTTCTTGCTTGCCCACAACATCATTATAATTTTATCAGGATCCCAAGGCTATCCTGATGAAGTGTGAGCAGATTGACTCACCAAAGCCGCAGCCCAAGTGAGGCCCAGCTCTCTGATCTTCATGGGCAGCTTGTGAAACTTTCCAGTTGAAGCTAAGATCTCCTCCGGGAATATGGCAATGAGCTCACAAAATCCCCTTTTCTTTCTTTTATTTTCTCCTTTCACTGTGATGTCTTATTTTCTTGTCTTGTAGAAGAAAGGGAGGGATCTGTCTAGGTTGGATTTTTTTTTAAAAAAAATAAAAGCCTGTAATAAATTAAATACACTTAATCTCCCCCCACCCCAAAAGACATAGATCCTTGTCAAGGTTTATGACTGTTGATGAGAGATTTGCTATCATATAGGGAAATCTATTTTTTTATTTTTGTCAGACTTTCTCAATGACGCTACTTCTTCGCATACAAGGGGAAAAAACCAAATCACCCAGGGCACACACTAAAATCTGGACAAATCAGAAAGGCAGATGACCATTTAAACATGGCACAGAGTTATACTGAAATGGAGCTACATGAGGGTAATTTTACTTACAGTATCTCAATCTGTTTGATCCAGGCTTATTATTAGCTAAACGTTTAAACTAGAATGGTTTATCTTCAAGAAGGGCAGAACTCTGACATTTAGTGTGCATGGATGATGGACATATTTCTTGAGGTGTGGTGATCTCAGCAATAATTGAGGAAGAATACTCTTTGGCTTTTAATATCTGCCATGGATTATAACTTATGGTAGGAATGGGAAGGGAAGTAGTTAAAAGCGAGTGAAACCCTTACTGAAATTAAGTAGATGAAAAGCAGCTACAGTAGCCAATTTGAAAAGGCACTGCAGAAAAAAGGTATATCTCTGCAGTCTGCATGCACAGCATGTGGAAAGATCCACAGTAGTTGAGATCTTTGTCCAGAGCAGGAAATGTTCAAATATAGTACACTTCGCTATCATGTGTTCTACACAGATGGTGCATGAAGTGACCACAGAAGTGGAAGACCAGTTTTTCTTAGCTTCCATTGTTTGCAAAGACACTGAGCGTTCATGGAGGATAAACTTAACAAATTGTGGAACAACTGTTAATTTCAAAATAGATTCAGGAGCAGATGTCACATTTATCTCAGAGGAGACCCCTAAAGAATTCCAGAATCCTCCCACCCTGAATAAAGCAGATACTGTTCTACATAACTGAGGAGGTAAGAGAGCTTTATCACACAGAAATGAAACAAAGAGAAGTCGGCATGTCAGAAACATCATAAACTGGACAAATTCTTTAGTTTTGGAGTTGGTGCTAGAATGCAATGAGTGAGAAACTGAAGGAGAAATTGTGGACACTGACATACTAAAAAGAGACCCTGTGGAGGATGATGATGATGATGAAGATTTATTGTCACCAACAACATTACAATAATCACACACTGTATTGTTGAGTATCATGTCCTCAAACATACACCAGGAGAATTCCTCCTATCCTCTTCTCAAGTAAGTGAAAATGTAGCTGTAAAATGTGAAGGAATTTGACATAATTATGGAAATTACCAAGCCAACCACCCAGTGCATGCCAATGGAGCCAGCCAGCCATCAAGAAAAATGGGGAAGTTCTATCTGTGTAGACATCAAGGGCGCAGTGCTTTGCACATGTAGATAGAAAAAGGTCCTATAACTCCCAGCATTTCCCAGTCAGCCATGCTGGCTGGGGAATTCTGGGGAGTTGTAAGACCTTTTTCTGTCTAAACATGCATAGGATTGGACCTTAAAAAGCTTAAAGGAGTTGTAGCTAGAGTGGGGGGAATCATTTCCAATGCTAGAGCAGCATCTCCCAAAAATGGCAGGAACCAACATATTCTCTGAATTAGGCACCTCATGTGGTTTCTGGAAAGTCCTTCCAGGCCAGCAAACTATAGTGCTAAACTGACTACATGTTTCTCGCCCTTTGGGAGATTCTGTTTTCCATGTCTTCCATTTTGGACTGCAAGTGCTCTCGAGACATTTCAGAGCAAACTACAGAGCTCCTCAGAAATGTGAAATGAGTTGTGTTTTCATGGAAGGCAACTTAATATATAGCACATCAGTGGAAGAGCATGTTAAAATGCTTCCCTCTGTCCTAAATGTGATCCATGAGTCAAGACTCAAAACAAGGGAAAACGCATTTTCTGCCAACATGAAATAGAGTTCTCATGGGAGAAAGCCTTGCCCAGTGATAGTAAATGTCATTGTTGTTTCTCACCAGTTGTTGAAGATCATTTTACTCTATGTAGCAGGTAATGGTTTTTATGCATTCGTTTTAACTGCTGACCCTGTCTCCTTGGCTGATTGTTTTATATTGTCGCTTTTATGAATTGTCATTTTTAAATGTTGTAAGCTGCCCTAAGTAGTACCTTTGCACTAGAAGGGTGGAACATAAAATAAAGCTGAAAGCATGGACATGCCTAACAGAACTGAGAGCTTTTCTATATGAGGTTGTTAATCGGCTGGTAATCCACTGTATCTACTTTTGGTTTCATCACAGAACTGAGATCCGAGCACTTCACAAGAGTATTTCCTTTCCTGCTTTCCCACTACATAACCTCTAGGTGGCACTGTGGTATAGCAGAATAGCACAAATACACAAATACACAGGTGAAAAAAGTGTTTCTTTTGTTTTCACAATTAAATGCCTCATTTTCCCTGCTCTAAAAAAAACTTGCAGAAAGTGATCGTTAGGCACAGAAACAAAACTGGAGAATCATGACATCATCTAAAGAACCTGTAAACAACTATGAGTAGAGATTGACAAACACATGATAAATGCTTCATGTAGAAAGGCCCTGAGACACTTTTGGGGATGGTAATGACCTCACTCAAGACTTTTGAAAGAGATATAACCACTAAAACTATTGCTGAAGACCAAAACATCCTGGTTCTAGTAACAGGTCACGAGGCTGCTTTTACAGAGATAAAGGCAATCTTAAAATGGTTAGTGCAAGCAGTTATGGACTAGGTGCTACTATAATCCAGAACTCTTACTGAAGCAAACAGAACATGCCTGGCTACTGTTTGGGCATGTGAAAGTGTTTACAGATACCTGTGTGCTCTACCATCTTTCAGATTCTTTACAGGCCATAAAGCATTGCTGACACTGATGGAAAGAAGTAGTTTGGATCAAACATCACTAAGAAATCAATGTCTTCTAATAAGAATAATATGATAAAACCAGAAGCTGAGTATGTTCCTATGACTTTTCATCAGATTAGTTTAGAAAAGAAGGCAAGCTACTTTAAAAAAAAAAAAAAGTCCAGAAATACTCAACTTATTTTTTGAGCTGATCAGAAGTCACCCTGTCTTCGGGTCTTATTCCTTTCAGACAGCCTTCCCCAACCTGGTGCCCTCCAGATGTTTTGGACCACAACTCCCAGCATTCCTGACTATTGGCCATGCTGACTGGGGCTGATGGGAGTTGAAGTCTAAAACATCTGGAGGACACAAGTTTGGGGAAGGCTGCTTGAAGATAATATAGATTTATGGCTACCACCTGGTCAGGTGTTCTCTAAGCATTCTTCTTTTCTAGCACACACAGAAAGAAGAAATTTTGAAATCATTTTTAGAGTTAGCTTCAGTTTTGCTCTTTGATGTTTAAGTCTTGCTTTATTTCAAGCAAATCTGCAGAAACCATTGCATGAGATGGGGACTGAAATGAATTTGGGAGATAAAGGAAAGGGAAAATGTCAGTCATCATCTAACTGCTACAATGTAAACAAATTATACTAGTGAGAGGAATTTCCCATGTGTCTCTTGGATGATTTAACTTTGCCAGCTGTTCAGTTTCATCACTAATGTATGAACCAAAGTGAAGAAGGAGCTTTTCAGGAATGCTCCTCTGTCTAAATAGCAAGGCATTGTTTTATTTAAAGGAGAATTTAGGAAAAGAAGCAAAACCTGTTGAAATAAATCATATGAATGCCCGCAGGATATACATAGACACAAAGACCAAACATTTAGTAAAACAATGTAATGGGCTTTTAACAAAATTCTGGCTACACTCAACTTTAAAAAGTCATCATATTCTATGTGAGCTAACATTATTTGGCATGAATTGGGCTTACCTGGTCCCCACTGATATCAGTGGGAGTTACCTTTGATCTGTGCTTTTAGGAGGACTGAGATATACCTAACTCTGATAAGATCATGTATTGAATTTCTTGCATTTTCTTTGTCTTCAAGACTTATTGTATAAAACTCTTGTTTTCTCCACTGCATCCATTTATATTATAGGAATTCCCTTCACACCCCACGCTCCTGTGGGGTGGGGAGAGTTTTTGCGAGGGGGGGGAGTGGAGAACGAGGACTCTAAATGAAGTGATTTCACCTCCAATCAGGGCACGGGCAAATTGTTTGCCCGACGGGGACAGGCATAAGGGGTGGGGCCCTGAGGCAGTATTTAGGCACAGGAGACCCCACCCCATGCCTCTTTCTTTGCAGCTCCCTCCCTCCACTCCCGATGAAGCAGTGTGAGCTCCTCTGGTCGACTTTTACGGGGCCGAGTAGGAATTTTGGCTCATTGTCCTAATTGGCTCGGGGCAATGTGCGCGTTTCACTTACTCCATACTGTGGAATCGGGGGTGGGTTTGTTGTTTTGGGTTCCCTGTTATTTCGGTCACATTGGCCTTAGGTTAGGCGGTAAGTGCGGTGAATAGGCAGTGGGGGTTAGGGTTTCGGTGTGCATCCCATGGCACCTTTGAAGGTGATGGGCGAGAACCCGAGCCTCACAAATGTCGATGCCTTGTGGCTCCATTTGTGAGAGGTAGGGTCGCCTTTGGGGTCTACCCATCTCATCCTCCTCGGTTGTCCCGTGGCGCCTGGGGGGCAGTGACCTGGGTAGATCCCCCAGCACCCCGTGTGCGGAATTCAAGGGTGGCGAGTCACTGCGCCGCCTTCGAGTTTGGAATGCTTTCTCCCGGACATGCTCCACTGGCCTTTAGGCCAGCCTTAGTTAATCCTGCACTTCTCCCTTCGCAGACCTTTGAATTAATAAATGTGACCCTGATTTTATACCATAACTGTTGTCTCGTCTCTTCATTTCCACCTTTACCCGCGCAAATGTCAGAAACCTTTACTGGCAATTCTTAAGATTTCAGGAGACCAGTGGGAAATGTCAGGAAAGTCAGACATTTATGAGTCAATTTGGAAGACCAATCAATTTTACCTAGTCAATTTTTTTGGTACCATTTATCAGTAAAAGATAATAGTTGCATATTGCTCAGATGTAAGTGTTGAAAACTCAGATGTAAATGTTCACTAGGACATCTCAAGAACCACAGAGTGCCTTCAATAAACAATCCAATTTCACCTGCCTCTACATAATTTACTGTTAAATATCAACAGTTACCAGGGTAGCCTGAGTAATCCCACAACTTGTGAAGAAATTAATGCCTTCTTAGACATTTTCTTCCACTAGTTATGATTCTAACAACATTACAAGAATTCTAAATTGTCCAAATGTTACTGTACTAAAAAATTGAAATAGTTTAAAAGGTGGAGGAGATAATGGACTTCCATCACTCTCTCTAATAGAGAACTCAGATGGTGAGTGATGACAGAAATGAAGCCAAAACAGGGCTACTGGAAACCAAGAGGGAGGCACCAGCATGCTCAAGAGAACCCTGAGGTTTGCAGAAATACCAAAAGATCTGCTCAAAAAATAACAACTAAGGGGGCACCTTCTGAAAAAAATAGCCCAATGAGAACTTAGCATGCTCAATAGCCACAGAATGTTGTGTTAGTTGGAAAAGAAAAGCAGAAAACAAGGCAGAGGAGGGCATGGAATATCGTAGAGGAAGGCATGGCTAGCCAGCCGGAACCCTGCACAGGAATATTAGGAGGTGAGGATACACTACAACATGTTAGGAACACAGAGAGTTGCCTTATACTGAGTCAAACCATTGGTCCATCTAGCCCAGTATTGTTGACACTGACTGGCAGCAGCTCTCCAGGGTTTCAGGCAGGAATTTTTCCAGCCCTACCTGGAGATGCTGGGGATTGAACTTGGGACCTTCTGCCCATCAAAGCATGTGCTCTATCACACTGAACTATGGCCCCTCCCTTCCTGTTGCAGGACCGATTGTAGTCACCCGCTGCTAAATAGCAAATACATAATCTCTTTCAAGCAGAGAACTCTACTAGCGTTTCTATTGGTTCTACTGTGAATACTCATTGTAAGACACTCATTCTAACTTCTGTCTTTCTCCATAAGTATTTAAGGGCACAATCCTAGGCATGTTTAGATAGCATTGTTGTTGGGAATGCTGGGAGTTGTAGGACTTTTTCCTGTCTAAACATGCATAGGATTGCATCTCAAATTGTTAATTTTAAGTGCAATTCAAATGTAATGTGATTTAACTGATGCTCATCTCAAAAGCATCCTAGAGACTGTCACTTCTGACCTCACCAAGTAAACAGCACACAACAGTTTAATCTATTATGGTTATTAAATGTGTACTATTTCAAAAAATAATTCCATACTGCAGTCAATCACAACTGTGTAGAACACTATGGGCACAATCGAGCCAATGTTAAGCGCTTCTAAATTCCATTGATTTCTATGGGAGAGTTAAGCAGGTGCTTACATATCTCCTCCAAAAAAACAATGGGAAATAAAAATGCTTAACTTTGGCTAGATCATGTTTCAATATGTCCCTGCATACTTCCCTAGAACATACTGCCATCAGTTCTAACGTGTCATTTGTTTCTAAAATTTTGTTCTAAGCAGGGTCAGGCCTGGTTATTACTTGGATGGGAAACCCCTCCTCTAGTTTCCTGCATTGAGCAGGGGGTTGGACTCGATGGCCTTGTAGGCTCCTTCCAACTCTATGATCTATGAAATCTATAAATCTATGAAAGTCATTGCATGGCTGATTATGGAGACACACACCATATTAATAAATATTGGGTTTTTATTGCCTACAATCACCATGTGCTTACATAACCATCTTACATAACCAAGCATGATTTGAATCAATGCATTCAGTACAACAATACAGTATAAATACTAACTTAGATGATGCTTGAGCAGGATTTTGTCTTAAGAAGTTATCCATTTCCAACAGTCTGTCAGCATTCTGTGCCCACTGAACATTCTCAGTTCTCACTGGGTTGGGTTTTTTTTGCCCCATCCCCCAACTTTGCTAAGAAGTAGGGTCATTTGATAAGTCTGACAATAATAACAATAACTATCTTTCCCTAAAGATTGTTGTATTTCTGCAAACCTTGTGGTTTTTATTTTATTATTACATTTATATCCCACCGTTTTTCCTCTTGCAAGCAACCCAAGGCGGCTTACACAGACCTCCTCCTCTCCATTTTATCCTCACAACAACCCTGTGAGGTAGATTAGGCTGAGAGTCAGTGACTGGCCCAAAGTCTCACAGAGTGCTCCATGGTAGAGTGGGGACTAGAGCCTGGATTTCCTGAGTCCCAGTCCAACACTCTAACCACTGCGTCACACTGGCTCTCTGCTGATACCTCCTCCTTGTGCACGGATGGTGCCATTTTGGCTACATAAGGATCCACATTCAGAGAACGAATTTGCAGTTAGTATATAGGATAACATGCAATAAAAGGCTGTTAAGAGTTGGGTTTTGTATGCTTCTTAGAATAATTGACTCATCCTGTGATCATTAGGTATCTTGCAAACTGAAATTAGAAAAAAATAGATCGGTCATGTCTTTTCAATCATCAAGCTGACTGTGCACATGTATTTGTTGGACATCCATAGGATGATGGCACTGGCTGGGTAGAATCCCATGTGGCATCTCCATTGAATCATGCCCCCTATTCTGCCACGGCTCTTATTCATGTGACTGTCCAATGGCCCAGCTATGCCGGGGAAGCTAAGGAGTTTGGCATGTAGGACTGGCGACAGTTTAGCCTCATACACGCATAGCAGGCTGTGTGAGAAGTTCATCCGTTGCACCTGTTAAACAAAGTATTGACGGCAAAGCCAAGATGCTGGAACGATCCTTCATGTCATACTGGGGCACTTGAAGAATGATTGTGTATGCCAGCCTGACTCCAGCTTCCCTGATTCCTTAGAGTCCTTGCATGACTAGAATGTGCAGCGCGGTAGGGTGGAGGGAGGCCAAGCTGGAGTGGACGAGCATCTGGCCAAAGAGCTAAACTTTAGGGACAGCAGAGTCTGCCTCATCAACGAGCCTCTTCATTCAGGTTTTTTTGTTTGCTGATGGCATTTTTCTAATCATACAGATATGCAAAGTAAGGGACTCAGTGTTGATCCACATAGCCACTTTTAGTGAAGGAAAATGGTCAGCCTCAGCCAATGGCTTGAGAGTGGGAAAGGGCAGTTTTACAGGTCAGCAGTGAAAACTGGTGGATGATAAAAGGATCATGTTCTGTTTGAGCTAGTTGTGTGAACTGCCCTTAAGCCCCACTGTCTTTGGCAGGGGAGGGAGGGGGATGGCAAAGCCGCCCCAATGTGAATGGGATGCATCACATCTTCATGTGGGTTTACCCCTTCCTGGCTACTACTGAAAACTCATGCTGTAGTTTACCTACTAGTTCCAGTGTCCCTGACAAAGATAATTTAGAAGAAAAGGTGTGCAGAGGGTGGCAGAAGAGAAAAAAAAATACTCTCTGGCCTGTCTGAGGTGAGGAACAGATAGCTCTCCACCCATTTAGAGATCCAAGTGGACCTGATGTTGCTTTTGCCAAGAGGTGTTCGGGGATGAGGAGTTACATACATTGTCCTCTCCCCTGTTTCCTTTGGCTCTTAAATGACCAGGATTTCTTTCTTTTTTTAAAATGGTATAGATGAAGCCATAGAGGGTGAAATAGCAGAGGCTAACTGGAAAGCCAAGGAATGAGGAAATCAACTTGTGTTTGCTAACCTCAATGTCTATGGTCCAGGCAGAATCAGCTTGTGGTGCAGTGGAGGAGAAAGGTTGGCTGTACTCTGCTGCTTCTTCAGAAGGTCCTTCCAGAATAATTGTCCCTGCAGACTATGTTCCTCCCCCTTTTAAGGCTGTATCCTGGCCTCTAGAAATATGTTTCCACTGTTCACTACCATGAATGGGGCTCACTCCATTCGAGTGCATGGGTGTCCTATGCTCATCTGTGCATCAGTTTCTACTCTACTCAGTAGAGCATTGGTAATTACTGATGTGTCTTAGAATCATAGAATAGTAGAGTTGGAAGGGGCCTATAAGGCCATTGAGTCCAACCCCCTGCTCAATGCAGGAATCCAAATCAAAGCATCCCTGACAGAAGGTTGTCCAGCTGCACCTTGAATGCCTCTAGTGTGGGACAGCCCTCTACCTCCTTAGGTAGTTGTTTCCATTGGCGTATTGCTCTAACAGTCAGGAAGTTTTTCCTGATGTTCAGCCGGAATCTGGCTTCCTGTAACTTGAGCTCATTATTCCGTGTCCTGGACTCTGGGATGGTCAAGCTCAAGAAGAGATCCTGGCCCTCCTCTGTGTGACAACCTTTCAAGTACTTGAAGAGCACTATCATATCTCACTTCAGTCTTCTCTTCTGAAGGCTAAACATGCCCAGTTCCTTCAGTCTCTCCCAGGGCCGGATTAAGATAGGGGCTATTGGAGCGGCAGCTCCAGGCCCCTCCCAAAAAACAGGCCCACCAATAGGGACGCGCGGCGCGACAAGGCGGCTGCCTAGGGCACATGGCTAAGGGGGCGCAAAAATGATCCCGCGATTCCTCGCCCTCTCCCCCGCCACCGGACAACAACGCCCCTTCCTCGAGGCACCTCCTCCCCTCTCCGGCTGCTGGAATCGCCTCGCCTCTTCTCGCCACTGGCCCGGGAGCTGTGCGCTACGCAAGGCCGATGATCAGGCCACGAGACCCCTCTGGGCCTCCAGGTAGGAAGAAGGGAGGGAGGGAAGCATCGTCTCCCCGGCGTGCCCGCTCCCGGCCCCGGCCCCACGCCCACCCACCCGCCCGCCCGCCCAGAATTAAGTAGATATGCGCGCTGCTCCCCCAAGCAGCGGGACGGGCTGCAGGCGGCCCCAGGAGAGGCCGCGCCGGTGCCCGCATCGCCCGTGCTGCCCACCCACGCGCCCTGTGCGGCGGCCACCGCGCTCAGGCCCAGGCCAGGCGGGGCGGCCCCAGGGCGTGCAGAGGCACCTAGCGGCCCGCTTGGCCGGCCGAGCCGAGTCCCGAACCACACGCCGCCTCCGCTTTGCCGTGGGGCCGCCGGGTAGAGGCCTCGCAGCTCCTCCGTCGGGCGGTGTGAAGGGGCTGGCCTTTCAGGTCCTGGCCCGGGGCGGTGTTCCTGCGGCGGCCGAGGGAGGTCGAGGCCTTCGGGGACCTCCTGGTATGGCCTTCCCCGACCTGGTGCCCCTCGGCTGCGTGGGACTGCAACCCCCATCATCCCCAAGCAGCCCAGAAGCTACGGCCCAACCCAACTGGAGGGCACCGGGTTGGGGGAGGCTGTTCTAAGGGACTACAGCTCCCAGCATCCTGTGGAAGCAGTAGTTTAAAGCGCCTGGGGGGCCCTGGCTTGCCTGCCCCTGCTGAAGCCCGCCATTGGACTGGCAGTGGCAGCTCCCCGGGGCCCTGGGAAGAGAGGGGGCTTTCCCTGCCTGGACATGCTGCTGGAAAGAACATCTCCCTTCTTGCCTGGACGTGCTGCCGGACAAAGTAGGCACCTTGCCCGGGGCTCTTGCCAGGGGAAATCCTCCGGAGCTTTGAGTCAGGAGCAGGAAACGAACGCTGGCGGGTCCATCTCTAGCTCGGTTGTTTATTGGGCTGTCTTGCTCCCATCATTCCTCCTCCTCCACCTTTTGGCACTGGGCCTTTGTCAGCATCCTGACCAGCAGGGTCTGGAACTGATCAGCTGTAAGAATGCAAGCAAGCTCCTATGGACAGCCATCTGGCCACACATTGGCACCTGAAGGGTGGTCAAACCCTCCTGGCTGCTTGGTAGGATGCTAGATGAGAGCGCTCTACCACCAGCAGCTTGGTCATGTGTGTACTTACAGCAGCCTTCCCTAACCTAGTCCTTCAGATGGTCAGATGGGTTGGACTGCAGTTCCCATCATTCTCAGCCAGCATGGTGATGCTAGTTGGGAATGATGGAAGTTGCAGCCCAACCCATCTGGGGAGCACCAGGTTGGGGGAGGCTGACATAGGGATTTCTTTCTGTTTCGCACCAAAGTTGGAGGAGCTTTCTAAATGTGAACTTTCTATATAGTTCCAGAAGAAACTGTGTGCAGTACCAGAAGAAACTTAGCTGTATTTAGCCTGCAGCACAGTGTTTGTAGGAGCAAATTCTCTACTCCTTCAACTTCTGCTGTATTAAAAATGAGTCCTGTGTTGAATCTGCATTAGCGCAAAAAAAGGGTTTGGTTTTATGCTCTTTTTTCTATTTGAAAATCAGTTTGGCTTTTTTCCTTTGTCCCCATTGCCATACATTTTGTGTGTCTACCTCCCCCTTCATATTTATTTATTTCTTTATTATATTTATACCCTGCCTTTCTTCCTGCAAGGAACCCAAGGTGGCTTACATAATAATCCTCCTCCTCTCTGTTTTATCCTCACAACAACCCTGTGAGGTAGGTTAGGCTGAGAGTCAGTGACTCTTTTATAATGTATTTCAGTTTACCCCACACAAAGCACTCACACACACAGAGCAGCCAGACAAAAGCAAAACACGCTTATAATTTGTAGGTAGCCTTTTATAATGTATTTTAATTTTAGACAGCAAAAAAGGTAGTACATTCTTATTTTTTAAACCCACTTTTGCCATCGAAATAAAATTCCATCCTCCATTTAATCATTTATTATTTATTTATTTATTTATTGCATTTATACCCCGCTCTTCAGCCAGAAAAGGCTCTCAAAGCGGCTTACACAGATTAATAATAAGACATTCCCTGCCCTCAGGCTCACAATCTAAAAGACATGACACAAAAGGAAAAGGGATTGGGAGGGAGGAGGAAGAATGCCAAACTCAGGCACCAATATAATGTTTGGCATTCTTCCTCCTCCCCCCCAATCCCTTTTCCTTTTGTGTCACGTCTTTTAGATTGTGAGCCTGAGGGTAGGGAATGTCTTATTATTACCGGTAATCTGTGTAAACCGCTCTGAGAGCCTTTTCTGGCTGAAGAGCGGGGTATAAATGGAATAAATAAATAAATAAATCATTAATTTCTACCCACTTTTGCCATCAAAATAACATTCCATCCTCCATTTAATCACTTGTTAACATTATAATTAATTTATAATAACTTTCCATTTAAGGAAAAAAAAATTCACCCCTATCAAGTGAAAAAAAATGACCCAGGTCCTTTTTTTTTACTTGATCCATTCGTTCTTTTTTTTAAAAAAAACTATAGTCCGGTCCCCCAACAGTCTGAGAGACAATGAACTGGCCCCCTGTTTAAAAAGTTTGAGGACCCCTGTTGTAATCCTTACATCAACCCTGTAAGGCAGGTCAATAGCATTCTCTCCATACAGCATGTGGGGGGGGGGGCAGCTGAGTAAGAGCTCGGTTCATGTACATTGTTGCCTAACAGTCTGCATAATTCCCGAAGGGGTGGGCTGTGTTAGTCTATTCCAGCAAGAACAACAAGAGAGTCTTGTGGTACCCTAAAGACCAACACATTCATTCTGACATAAGCTTTCACGGACACTGCCCACTTCCATCAGGTTTTATTGAGTTAACAAGCTTATTGTTTACAAAAAAAGAAATATTTTCAATATGTTTCTGTTTTGGCACTTTAATGGTAATTAAAATATTTAATTTGTTTTAATATAAAATTGCGTCTTCATTTTATTTATTTCCATAAAAAGGCCCACCAAAATCCTCAGCACCAGGCCCATAATGCTCTTAATCCGGCCCTGGTCTCTCCTCATAGGGCTTTGTTTCCAGTCCCCTGATAATCTTTGCTGCCCTCCTCTGAACCCTTTCCAGTTTGTCTGCATCCTTCTTAAAGTGTGATGCCCAGAACTGGATGCAGTACTCAAGATGAGGCCTAACCAGTGCTGAGTAGAGGGGAACTAATACTTCACACGATTTGGAAGCTATACTTCTACTAATGCAGCCCAAAATAGCATTTGCCCTTTTTGCAGCCATATCACATTGTTGGCTCATATTCAGCTTGTGATCTACAACAATTCCATTATCCTTCTCACTTGTAGTATTGTTGAGCCAAGTATCCCTCATCCTGTAACTGTGCATTTTTTTTCTTTTTCCTAGGTGCAGAACTTGGCATTTATCCCTATTAAATTTCATTCCGTTGTTTTCAGCCCAGAGCTCCAGCCTAACAATATCATTTTGCATTTTGTTTCTGTCTTCCAGGGTATTAGCTGTTCCACCCAATTTTGTGTCATCTGCAAATTTGATAAGCATTCCCTGACCTCCTCATCCAAGTCATTAATAAAAATGTTGGAGAGCACTGGGCCCAGGACTGAGCCCTGCGGTACCCTGCTTGTTACCTCTCCCCAGTCTGAGAAGGTACCATTGATAAGCAATCTTTGAGTCTGATTCTGTAGCCAACTGTGGATCCACCTGATACTTTGCTAATCAGGATATCATGGGACACTTTGTCGAAAACTTTGCTGAAGTCAAGATATATTATGTCCACAGCATTCCCACAGTCCACAAGGGAGGTTACCTGATCAAAAAATGAGATCAGATTAGTCTGGCATGATTCTTAACAAACCCATGTTGGCTTCTGCCTTCTAGTAATCATTGCATTGTTTTCAAGGTGTTTGCAGACTGCTTTATAACCTGCTCAAGAATTTTTGAGGGATTGATGTCAGACTGATTGGTCTGTAGTTCCCAGGTTCCTCCTTCTTGCCCTTTTTGAAGATAGGAACAACATTAGCCCTCCTCCAGTCATCCGGCACATCACCCATCCTCCATGATTTATCAAAGATAATAGACAGTGGTTCTGAGAGTTCTTCTGCCAGTTCCTTTATCACTCTAGGTCTAGGATGCAGTTCATCAGGCCCTGGAGATTTGAACTCATTCAAAGTAATCCGGTGCTCCTTGACATTTGCCTATCAATCTCAAACTGCAATCCTGCCCCTTCAGCTTGTACTTCAGGTTTGTCAGGGTGGGTGGTTCATAGACCCTCTTTTGGGAGAAGACTGAGCCAAAGTAGGAATTGAACACTTCTGCCTTTTCTTTGTCATCTGTTATTATTTTACCATCTTCCTTGAGTTGTTGAACCACCATTTCTTTCCTCTGTCTTTCACTGTGCACGTATCTGAAGAAAGCTTTTTTTGTTGCATTTAGCATCCCTCACTAACCTCAGCTCACTCTCAGCTTTAGCCTTCCTGACACCATCCCTGCAATTCTGTGCTACCTACCTGTACTCTTCTTTTGTAGTCTGGCCTTCTTTCCACTTACTATATGTGTCCTTTTTTTGTTTTCAGGTCATCTCTAAGCTTTTTGTGAAGCCACATTGGCTTCTTCTGTTGTCCTCTACCTTTTTTCCTTGTTGGAATTGTTTGTAATTGTGCCTTTAGAATTTCCTTTTTTAAAAGCTCCCACCCATCTTGAACTCATTTTCTCATTAGAGTCACTTGCCATGGGACCTTACTTATCATTGTTCTGAGTTTATTAAAATTTGCTTTCCTAAAATCCAGGATTCGTGTTTGGCCACACTCAGCTTTTGCTCCCTTTAGAATCAAGAACTCAAGCATAACATGGTCACTTTCCCCCAGAGTTGCTGTGACTGCCACTTTATCCACTAAGTCATCTCTGTTGGTTAGAATCAAGTCAAGGATAGCTGATCCTCTAGTTCCTTCCTCCACTTTTTGTAGGAGGAAGTTATCAGCAACACAAGTCAGGAATTTCTTGGAGGGGCCATGTTTGGTAGAATTTGTCTCCCAACAGATATCAGGGAAATTGAAGTCCCCCATCACTACCACATCATGCCTCCTTGAAACATTGGCAATTTGCTTTTCAAAAGTTTCGTCCTCGTCTTCTCCTTGATTGGGTGGTCAGTAGTAGACTCTCACCACCATGTTCCTTTTATTCTTTGCCCCATTTATTTTAATCCAGATGCTTTCGATGGGGCTACCAAGTTCATCCTCCCATATTTCTGCGCAGAGATATGTATTTTTAACATATAATGTGACTCCACCTCCCTTTCTGTTCCTTCTGTTCTTTTTGAACAAGTTATATCCTTCAGTTGCTGTATTCCAGTCATGGGAGTCATCGCACAAAGTTTCAGTTACACCTATCCAGTCATATTTGCCCTTCTGTATTAAGAGTTCATTTGTTGCCCATACTCTTGGCATTAGTATATAGACATCGAAGACCTCGTGCTTTATATGCTGTCTTTCTTCCTACATTTTTAAAAAGACTATTATTGGGCACTATTCGAGCTGTTCTCTCTGTTGTGGTGCATAAGCCTTCATCTATTGTTACCCCCCCCCCCAAGTTTACATCTCCCTCCCCCATAGGATTCAGTTTAAAGCCCTCCTGATGAAGTTCCTCATGCTGTGGCCAAACACATTCTTCCCAGTCCATGTGAGGTGCAACCCATCCCTTGCCAGCAGTCCATCTTCCAGGAAGTGTAGCCCGTGGTCCCAGAATCCAAATCTTTCACGTCAGCACCACTTTCATAGCCAGTCATCCACCCAGAGTATTTCCCCCCATGTTAAGGAGAGGGCTGTGAGCAACCTGCAATACCTATGATTTCATAGCATGGAAGTGCATTCAGATGTTTACTGTGCAAAAATGATGAGTGCAATTCACATTGCAGTGACCTCACCCTGTGTCAGTTACTGTGGGGCTTTAGCTGGAAGCTGTGGGAATCAAGCACCCTCTTTTTCTTCACTATGCCTCTAAGATAGCTGGTCAGAGGGGGAAACTATATTGGCCTTTCAAGTCAATGTGTAGAAAATCTTTGGTTGGAACTTGGAACCCTCCCATCAGGATGATCAGGGGGAACTGACTACCTCAACCTTCCTACTACATATAAACTATAGATCCTGCTTCAGTCTGAACAATAGGGCACTAAGGAGACCGACCCAGCTGCTCCAGTCTTCTCTTCAGTGCTTGTCAGATTTTTCCCTGCCCATCCAACCTTGGCAGTTCACCTGATTACTCTTTGTTGTCCGCCCTGGCCCTCTCTTGCTGGATTCCACAAAGACCACAGCACTGAGCTACTGACACAAAAGGAGTACAAAGGGAACACAAGAATCATGCCTTAAGTGATTTCAGAATATTCTGTAACTTTCTCAAAAGTGGGATGGCAAACATTTGCAAAGCTTGGGGGGACAGATAAATGAGGATGAATCTGCAGAGAGCTAATTTCATTAATGGCATGTATTCATCTAACTGTGTGATCATGTAATGCTCCTCACAAGATGCATCTTCTAATAAATGAGTGGAATTAATTGGTCAGCAATCGGTAAGCATGTGTGAAGCCAATCATTAATCTGGACATGTTCTCCAAACAGCAATCCTGTTGAGTTAGTTTAGGAAAAGCAGGACATGTTTCTCATGCCATGCTTTTATGCTATGAGAACATATAAAACAGCTGACACTTTCTGCTGTGATAATCTGATAGTTGCAGAATGTGCCATGGGGGCGGGAGAGGAACCAGTTGGACTGAAGCCCCTCCTGATGCTTTCTATGCCAACACTCTAAGTGATTATGGTTACGGAGATCCTCCTTTGAAGAGTATTAAGTCTTCCTTGACACATCATCTCTTCTACTTCAGCTGCACGTGTGTTATCTGATAACTAGTGGGTCAGGGGGAGTTAACATTTCATAATTTCAACAGACTCCCCTGCAAATGAGATTTGAATTGAATTGTCCACTCGCATGACAGCTGTGAGAGATCTCAGTTGCAAATTGACAGTCACCAAGAAAGGATGTGCAGAGGGATCGTGCAGAAATCTCTGCACTTCTGGAGAGATGAGGACTGCTCTTGTTTGGGAACAATGCCATGATTTGGCTTAGTGAGCTTAGTGAGCTCATCCGAACAAGTAAAAAGGGCCAGGGAAATTTAAATGAACCATGTTCAATGGATTCCACACCCACAGCTACTATGGGGTGTTTGTTTTATTCGGGGAAGACAGGCAGAATGAAGTTAAGCTTTGTTTCCATGTTATCAAGCATCTAGAACTTTCGGAGGTCCAGGGGCCATTTTCACCTCACTGTCTACGGCCCACAGGCCGCACTCCCCACCCCTGCCAGTGCCAAAAACAGAGGGGAGATAAAGACCAAAACAAAATAAATACAAAATGGCATCTGAAGCTGCTACTGAATGCCGAAAGGATCAAAATGGGACACCATAGCAACTACGGAGCCCCCAAAGGGACAACATTAGCTTTTTGACCCATTTGGTGCTGTATAGCAGCTCTGGATGCAATTTTTTAAAAAGATTTTTATTTGGGTATCCCTAGTATCAGGGATGGGGGTGGGGACCACATGTTGCCCACTCCTGATTTAGGCAATCCCCTAAAGTCCTGAATTCTGTCCAGAACTCTCGTCCAACATTAAGCAAACCCCAGTTCACAGGAAATATTATTGTGTGTTTATTGGCCCAACCACGAGAGCAATGGGCATGAGCAGGCAAAGATAAGCACAGTGAAGCTCTATTTATTTCATTAGGAGACTCTTAAGGACACACACATAACACTCTCTAATTGAAATCAAAGAACCTTAAAGTGCTTCGCTTTGGCTAGGTCACGCCCAATAACTGACTGAGCAAAGCCCGACTACATGATTACCCAACATGATGCCTGACAAATGGTCAGATCCATGATTTCATTATATACAATTAGCACTAAATTATTATTATTATTATTATTATTATTATTATTATTATTTACATTTATTAATCGCCCATCTGGCCGGCAACCGGCCACCCTAGTAATAACTACAAATAAATACAAAATGGCATCTGAAGCTGCTACTGAATGCCGAAAGGATCAAAATGGGACGCCGTAGCAACTACGGAGCCCCCAGAGGGACAAAATTAGTAACAATCATCTAGTAATAAATATTTCGTGTATTTCCCCCTCATTTTAACAATGTGCTTATGTGATGATGAGTAGCTACCAGTGTTTGTGGAAGTGGAGGTTACTGAGGCATTGCTAGAGATCACAGAAGTGGCATTGATGCTGGTACTAGTGGTAGGAGAACCAGCTGTCGAGGAAGAATGAGCAGCCATGGGATATCCCTGGGGGCAGAACTACACCCTATTCGCCACAAGGGACTGCTACCCAAACCAGCAACTCCATGCTGAGTTCTCCCATTACCCCCATAACTTGTGTGCTCACTTACCCAGTGACGTTGCTCTGGCCTCCACAGGTAATGCATCCCAAAACCTTCCCATCCATGGGGGAACTGCTGCACTGCGATTTTGTTTGCAGTACTAATCTCTTGCATGAATGTGGCTGATGTCAATCCACAGCTCTAGAGAAATAGCAGCAGGTCTCTCAGGAGCCTTGCACTTATAAGTGAGCAAAAGGCACTGCACGAGGATAGGCAGACTGGGTCAGTATCTGTACGCACCTTAAGAAATAGCCTATATAGTCTCTGCAGCCTGGCCCCATCCTTAATCTCTGCCTTGTGACATTCCTTTTCGTATTCTGAAATGGCGTTGCTTAATTTGAAACAGAATCATCCAAGTCTTTGGAAAACATGCAGGCCTGTCAAGAGTCAGCTAAATCTTTTATGTATGTGTTGGGAGAATTCCACCATTAGTGTCATACTTCCTTCTTCCTACCTTCGTCCTTCCTCTGGCATATGGCTGCTTCTTGATAGATGTACCTTTATTGTCTGCCTCCAACTTTCCAAGTTCTAGCTTTTCAGCACATCACCTCCGCAAGTGTGGAGAGTTCTCTGAAACATCTGTATTGAATTTACTTCTCTTTCATTTCCATCCCATCCCCCTTCTCAACATTATTGGATTTAGACTAAAAGGCACAAGAAAAACTACTGTCTGTGCAAGCTTTTACACATTCTAATGATTATATTTTCCTGATTATTTTTTCTCATGTTAGGGGGTAATCTTACAGAAATTAGGCATAGATGCTTCAGCATGTATTACTACACAAAGGAGTGGGAATCTAAATTCTTGTATTCATTCAGCTATGAAATGTTTTTCTCTCTTTAGCAAGTCTGTTGAACTATTGCAGTCAGAATCAAGGCTACAGAGTCATCTAGGATACTCTCACACCTGACTTGATCTGTGGGCAGCCACTTTCAGAACTTTTGTATCACTGATATAGGCAGCTCTCAAACTGGTGACTCTGATACCAGGAATCAGAGACAGAAAGCATGTAATGGGCAGTTCCTTACATCAGTGTTTTTAATTTCCTCCCCAAGGGAAGCCTCCTAGTCAGTGTGCCAGACTGTAGAGGCACAGAGAGTGGTAAGAGAGAAACTCAGTCACAAATGGTTGTCACGTGTTCTATGTTTATAGCCCCTCCAACCCTACCTGGCAATGCTGGTATTGAAAGACCCAGTGCCAGGAATTTATTTTTTGCTAGGAATAGGCTGAAAGTCTTTTGCCTGAGATTTCTCACAAGTACCTTGTGGTGGTTCTTTCTTTGGGAAGGGTATTTTATCCAAATGTCTGCAGGTTATTCTATTCCATTGTTTGTATTTGAAAATTTCCCTCTTGAGAGTGCCTGTAGTCTGACTCTCATGATCATATTTGCCAAGATGCTCAGGAAGAGGAGGGACTAGAGAAGAAAGCGGAAAGGAAGAGAAAGTCAGCAGGGAGCTATGGAAAGGAGCCTGGAAATTAACTAAGATTGTAGTATAAGTCTCCCAGGTGTAGGATCCTTGCCAGAAACAAGCTATAAGAACGATGCTAAAAGAAGCAAGAGGGAGCAGAGGTGGTGCTTCTACTGTAACCCAAGGTGATCGGGAGAATGATGTCATCACAATCTAGACTAGAACAGCCTTCCCCAACTTGTGATTTCTAGATGTTTTGGACTACAACTCCTATTATTCCTAGCCATCAGCCATGCTAACTAGGCCGGTGGGAGTTGAAGTCCAAAACAGTTGGAGGGCTCCAGGTCTGAGAAGGCTGATCTAGAGCAAAAGAACTCTGCCAGGAATAAGCAGGCACTCTTGGACCCTTATTTATTTATTTATTTATTTAATACATTTTTATACTGCCCAATAGCCGAAGCTCTCTGGGCGGTTTACAACAGTTAAAATAATAAAATACAATATAAAATATAAAATTTAAAACCACAGATTAAAAACAAACAGCAGAGCTAGCAGCAGCAGTTACAATAACAGAATTAAAAACAATTACAAGATTAAAATGATAAAGATGATTAAAATGATTAAAATGCCTGGGAGAACAGAAAGGTCTTCACCTGGCGCCGGAAAGAATACAAAGTAGACACTTGACATTCTTGCACTCAAAGCAGAAAGCTGGCTCTGCATACAGCATGGCCTGCGCTGGTCCCTTAATTGTCGGTAATACAGGTGGAAGAATTGCTTAAAATCCAGGCATAGCTACACATTAAGGGATATTGTGGCTACTGGATTTGCACTGTTCTTATAGTTATTGTTGTTTCAGCTGTGATAATTTTTATATAATTTTAATACTGTTTCTGATTTAATTATATTGTTAACTTTTGTATTTTCCTATTTATATGTTTTAACAGTACAAATGTTGTGAAGCCACCTTGAGTTCCAGTATTGGGGGAAAGGCGGGAAATAAATAAATAAATAAATAAAATAAAATAAAATAAAAATATATAATACTTCTAAACTGTCTCTCCTCACCCACTCAATTCTTCTCTCTGGACACATTTGGTAAAAGAAGTGCATGACATGATGACATCAACACATTCAGGGCACAATCCTATGCATGTTTTGACAGAAAGAAGGCCTACAACTTCCAGCATGCCCCTGCCCCAGCCAACCATGCTTGCTGGGGCATGCTGGGAGTTGTAGGCCTTCTTTCTGTCAAAACATGCATAGGATTGTGCCTTTAGTGATTCTCCATGCCCCTGCAACTGCTAGGAGCCGGAGTGAGGAAATGCTGAGTGGAATGACATCACACATCATAGGTTTCCCTTACCAAACATTACGGAAGAGATTTGGGGAATGCAGGCTGGGGGAAGCCACACGTCTTCCACAACATCTTACTAGGTTCTAAAATGCTGCTAAGCAAGCACTGAAACATCACCACTGTCATATGGAGAAGTCCTCTGCCGGATGAAAAGATTGTGCTTCCTGGTCAGGGAAATGGAACAGACAGTTTTCCAACAAAGTTAATATTCCAGGGAAGACACTAGGGTTCTAACCCACCCTACAATGTCTATAAACTATTAAAAATTTTCTCAGATTTATTAGACATCTCTTTGATGGATTAAGCAGAGTTTTTGTAGACTTCTTTAAAGACTTTTTTTTTTTTTTTTTTTTTTTAGTGCGCTGGTTTATACTGTACAGCAGTACCACATTGGTGGTTTTGGCTCATGTGCAGAATTTTGAGGCAGCTTTCAAAGTAACTTGCTACACTCTTGGCTGGAAAGTCACAGACACATATGGCAGTGAATTACTTACTGTTTATTAAAAATCGTAGAGGGCCCTGGGTTTTAATGGGAAAACTACATTGCTACTCATTAAACCTCTTCAGAAATGTCTATCTTCATAAATATAAAATATTGAATTACATATGCCAAAGAACAGAGTTATTACAGTTCCCTAAAATGAAATCTTCCAGGCTTTATAATGTTTAGTAATATTGACCTACCAACATCCTTCTGGTGACCTTAAATCAATTTTTGGTGTTTCCTTAAAAAATTTAGAGAGTGACTGCTCAGTGATGATGTTTAAATAAAAACACAGTGTAATAGTTAATCTTACAGGCAGGTGATATTAAATTGTGAATGAATTTCCCAAAGTATTCTGCCAGAATTTAAACATTTTTTAACCCTGGCAGTACAAGGCAACCACAGTTACGCTCGCTGGCCCCATTGAAATCAAAGAAACAAGTTAATGCTGACCAACCTAATTCCCACTCCTTCCAATGGAATTTAGTCATAGGGATGAATGAATCTATATCTGGCCCATGTCAGTTTCACATATATTAAGTCATAGTCACTTCTGTCCAATTGCCAAATCAGTCCTCATTTCTTTAAAAAAAAAATGCATGAAAATTTGCATTTATTTCTATACACAAAAATGGCAATTCCACCTAATATAAGCATTCTGGAAATGCTTCTGGCTGCTGTTGGCTGCATCCATGGCTCAAAGTGCTGTTTTCACATGATATCATACTAGGCAACAGGGGATGGGTAGGCTTAAGCAACTTGCTGTGAACTGGTCTTAAGGAGTTCCAAAAATTTGTCTGAGGGCATCTTATGATGTCGCTGAGGAGATTTGGGCATGACTGGATGGGGAAACTTCCCAGAAATCCCACGTAAGCTGTCCTCAGCTTCCTCAACCATATAAGGAAATAAATAAAGGTGCAACTGTGAGTAACTGTGAGGAGAATTGCAGTCTCCCAGACTCACCTTGCACAGAGACTTTGGAGAGTCCCGTTATGATGAGAGAGATATTTAAGGCTCCAGCTCCCTGGGCGCGCGCCACCAAACACCAGCACCGGCGGCGGATGGATCCGGACTTCCTAGTCCTCCCCAGGGGCAGGGACGCTCCTCTTCCTCCTCTGCACCGTTCGTGGTGAGGAGGGTGGAGGGAGAGCCGAGCCACCGCCCCGGAACTACCGCGGGTTGAGCAGGAGGAGGAGGAGGCCGGGCTGGCAAGAAGACGGTGGTGGGCGCGGCGAGCTCCTGGATCTTGCCCTCCAAGAAGGGCAGCCGCTTATGAAGGCGCGCGCGTCTCGATCCGCGGCAGGAGCCGGGCTGGGACTCCTCCTGCCAGTGCACTGAGCGCTTCCTCCCTGTGTGGGCTGCGAGCTTTCTTGGGCATAGGGCTGGAGGGAGGGAGGGCTCAAGTGGGAGGGGGGCGCTAAATACCTTAACTTGCCTAGGGCGCCAAACTGTCTTGCACCGGTCCTGGAGATCCGGGTTCTAGTCCCCGCTCAGCCATGAAACTCACTGGGTGAGTTTGGGCCAATCACTGACTCTCAGCCTAACCTACCTCACAGGGTTGTTGTGAGGATAAAATGGAGAGGAGGATGAGGATTATGTAAGCTGCCTTGGGTTCCTTGCAGAAAAAAAGGCGGGGTATAAATATAATAAATAAATAAATCTCTGAATGTCCACTGAAATAGGCATCATAGCCCTGATCCAGGTTTAAGTTCCAATGAAATTAGTGAGACTTTAGTTAATCTCAACTAACTTATCCCATTGATTTCAATAGGATTTGTGTGTTCACCCTGGATTGGGATCAAGCGATTTTTAAAAATTCAGGGAGCTTCAGAGTAGAGGTTAACTTCAGTATTTGGAAGTTACGGCTGCATTACTAACCATGCTTACTTGGAAATAAAGTCAACAGAAACAAATGGGAAGTAAATGTGTTTAGAATCAGGACCATAAGTTCACTCCAACAGGAAATAATTTTTTCCTGTTGAAAAATTTGGGGTTGGAGAGTGAGATTTATATTGATATTAATATCTATATCATCTCCAACATACCCTAAAAAGTACATAATCCGGACTTTCCTGAGCATTCTCTCCACTTGGTATCATGAAATGGATCCTTGAAGCAACTGGGATTGTTGCACCAAGAGCCAGAAAAACCAAGCCTAAATCTTTCGAAGGCCAAGCAAACTTCTGTAGACTAAGTCCCATCCTACTGTCCCCAGCGCACTGTTCTTAGCCAAGGCATCGTCACCCGGCACAGTAATTCATTTTGGAATGAAACAATCTCTGTTAAATTAAAAATCTCACTGGAGAAGAATATAAATCTGCCTTTAGGTTTACAAGATAATGTGAAATGAGGGACTAAATATGAACTGACACATAAATTACAGTCACAAGTATATGTATGAAATCAGCGGTGAGTTCTGATTTACAGAGCCCTGGAAGGCTGCAGCAGGTTCAGTCCCAGCACTTAAAACAAAGGCAACTTTTCAATGGTGAATTCTTGGGGGAAATTTACTATGATTCTTTATCTGTCAAGCATGAACAATGTGCTTAGCAAAAGGAAATAAATCAAGTATTTTAGACAAGAAGTGGACAAGTTATACACCATGGAAAGAGCTACATGTAAGTTAGCAGAGGTATCCAATGCATGATAAACGTAATATGTTTATGGCGCTGAGGGACAGGCCAGAGAAGAGAGGCCCAAGCCAAGGAGGTCACACCGTCAGCTCCTGAAAAGACCACCAACAGCAGGAGAGGATTCGGTTTGGACAGCCCCTTCCTCACATTCCCAGGAGGCTACTTAAAGTCTTGTGTGCCCTGAGGAGAAGTTAGGAAGTCCAGGCTGGGGAACCTATACCCTCAGCTCCTGAAGAGACCAACAATGTCCAGAACAAATTCTGCGAGTTTATTGCTTTATCCTTTTTATCCGCTGTTTTTTGTTCCAACTTTTTAAATGGTGTAAACCACCATAACTGCATCTGCAGAAAGACTGTATATATAAAGGGAGTCAGTATATGTGTCGCTGAAGCAAGAACGTGATTGTAGTTGCAGTAATACCTTGGATTGCAAGTAACTTGGTCTGAGAGCGTTTTGCAAGACAAGCAATTTTTTAAAATAAATTTTGACTTGATAAACGAGCAAGGTCTTGCAAGACAAGTCGTAGGGATGTAACCGCTCACCTCGAGCGGGCCGAAATCGGCCCCACTCTCACGCCTGCCAGAGACTCGCTTTGATATAAGAGTGTTTTGGATTACAAGCACGGTTCCGGAACGAATTATGCTTGCAATCCAAGGTATTACTGTAGTAAGTAAGTAAGTAAGTAAAGGTGCATCATGAATTAAACCAGTTCTGAATAAAAGTTGCCTGGCAGAAGTGCCTGACTGGTGAACAGGTTGACTGTCTTCTGTGAAGCTCTTTGCAGTATGAGCCTTGAAATAGCTATTCCTTTGATGTTTTAGTGATAAGAAGCTAATTTATAGCTCAGTTTACACTTGTTAAAAAGCAGGGACTTAGACTCCAATGTTGTAGCAGTAGAATCAGGAGACGTACCCGGAGCACAACCTGGTCTAGTTATTTTGGATGAGTTTCAGTTGGTACAGCTCGGGGATGTTGACAAGGTGCTTGGACGGGTTCGTGCAATCACGTCTGTTCTGGATCCTTGCCCCTCTTGGCTTATAAAAACTAGCAGGGAGGGAACGGTCGGCTGGGCCAGAGAGGTGATCAGTGCCTCCTTGCGAGAGGGAGTGGTCCCATGCCACCTGAAACAGGTGGTGGTGAGACCACTCCTGAAGAAACCCTCTCTGGACCTGGAAGATCTTAACAACTTTAGGCGGGTGGCGAATGTTCCTTTCCCGGGCAAGGTCCTTGAGCGGGTGGTGGCCAACCAGCTCCAGGTGCTCTTGGATGAGACTGATTATCTGGATCCATTTCAGTCGGGGTTCAGGCCTGGTTTTGGCATGGAAACGGCTTTGGTCGCCCTGTATGATGACCTATGTCAGGAGAGAGACAGGGGGAGTGTGACCCTGTTGATACTCCTGGCTCTCTCAGCGGCTTTCGATACCATCGACCATGGTATCCTTCTGGAGCGGCTGTCTGAGTTGGGGGTGGGGGGCACTGCATTGCAGTGGTTCCGCTCCTACTTGGATGGCCGGCTCCAGAGGGTGGTGCTTGGGGAATGTTGCTCGGCCCCATGGACTCTCCAGTACGGGGTTCCTCAGGGGTCGGTCTTATCCCCCATGCTATTTAATATCTACATGAAACCGCTGAGTGGGGTCATCCGGAGTTTTGGAGTGCGTTGCCATCAGTACGCTGATGACACGCAGCTCTATTTCTCCTTTTCATCTTCAGCAGGTGAGACTGTGGATGTGCTGAACCGGTGCCTGTCTGCGACAATGGACTGGGTGAGGGCTAACAAACTGAGGCTCAATCCAGACAAGACTGAGATGCTGTTAGTGGGTGGTTCCTTTGACCGGATGGAGGGTGTTCAACCTGTTCTGGATGGGGTTGCACTCCCCTTGAAGGAGAAGGTTCGTAGCTTGGGGGTGCTCCTGGAGCCATCTTTGTCACTTGAGGCTCAAGTGGCCTCAGTGGCAAGGAGTGCCTTTTACCAGCTTCGGCTGGTGGCCCAGCTACGCCCCTATCTAGACAGGGATAGCCTAGTCTCAGTAATCTACGCTCTGGTGATCTCTAAACTAGACTACTGCAATACACTCTACGTGGGGCTGCCTTTGAAGACTGTTTGGAAGCTGCAGCTTGTGCAAAATGCGGCAGCCAGGCTTATTGCAGGGACCGGAAGGTCCAAGCATATTACACCAGTTCTGGCTCGCTTCCACTGGCTGCCAATATGCTTCTGAGCCTAATTCAAGGTGCTGGTTTTAACCTATAAAGCCCTACACAGCTTAGGACCACAATACCTGACGGAACGTCTCTCCCAACCACTATCTACCCAGACACTACACTCAACATCTGGGGCCCTCCTCCGACTGCCATCTCCAAGAGAGGCTCGGTTGGTGGCAACAAAGAGGAGGGCCTTCTCAGTGGTAGCCCCCCAATTGTGGAATCAGCTCCCCACTGAGACCCACCTGGCGCCAACCTTACTATCTTTTCGGCGCCAGGTTAAGACTTCCCTCTATGCCAAGGCATTTAGTTAGGAGCTTGGAATAGCACGGAGGGGATTGTCACCTGTAGGCTCAGTTTTATTGGCTTTTGTACTGTTATTTTAAACTGTGTTTTTAAATTTGGTTTTTAATTTTTTAAACTATTTTGTATGTTTTTTATTGTTGTTTTTATGTATAGAATGTTGTGAACCGCCCAGAGAGCTTCGGCTGTGGGGCAGTATATAAATGAAATGAATGAAATGAAATTTGAATGAAGGCAAAATTACAGAAGTGTGCAGATTCTGCTGTCTAGTTTTAGCAGATGTCAAAAATGGCAAGTGTCACAGGAATTAGAGAGGGACCAAAAACTATGTCATTTGAACATAAAATGCTAACAGGTATAATACAGCAGCACTTCAGCCGCACTTCCACCTTCTTTCCCTTGTTGCTTGCGGTAGCCACACGTGTGTTTGTTTGTTTGATTGATTGACAGATTACTAATTTAGAGGATGCCAACATTTTGCTGGGGCATCCCTAGACAACGGTTTCCCTTGCTTTTCAGCCAGTGGCACCACTGCCGCCCCAGTCATGCTGGCTTGGCTTGGCAATAAGCCAAGCTACTTCTCAAACACTGGAAAATACATTTGCTTATTTCTGGAGCAAGCCCAAATTTGCCCCTCTCCCTTGAGCCCCCCCCCCCAAAAACCCTCATTCCTTCTCACCCCACTTACAAGGCTCTGGTGTCAGCACCGGAAGTGAGGGCAAGCTGCAGGGAGATGCTTCTCTGAGGCCTGCAATGTCAGTAGCCCGTCAACTACACTTCCCAGGAGCTACTTCGGCCTGGTGTGGTGTGTTGCTACACCATGCACATAGTACTGGAGAAGAGAAAGGGTGGGGGAAGACCTTCTTCCTTTCTCCCTGCAGCTTGCCATTGCCATCAGAGATGCTGCCCCTCCACCGTAGTAAGTGGGGTGAGATAGAGGGGACTTGGGGGCAGGCTGAGTAGGAGAAGGATGGAAAGAGAATTATGCTCCAGTTCGAATTAAAATCCAAGCTGGAGAAGCAACAAGAGGTAATACTTGCCTCTTATTTTGGGTGAGCTTCCCAGGCTCTTGAGATTCATACCTCCAAGCTTGGAAGGTACGAGTCTCAGCAACATCACTAATCAATACAGTGTATCTTTCCCCCTGAATATTGTTAAGTCAATTTATTCTGCGAGGAACAAAATTGCTATCAGACTCAAAGGACATTTGACCCCGGTAGTCATTTGTGACTGGTTCAGGCAATTGCAGAACCTTTAGTCACTCAATGACAGTGAAGCAACTAACCTTGTCCTTTCATGACAGTGAAACCTTAAGTTCTCTCTCCCTCCCTGAGAGAAGCAGCAAGAGAGACCAGTGCCAACAGCCATCTGAGATAATGATTCACTGTATTCCTCGAAGGCTTTATTTCATGAGCCTTACAAATACTCCACAAGGACTGAAATGTAACCAGATCCAGGATTTGATACCTTGCTTCCCTCCAGTTGCCAACCCTTTAAAGGGTTCATGTACAGGTTTCCTGTGGACAAATGTCCTTTTGCAGTCTATTATCATAAGTAAGGATGCAGAGTGAAGGACACCCTAATTGCAAACACTGCAAAGAGGGGCATATCTGGGGGGGGGGGATCAGGCTAGAACAGACTTCATCCAAACTGAAATCTACTTCCACTAAATGAAACGTCAGCTAAGTACTTCAGAGTAATCGTTCCATCTCCTGCCTCAAGGGATCAAAAAGTAGGGAATAGCAAAACTTGATTAGTCATGTAAGTAGGTGATTAAAATCTTCTTTAACAAAACAAACAAACAAAATATCAAACAACCCAAGATTTTATTCACAGTATTTTATTTTCTATTTCATTTATTGTTTACTTATTCCAGTTACCCAGTGGCACTTTGCATGCAGAAGGTCGCAGGTTCACTCTCCTGCCTGAAACCCTGGAGATTCGCTGCCAGTTATTATTGACTTGGTTTGCATGATCACCACTGCCCATCGTGACTTGTTTAAGCCACGGTGGGTTGCAGCGCCCGCAGGCACCAGATTACCAATTCAATTCCCCACTCCAGCTTCTAGTGTTGTCCAAACCTGGTGAGGGTGGCTTGTTGGGATAATTAACAAACCACTCCACAGCCCTACAACAAGCCATGAGTTCTGGGTGGTTTATGAACCACCTCAGCCACTCACCCTGGCCTGGTTCGGAAATTATGACAACCTGCTCCCGGCGGCAAGTGTAATTAGGGAAATGAGCCGGCACACAACCAGCATGTGCAAGGTGGTTAACAAGCCTTGTGTCATGCAAACCGGGCCAGTGTCAACAATGCTGGGCTAGAAGGACCAATCATCTAACTCAGTGTTCTCCAACCTTGGGTCCCCAGATGTTTTTGGCCTACAACTCCCAGCTGGCTGGGACATTCTGGGAGTTGTAGGCCAAAAACATCTGGGGACCCAAGGTTGGAGAACACTGATGATCAAACTGAGTGTAAGTAGCTTAGTAAATTCGTAAGTTCTCTGGGCAATGTATAGATTAAAACAAATTAAAATCACCGCTCTAATAAAACAGCAACCAGTAAATAAAACAGCACAAATCTCTATAAAACAAACAACGATATAAAAATCCTAATCCCCCCTAAGCTTCCTCCTCCCCTCCCCACTTTTTCCTTTCTTCCCCCACCTCTTTATCCCCCTCTGTTGACCAAAGTTTGATCATCACTCGGTGTTGTGCAGCTGAGCATGTGAAGCATTTGCCACACTGGATTTTCTCATGCAAAGTTTCTTATGCAAATGTTTTTGAGGGATACGAAACAAAATCATTTTGAAAAGCCTATGTTAATCATAGTATGCTGATGTAGGATTGGGCCCAGCTCCTCTGCAGAGGCATCTCAAGAAGACATGGGATCTGATTCTGGCTCAGATGAGGAGGGGGAGGAAGGAAGTGGCTGAAAAAATCAAAGCTGCAGGACTTCGAGATGGGTGAGAACGGAGCTGCTAGCCAGAGAGTCCCCTCTGAACTCATGGGGACACCGAGCCAGAGCGAAGAGGAGGAGTGAGTGGGCATGAGAGATCTGAGAATTAGACGTCAAATGAGGAGGGAGGAGCAATGTAGAGTAACAAGGTGCTTGAAGTGACTAGCTGCCAGAGGGACTTCCCAGGAGAAGGACCCGCCTTGAGGGCAGGGCTTGGTTAGGACTATTGCTCTGATCAAGCTCTAGCTACATATAGTAGCACATGTGTGATTGGTTGTAGAAGGATGGGGATGTGCATTCAAGTGAAGTACGGATGGACGACATCTGCATCTGGGTACTCATCTATATTCTGCTACAACTAGCCAGCTGAGCACAACTGGACCGGCATGAGAAAATGTTGGCCCAGTTGACTCAGTGACAGGGAATTGTTCCTTTTCTCCTTAGGAGGGACTATCCTCCATTTAATGGTGTCCTGTCCAATTCCGATCTAAAGATAATGAGCCATAAGAACTGCTGCCCATTAACAGTGAGCACCTGGACGGCAGGCTCAACAGGCAGGCACATGGGTCACCTGGTCACAGTCTCCCACAGTATGGTGAGATGAGCTGTATCTCTAGTTAAATTATTTTCTAAATTTGCATATATCAGCATATTGAAATGCTATGCAAATCACTATCCTCTTTTGTCTTCTTTTTGGTGATGCAGTTCCCCTTTTTCTGGCAATTCATAGGCAATTCACACCCTAGCATGAAATCACTTCAAGCAAAAATGAAAAACAAAAACCCTGAAGGATCCTCTAGTCGGTAAACTCATTGGATGTACTAATCCCAGTCAGCTCAACAAAAGAAATTCTGTAGGCCTACTTCTAAATTGGAACTGTTCTGTGAATGTAGCTATCTAATTTTCTCCCCAACACACAGATCACACACCTACAAACACATCTTTATATTATATTTCTGCTGATTGACACAAGTGCTGTTCGATTCCATGAGGGGGGAAGAAATAATAGGCAAGAAGAAACAAATTAGCCACCCAGCATTTGCTTGTGGTTTTAGAGAAAGTTGATGTATTTGCTTGCTTATAGTGAATGCATGCTTCATGTGGCAATAGCAGCTGGAGCTGGTAACCACCACTGCTTATGACATGTTAGAAGAGAACAAATTCTTCCACAAGAGGCCCATTTAATTGAATTATGAAACAACGACAAAGGGAAGCCAATATAGCTTTAATTCAGAACAGCTATACATTTTGTTAGAAAATGGCTTTCAGTTCTGTGCTTTAATTTGTAAACAATGATGGCAATCCACTGATGATGGCCAGGCCTGGTAGGGCAGAGCAGGGTCAATCTTTGTACCTGGGGACAAAGCATCCCATCCAGCTTTAATAGCAAGTATGTGGATCATTGGGAATAGGATGTCCAACCCCCAGTCTATGTCCATATTCTTTGAGGACTGGTTTGGGCATTATATTCGCCACAGAGATCAACATCCTTGCGGTGTACTTCCCACAACTTTGTTGTATGTATCTACTCTATTAGAACTTACTACCGTACATGTGTTAGGGCCATAATGTAGCTAGTTTTCCTACTCCTGCTGGTGAGGGCCGTTGATAGAGTGTGACAAGTCATCTTGATTCTATCTGAACAACCCCTGAGATTTCCTTCAGCTGACCAGAAGCTGTGTGTTAGAGCAGAACAAGCAACAAACAGTGAGTTGCTGGCCCCGGCCATTCTCTAGAACAGCGAGAGTGTGCTTGTGCAGTTAAATTAGGACTTGTAGTTGGAGAGATGGAAAAAAGCATGCTTCCCTACATAATGTGCCCTTTCAAGGACTACCAGTCCCAGAGTTCCATAGGCATAGGCAGAAGGGAGAGGTGGCAGGTAGGGATGGGTGAGAAATTCATCCAGCACGTTTGAACCACTATCTATTATCTTTTGAAATTTGCACTTCTCCATATTTTGCAATGGTGATCTCCAATTTAAAAAAAAAATCAAACATACATATATACATACATACATATATATGGGGAAGAGGAAGGAGTGAAGGCGGCAGGAGGAGGCAGAGGGAACATCAGGGCCTGCTCCGGTTGGACAGCCCCCCCCCCCGGGCTAACTGACGCTCTGTTTTTTGTTTTGTTTTTGTATTTAATTACACTGTACATCGCTCAGAGTGGCCAGATGACTGGCCAGATGGGCAATTCAAAAATAGAATAAATAAATAAAATGATGTTTAAAATGCATTATATTATGAAAATTGCTTGCCAAATTGTGTATATTAGGCAAAACTGCATGTATTAGGAGAAACATACACAAGAATGCTTATGAATTTCATGCAAAGTTTACCAAACAAACAAACAAAAATCAATGTTTGGGATGAACCAAAGTTAAGACTGGAGAAATGCCCAACGTTCAAAATGAACTGAACTTAAGATTGGAAAAATGAGAAACTGAGGTCTAGAAGATTGATCCCAAAGCTGGCTTATTGTTATGTGCGAAAGCAGCCACTATATTTATGGCCATGGGCAAGACATTTATATTTGAACTAGCTAACAGAAAACGGTGAAATCCAAAAGCTGCCTTGGAAAGACAGGGTATACATGTAAAATAAATAGGTAATATTGGAGTAAGTTTCTTATTATCTTATCCTTGGGAGGTAGTCCACGAAGGCTTATGCCATAATACATTGGTTAGTCTTTAAAGTGCCACAGGACTGTTTATTGTTTTTGCTACAAGAGACTAACACGGCTGGCGCTCTGGGAATCAGGGATAGAGTTACATCTTTTGATAGGGCCAGTGCACCAATTCATCTTAGTATGAGAGGAGATCATAGAATCATAGAATCATAGAAAAGCAGAGTTGGAAGGGGCCTACCAGGCCATCGAGTCCAACCCCCTGCTCAATGCAGGGATCCACGTTAAAGCATCCCTGACAGATGGCTGTCCAGCTGCACCTTGAATGCCTCCAGAGTGGGAAAGCCCACCATCTCCCTAGGTAGTTGGTTCCATTGTCTTATTGCTCTGACAGTCAGGAATTTTTTCCTGATGTTTAGGTGGAATCTGGCTTCCTGTAACTTGAGCCCATTATTCCGTGTCCTACAAACTGGAATGATCGAGAAGAGATCCTGGCCCTCCTCTGTGTGACAACCCTTTAAGTACTGGAAGAGTGCGATCATATCTCCCCTCAGTCTCCTTTCTGAAGGATAAACATGCCCAGTTCTTTCAGCCTCTCCTCATAGGGGCTTGTTTCCAGTCCCTTTATCATCCTTGTTGCCCTCCTCTGAACCCTCTCTAGTTTGTCTACATCCTTCTTAAAGTGTTAAAATGTCACATAAAATTGATGTTCTGCTATTTCAGCTACATCCATGTAGATGGCACTGAGTTGGTGGAAGCCCTATTACCAAAGTAGGATTCTCTTTCTTCAAACTGTCTTCCTAACCACACACACACACACACACACACACACCAAACTCTTCAGTTTTATTAAAAAGTGAATGTTAGAGTCATGTGTGTGACCTGCAAACAGCTCAATGGCATGTGGGTTACATCAGCCTTGGTAGGTGGACCAGCTGTCAGAAATTCGGCAGCAACATCACTCTAGCCAATGATGCAGCCAAAAATTGTAACTGCTCTGAAACACAAAAGTTTACTTTTCCAAAGAAGTGGGAAAATCATCTGCAGTATTTGAAACTCGAGCAGCCAAATTCTACCATCGGTGTACTTGCAACTTTGCCATATATATATATATATGTGTGTGTGTGTGTGTGTGTGATCTTGTAATTATACATAATATATTAAACGTATTATATTATATTATATTATATTATATTAAACATATTTATGAAACTACTGGGGGTGGGTGTCATGTTTGGGATTTGGAACATGGTGCCCTCAATATGCAGCTGACACCCAGCTCTCTCTCTCTCCATTCTATCTGAATCAGGAGAAGCTGTGCAAGTGTTGGACTAATGCCTGGAAGCCATGGTGGGCTGGCTGAGAGCCAATAAACTGAAGTTAAATCCTGATGAGATGGAGGATCTGTGAGTAGGTGCTTCCCGGGTCCAGGCATTAGATAGGTGGCCTGTACTGGATTGGGTAGCCAGGTACATAGTCTGGGAGTACACCTGAATTCAAAGCTGTCACTGGAAGCCGAGGTGGCCTCAGTGGCGATGAGTACTTATGGCCAGCTATGACTGGTTCACCACCTACAGCCGTTCCTGGCACGGGATAACCTGGCAACAGTAGTCCATGCTCTGATAACTTCCCGATTGGACTATTGCAATGCTCTCTATGTGGGGCTTCCCTTGAACACAGTCTGAAAGCTGAAGCTGGTGGAGAATGCTGCCACCCAAGTGCTGACAGGGGTTGTGAGATGTGGTGCCCCTGAGAAATGTGGCCTGTGCCACATGTGGAAGGGCCTTTTTGGTGGCAGCACACCCTGGCTCTGGAACTCCCTTCTGATAGAGATTTGGTTGTCCCCCATGTTGTTGTCATTTAGACACCAGTTAAAGACCTATTTATTTGTGCAGATTTTGGGGCTATAGGCAAGTGCTCTTGTTGTTTCTTGATTGATGATTTTTGTTGAAGGCTTTATTGTACTTTATTATATGTTTGCCATTTTAAAGTCATGATTCTAATATTGTATATGTGGTATACTGCATTTTATATAGGTTGTTAGCCACCTTGGGTGTTTATGAGGACAGGCTGAATTTATTTATTTATTTATTATATTTATACCCTGCCTTTTTTCCTGCAAGGAACCCAAGGCAGCTTACATAGTCCTCCTCCTCCTCTCCATTTTATCCTCACAACAACCCTGTGAGGTAGGTTAAGCTGAGAGTCAGTGACTGGCCCAAAGTCCCCCAGTGAGTTTCATGGCCAAGCAGGGACTAGAACCCGGATCTCCCGAGTCCCAGTCCAACACTCTCACCACTATGCCGCCACACTGGCTCTAAATCAAATAAATAAATAAATAACAATAAACATTTACCACTTTAGATTTGTAAAAACAAAACAAAACACACACCAGTAGTTCTAATTCTCCTACTCTTGAAGCTATGACATTGGTGTGGAAGTGACCATGTGCACTATATTTTATTCAATATCATGCGTGCCAGCCATGACAGCCAACTTCCAGTTCATGGCAAATCTCACACACACACCCTCAGGTTGGTTCCATTCTGTGAATCATGATTTCAAGTGCAGTCATGTGCAAGCCTATATGCATGTCTTCTCAGAAAGTCTCACCGAGATCAATGGGGCTTACTCCCAGGTACTTATTCCCAGGGTATAGCATTGCAGCATAAGTTCTTGGAATCTGATCATATCTGAGCTGAAATGCTAAAGTACAGGGCTCGGGTAGCTTTTAGTAGCTTCCTTTTATGAAAGTAAGTTTAATTGAAAACCAAGCAAAATTGCTTCCAAATTAGGGCCAAACTAGATGAGACGTGACTGGGATTCCTGTCTCTTTGATAGTTGTTTTTAAAGCAACTGTGGTGGTCCCCAAATTAGATAGGGACTGCAGTGCTGGGAAAAGTTTTTAACGCCCTCCCACTCCCCAACTGTTTCCCTGAAATTAATATCTCCCCCAGATGCTACTTGCCCCATCACACTTGAGGTGTTTAGGGCTGGAGTGCCAGTTAGGGATTTTCCTCAGATATACTAAAATGGCAGCCATTCAAACTGATTTTGGGGAACAACAAGAGTAGTTTTCAACTAGCCTTGGAAGAAAATGGTTAACACATTTTTCCCAATAATAATAATAATAATAATAATAATAATAATAATAATTTATTACATTTATACCCTGCCTTTTTTCCTCCTGCAAGGAACTCAAGGCGGCTTACATAATCCTCCTCCTCCTCTCCATTTTATCCTCACAATAACCCTGTGAGGTAGGTGAGGCTGAGAGGCAGTGACTGGCCCAAAGTCACCCAGTGAGTTTCATGGCTGAGCGGGGACTAGAACCCGGATCTCCTGAGTCCCAGTCTAACACTCTCACCACTACGCCACACTGGCTCTGGTTTTTACTTCTGGTTTTTACTTCTGGTTTTACACTGGCTCTGGTTTTTACTTCTCTCTATACCAGTGTTCTCCAACCTTGGGTCCCCAGATGTTTCTGCCCTACAACTCCCAGCATGCCCCTGCCAGCGTAGCTGGGAGCTGTAGACCAAAAATATCTGGGGACCCAAGGTTGGAGAACACTGCTCTATACTTTACAATCAAGGGATTTGTCTATCTTGACTTTTGATTCCGTGCAATCCTGCCAAAATCAAGACACTTGGCAACTCTAGAACTTTCATAGTGTCTATTCTTATTGCTTAACTAGTAACTGGAATGTTTTATAATAGCTTTTTTTACTGTGCCATTCTGTTTTGTCCTAAAAACAACAGAACCAATAATTTCCAGTCTTAACTTTTTAAAAGCAGGCATTGGGAATAAGTGGCTATAAATATGTAATATTTCATAATAATGAGTGTATAACTGCTCCACAATGTTACATCTAGTCCTGCTAAATGAATATATGCAACTGGACCAATGCAGAAACAAAACTACTATGTAAAGATGCATATTCCACCCAGACCAAGCATTCTACTGCCTACCTGGAAATTCAATGTGCATGTGGAGCTCTCAACTCAACGATGGAGTGGGGTGGAGAGCTCCTCCCATACTTACAGATATGTGAACATGGCTGTCCCCTCAATTAAGAGCCAGTGTGGCGTAGTGGTTAGCATGCTGGACTGGGACTCAGGAGATCTGGGTTCTAGTCCCCGCTCGGCCATGAAACTCACTGGGTGACTTTGGGCCAGTCACTGACTCTCAGCCTAACCTACCTCACAGGGTTGTTGTGAGGATAAAACAGAGAGGAGAAGGAGGATTATGTAAGCCCCCTTGGGTTCCTTGCAGGAAAAAAGTCAGGGTATAAATATAATAAATAAAATTAATTAATTAATTAATTAAAGTGAATGAGTGAGCCTATGAACATAGAAGCTTTGTGTAAATACACAGCTTTAGATTGAGATGGCTGGTGGCATCTGCGATTTTAAAACACAGATATCACAATAGTGTTCTGAGATATTATCAAGTAAACATAAGTGACAAAAATGTAATCTATGTCCTTAGAAAGGGTGTCTTTAAATACTTCATCAGTTCGGTCTAGATAACCATCCTATTTTCCATTTTAGTCTGCTCAACAGTTCCCCACAAAAATGTCTAGCTGAATAGAAATATCAGACACACACACACACATACACACACACAGATGACAGTAAATAAATACCTTTTATTTACACAACACAAATGATGTTGGTAAGCCTATTGATCATATCTGTGCTCAACAACAACAAAGATATCTAAAAATAGTAAAATCAGGAATTACATAGTTACTGTGGAACTGATTCTTGTGTGTTCTTCTTATTGCTGTGGTTTGCTCAGGATTAATATCTCTCCACCACATGTCCTGAATTAAAAGGAAAAATTAGAGTGGGTGAGATAGCGGCTGGAAAAGAGTTCCCCCAGACTAGCTACAAGGATAAAGATAACAAAGCCCAAGAAAGAATATATATGGTGAACCACAACCTAGCTTTTCTAGTCTTTTTGACCACTGCTTGTGAATATGTCTGCCAAATGAGCATAAAGTATGATAGGGCATAAACAAGCTGAGCCAGCATATGAATGCCTGCTGACACATGTAAGCGCAACAAGAAAAACATGGAATGGAACCAGGACTAAAATGATTGTTGGTTCTATTCACTACATTTTTGAAGCCTGAAGCCACAGGCATAAGGCAGGCCAGAGAGGTCAAAAGGCTACAGGGAGCCAGTGTGGCGTAGTGGTTAGGGTGTTGGACTGGGACTCGGGAGATCCGGGTTCTAGTCCCCGCTCGGCCATGAAACTCACTGGGTGACTTTGGGCCAGTCACTGACTCTCAGTCTAACCTACCTCACAGGGTTGTTGTGAGGATAAAATGGAGAGGAGGAGGACAATGTAAGCTGCCTTGGGTTCCTTGCAGGAAAAAAGGCGGGGTATAAATATATTAAATAAATAAATAAATAAATAAAATAGGCTGGACTGGATAACAGGCAGTCTAAAGCTCTATCCAGGTATTCAGTCCTCACACAACTAGAATTGAAGGGGTTGGGAGCGTGGATCTGCTCTCTGGTCCTGCCCCTTCCACCATGTCCCTGTCACCTGGCCCCACTGCACTCTACGGGCAGTATCCTACACTACCCCATGTTAGTAGAAAGAACCACCAGTGCAATAGAAACCAGCAGTTCCTGAAACAACTGGATACAAGTGTTAATTTCCAGAGCAAGGCAGGTCAAATCACAGAAGGAAGGTCCACTGACCTGTCCTGTTTTGGTAAGGAGGGTTTCTGCTCATTTCCAAGGTTATCTGAGGGCAGGAGCCGTTAGTTCCTGTTGTGCCTGTGGTCTGTTCCTCTGGAGCAGCAGAACTAGCAGGGGCACAGCGGCAGAATAGGACACTGCCCCATGAGCTGTACTCATGTAGCTGCTTGTGTCATTGCCAAGAACCCTTTCTTTGTTACTTAACTAGTTCATTATTTGTATCCCACTTTTCTATTAAAATAATAATACAAGTGACTCACAGTCAAACTGAAAATAACAACATAACAAGAAGATATGTTCATGTATTTCTTTTTTAAAAAATCATTTTAGTTTTCACAGACGCAAACATCTCAAACAAATTAAAGAAAAGAACGTGAATGAGATAGGATCAAGAAGGAATAGTAATACAGAACAGAAACATTAGAAAGGAAAAATATGATGCAGCTCCTGATATAATTTAAGGACAAGATCCAAAGAGGCATGGCCCGTGGGATTCTTGACTGCCTCCTTTGAACAACAGGTCCCTATGCAATATTATAACCTGTTGTTGTATTTATTTATTTATTTATTATATTATCCCGCCTTTTTTCCTGCAAGGAACCCAAAGTGGCTTACATTGTCCTACTATGCCACACTGGCTTTAAGCTCCCTTCATTCTCAAAAGCAGTTTGCCATGCTACACAAGGAGTTGCAGTTTGACAAACACAGCTCCTAACCTCTCTTGGATATACAGAACTAATTCCCAGTTCTTTGGCCACATCCTAAAAGCATCAGCGGTGTACTTCAGATCTTCAGTTCCTGATCTCCAGACCAGACAGACAATGATTTGGAGATTTTACTCACACCTTCCTTCCTCCCATTCTCTTCTCTTATATAGATCATGCTTCCCTTTCATGGCTTGCTGTAACTATAGTTTACCATTGTGTCCAGATCAGGGGTAACTATATTTAGAAATAAAAATACCAGTTTTGCCCTGCCCCCTGCCCCACCCCAGTGGTCTGCAAATTGATTGCAAATTATGGTTTCATCACACTATTGCTGGGCAATGGGACCATGCTTCTGGTCCCAGCATCTGATACACTACTAGGTGCACCTCTGGACATCCACATGTTAGAATGATCATCTCTGGTGAAGAAGCCTACAGATGAACAGCCCTTATACTTGCAGTTCTCATAATTTTCACACATCATGGAAAGCAACCCTTAGGGCACAATCCCATGCATGTTTAGAAATAAAAAAAAGTCCTGCAATTCTCAGCATGCCCCAGCCAACATATCTAGCTGGGGAATGCTGGGAGTTGTAGGACTTTTTTCTGTTTTAACATACATAGGGTTGTGCCTTTAGCTGTCAAAGCTTGTGGTTTCAAGACTAAGTTATTATTTTAATTTAGAAATCTTTTAAATTATTCTATTCAAAATAAACATAAACAATAAAACAGGAATGTTGAAGAGTCCTTGGTCTCGAGTCACAAGTCGAGTCGCGAGTCTTTGGACCCGAGTCTCGAGTCCGAGGTCCAAAATGGTGACTCACGAGTCACGAGTCACTCCCAAAGCTGACTCCACGAGTCCCTATTAAAATCAATTGGGTTTTTCCCAGGGATGTTGAAGAGTCCTTGGTCTCGAGTCACGAGTCGAGTCACGAGTCTTTGGACCCGAGTCTCGAGTCCGAGTCCTTGGTCCAAAATGGTGACTCACGAGTCACGGGTCACTCCCAAAGCTGACTCCATGAGTCCCTATTAAAATCAATGGTGGTTTTTCACAACAAAATAAGGCTACTTCAGATGTGTGGTTTAAAATAGGCACAAGTGTGCCTTTTTATTTCAAAACTCTGCAACTGATTTTGGCAAGAACAGACCAGGCAGAAAAAACCAAAATAACCAGGCAGGCAGAGGAGGCAGGGAACCCCAAAGCAGGCAGGCAGAGGCCTTTGTCTTGGACAATTCAACTGTTGAACTGGTCAAGAAGAGACCAGGCAGGCAGAGGAGGCTGGGAACCCCAGACAGGCAGGCAGAGGCAGCCAAACCCAAAATGTCTGAAAGGTTGCATTTTAGAAAAATGATTTTAAAAAATAAACTTGCTGTACTTCTTAAAACTTATCCATGTTGCATTTGAGGAACATGATTTTTTCTAAATGTTTGGCCCCCATTCTGGAACGGTGAGATCTCATCACAAGTCCACCCTCACTGAACACCCGCTCCACTGGTGATGAACTTGCTGGAACCAGAAACACACTCAGAGCAGCCACACAGAGTAATCTCAGGTCCTCCTTCTGCCTCTCCCAAGTACGCAACACATCAATCAAAATAAATCTTGACACACTGTTGGGGCTGCACTCCTGGTAGCCGTCCATAGTGGCCGAGCAGCGGCACACCTCGCTTCCATGCGCTCTTCGCCGGCAATCACGTTCCTCTCCACTCCTTCTGGCACAGCCCAGGGATGTTGAAGAGTCCTTGGTCTCGAGTCCCGAGTCGAGTCCCGAGTCCCATTAAAAATATTGGAATCAATTACTAGATTATGTATTAATAAAGGGGAAGGGTAACATGCCTTGTCAGGATATGTTATATTTTCGGAATTTAGAATTTATTTGATCAAGAGGATAGAAGTATATTAATTGGTCCCTTGGAGGGTGGGGGGGAGCACTTCACGATTTATTGTATGTTGATTATGTTATATTTGTGTGATAATCTTGTATTTTGTTATATATATATTTTGTTATAATTTGTTTTGAAAAATAAATAAAATAATTTAAAAATATTGGGACTCGAGTCCAAGTCGAGTCAGAGGGGGGACTCAGTCCGACTCACGAGTCGAGTCCTTGAGTCCAAGTCCCCATCCCTGGTTTTTACCCAACAAAATAAGGCTACTTCTGATGTGTGGCTTAAATAAATTCTAGGCACAAGTGTGCCTTTTTATTTCAAAACTCTGCAACTGATTTTGGCAAGAACAGACCAGGCAGAAAAAACCAAAATAACCAGGCAGGCAGAGGAGGCAGGGAACCCCAAAGCAGGCAGGCAGAGGCGTTTGTCTTGGACAATTCAAACTGTTGAACTGGTCAAGAAGAGACCAGGCAGGCAGAGGAGGCTGGGAACCCCAGACAGGCAGGCAGAGGCAGCCAAACCCAAAATGTCTGAAAGGTTGCATTTTAGAAAAATGATTTTAAAAAATAAACTTGCTGTACTTCCTAAAACTTATCCATGTTGCATTTGAGGAACATGATTTTTTCTAAATGTTTGGCCCCCATTCTGGAACGGTGAGATCTCATCACAAGTCCACCCTCACTGAACACCCGCTCCACTGGTGATGAACTTGCTGGAACCAGAAACACGCTCAGAGCAGCCACACAGAGTAATCTCAGGTCCTCCTTCTGCCTCTCCCAAGTACGCAACACATCAATCAAAATAAATCTTGACACACTGTTGGGGCTGCACTCCTGGTAGCCATCCATGGTGGCCGAGCAGTGGCGCACCTCGCTTCCATGCACTCTTCGCCGGCAATCACGCGCCTCTCCACTCCTTCTGGCACAGCCCAGGGATGTTGAAGAGTCCTTGGTCTCGAGTCCCGAGTCGAGTCTCGAGTCGCATTAAAAATATTGGGACTCGAGTCCGAGTCGAGTCAGAGGGGGGACTCAGTCCGATTCACGAGTCGAGTCCTCGAGTCTGAGTCCCCATCCCTGCAATAAAATAAACTTTAAAACAAGTCAGAACTTATAAAACAACTTACAGGGCAATCCTGTACATGTCTACTCAGAAGTATGTCCCATTGAGTTCAATAGGTCTTATTCCCAGGTAAGTGGGTATAGGATTGTGCTGTTAATAACTTAAATCAATAGGACAACTATACTTTGTACTACTGTATATCAGTTCATGAAGACAAAAGTAACTCAAAGACATAATAAGTATATACAAATAATGAACACAATCCTGACAAATTTAAGCTCTTCAAGTTCTGCCACTTTCAGTGGAAGAAATATAAGCAAATGTTTAACTGTCCCATTGACATAAATAGGGTTTAACAGTGCTTCACTTCAGTTGTGCCCTTTAAGTATACAGGAAGATGTATATGCAAATCAGTATTTAGAATGGAGGCAAGAGAGATAGTATGCCCTGTTCTTTAGCAAATTGTAGGAAGAGAGATCATATCTCAAAGAAATCCACTGGACTCAATCTTTTCTAGGATGACTCAATCTGATGGGTAATTTTTTCCACAGCAAGAACATCTCCGCTCCCAAGAACCATTTGCATTTCGAACCACAAAAGCATTTTATTAAAAAAAAAACAATCTCCCTGAAGACTGGAAAAATCTGACGTGAACTCAACCACTTGCCAATTACCCAGTCACCATGTTGTTGTCCAGCATTACTGATTTTCTTAGGTCATATCAAATGATCTGGTGAGTTCCTGTGTTTGGCTAAAGCATGACCATATTCAGCCTCTGCAATACCACAATGGAACATACATTTTGTCAAACCAGGTAAAAAGTTGAATGTGGAGCCCAATTTTATTTTTTATTTTTTTAACAGCCGAAAGACTTACAGCTTTAAGAGCTGTTTGACAGTCAGGCTTTCCCTAGACTTTTCGGCATTATGTCTATTTTCAGTTGAGGGTTTGAGTTACTATCTTGCTGATTTGCCAATGTACAAGTCCATGCAGGGCTGAATATGAATGATGCAGCAACGCACTGGAATTTTAAAATGTTATGGGGGGGCGGGGGAGGACCTTTCATGCACTAGCTGCAACCAATCAACTTCTGCCTGATGCCAAGAAATTAAACACAATAAAGCCAGACCCTTCTCAGCAGTGAGTTGATTGCTTTAAATAAGGGAGATTTCCTGAATGTTTAAATTGAAACTTCGACTATGATTAAAGCAACGAGAAGGACCAGGATGGCTTCCTAACTATTTAGTTCCTAAAATTCCTGTGAGGTCTGGAGATGACAAATTCAATTCTGATGTGCTGCGTTTTACACTCTGCAGGCCGTAGTAAAAAGGGGAAACTAATCAGGCTTGGGTTTCCCAGGGGCTGAGCTCTAAGATGTTTTCCTATTTAAACTCATGGAAATATGTTAAAACCCACATCGATTGGGTGAGGATTAAACAATATGAAATGTATGTGCCAGGAGCTGTTTTGTTTTTTGTGTGTTGCTTTCCCCCCTATCCACTGTATGCATATTTAGGCTTTGAAATATTTTTTGTTTGTTTAAACGTTCATCTGTTTTTCTTTGTTTGTTTTAACTCCAACCCTATTATATAGTAAGGAATAGTTTATAATATCATCCATAACATAGTGCATGAGAATTTGAATTATTTTAAGGTTGCAAAACTAAACATACTTACTAAGGATAAAACCCCATTGGACATGATGGAACTTGTTTGTTTATTATTTATTTTATTTGTACTCCACTTTTCTATCAAAAAATGGCACTCAAGGTAGCTTACAGAAACAATTAAAATTGATTAAAACAGTAAAACAATACAATAAAAACATAACTACAGGGAAAACAATTATTCTTAAAAACAATAAGAATATTATTATTCTTATTATTAATAAGGGTGGTCGGGTGACCGGCCAGATGGGTGATTTAAAAATGTAATAAATAAAATAAATAAAACAGTGTCCATCCCAAAAGACCCACTTACAGGCTAAAGGCCTTCTTAAATAAAGCAGTCCTTGCCTGCTGGCAGAAGGACCTACTTGTTAGTAAACATGCATAATATTGCACTGTATCTTCAATGTTGTGTTTAAGATATAGCAGAGATGGGCAACTTGAGGCCCTCCAGATGTTTTGGCCTGGAACTTCCATCATCCCTAGCCATCATAGCAATTATTACATTTCTATATCACCCAATAGCTGAAGCTCAATAGCCAATGGTGAAGGATGATAGGAATTGTAGGTCAATCTAGAGGGCCCCAAGTTGTCTATCCCTAAGATACAGTATGTATTTGTAACTGTCATAGATATGACACTACATCCAACATTATGTGAGCAGATTTCCACTAATGCAATGGGATTTCTCCTGACTCTCCTCCCCCCTGTACTATCTGTGTGCCCCCAAATTGCTGTGGAAGGCCCTCCAACCCTCTGAGGTAGATTTGGGAGAGATGCAGGGGGCTTCAAGGGGGAGGGGGGAATCTATTCTGCCAGCAGTTTCCATTTTGCTGGTGTTCAGCCAGCATTGGATACAACCCATGGCAGAAAGTGGGGTTTGGGGTTGGCCCTCCTATGAAGCAAAGCGAGACCTCTGGTGGCAGATCAGGAGGTGCAGTGGATCACACACACCCATCAATTGCTGGGAGGGCTGCCCACTGCCAGCCGGGCCCAATGCCTTGCTCTAAGGAAGGACCCCTCAAAATGAGGCGTTGGGTGGGGTGGGTAGGTGGGTGCTTCGGAGAGCCCTGTTGGCTGCTTTCCTGAGCAGCAAAAGCTGTAGCAGGAAAGTGTTCTTTGGACAGCTCTTTGGAGTGGCCGGCAAGCCCAAGGCCTCACTCTGAGGGGTCTTTCCTTAGAGCATGGCATTGGGCAGGTGCTCTGGAGAGCCCTACTGGCTGCTTTCCTGCTGTGGCAAACTTGCCTAGAACTAGCCCTAATGTGATTGTGAAGGGATCAATTTCACAGTTCATGATATATAGGCCTCTCTTAAAAGTTAAGACAGTATGCATTATCATAAGGAAAGTTCATCAAACTATAAAATGTATATCTTCCATAACTGAATAACTTCATATAACAAATGTGAATGGAGGCTACATTTATCCCCCCCCCCCATTGTATATGTTAAATTATATTGATGGGATCCAAAGAAGGGGTATACATGATTGTGAGACAACTGTATGTGCAGTTAGAACTTTGCTAGCTGCTTGTCTCTTTTGCTGTGTATAAAACTGGGTTGCCTTTTTGGCAGTGGGGCTTGCCTCTTTAGCAGTGGGAATAACTACAAGGAAAACACATAGAAAAAAGCTCCAGCTGTATGCTCAGTTTATTCCTGCACATAACCCATCTTTGTATTCCCAGACCATATTTTTTTAAAAAATATTTTATTTATTTTTCAAAACACATTATAACAAAAATATATATATAACAAAATACAAGATTATCACACAAATATAACATAATCAACATACAATAAATCATGAAGTGCTCCCCCCGACCCTCCAAGGGACCAATTAATATACTTCTATCCTCTTGATCAAATAAATTCTAAATTCCAAAAATATAACATATCCTGACAAGGCATGTTACCCTTCCCCTTTATTCCCAGACCATATTTTTATGAGCCAAGTCACTCAACTCAATTACAAGAACAGGTGTGTGAGTGAGGCCTATCAGAGGCAGCAGTGTAGTAGCTCACTAACCAATGGAGGCTCCCCCTCTTTGTTTTTAAGCCCTGCATACAGGGAGCAGTGAATTTTGGGAACCAAGTGGCTGGGAGGGAGCAGATTCAAACTGCCATCCTTGGATTCAATAGTCCTGATCCAGATTGGGCCCTATGTGCTTACTTCAGAGTAAAGAGTGGGTCAGCTGCACACTATGTCTTTAACGTAATGTGTTGTTTGACCAGAGAAGCCCAGCGTGGAAGATGTGCCTGTTTGCATGATTGAAATGTGCTCCTCCAACTTCCAGGGATGTTGAAGAGTCCTTGGTCTCGAGTCGAGTCACGAGTCTTTGGACCCGAGTCTCGAGTCCGAGTTCAAGTCCTTGGTCCAAAATGGTGACTCCCGAGTCCCGAGTCACTCCCAAAGCTGACTCCACGAGTCCCTATTAAAATCAATGGGGTTTTTCCCCAAACAAAATAAGGCTACTTCAGATGTGTGGCTTAAATAAATTCTAGGCACAAGTGTGCCTTATTATCTCAAAACTCTGCCACTGATTTTGACAAGAACAGACCAGGCAGACAAACCCAAAAGAACCAGGCAGGCAGAGGAGGCAGGGAACCCCAAAGCAGGCAGGCAGAGGCCTTTGTCTTGGACAATTCAAACTGTGGAACTGGTTAAGAAGAGACCAGGCAGACAGAGGAGGCAGGGAGCCCCAAACAGGCAGGCAGAGGCAGCCAAACCCAAAATGTCTGAAAGGTTCCATTTTAGGAAAATGATTTTAAAAAATAAACTTGGATTGTTACTGCAACTAGGTCCAGACAGCACCTGCAGGTGGCATCAAGCAGGGATGTTGACGAGTCCTTGGTCTCGAGTCCCGAGTCAAGTCTCGAGTCCCATTAAAAATATTGGGACTCGAGTCCGACTCGAGTCAGAGGGGAGACTCAGTCCGACTCACGAGTCAGGTCCTGGTGTCCGAGTCCCCATCCCTGCCAACTTCACACATGATGCTGCTTATGTCGCTGGCCAGCATGGCAATAGAAATAGGAGCAGAGAGGCTCCTTCAGGAATAAAAGCAACCTCTGGATGGTAACTAGGGGCTGGCAAGAAGGGAGAGGAAGCAAATGGAGAGAACAACCTGCCCTCAGGTTGCAATCCTACGCACAACTGGGATTAAGCCCCATTGAATTCAATGGGACTTAGTTCTGAGAAGACATATGTAGGATTGTGCTGTCAGTCTCGATTTGGTCCTTCAGCCTAGAAGAGGAAGACCTGCCCTCTTCAGTCTGCACCAGAATTCTATGTACCTAGTTAATTTAGCATGGAAAGAAAGATATATTTTATTTTTCAGTTTATTTTGAAATGTGTCACAGTTAGGACAAATGATGTTTGAAATCAAGACCTCCATTAAGGTCTATATTACTATGGCATAAAGACTATCTTTAATACAAGAAACAGTAGATGATAACAATATTTATCAGTATTCCTAACAGTAATCACGAAGAGTTTGCATTCTCTTTGGAAGTTTTGAGATTAAAAGTAACAGAAATAAGAGGAAAAGACTTTTTAAGCCAAGCTTTTCAGCCATCGTTCAGAAAGAATTTGGCACTTGTGGTTACCAGGAATCCATACTTTGCGTTAGGCTGTGTTTATATGAATAAAAAATTAGCTGTTTCAGAAGCAACAAATGTCATCTCTCACAGTGAGATTCTTTAAACATGCAGTTATATGGCTTTGGTTAGGCGTGAGGTTGTTGTTTTCCGATAAACCGATCTCAGCTGCTGGTGTAGAGAAGCCATTTTCTGTTAGCACTCCAACACAAATGTTGGTTTTAAATTTCGTGTTCCATAAACACCATCGTTTTGACTGATGCACCATAAATGACATCTGTTGATAAGTGTGGCTTAGGTTCCTTTCGAAATAAACTGGAACCAGCCCGTTTGTTGTTCAGAGCATTGTGCTATTGCAAGCTCTCAAACTGCCCTTGTAGCATGTGTGATTGCCCTTACAGTCAATCACAATTGGTTACATCTTGCCGGGGCTTCTCAGTGGTAGATATAGTGCTTCATGGTGAGCAAGGGGCTCCAAGCAGAAATGGGAAATCTCCTCTTGTGGCTGTGGTGGTGTAAGTTACGGGTTTTGTAACATGCTGGGTTGCTAACTTTTTAGTGTGGGCTATTGTGCAAATGAACTGAAAACTTCAATGCAGGCAAGGTCGTTTACCCTTTACTGGCATAAGCAATGGGATGACTGTGGCGATACACACAGAAGCAGAAAGCATTTAATGAAATATACAATCTGGAGAAAGAGGAGTACAAAAAGATCTATTATTTGGGAGTAGAACAGTGGGTGAAAAAAACAACAATCCCATAATGAAACCTAAAGTATCAACTCAAACCAAGGTCATGTGGTACCTGTGGTTTATATTATACCAGGGTTGGGCAGTCTCCAGGGTTGATGGATCTACTTTGTTTTAGAACCTCAAGACCCACCAACCGAATCCATATACAAAATGGTGGCTCAGGAGCACTTCTGCACATGCAGACCTTTTCTACACGAGGCTGTCAAATCGGCCATTAATCTGCTGTATCTACTTTTGGTTTTGTCGCAGAATTGAGATCCAAGCACTAAAAAAAAGAGTGTTTCCTTTCCTGCTTTTCTGCTACATAACCTCTCGGTGGCACTGTGGTACAGTGGAATTGCGCAAATACAGAAGAAGAAATTGCGCTTCCTTTTGCTTTCACAATTAATGCGGCATTTTCCCTGCTCTAAAAAAAAAAAACTTGCTGAAACTGCTAGTTAGACACAGAAGTGAAACTGGAGGGTCATGATGTTGTGTAAAGAACCCACAAACAACCATGGGAATGATGGGCGCATGATAAATGCCTCATGTAGAAAAGCCCTTAAGGACCATGGTGTCTTGCTCAGAGACACCGTGGTCCTTAAGAGCTTTTCTACATGAGGCATTTGTCATGTGTTCATCATTCCCTACTCATATGTTCAGCCCATGAACTTGTTTTCATTACCAGAACTGAGCCTTTCCCACACAAACATTCACTCTTGGTTTTTCCTCAAGCTTTCTTCATTAGAGAAGAGCAGTCTAATTTAGGTGTGTGTGTGTGTGTGTGTGTGTGTGTGTGTGTAGGGAGGCTTTTAGGTGTTGCTGTTGTTAAGCCACTGGGAATCAGAAACTCTTGCTGATCTACTGTAAATCACCCTAAGATCTACCTTCTGCTCATCCCTGGTTTATACGGTCAGCACAATCAAGTGATAACACTTGTATTACCAGTTCAGGCTGCATGTGTGTGTATGTGTGTGAGGTTTTGTTTTTGCAAATTTAAACACTCTCTATGAAAAATATCTTTTCACCAGAAAAATAGCATGTAAAGGAGGCGGCCAGGCTGAACCTTTTTTTCCTGACATACTAGTTTTCTGGGTGTGGGGAGTTGAATTCACGGAGAGGTATAGAAAATCCCACCTGTAGCCTGCAGTGCAAGCAGTAGAGTTCAGGAAACATTTTAACTGTTGATTCTGTTGGTTCTGTAAAATGGCCTTAAGAAATATGACATCCCTGGCAGTAGTAGTTTTGAAACATTTAGCATTGTTGGCTGCTTTGTACTCTTGTCTCATATATTGAGGATCAAAAGGTTAAGCCATGGTCTCACTGGCAACAACCTTTTTTATGCTTTAGCTCATGATGAAAGGTATACCTTTGCTAGGGCACCCCAGAGCTGACGTCCAGAAGCCAACCATGTTGGTCTCATCATGGCCTCCATATCCTGTATGGCAGAGGATCAGGATAGAGTGAACTGTCCCCATGAACCTCTGCAGGCAGATGTACTATGGATGGACATCTGAACATATTCTGAGCTGTCTGTGGATACATCTTTACAGCCTCATGCATGTTTACTAACCGGTAAGTTCCTGTCAGTTCAATGAGACTTACGGTGCATTCTGATGAGGCTGTTATCGTGCCTCATTCCTGGAATTTTAAGGATGATTCCAGTTGCGGTCACCTTCTATGTATAATAACCCTCCCAGGTTTTCCCACCTATTCTTCCATATTTTGTTTCGTCCTAGGGGGGGGGACATTAAGGAGGAAAAGACTGGAATAGATGCACAATGTCCTTTGAGTGATCGCGCTAGGAGCCATCCATGAGGAAGCACCCTTACTCCAAGGTGCACAGAAATGCCATGTCCATGCCTCACCCATTTTAAGTCTTGTTGATTTCAGTGATACTTACCTTTGAGTACACCTAGGCTGTCAGTGTAATTTGTAAATAGAGTTGGTCTTGTATCTAGGGAGAACTAAACTTAATTCCAAGTTTAGTTATGGAGACAATACTGTTGAATAAGTAGTTCTCTCTCTGCCTTTGTAAAAGGGAGCAAGAAATGACTCTCCAGATTGTTATATGAATAAATATGATGAGGATTATCTACAAGGGGAAACAATCACCTGTTATAGATCTACTTCGGAAGCTGCACACAGACCTGTGGCTCACGCTGGCTCAGCTTGTCTGAGTGTGGAAAGCTAAGCAGGGCCAGGCCTGGTTATTGCTTGGATGGGAAACCCCTCCTCTAGTTTCCTGCATTGAGCAGGGGGTTGGACTCGATGGCCTTGTAGGCCCCTTCCAACTCTATGATCTATGAATCTATATCAACCAAAGGTATGCCCAGTGTGGCACCTTCCTATCCTGGTTCAGTGCAGAAGGGCTTATATGGAAAATAGCCTGGGGAGCAAATAGGGATGGTGAGAAATTTGGTCAGTTCGCATTTTAATGCAAACTTACCTAATTTCACGCTTTCAAACCACTATGCAAACCAAAACTCAGTTATCCTTTATGAAATTTGCATTTCCCTGAATTTTGCAATCGAGTCTTCCAATCCAAATAGGCATACAAAAAAAAAAGCATATATTTGTGGAAATTATGTTAAAAATGTATTATATTAGGAGAATTGCTTGCAGAAATGTGTTTATTAGGCAAAAAATGCATACAAAAATTCATGTGTTAGGAGAAATGTGCACAAAAATGCTTATGAATTTTCATGCCAACTTCTAAAGAGAAAATTCTCAACATTCGGGATGAACCAAACGTAAGACTTGCAGGAAGCAGCTGCATAGGCGAGGCTGTGTGTATTCCCTGTAAAAATATAATACAATCCAATAATGCACATTGTACACTCAGATTAACTGAATTATGTGGCTTGTATAAATTATGCAAACCAGGGAAATTTACATATTTCTCAAATATTGCATAAGTATTTGTCGTGGAGAGAGGCATGAAGCTAGTCAGGGGACTGATGGCATTCCTCCAACTTCTGGCCAGTCCTTTGACTTCTGAACCTTCCGCGGATACTACCAGCACATGGTTTAGCGTGTTCTCTGCAATCATAAGGGATAGAACCTTGCTTCCAATTTTAAAAGAAAAGCGAGGAAGCTGAACTTTGCACTAAATGCCACTTTATCCTTCTTTATCATCAGACGATACTGTCAAGGTTACGCTACTACAGGGACCCCTTGATCTGCCTTTGGAAGATCTCTGCCTCTTCTCAAAGCCCCTCCCGTTCCAGGAGATCAAATCCTTTGCCTGCTTCCAGTAGCATGGGTGTAGGCTTTAGACGTGGGGAATAAGTCACTCCAAACTCTCAGGGTACACAACAACACTTTACTTATTATATTAGGGTAATTACTTAATAGAGTGGTTATAATTCAAAAGCAAGTATGAAAAAAACAAACAAACAAACAATCCAAGGTTCTCTAGCTTAACTTCAAACTAACTCTGTCCTCTGTAATCAGTCTCTCTCTGCAGTCTGGCTCTCTCGGCTGCCTCTCTGCTTCTCGCTCTCTCTGCTTCTCGCTCTCTCTGCTGCTGGCTCTCGCTCTCTCTGCTGTCTGCTGACCACACCCCACACATATATAGCCTTCCCAGGAATGGAAGGTTATAATCATGTGACTTTGAACAGGAGGTATAATTCCTAACTTCTATTGGGTGAACTAAACTCTCAAACTCCCCCTCCCATCCTGAAGTGTTTGGGCCTTCAGGCTTCAGCAAACTTAAGCCTGAGTAGGCCTCAATCCATCACAGATACACACAGCACCACTCAGCATTAAAAGGGTAGAATGTACAGTGTGCAAGAATATGCCAGCCTCAATTGGCTAAGATATTTAAAGTGCTGAACAACATTCCTTCCTTCCCAAAGGGGCTGCAGAATCCCTGCAACTGTGGCATTACCTTAAAAGTGATTCAAAGCAAAACAAGGTCAACCAGAAGCCCCAGCTGCACGTAATTACCATATCCACACAGACTAAACAAAGGGCTACCGCTTCTCCATCCTTTCCCGATTTCAAAAGATAGGGAATCCTTGGTCAGTGTGGGAGTGTGTGAATTAGATTTATACCAGTTCAGCTGCAGGATCATTCAATCAGACTGTTATTTCACATAATTGAACATGCTAAGTACCACATCAGAACCCCGACCGAGTTGCAAAGTGATTACAAGTGACAGGCAAACACAGCAAAAGAGGAGAAAGGCGCACGGGGTGGGGTGGGGGGAGAATGAGAACGTTGGAGCCCTGTGGACACCCCCCCACACACAAGAAGCACAGTTTTCCTGCTCCATTCGACTTGAGTCTTATTTTTTAGGGCTTTTCACTTGGGGAGAAGAAAGGGGTTTCTGTGCTCTTTGAAGCTTGTATGTGCTGCTTAGACAGGAAGCCGGAGCTTCTGTCAGTCAACAGCACATGCAAAATTTATCAAATATATTACTTGACACAGAGGTTACTCTGTCATTACTAACTAACAGGGGCCTGCCAGGGATTTTTTTTTTTTTATGGAAACATGTGCTGCCAAAGGCAAAGTGTCCACTGATTGATTGCCACAGCTGACCTAAATGTACAGGAATCACTGTGTAATAAGCTCTTTATCATATATAAACCACCCAAACCTAAGTTCAAATAAAATTAGGAATCTTACTTATGCCCAAAAGGCCAAGAAAACCCAAAGTGTGTGGGGGGGGGGCAGAAGTGGGAGAGAAAGAGATTCCAAATCTCTCAAGAGTGCTTAGCTTTTGCAATTGGCTTTTGTTTAGATCTACTGTTTAAGGCCTTGTTCAAATTTCTGCTGAATCGTCCTGAGTTCAGTATGAGTTTGCTATTCCGGCTGTTGCAATCTCAACATGTTCTTTAGTTTTCATTTTATAGATTTCCCCACTGCCCACAAACATGTAGGAAGCAAAAAACATTATAGACAGTAAACAGATTTTTCTTGCCTACTGTCCATGGACAAAATGGTGACTACCGGTTCGTCGCCACCAGGAAGAGCTCTCCACATTGTCAATGCCATTGGTAAGCCCTTCTCCATTTTGCCTGCATCTCATCCCCCCTTAAAATAATCAAAATGTCCCCTTCCCCAAGCTAATTTTATTGGGTGAGAAATTCGGACATCAAATATTCAACATCTGAGCATGCAGAGAATATCTTGGGAACATCCCACATGAAAACTGACAGCATGAAAATTTTGAGTGGAATTTTGGGCAGCAAATATGTTTCGGCTGTATACAAATTCGCTTAAGTATGAGCTGCAAGAGCTGCTCTCTCAGAACTGTATAACTCTACTATGGAGTTGAGTCACCTGTCTTCTATACCTTGTAGCTAGCGGCCTGCATGAGTTCCCTGGAGCAAATTTTCTGAACTACTGTTATTTAATAGGCTTTAAACCAACATTCTTAAAATATTTTTATGCAGCTACCACCTGCGCACTTGAGAGTTAGCACTGATTCAAACAAGTTATTTCTGATATGATACAGTCCTCCCATACAGGTGTACTACCTCAAAATTATGGTCAAAGTCATGTTTCCCACACAAGGCTTATAAGTTAGGGAACAGGCTATGTTAGAAACCTGCCTTTCATGTGAGTTTTATTCACTGTACCAAAAGGACAGTTTTGATGTGGGAATACTTTCAATCAAAAAAGTTCGCACATAAATTCTAAGGTGGTAGAGTTGTCTGAAAAGACTGTACCATACCAATTTTGTTCATGCTCATATTTACCTTTATTCTGAAGAAACTGTAGAATTTTTCAGGCAAGGAGGGATTGAACCCAATGTCTGTTCCAGGATTTATGATGCCTTGCTGTGCATTTCACAAACCCTTTCATAAGCTTGAGCACAGTCACAAATGAACAAATTTATGCCTTCCCAGTTGAAGCCATATAAAATATAAGTTTGCATAGTTGGTTTTTTCATATGGCATCAGTGTGAAAGCAAGTGATGCTTGGTAGCTTCAGGTGGGATTTATATTACATTTTTTGTCCATTTAACCCTGAGACTCAATGTGAAATTCAGGAGGTAAAAATTCACTTGGAACAAAACCAACATAAATAAAACTGAACTGAAAAGGGCTTTTCAAATTCATAAATAAACTTCAGAGTATTTGTATTCTTTAACAAATACTCAAATTCACATTTACCTCCCTCGGAATGTTTTACTTTGCTTTTGATTAGTTTGACTTCAACCTCAATTAGTTTAGGTTGGATGTTGATCAGTTGCCCTTTGATTAGTCCACATACAGTACAATCCATAAGACACCACTTGCATGAATCTTGATTTCAGAAGGGGGTGGGGTGGGCTGACAAGAGGAAGTCCTCCTGATGAAGCAAGGTTATGGACTGTTCGTTAAAATCAAACTAACTCCAATCAAATTTAGAAGGATGCAAGGAGTATGAAGTCAAAGGAGACATCTTTCTCGCCTGCAGTCCACAGGCCACTGGATCTGGAAGAGTCCTCCTGACATACTCCCATAGACTTCAGGGTGATGCTTCTGAGTCGATCCAGAAGAAGGATTTGGAGCCTTTGTTAAATTCTGCTGGTGTTGCTTTCTGGTCTCCCTGATGTTATATGTGGCCAAAACCTTGGTTGGGAATAGTCAGCCAATCACAAGTTACAAGCATGGCAAAATAAGGAACAAATGTATACATTATTAAATGGTGATTTATATATGTTACTATATTTACAGCTTCCCTTTCTACCATGTTGGAACTCAACATGGTCTCCCATCCAGGCACCAACCACCAACCACCAACCACCAGATCCAGCCATGCCTGCTTAGTTTCAGCAAGGTTGCTGTGTATTGTGTGTCTCCAAATCATATGCTAAGACCAGGGGACCAGGGTGATGTAAGAAATAACTTGCAAATATTAGGTTAATGTATTCCATGTAAATGTATTTAATTAGAAAGTCATGACACCAAATATAGGTAGCCCCTTCTCAAAATTCAGTTTAAATATTTTATGAGCCAAGATGCCCTACTGGGAAAATTTGATATGACTTGGTCAATAAGAATGGACAAAATTGCAGGTAGCTGAGTTGTTCCATTAGAAGAAGAATAAAGGCAAAAGTAGCACGATACCTTTTTTTAAGTAACAACTAAAACACCACAAATTAGTAAGCAAGCTTTTAAGATCACCAGAATTCTTTTCCAGGATAGATGTTAAGAAACAAACAGCAGGAAGAATGTTGTTGGACATAATAAAAAGGCTGCAGTATGTCATAGGGCTTTTCTACATGAGGCTTTTAACCCACTACTTTACCTAGGCTTCTGCTTCCGGATTCTTTGCAGGATTAAGATTGGCTCCTTTACAAATGTTTTCCCCCCACAAGGTTTTTCTTTCTCTGCCTTTCTATTTGTTCCATTACACAACCACTAGGTGTTGCTGTGGTATAGCAGAATTGTGCAAATACACAAGGGTTTCATGCCACCATTCACAAATAATACCAGACTTTCCTGAATCTGAAAAAAGCTGCAGAAATACTTGCAAAAAACAGGAGATGGCCTGGAGGATGACAACGCCATGTAAAGCACCCGCAAACTACCATGAGTGAGGAATCACAAGCACATAATAAATGCCTTGTGTAGAAAGGCTTGAGATGGAATCCAGTCTTGAGATGGAATGAAGGAGACATAAGCAGACTTACACAGCAATCCTATCATGTCAATTCAGAAATAAGTCCCATTGAGTTAGTGGGGCTTACTTCAAAGTAAGTGGGTACAGAGTCCTATTCCCACTTACCTGGGAGTAAGCCCTTTTGAACTCAGTGGGGCTTACTTCTGGATAGACATGTATAGGATTGCACTGTTAGGCTGAAATTCTAAACACATTTACTAGGGAGAAAGCCCTATTGAATACAGTGGGACATACTTCTAAGTGAAAATGCATAGGATTACACCGCACATTAGGTTCGATTATGCAAAATGTTAAAAAATGGGGAAAAAGGAACTCAGTTGCACCAAAATATACTGGGACAAAGTATTCTCAGGGGAATGGCTGTAACTCAATGGGTAGAGCAAATACTTTGCATTCAAAAGGCCCAAGGATCAATCCCTGATATCTCCAGGAATGGTAGCAAAAGACTCCTGCCTGAAATCCTGGAGAACTTCTGCTACTCAGTTTAGACAGGACTGAGCTAGATGGACAAATGGGCAGACTTGCCATAAGGCAAAAGCTTATCTTCTGGAGGAAGCAAAGCCTCCCTTGGGAAATAAAAAAGTTCTCTGTATAGAGCCAAATAACTGTGTCTACGTCCTCTTAAGACTATAGTAAACTGCAGACTGGGGCTTCTTCATCATGCCTAGCATCTTTTTTTTTTTTTTTAATCTTCCTATCCCTTTTTTTGTTTATTGCTTTGATTTGCTAACATTATTTTATTTTATTTTATTTTATTTTATTTATTTATTTATTTATTTATTATATTTATACCCTGCCTTTTTTCCTGCAAGGAACCCAAGGCGGCTAACATAATCCTCCTCCTCTCCATTTTATCCTCACAACAACCCTGTGAGGTAGGTTAGGCTGAGAGTCAGTGACTGGCCCAAAGTCACCCAGTGAGTTTCATGGCTGAGCGGGGACTAGAACCCGGATCTCCCGGGTCCCAGTCCAACACTCTAACCACTACGCCACACTGGCTCTACGCCACTATGCCACATCCAGCCTGAAGAAGAGTCCTGGTGAAGCTGGCTTATGGCTTACTACTTGGTGAAATGGTGATGTTTCACTTGGTTCCTAATACAGGTATTATGTGACTGTTACTTAACAAGGGACACTAATGAATGGGCAATGGATACAGTAGGTCTTCTCATCTTGTTTGGATGGTCAGCCACCCAGAATATCCTGAGTCACACAGTGGGAGAAAGTTGTGAAGTTCTGTGTATGGCAAATGAGCTCAAGAAAAGCTGAACGGAGCAGTTGAAGGCTTTTGGTTGGCAGAGTTGCTAAGGGTTTACAAGAGTTTACTGGAGAGATTTTTAAACAGTGGCTGATAGTGCTGTGAATCCAGTACTGTCTGTCTCTGTTCTTGCATTTGTGCCCTCTGGAATGATCACTGTGAGACTATTGCCTACCTTCTTATGTTCAATGTTATTCAGCATCTTTCTTGGGTATGTCACCTTATAGCATCATTTGCTTTCATGCCCTTGATTATAGCTGAGCTAAAACAACTGTCACTTTAAAAACCAAAACAAGAACTTTTTTCTCGAAAGCATTTACAGCACCCCTTTCAAAACTTTCAGTCAGAGTTAACCATCATGAAAAATGAACATCATGCTTACAAGATGCAATGATGTCATCACGGCATGTCGGAGTGCACATCAGTAAATATTATGACTTTTGCTGTATAGGATCTGACGTGCTGAGTCAGATGGCTTGACTTTATTTTCTGAAGCCATTGTTGCAGTTCAAAAATAGAGGGGCAGACTTTACCTCTGCCAGTGGCACCTGTGTTTATCTCACACTAAGAACCAAGGATACGTTATCACCACAGGTTTGCTAGAAGCAGTTCTAAAAGCAGCCAGCAAACTACAAACAGCTGCCCATATTTGAAAGTGCAATCCACCTATGTACATGAACTACTTCTACATGTCACTTTCTGATTAAGTGTGAAGTTGTATGCATGCTTATTCAGAAGTAAGTCCCATTGAGTTCAATGGGACTTACTCCCAAGGTGTGCATAGGATTGCAGCCTAAATCTCATTTACAGCCATAGTTAGAGGAATTGGATAAAGAACAAATTAAGAAATGAAATGAACTAACCGTCAGAGGCACACTAGTGGCTAGTTGCACCCAGAGGCACAGCAGGTAGGTCTTGATGGTGGGAACTAGATGTGATGATGGTTGCTAGACAGAACAATGCACAGCTGGAACATAACAGAGATTTCCAGGCTGCACATTTACTCGGGTTTAACCCCACTGAACTTCATGGGGCTCACTTTCATGTAAACATGCATAAGATTGGGTTGCAGTAATATTACTATTATACTGTGGCTCAGCTTGTCTGAGCGTGGAAAGCTAAGCAGGGTCAGGCCTGGTTATTACTTGGATGGGAGACCCCTCCTCTAGTTTTCTGCATTGAGCAGGGGGTTGGACTCGATGGCCTTGTAGGCCCCTTCCAACTCTATGATCTATGAATCTATGAATCTATATCAGTAAAAATATCACTCCCTTTGAATGACCAACATTTGAAACAAAACAAATTGTAAACGGTGGCAATTTGACCTAGCCCTGCTATCACGCAGGAACTCAGACTGGGTTTTATTATTGGATCGTTTGGGAGTGAGACTGCAAAATCCATGACTGACCATGCTGGTGAGCAACATTTAGTTTCTTGGATCACAAATGATATAATCTGAAAATATCCTTTATATTTTATGTTATCTTTGCTTGCTCTCTTGAAATTGCAATACGAGCAATTTGTGCCTACCATACATCTCATAATAGCATAGGAAATGAACTATGAACATCCACAACTGTCTCTTTAGTTCCAAAATGAAATCGATCCAGTTTATTAAAAAAAAAATCAAAATATTATCTGCCTTCACCAACTCTAACAAATGTCTTCAGTTTCTAGCAAAATTACATTTCACATCGAGGTTTGGCCACTACCAGTAAACTTGCTGTCCACTTCCATTTCTCCTTGTGAACAGAATAAAATCTCTAAAATGCTTTGGAGATAGCCATCTAATAAAAATAAATAAAACACAATACATAAAAATGGCCAGACTCTCATTTGAGCATCAAACAATATGGAAAGAGCCTGCCTGGAATGCATCACACAATAACCGCACAATGCTATGTCTACCTGCTCAGATGTAAGTCAATGGGGCTTACCCCTAGGAACATGGGCATAGGATTCAGCCTAAGGGCACAATCCTATACATGTTTAGACAGAAAAAAAAGTCTTACAAATCCCCAGCCAGTCATGTGGCCGCAGAATGCTGGGATTTGTAGGACTTTTTCTGTATTTAGGCATGCATAGGATTGCAGCCTAAATACAGTAAAATAGGAGAAACTCGCATGTACCTAAATGAGATACCTGGCTCACCTACAGGTGTGCTAATCAATTTACACCTCCTTCCTTTGAAGGGAGCCTTCTTAAAGCACCACTTGGAGAACTGAGGTTGCCAAAAATAACATTTTATCATCTTCACAGCTTGTCAAAACTAGCATTTTAGCTAGGCCAAGTGCTTAGGTGGAAACGATGTTTTCTCAGGAGCAATTTCCCCCCACCATTGGAAATTAAGAACTGTTAGCACATTATTCTCACTAAATCCATCATTCCATTAAGCTCTCCAGTTTTGATAAAAATGTTATTCTCACCAATCTCCTCCCCTAATAAAACATTATTTTTGGAACAGCCCTGCTCCTTATAGAACGTTATTTTTTTTTCTTGCAAAACCCCACTTTGAGCAAGCCCTTAGCCTAATTAAATAGGCAACAGCATCTATTCCTGATAAAGTGTTTTATGTAACTACACTACTGATAAAATGTTACTTTTTCCAGACCTCCACTCCTGATGAAACATTCATTTTTGCCAAGAATGGCTTCTGAGGAAATGTTATGTTTGGCAAGGCCTGACTTTGATATACACTATTTTTATGTACGAACCTTCTACTTCTATTAGCCACTTTATACCTAAAATGTATTTTTTATTATTATTCCCTAAACTTTCTTAATGTAAGAGACTGGGAAATACCAAGGTATCAGTGTAATGTGCCAATCAGTGGTTTAGAGTAATCAAACTGCTACCAATGAGACTCTGAGCAAGCACACGCCACAAATATTTTCCCCAGATGGATATGTAACGATGGGTGAAAGGCACTGGAGAAATGTTACTAATCATATCAAAACTCTTTGATCAACCATTCTGTAACATTTATTCCTACTCTTCCTCCAAGGAGCTCAAGATGGCTTACATCAGGGGTGGGCAGAAGATAGATATCCAGGTGTTTTGGACTTCAACTCCCAGCATTCCTGACCATTGACCATGCTGCCAGGGGCTTCTGGGAATTGAACTCCCAAACACCTGGAGATCTACCTTCTGCCCACCCCTGGCTTTCATTATTCTGCAGAAAATGCAGGATAAAATGCTGCAGGGGCACTGCATCAAAAAGCCAGAGGGAAGGAGGGGGAGAGAAAGAGCAGGCAAGTGAGAACAGAAGTGAAAAATTATTATAATATGCCCAACACATTTCAAAAACAATCTTTTTCAGTGCAGTGGAGAAGGGCAACATACACACCTGTCTGCCTGTATTCATGCAAGGCACACTGTATGGATGTCTATATGCAGATGACATTCATCTGCACAGCATTGCTTTCAATGGGATGTGCTTCCCCATCTCAGATCTGCCCCAACTAGTCATGCATTTCTATGTGTAACTAGGGCTAGACTGTTGAGAAAGTCATGGCCTGCCAGGATGACGGCCAAGGTATGAAAACAAAACACCAGTTCAGTGTGGCAAGACAAGTGCCTTGGCAATGAGGGTGCATAAATTGCCTCTCTCCCCATCCACATTCAGAATGAGGCCAATGGGAGGGATTTGTTCATATATGCAAATATGTGGTGCTGTGGCTTCATCACATTCACTGAGATTATGCGTAATATTGACTGGCATCTTACAGTGAAGAAGAATCCCTTTCAAGTTTTTGTTTGTTTGTTTGTTTTTCTTCTTGTTTTAATGGTATTGAAGCAGCAGATCTAGGAAATAATGGTGGCAAACAGGCACCAAAATGCATGAAAGGATATAAGGTGGGGTTCAAGATGGTTGCAAACTCCGCATCCCCCCATCCCAGCTATGTTGTGGTACATTTTGAAGTTCAGGAACTCATCATGATAGCCCCATAGCCACGCCCCCAAGGAGAGTCCAAAAATGCAGGCAGCTGTGTTGATCCATATCAACAAACCAGTTCTAGCAGTTTTCATCTCCACCAGGAGCAGGTCTGCAAACCGAATTGGTCTTAATTGGCCATTCAAGACTAAGCCATCCCAAAATAATTTGTATTACAACAGGGAACAAAATATCATTGCAGGGGAAGTCCATTTCCCCCCAGCTACTATGAGGATTGCAGCTAAGCTTAGAAGGAACAGGGCAATTCTGAAGGGGGGTGGCTGATGATGTCACTGTCCCTGCTCATCAAAAAGTGCTGGCATTGTGTCCCTGCGAGCCACAGCTCCACTACACCACTGTCCCCCACTTCCCCAGATGGAAATTTGCATACAGATGTTAAACTAACCAGCCTGTCATTTCCAGCAACGTCTTCCTGCTTCTTTTTATCACGCTGACTGTTAGGAGGCTGAAGGCAGGGAAAGTCAAATGGCCTCCCATGAGCTTTAAGACCGAGTGGGGCTGAGGACCTATTCCTGACATTAGAGGAGGAGAAATGCCTGATTTAATCAGAACACCTTGGGTAGGGGCTGGATTCGTGTTCACTCTGGGGACAAAAAAAAATAATTCTGAGTGCCCCTACTGAATTCTACAAAATATTACTCTGAAACCAATATAAAACAATGCCCTGAGACTGAGTGAACATAACATGATATGACACTTCTGTTAAACATAGAGACAAAACCCAGCAGCTGATTGTCCTTTCCACTAATGACTATTACAGTTCAGGGTATTGTTAAGGTCTGGACCTTGAACTTTCTGAAGTCTGTGCCTGATTCCAGTGCAGTAGGCTGCAGTTTAAAACTTCCCCTGAAATCATTTTACAATTCTTGTAGTCAGTCTATTTTAAGGTAAACATTTGCTTTCCAAAATGTAATCCCTTCTGACATCTCTTGCACTATTCACCCGGCATCTTTGGATGCTCTTCAGCAGATAATTTACATGCCACACGAACATGCAAAAAGTCTACATTTAAACTAGCACGAGTCAGCCATGAATGCCAATTGCTGTTGATTTTTCCTTTATGATACAAAGGGGAATAAAATGCATCCTGTCATAAGAAAAAAGTAAGTCTTACATTCGCTTTGTTAAATCTACACACCATGATTGATTTATTGAAAAGAAACCTTTTGAGAGATAGTAGGATCTAAAGCAGCAATAACATAGCATGTTAAGCCATTAATGCTGTGACATCTTCTAGGAAAGATACCTTAGGAGACATCTTTTTTTGTTTCAAGCTATTGATGTTAGAAAAAGGTCTGATGGCACAAAACTCTATTGAGATATTGTCTTTTTTTTTTTAACACACAAAGTTTGTGTTAGGGATTGGCGAATGAACAATGCTTGAGCTCATCAGGGTTCTCCGTTTTCCACCTCAGTGCTCGTTTTGCCTTCATCTCTCTCCTGAGTGCATCTTCTTTTTCCCACCTAGAACAAGAAAAGTGTTCATTTTCAAACAAGAAAAATGCACATTTTTCCAAGCATACACCCAAATGCGCACTTTCCCCCCATTGATTAAAATGTGGAAATGCAGGCTTTTTGAAAATGTGCATTTTTTCAAAAAAGACGCAATTTGTGAATGTGACCACAAGCTTTTCTCGAAAAATGTGATCGCGTTCAGGGTTGCAAGTGAGACATTTTAATCTATTCTTCAAACAGCAACAATTTTTTTTTGCACATCCCTCGTTTATGTCATATTTATAAATCTTGTATCATAACTACAGGTACAACTTGACTATGCCCTGTTTAGTCCTGTTTTAGCCCTGTAAGCACTAATGGGACTGCAAGGAGCCCCCAAAAGTTGAATCCCGCTGCCACTGGATGTCCCACACATCAGAAAACAGCAGATCACCCCAGAGGCCCTTCCATCATTCCAGGGGCCCCTATAGGTGATCTCCCATGGGTGAGAGTGCTGACCATGAGAGAAAGTGCTACAACTAGTAAGGTTAAAAAGAGTGCAAGAATTTTTACTACCGCTGTCATTCAGAAAGGGCTCAAGAAAAGGGAAGGCAGATCACTTGCCTACGGTGTTAATATAGGTTCCAATAGACCCCAAATTCATGGATTTGAACCAATCATATTCTAATAATGATCTCAGTTCTCCAGTCCTTATGTAGTCAAAATGGCACCATCCATGCACAAGAGAGGGGTATCAGTATGTTCAAGGGAACCCCAAGTTTTGCAGAAGTACAAAAAAAAGCTTAGGGAGAGAATTTCCTAAGGGGGAAACCTCAAAAGTGGCCCATGAAGACTGAGCGTGCACAATGGCTTTGGAATGCTGACTGATGGTTGTGGGTACAAAATGGAAAACCGAGTGGGATTGGACTGGCTTGTCCTGAACAGGAGCACTCCACATAACCAATGTTTTGTTGCAGGTCTCACCAATTTACATCCCAATCTGAAATTTGTAGGCCCCTTTACATACAAACCCAGCAGTTCCCAACATTATAAGCCTTATATATATATGAGGCTGTGACGTTAACCACATTTGCACAGATAAAGCCCAGCTGAACTTCAGAAGGTGCCAATTGGCCTCCATGGATATTAATGCTTTGAAGATTACATTGTATTAAAAAAGAAATCCTCTTAGTAGAAGGGAAAGGATCCTTTTATAGCATAGATCAGTAAGGATGACTAGACATTTCTGGTGTTGTTGTTGTTGTTTTTCATCCCATGAATTTATTTTCTCTTCCACTATGTATATATCCTGTAGGGGATAATGATTAAAAATGCTTGATATTATCTTTTCTTGTTTTTTTTTAAATGCATTAAAATACTTTCATATATATATATATATATATATATATATGGACTGACCACAGATTTATTGCTATGAGTGCTTTGTAAGGCAGCTGAAATAAGGCCACTAATGCAGGTTTATGAGTACAGCTGGTACATTTACTGGTGAGTTTATAAGCACACCTCAAGAATGGCTGCAAGAGGTACGGTATCAACGAACGCCACTGGACAGCTGGGGCTGTTGGTTTGCAAGGCCCTATAAAGCTACCAATAACCACTGCAGCTGGGATCATAAAGCTTTTCTAAAAGCCTAAAAATATGGTTCAAAAACATCACTCTAGATCTGAAATAAACAATAGGGAAGGTTCAGTGGTCAGTGTGTACATGTGAGTGTGTGTCTCCTCTCAGCCTCCATGAAAAGGCTATTACAATAGCTGTTTATTTGTGCTTTCAAAATCCGTGGAGCATCTATCTACCACTAATCTTTTTTTAAAAAATGAACTGGGGTTCTTTAAGATTACTGCCTCAAAGGCACTACCAACAGGCTGATACAACAAAGCTTGTTTCCTTGTGAAGATAAGGAAAATGGTTGCCCCATTTGTAACTTAAAAATTACTAGTGTTAGTTGTATTCTAACCCTATCAGGAATAAAGAAATTAACTTAAATGTTATGCTGATGAGTTACTCTCAGATAGTGGATCAGGATCCATCAGTGACTGTATTAGTAAACTGTGGACCAGAATTGGTGGGGATTCTGGCAGTTCTTTGCCAGGATAGCTGGATAGGGAAACCTCAAGAAGAAGATCACTCCATCCTGTCTTGAAACTTTAGGCTTAAGCCGAAATTTAACCCTCACCACATTTCCCTCACAACTTCCCTTTGTAGCTGCTTTTCTCCTAGCCCAGGTTCCAGACTTGAGTTTCCATCACAAATGTGGGTCTGGAACCTGGACTGAGGGGGGGGGATAGTAGGGAACTTGTGAGATGAAACCAAGAGACAGAAAAAAGCTCCAGCCTGTGGGCCGATCCATCGCAAAAATACTAAGTGGCTGAGGCTCTTTCAGAACTTATGGTTAATGTTAGGCATGCAATCCTCTTCCACTTCCATCCTTACTTTCATGTAACACCTGAAAAGGGCAATGGCCTGAATAAATCACAGCTACAAAATTCCTGTTGCTTGATAATGGGATGGTTGGCAAGAAACAGGGATTCTGACTTCTGTTCTGTGTTTAGTTCACAGAATGGGGATTTTCCCAGGGAACAGAGAATTGCTCTCTTAGGAGTTTTTATTGCAATGTTTAAGGTAAAACACAACTGCAGCAAAGCCAAGTACTACTATTATATTAGTATTATTATTGCTGCTGCTGCTGCTGCCGCCACCGCCGCTGCCGCCGCCGCCGCTGCTGCTTGTTCTGTCTGCCTCCCCTCTACACTGAAATGCCCTCGGCTCTTATATACGGCTCAGACATCAGCTAGGTGTGCGAAATGCCTCACTTACTTAAACAGCTCACTGGAGCTGCTGTCATTTCTTTAGGAAAAGTGCAGTAAAACTCTCAGGTAAGGCTCTGGGTAGGTACTATGTAACAGACTTCAGTTACACACTTTCTCTATAAACACACACACACACACACACACACCTGTATTACATATAGTGTGATATTGCAAATAAATAGCTCTAAGGCACAATCCAATGAGGATGCCCGTTAGCCTTCAGACAGGCACCCTGTGCAGGGCAGGAGGAGCATGGAGGCAATCTTCGCCTCCCCACTCCTCCCAACCTGCAAATCAGCTAGACAGCCAATTTCGTCTGTCTAGCTGCAGTGCTTTGGATGGAGGGAGGCTGGAGTGCCACCAGGGTATGTCATATCCTGGTGGACCAGTCTCCTTCCCTCTCCACCCCCCAGAATGCCCTCTTTACCCCCTTCTCCATGGTCACTTGGTCAGTCTTACAACCCGAGAGAAACAGCTGGTGCGATTCTTTCTGCACTGGCTGCGGGGGGGGGGGGCGATTCAAGGGCGGATCCTCAGCTCTGAGGTTGGAGCTCTTTTCCAACCTTGGAGCCAGTGTGGCGTAGTGGTGAGAGTGTTGGACTGGGACTCGGGAGATCCGGGTTCTAGTCCCCGCTCAGCCATGAAACTCCAGGGATGGGGACTCGGACTCGAGGACTCGACTCGTGAGTCGGACTGAGTCCCCCCTCTGACTCGACTCGGACTCGAGTCCCAATATTTTTAATGGGACTCGAGACTCGACTCGGGACTCGAGACCAAGGACTCTTCAACATCCCTGGGCTGTGCCAGAAGGAGTGGAGAGGCGCGTGATTGCCGGCGAAGAGTGCATGGAAGCGAGGTGCGCCACTGCTCAGCCACCATGGATGGCTACCAGGAGTGCAGCCACAACAGTGTGTCAAGATTTATTTTGATTGATGTGTTGCATACTTGGGAGAGGCAGAAGAAGGACCTGAGATTACTCTGTGTGGCTGCTCTGAACGTGTTTCTGGTTCCAGCAAGTTCATCACCAGTGGAGCGGGTGTTCAGTGAGGGTGGAATTGTGATGAGATCTCACCGTTCCAGAATGGGGGCCAAACATTTAGAAAAAATCATGTTCCTCAAATGCAACATGGATAAGTTTTAGGAAGTACAGCAAGTTTATTTTTTAAAATCATTTTTCTAAAATGCAACCTTTCAGACATTTTGGGTTTGGCTGCCTCTGCCTGCCTGTCTGGGGTTCCCAGCCTCCTCTGCCTGCCTGGTCTCTTCTTGACCAGTTCAACAGTTGAATTGTCCAAGACAAAGGCCTCTGCCTGCCTGCTTTGGGGTTCCCTGCCTCCTCTGCCTGCCTGGTTATTTTGGTTTCTTCTGCCTGGTCTGTTCTTGCCAAAATCAGTTGCAGAGTTTTGAAATAAAAAGGCACACTTGTGCCTAGAATTTATTTAAGCTACACATCTGAAGTAGCCTTATTTTGTTGGGAAAAACCCCCATTGATCTTAATAGGAACTCCTGGAGTCAGCTTTGGGAGTGACTCGTGACTCGTGAGTCACCATTTTGGACCAAGGACTCGGACTCGAGACTCGGGTCCAAAGACTCGTGACTCGACTCGTGACTCGAGACCAAGGACTCTTCAACATCCCTGTGAAACTCACCAGTGTGGCGTAGTGGTTAGCATGCTGGACTGGGACTCAGGAGATCTGGGTTCTAGTCCCCGCTCGGCCATGAAACTCACTGGGTGAGTTTGGGCCAGTGACTGACTCTCAGCCTAACCTACCTCACAGGGTTGTTGTGAGGATAAAATGGAGAGGAGGAGGAGGATTATGTAAGTCGCCTTGGGTTCCTTGCAGGAAAAAAAGCAGGGTATAAATATAATTAATAAATAAATAAATAAATTGGAGATGGGAATTTGAAGCATCCTATGGCCCTCTAGACACTGTCTAGAGGCCATGGGATTGTTCTGCTAATGATTGTGAAGGCATTTACAGCTTTAGAACAAAATTGTTTGTTCGTAGGGATGGACAGATCTGACTGTTTTGGTTTCTCTGAGTTTCTCATTATTTCCAGTCTTAAATTCAGTTCATCCCAAACTTTGAGAATTTTTTCAATCTTAATTTTGGTTTATTCTAAGCTTTGAGATTATTATTTTTTTATAGTTCACATGCAAATTCACATGCATTTTTGTGTGTATCTCCTAATACAGGCATTTTTGTATGTGTTGTTCTCGAATGTACACATTTTTGCAACCAATTTTCCTAATATAATGCATTTTAATGTTATTTTCACAGATATGTGCATTTTTGTGCGTACTTTTCCCTAATATAAGCTTTTTTTAAAAAAAATTGAGAATTCCATTGCAACATTTGGGGAAGTGCAAATTTTGAAAGATAACTGAGTTTCAGTTCACATATTGGTTTGAAAATGCAAAATTAGGTAAGTTCACATTAAAATGAGAACCAAACTAATTTATCTCCCATCCTTAGCTTGTTGAATTTTAATCTAAGGGCCAATTTAGACAAGAGAACATTAGTCAGTGGGTGGATTAGAAATGTACTAAATAAATAAATTTGAATAAAGCCATTATATTTCATTCATATATAGTACAAGTTAGATGATGTTCTTTTGGGTAAGACATATTAATGAAATTAGGTTGTATCCAATCTTAAACCTACCTAGAGTAGACCTAATGAAATGAATGGAACTTAAGTTAGACTAACATTGGATACAAACCATAACCATTTACACTCTCTGCTTTCAAGGGAATTGCAGCCAGCTGTTTGCTGGTTGAATCCATGCATGCTTTGCTCACACATTGGATTATCTATCGCAGGAGTTGGAGATCTGTGGCCCCCCAGATGTTGTTGGACTACAAATCCCATCATCTCTGACCATTGCCCATGCTGGCTGGGACTGATGGAAATTAGAGCCCAACAACATCTGGAGGGCCAAAGGTTCTCTACTCCTCTATGGAGTAGAGAACCTTTGTATACCTGGAAACTGTTGAGACTGCTCATGTTGGCAACATAACAATTTGTGGGAACTTGCCTGAAATAAATATTAAGCATGACTAATCTCAGAACTCATTGCATTCTGTCCATGCACCTAGACCCTAGTGTGAAGCAAATATTCTCAAATAAAGACCAGTGTCACTGGGACAATGGAAATCTGGGTCCTCAGTCTTAAATACATTTTCTTGGCCACAAGCCCCACTGGTTTAAGGGGGTTCCAAGAAATACAGATAAAGGCAGGCTGCCCCTCACAACGAGGAAAAACGGGAAGGCATGTTTCTCTTTTGCATCCTGATGCATTACACAGAATGAAAACCATACGCAGTGCCAAGAGAGGTGAAGCTGAAAACAATTAAGAGATTGGGTTGGAACAAATCCTGATATCCATCATCAGCATGCAATTCTCAGCGAAACCAACGGGTAGAACAGCTATGCAACCGGCAAGAGAAGTTTGTCCAGAGCTACCACTTTCCTAAATTCTCTTCAAATGTTTTGCACACATACTATGCAGCGAGGTGTTCCCCCTCACTGGCAGTCAATAAGACCATATCACCAGGGTCCCACGTCCCCAATGCAGTGTCTCAACACGTAATTGGACATTTGGGAGCACTTCAAGAATCAAGAGAACAAGAGAGATTACCGTGGTGCACAGGGTTTTATGCATCTGGATGTGGTAAGGAGTCCATTCAGGCTAATTCACTCTCACCTCACCTATGAATAAGGATGCTGAAGACCTGTGTGAAGGGGCCTGTGGACTGCGATTCCCTTTCTCTTCTCAGTCATTACACAGTGAAGTAACACGTGCATATCCATCATTCGATGGCTGCAGCATCAAGGGATGATTTAAATGTGTGAAGCAGGCATCTCAGATCAAACGCCACAGCATTCACTGTGGTGTCACCTCACAACACCTCCATCAATCATTTTATCATGGAGGCAGTTCAGACATTTAGCGTGAGTCCTCAAATCATGAGCCACTGAGGGACAAGACACCGAGCAGTGTACACATCTGCATGAATCTACCCTTTGCTAGCTCACAAAGGCTGACTGAAACGGCTGTCTCTACTTGACATAAGAGATTACATTTGGAATTTCATGCAAATATTACACCAGATTCCAGTTGCTCTCCTGTTCTGTATTGCTCTTTATTAAGAAGCTTATTTGGCAGGTTTGAGTCACTCTCTGAGTTGGATAATTCTGTAATACCATGCAGGTGTTTATTAATATGCAACCATAATTCCTTTAAGTGTCTGATGTTGCCAGCTCCTGGCATTACCTACTTTAAAGAGACAAATGCTACCTGATACCTGTGCCATTTTTGTTTTGTTTTTGGTCACATGAAAACCTACAGGAAATACAAGATGCTACAGGTGTGAAAACAAAACCAGACCTACAGAACAGAGCTGTGCAAGAGCGCATTATGTAGGTTATGAAAGTTCATCATGTTCCAGCAAATAATGGCAGGTAATGGCATACGTCCATGGGCACGAAATAAGTTTGGGGCAAGCCGTGCACATTCTATAAATATGGGGCAAGGTAGCAGTCAAGTCATGGGTGCTTTACACTGGACTTTTGAGGAGGAATCATCTTTACCCACCCATTCACTGAATGCCATCTTGCCCAGTATTGATGACAGGGTTGTTGAATCTTTTTCAGCCCAAGGGTCGAATTCAATTTCAGAGAAGCTTTCAGGGACCATATTCTAGTGGGAACTGAGCCAAAGGCAAAGGGGATGGGTCCAAAATACCAAAACAAACAAACAAAATTAAAGAAACCCAACCCAACATATTGTAGCTGAAAGCTCGTACTGCCAGTAACTAAGCCTTAGGAGAAGAGGCATTTCTAACTTTTAGCATGGGAAAGGAATGTAAAAGCTGGAAAACTACCAAATGATCGATGGTCAGGGTAAAGGAATTGTGGCATCTGGGGAACCCCAGAGGGCCAGAATGTGACCCCAGCAGGGCTGGATTTGGCCCATGGACCTGAGGTGGCCCATCCTTGATTTATGGAATATACACAGCCACCAAATCATCCCTCAGCTTAACTTGTGTTGGTCTGAATTGGATCCAGTTTGGGTAATCACAAAGTTAAACAAATAAAATTAGTTTATATCTGGTACAGGTAAGGGAGGTGGTGGTGAAGTGAGAGACTTGTGATCCCAGTATGGAGTCCAAGAACTATGGATCCAGACTTAGTCATATTTAGAGTAGACCCATTGAAATCAATGGAACTTAAGTTACTCATGGCCAACTTAAGCCCCATTGATTCAGTTGGTCTACTCTAAGTATAACTAAGTCTGGATCCAACCCTATGTAACTCCAGAAACATTACAAAATAAGGGCATGATCTAGCCAGAGCTAAACACTATTACATCCCATTGGTTTCAGTGGAAAAGTTAAGTGTGTGCTCAAAATTGGAAAGTTACAGCATTGCCTACAAAAGAAGAATGGTTGGTCAAGATGGTGGAGCTGGCAGAGATAGACAAACTTACGTCATTAATTAGATAAAATACAACATCTACGTTTACTGCTGAGTGGAAACCTCTAATTGACTTTTTGCAGGGATTAGAAAAAAATGATTTGTTTATTTGTGGTTTTGTGGAATAATAAGAAGATAAATTTGTGACAATAGAAAAAAGAGAACTTTCCTTTTTTTGATTATCGACTAAGAGAAACTATTTGTTACTTATATTTGCTGTAGAAAAATTTGGAAGTCAATTTTAGTTTTGTTAATTGTTAATTATGGTTATATGTTTTGTGTTGTTTGTTTTTGTTTTTATAGAAATAAAAAAGCTTAAAACAAAAAAAAGAAAAGTTAAGTGTGTGCTTAACACTCACTCAGTGCTTAACTTTGTCTGAATTGTGCCCTAAATTCATGATGTCCTCAATATTTATCCTGGCTCTCTTATAAGGTTATTAAGATATTAAGTTATGAATGAATATATTATCCATTAAATTAACATCTACGGTATTCTCTTTTTTGGGGAAATGTTAATTTTACAAAGCAGAAAACTGTACTGAACAAAATAGCTATTCCAGCTGGTAGCCTGTATGCTGCCAAAGCGTTTACCTTACCCATTAATCATTTCTGCTTAATTACAGAAACAACCAAGAATCGATCAGTACATTCACTAGAAAGGAAGGGCATGATTACTCTCTCTCCTTCCTGCCCGGTTCCTCTCTTCATACTTTTGTTGCATGGGCTCAAAGTCCATATTGTGATGCCATTGAATGGTTGCCGGATCAAATGTGCTGCTAAGCCTTTTCATGCCATGACAGTTCTGCTGCCTGGACTGTTCTACTTTCCTTTCCTCTACAGCAGGGCTCTCCAACCTTGGGTCCCCAGATGTTGCTGGCCTACAGCTCCCAGCATAGGGGAAATTTGCACTTCCCCAAATGCAAATGCATTAGCATGGCTAATGGCAAGGGATTCTGGGAGCTGTAGTCTGGCAACATCTGGGGACCCAAGGTTGGAGAGCCCTGCTCTACAGAAACCTTCCTCACCTGGTCTTCCTCTCCTATATTTTTATCTTATACTAATTTCTCCTAAGCTGTGGGATCCCTTGGGCAAAGAAAAGGTTGTAGTCCAACTCATCTGGAAGGCACCAGGCAGGGGAAGGCTGGCTCTTAGTACTGGAGTACAGGACTCAGAGCCTAGCACTGCTTCTCCCTTAGTATCAGAACATAGACCGAATCTAGGGCCAAGGACCTGCAAAACAGCCACTGATACTCAACCACTTGCCCGGCATAAGATACAGTTTTACTGTTTCTGAGCCTGCTGGTTGATGCTCTGGCAGCCAAATGCAACACATAGGACTGGTCCACATTAGGGGCCAGTCAGCACTGTGCAATCATAGAAGGAATTTGTTTGACTGATGGTGGATGCTTTTTTTGCTCTGATTACCAATAATAATTTTTAAAAGTAGCAAGAATCTGGGCCAATATTTATCATTTTTTCCATAAGGCCAGCTTTGACACCAGATCGACCAAATGTAACAGGGTAATGATCAGTTGCTAGATGTTAGAAGCTGCTCCTTTGGCAAATATCTGGAGTGAAGAATCTGCCTGGCCACAATCTCAATATTAATTTCAATGGGATTTAAGTTGACTTGACCGTGCACTTGATTGTGCCTATCAATTACCTGCTGCTTTGGCACACAGTTGTTGTTACATTTAGGGAATAGATATGGCAGAAATCACCTCCAGATGCATTCCATATTGGGCCTGAGATTGTCCATGTGAAACTGTTCTTACTTTGTCACACGCCTTGTCAGACCTCTTCTCAGGAAGAAGGGGGGAAAGAACAACACGGAAGTCGCTGAGTGGATACAGCCAATTTTGTAATGGCCACGCTTGGCACACTGGCACTTTGCTAATGTATTTTCCTTGTAAATCTCACACAAACTGATTTCATTAAAGCATGAGAGAAGCGTCGTAGGCAGTTTCAGTAATGTGGAAATCGAGCATGGCCCTTTTCTAAACAAGGAGAGAAATTAGCTTACATTTTCAACATGAGCCCTTGCAGGATCATTATTTACTTCTGGCATTGCTTCTGAAGTTGCTCATTTATCACAAACCAGGTACAAACAGGATACTTTTTCCCCTTTTAAAATGATATATGTGCATACATAAATAATTTCCTACGCCAAAAATATGTCAGAGAAATTATGATTTCCAGGGCTAGTGCTGAAATGGTGCCAAATCCAAAGTTTGGCAAATTAGGCGCTAAGTGTGAAATCCTTCCAGCTGTTAGAAGTATCCCATGTCTAATTATATTCACAATTTTTTTTCCCCTCCAGAAAACTCCTTCAGTTTAAAGGATATGGAAAGTGTATAATGCATGTACTTGCAAGCCAGGTTGCATGGATTTTCTTGAAATCTTCCCAAAACACAAAGACGGTGAAGAAACAAAACAGACAATCCACATATTTGTATGGGTGTTGTTGTTTTTTATAAATGTTTTCCTGTGTGGCTTTCATTGTTTTTGCAGTGTTTCTATATAAGAATGATTTACAGTAATGTGCCCACCCCTGTCTTTCCAGATGCTGTGAATGGCTTATATGTAAGAAAGTGCTCATTATGTTGTTTTAAGTATCTGTTACTATGAGAGGCTCACACAACAGCTGCACTAGAGCAATAGACTCCTATGGGGATGAAATGTTTATTCATGCTTTCTGCTTACGTTTTACATTCTGATCAATTCCAGAAGCTTTTTGTTGCCTCCTAAGATCCTTTTGCTTTAGAGCAACTCCTACATCATTCAATGGAACTTAGGCTCAACATCAAGTAGGACTCAGTCATTTAGACCGCAATCCTATATTTGACTTACCTGGGAGCAAGTCCCATTGAACTCCCTTGAGGAATTTTGCTCATCTGATCCCAAAATTTCCATGAAATTCCTACAGATGTTGTCTTGCTCAGGATGCTTCAGATTAACTTCAAATACCCTTTTCTTTGTTTTTCTCCTTCCAACGCTACCACTTTGGGGTGTGTGTGTGTGAAATTCAGTAGCAACTTAGAGATGTACAAAAGATTCTAGAAGAATTTCACTCATCATCAGAATTTTTTCTGGCTTTCTTTGAAATGTGTACAGATGTTTGGCCAAAGCTGGATCTTCCCCTTTGAATTTTGCTTTAGGAACAGATCTGTTGCTAAGAACAAGCTAGAATAACAGCACTAACATAGCTGACTGCCTAGTTCTGGGCACAATGCCATCTATTGCTGGAATAGCAACATTACAGTTAAATCAAGTCTGCTGCAAAACAGATGCAGTTTTCACATATGATTTAGCAGGAAGCTTTCAGTGTAATATTACTCTTCCAACAATAGGTGGAGATGTGCCCAGAACTAAGCAGTTAGCTATGTAAATTGTTTTATTTTAGCTTATTCTTAGCATGTACAGCTGCCATAAGAACGTAAGAACATAAGAAGAGCCGTGCTGGATCAGACCAAGGGTCCATCTGTCCAGCATTCTGTTCACACAGTGGCCAACCAGCTGCCCACAGGATCCCACAAGTAGGACATAAGTGCAACAGCACCTTCCCACCCATGTTCCCCAGCAACTGGAGCACATAGGCATACTGCCTCTGATACTGGAGGAAGCAAATAGCCACTCAGGACTAGTAGCCAGCCGCCAATGGCCTTCTCCTCCATGAATTTGTCCAATCCCCTTTTAAAGCCATCCAAATTGGTGGCCAAATTGGTGCCATTCTTTTCAGAGTCCATTTTGGCCTGGTCTCACTCCCTTTTCAGGAAGAAAATGTGGAACTAAGGGCCAAAATAGACATTGCTTTAAATCCATATCTAGAAGCTACATTTTGGTCATTTTTACCCTAGAGTAGGTGCAGAGTGTCCAATCCAGATCTTAAAAAGCCGCCCCCATCCCCCATGCTAGGGTCTCTTAGGGATGTATGAGGAGTTCATTTGGGGACTGGAAATCCAGCGAACTGGCCAAGCTCGACCCCCCGAACTCCATCCCACTTACCTCCTTCCCTGGCTCCACTCGTGTTCTCCCGAGTCGAGCTGGGGAAGTGAATTCCGGGTTCCCAGCAGGCCGCTTTTTACATAGAAAATGCCGTAAGATACGTTAAAAGCGGCTGCAATTTGCATAACTTGCGCAAGTTGCGGCCGCTTTTAACGTATCTTACGGCATTTTCTACATAAAAAGCGGCCTGCCGGGAACCTGGAAGTCTGCCGACCAGCTCGACACACGGCTGCTTTCAGCCCGGTTCGGTGGGTGCATTCGTGGTGTCCACTGATCTGGCGGCAGGTTGGGTTGCTGCGGGATTGCCCACCATTAGTCTCAGTCTGGATTGGGACCCTGTGCCTACTCTAGAGTAAAAAAGAAAAAAAGACGTAGTTTTAAAGTAATGCCTGTTTTGGCCCTAAATGCCAGGGGAAACACCTTAGCATTCAGAAATAACTACAGTACTAATATGGCAGTGATATCTTATGGCCAAAAGAAGTGCCAGCCTAATAGGCCACATTAATAAAACCATTTTGGTGACATGCTTTAAAAGATTGCCATTTGGGATCATGTACCTCAATGAATTTCCAGAAGAAATTGATGGAACTGTTAAAGGGCAAGAATGCTACTGATTTTATGGATGACATTTTATTAGCTGGAACACAATGGAGAATTTCCTCTTGAATTGGTTCTGCCTTTTGTTATATATCTACATATCTGCAATTTGTAGTGAATTTTCCCTGTTTAATTTTGGCAGCGGAGCATGGCAGATTCTACTTCATGATGGCTTGAGTCTTTCTGTCGAGAGACCTGCCAGCTCCATAGCCTGAGTCAGATGGGACCTCCTTGGAAGTATGGGCGGCACCCACCACAGAACCTAGTGTACTCCCTAGTGGGGATTCTGGGACAGCAGATAAGGAGCACGCCACACGTTTGGAAGCCATTGAATCCAGGGATTCAGGGACATACCCCATGCCTTGCTTCCCTCCATGCCACAGGACATACACACACACACACACACACACACACACACCCCTAGGCCCCAGGCACAACATGACAGAAAAACCCAACAGAAGCCTCAATTAGGAGGCAGAGCATTTGACTGGCAACATGGGGCCTCCCCTCCTCAAGCTCTGTTCCAAAAAATGAGCCTGCCCTGAGTGTTTCCTAGTCAAGTGCCTCTAACCATGCACAAGGAAGGGTAGGGCTGCAAGGCGAGCTACAAGAATCCACAGCCACTACCTGGCCTGGCACTGTTGGAACACCCTCTACTGCACACCTCTTTGCTATAGTTATCTTGTGGACAGCTCCCCTGCTGTTTCTGAAATTGGATCCTAGAACCTGACTTCAGTATTCTCTTCTGTGCCTTGCTGGACAGTTCACCTGTGGTGCTTGCAATGCAAGCCTGTGCCTTGAAGCCCATAATCTCCTTGGAGGGTAGGAATGGGACTCTTCCATCTTTTTCCACCATCCAGTTTAACTAGAACTAGGTCTCCATGTTTTAAGTCTTGCAGGGTTTTCCCCCCCTTTCTTTCAGAATACTGATTATTCTGCCTTTTTATGTGATTCTGCAACTTTCTTCACCTCTGGACATTTGTAGGCTACGTTTTCTCCAGGAATGGAACGTTTAATGATGTTTGAACCCCTTCGCGCCATCAGCACTGTGCCCCCCATGCCATCACTGGGAGTGTGGTGGGGTCTAATCCCCCCAACCCACCACTGAGCCTCTCATCCTCACCTGCCCACTTACATGGACTTGTGCTTTACCAGCGGTGTTAGCAGAGAGTCAGGGAAGTCTCCCCAGTCAGGGGCAAGTTGAGCCTGACTTCAATGAAATCAGCTTTGTCTGAGCAAAGCTGGGTTGTTGTTGTTTTTTTTTTAATATTTTGGGAAATGGCTTGCCTATTTCTGAGCCAGTTCAAGGAGGACATGGGTAGTGGTGATGGCAACATTATTAGATGTAATGGGAAATATTAACTGTAATGTTGGCTTTCCAATATGGGGCACTGTGTCTTGATATGGCAGCCAGATATGGTGACAAATTCCAGAGGCTGTGGAACACTATCCTGACTGACGGCTGAATTATCACCAGTTAATACTGTTGTAAATGGTCACTGGGCTTACCTTGTATATATTTCTACTTTGCATAGAAATGTCACAGACGGTGTCTCCTGCATTTCATAGCCTTTTGGCCCCACTGTTTACATTTCCACCCTCTGTACTTAGGTACATGCATATCTGCCAACTGGGGGTGACACTTAGCATATCTGAAGTGGCCTCTACTCCATGAAAGCTTATGCCAGAATGAAGGTGCCACAAGAAGATACGTCTTTTGTTTTTGCAGCCAGCTATTCTAGCTTCTTCTTAGAAATAAGAACAGCATCCATTTTAGCATGTTCAGCATCCATTTTAGCATGGTCTCTTAACCTGATTCATAGATTCATGACGGTGCCCACGTATATCACTTTTCTGTCTGCATGAATTGATTTATAAAGGGCCTAAAAACAGGCTTTGCCTGCAGGCGTACATTCTAAGCTAATGTTGCAGTAGGAATGGGAGAGAACCCGGGATGCTTGAACTTGCCGAGATTCTGCCAGATTTCATTACAAAGCTCATCTTGCCTTGTTCCCATTCTTATTTGTGACCTGTTTTTCATTCTGTTTGAATGGGGAAAGTGTGCATTTCAAACAGGCAACATTCAAATGTTCATGTGCACTTTTTAAAAGTGTGCACTTCCCCCATTGACTAAAGCATAGCAATGTGTCTTTTATGTGCATTTTAAAGTGCACATTCCCCCCACCCCCCATCCATATTTTTGATCACAAGTTCGGGAATGTTCGAACTTTTTCAGAAAAATGCTCCTGTGTTTGTGTTCAGGGTTGTGAATGGGGCAAGTTCTGATGATTTGTGAACTGAAATGAAATTCTCGTACATTCTTGAGAGCCAGTGTGGCGTAGTGGTGAGAGTGTTGGACTGGGACTCGGGAGATCCGGGTTCTAGTCCCCGCTCTGCCATGAAACTCACTGGGTGACTTTGGGCCAGTCACTGACTCTCAGCCTAACCTACCTCACAGGGTTGTTGTGAGGATAAAATGGAGAAGAGGAGGAGGAGGATCATGTAAGCCGCCTTGGGTTCGTTGCAGGAAAAAAGACAGAGTATAAATAAAATAAATAATAAATAAAATAAATACATCTCTATTGCAGGAACCATGTTCTGTGTGAGGCGTCGCTCACAGAAGAAATGTCACAAAAAAGGGAGGACCGGCATGAGAGGAAGTACTAAGAATGGAGCATAGTAACATTTCATGTTTTTATGGCAGTTAGTGATGCAGATATTGATCTGCAGTTGGGAAAGTTGGTAAAAAGTCACCTGGAAAAGATTGCCTTCTCTGAATTCACATACAGTAATACCTTGGATTGCAAGTAACTTGGTTTGAGAGCGTTTTGCAAGACAAGCAAATTTTTAAATATTTATTTATTTATTTTTTACTTGATATACAAGCGACGTCTTGCAATACAAGTACTGTAGTGCGGCTTAAATTAAAAATCTCTGTGCAATTTTTTTGGGGGGGGATTTCGTTTTGATATAAAAGTGTTTTGGATTACAAGCACGTTTCCGGAACGAATTATGCTCTCAATCCAAGGCATGACTGTATTTTGATCTTAAATACAAACATAATGATATTTTAGTTTTAATACAGGGCTAGACTTAACATTGGCTGAATTTCCTTGCAGTCCTTTTTTTCTGGAGAAAAAGGTACTGGAACTCTTGGATTACGTTTCCTCGGGAGTAGATGGCGATTAAATTGTAATGAAATTGAAAGAAGAAAAGGTGCTGGAACTCAGTTCCAGTGAGTTCCACCAGAAAAAAAAAGCCCTGTTTGCTTGTAATGCTAAACCATGGTTTAGCATTATTAAGATGTGCCACAGCAAGTCTTGGGCTTATGCACTTTTACTTTCCTCCTCCTTCTCCAGTGAGGCCATGAGAAGGAGTTTGGAAGTCTTTGCTTTTATTTTTAGACTAACCGCAGCTTGTTGCTACATCCAAACCTGGGCAAACTGCAGTCAGTCTGAACTATGGTCACTGGAAACAAGCCAATGTCAAACCATAGTTTATGAAGCGGGCTTGTTTTCACTAGCCATCATTAAGATTAACCTCAGTTTAGGGTTCAGACATAACGCTAAACTGTGGTCAGCCTACAATGAAAGCAGTGCAAGCCCAAAGCTCACTGAGGTCCATCCTCATAACACTAAACCATGTTTTAGTGTTAAACGCTACCCAGACTAGTATGAGAACCTCCTCTATTCAAGAACCCAAAAGCTCCACAGACACACACAGACTACCATGAACGTTATTTTCACTGCTTTTACAGTTATTTCAGAACACCTCAGTGTCACGGCGCTGTATGGACTAGCTGTCATTGTTAGTGTCCCTTATTTTAGACACTTAGGTGTTCTTTAAAATAAAATACATTTGGCCATTCCCCCCCCCCCCCATTCTTTGGATTAGCATTTTGCTTTGCAAGATTTATTTAATCAAATTATTCTGTTTGTCTCTTTTGGTCAGTGCTTTCATATGCACAAAAATCACACCCTTTATTTTGCTTTCCTTGGACCCAATTCTTTAAGAAAATACACATCTGGATAGCTAAACCACAAAATTCCACACAAGTCCTGAAAGAATGCACAGCACGGAAGCTGGCTGATTTTGCTTCTAAAAGGAATTTTAAGTGTTTGCATACATAGTACCCGAAGTATTCAACATGAAATCATTTCAAATGGTATGTAAATGAAGCAGATGTAATTGTTGACAATCAGCTCAATCTGGCACATTGCATATTTAATGTTTGAGCTTTTAATCTATTCAATAAATTGTAAACAAGGGAAAGAGGGAAGACTGTTGCTTTAAGGCCTACAAATGTCCTCCCTCTTTTCTGCTCCTGTGTAGTTAATCAATGTCAGATCCTCAAGATTGCTTCAATTGGTTTATACATATTGCATTTCAGTTTTCTCTTTCTAAAAGGCTGTTCTCCTTATTTGCTTGCCACAAAATATAAACACCCATTACAATATAGATAAGGAAAAATGTACAATATATTACCCCAGTGGCAATGATTTGTGTGTGATTTGCCAGTACAGTGCCCAGTAAATGGAGATAATGGCCCTTTTTAAAGTTCAGCAGTCTGGGCAGTTATACAACTTTAATGCTGTAAACAGACCATAACAGGTTTTATCTTGAAAGTGCCTCTTTCAAACCTAAACCAAGCACATTCACTTCTCCCAATCCAACTAGAGGCCATACATGTGTGAAATCAGTCTTCCAGGTACTCTAGTTCTGAGCCAAAATGCAGGGAAGCATTCTATCAAAAAAATTTACTTCCTTGAAAAAAGAGGGGGAGGGGCGCCATTTCTGGCAAATTTTTACACCCATTGGTGAAAGGGTGCAAAGCTGCTTAAAAAGAAGCAGAAGTTGGGGAAATAGGGAACACATCCCTCATTTCTAGGACAACTATGCCATCACACTTTCCCATTGGTTACGAGCATTCAACTGTGCATCCCATTGAAAATAAAGCAGTGCAGAGGAATGAGATCCACATTCTTATGCACATCCAGATGCACATTAGAATGTGTTTCCAAATGCATTCCTTTTAGTATGATGTGCATTTGGATGCACATCCCAATGTGCACACATTGAAAGCAATGCAATGCTGAGGAACAACACACATATTCAGTTTAGAGATGTAACATTTCCAGATAGTTTGAAGCCATTGGGGAAAAAACCCATTTTTTCCCTTGGGGAGAAATGGAAATTTGAGGGGAAACTGAAAAATATGCAATACTTCTTTCTCTCTCTCTTTTTTAGCTCTCCTTACAGATCTAAAGTCACTTTGCTATTTTAGGAACATAATATGTATTATATGTAACTTGCTTGGCTCATAAAATTATCATTAAATTAAAAAACATTTAAAAGTAAACTCAATTAGTAAATGTGTAATTATTGGGCAGAATCCAATGATGCCTATCTGCTAGCAGAGCTGGCCGCTGATTCTGGTTTACGTGCAGCCACGTCCCCACCAATTCCATTCTGCAAGCAGCTCCTACCGGTTGCAGAACAACGATTTAGCCCTTCTGGGGGCAAGCCCTGAAATGAGTGGAAACACTCATTTCTGGAAGGGGATGGGTCAATGGAGCTCCCTTATGTGAGCTCTGCCAACCTGCCCCCTTCCAGAAATGAGCATTAGGGTAGCCTCAGAAGTGCTAAATCACCATTCTGCAAGCAGCAAATCACCATTCTGCAAGTGGGCTGACCACACAGTTAAAGATTCTGCTCTTTAACTGAATAAACTATACTTTTAAATGTAATATTCCAAACATGACAATTTTATGAGCAAACAAAGTCATGCATAGCACATTTTAGGAACTTCAACAAGTAGTTCCTGAAACATCTGAATCATCCTAGAAGCCAGAAGAAGCAGGAAGAGCTGGAGGCAGAGGAACATTGGTGTACAGCATCTGTTCCTGTTTGTGAGGCATTGTTTGGGGTGGAGTTCGGGGAAATTTGGTCTAAAGGGAAAGCTATTGAGAACTTACCGTAGTTAGCTGGGGCCTGGGGAAGACTCTCTTATCTATGAGGAATAGTAACCAAGCACATTTAAGAACCTTTAAGCCATCTCAGCCTATTATTTGACAAATGACATTATATTCCCTTTTGTAAATAATTCCCTTTAATAAACATCTTAATTATTGTTCATTCTGAAAGGTTGTTCCTGTTGGTGGTGTCAATCCCATCCATGCCTACACCGTAGTGGTGAGAGTGTTGGACTGGGACTCAGGAGATCCAGGTTCTAGTCCCCGCTCAGCCATGAAACTCACTGGGTGACTTTGGGCCAGTCACTGACTCTCAGCCTAACCTACCTCATAGGGTTGTTGTGAGGATAAAATGGAGAGGAGGAGGATTATGTAAGGTGCCTTGGGTTCCTTGCAGGAAAAAAGGCGGGGTATAAATATAATAAATAAAATAAAATAAAAATTGTTTTGGTGGCAATGGTTACAGATTTTATAGCTGAAGTAGCTTTCTCTAACAGAGGTCTAACTGGGAACTGTATTAAAAATTGTGGCAGTGAGACACATAGATCCAAGCCTCAGAGTTAAAAGAAAAGAAAGAATCGTAGGTGGGATAAGCCATACATTGTTCCATCACATGTGGTGGTAGTGGCAGGATAGCATACAGTGTTTCTCTCACATGTCAGGTTTCTTCATTCATTCATTGGCTGGGTTCAGACAACATGGTAACCCACACTCAAGGGTTGAGTGTAGGTTGTCCTTGAATCATGGGTTGTTGTTGAACCATGGGTTATTGTGTTATCTGAACCCAGCCATGCTAACAAACCATGGTTTGAAAACCATGAACAACCCAAGAAGAAACCCATGGTTTGTTGTTGGGTTGTGAACTGTGGGTTGTTTGTGGTTAACAAACCACGGTTTGTTAGCATGGCTGGCTTCAGATAACACAATAACCCATGTGTTTAATCTGAAGGTCCCAGGTTCAATCCCAGGCATTTCCAGTTAAAAGGGTTAGCTAGCAGTTGATGGGAAAGACCTCTGCCAGAGATCCTAGAGAACTTATGGCAGTTAGAGTAAGCAACACTTGGCTAGATGGGCAAATAGTTTGTCCTGGTATAAGGCAGATTCCTATGTTCCTAAGAAAGTAAGAAGGAACACCAAAGGATCCTGCCAAAAGTTAATCATTTTGAAGTTCCATTAGTTTCAATGGAAGAGAGGTAAGCATGTGATCAATTTTCTTATTGACAGTTTAAGAGTGCAATCCTACACATCTCTACAAGTAAGTACCACTGAGCTCAATGAAACTTACTCCCAGGAAAGTGGGCATAGGATTGTGTTGGAATGTTCTTAATGTTGGTTGGATTGCTTAAGACTGTAGCCTTTTCACTTATTGAGATATAAAGGGAAATGTGCAAGCAGTACTCCGCCCCTGTCCTCAGTAAGTACTGCATATCTGCCTGGCTTCCAGTGTTCAGACCAAGGACTGAGACTAACAGGCACTTGGGGTTGGAGCCATATTTACTCCTACTTAGAGTAGACCCATTGATTTCAATGGGTATAGTCCAAGGATGACTAATAGCACAAGCCTATACATGTCTACTCAGATGTAAGTCCCATTGAGTTCAATTGGGCTTATTCCCAAGTAAGTGAGTATAGGATTGCAGCCTAAGTCTGGATCCATCCCTTGGAATGTATTTTTTGAACTTTTGTCCAATTTAATTAAACTATTTAGTACATTAAGTAGTTTTAGTTTACATAGTGCTGATTTGCAGTAACTTACAATGGCTCCGCCAATATACCTATATCCCCTCCCACACACCCCCACATGCATACAAAAGAAATGTCTCTGGCTACAGGCCTGGTTTGATCCCCTGAAAGCACATCACTGATCACTCACTTCTTGCCATTCTCAAAGATGAGCACTTATTTTTATCTGTCAAATGTTTGAGTGGGATGCTATACATCTTTAAGTCTCATTCTATGCATGTTCCTAACTATAGAATTGCTGCCTTACAGCATGTGAATTGCATGGCTCCCGAAAGAGTAATTTATAGGAGAGAGAGAGAATGAGATTAACCCTCCTTTTACGGCATTGCGTGTCCCCCCCCCCCATACAGTTATTTCTGTTTTCCTGAACTTATAAGTGTCGGGTCTCCAACAGGATGGATCCTGTTCCATGTGGAGCTCCTTTGTAGCAGATTGTTAAACATGTGCAATAAATAAATTACAAGTCTACTTTTTCAGGAAATAATGTTTTTCTAAACACAAAACCTTTGGTGTATTTCTGGTTTGCTTCACTCTCATCTTGAAGGTTAGAAAGAGTTCACTAGATTTCATCTTAACTCTTAACCTTTTTAGAATTTAGAATTCCAGAAAACTACAGGAATACATAATTTTTTACTGGAAGTTTTTACAATGTAAACTTAGGCACTGGTGAGCTGCATCTTTTCAAAAGTGTATAAGGCCCATTTTCATTGGTAATGAAAATTTAATTGCTGCAATTTCCAGATTTGGCAACTTCTCCAGTGAGCGCTTAGATGTAGAGAAAGTGATTAATGTGAGAGGCCTAAAAGAACACAGTATTCATTGTAATATAAATTAAACTATAAAGCAACTTCCCTCAGTTTAAGATTCCATGGATTATGATGATGCTGATGATGCTGCTGCTGCTGCTGCTGCTGATGATGATGATGATGATGGAGGAGGAGGAGGAGGAGGAAGAGGAGGAGGAGGAGGAGGAGGAGGTTTATTCTACAAGCTATGCTGAGATTCATACATGTTTAGGCTTGAGCATATACTTTTCCTCATTCTAAGCTCCTTCTTTTAGGGTTCTGTTATCTGAGAGAGCTGGTTGGGTGTCAGTATAGTTCTGGGTTTTTAATATTATCTGATTGCTAGTGTAAATAATAATAATAATAATAATAATAATAATAATAATAATATATTATTATTATTATCATCATCATCATCTTTTTTTCTATGTCATTTGCTCATTTGACCCCATTTTGATGGATGATCCACCTGGCACATTGGCTAGGATCTGGCTTCGGTGCTTTCCCATTGGACAAAAAAGAGAAAACTTGCCCTGATATAACATGATCCTTCTCAGCAGCAGCCTTTGTGCAAAATGTGATGATAATCTCTGTCTAATTGCACTAGGGTTGCTTACATGACTATAACTCTGGCATTTTCATCAGGTTTTCTCTGAAAATTTGTCTGCCAATGGAAGATTGTTCATCTTGCGAAGCTGTGAGTATAATGAAAGATACAGCTGAGAATACTTATTTACAACCCTGTATCCTTCCAGTGAGGTCCTGATCAGAGGGAGAACTTCAGGTCTAGTCCTCTGTGTCATTCTGGGTGAGCTAAATGGGGTGGAGGTAGCACTATTGTAAGGTGACCATTTTTTTCAAATTTAAAACCAGGACATTTATTTATTTATTTATTTATTTTCTATTCTGCCCCACAGCCGAAGCTCTCTGGGCAGTTCACAACAGTTTGTACATAAAAACAACAATAAAAACATACAAAATAGTTAAAAAGATTAAAAACCAAATTAAAAAGCACAGTTTAAAATACAATCCAAAAGTTAATAAAACTAAGCCTACAGGTGACAATTCCACCCCCCATGCTATTTTGAGCTCTTAACTATTGAATGCCTTGGCATAGAGGGAAGGCTTAACCTGGCGCCGAAAAGATAGTAAGGTTGGCGCCAGGCGGGTCTCAGTGGGGAGCTAATGGGGGGGCAGGGAGCTACCACTGAGAAGGCCCTCCTCCTTGTTGCTACCAAAAGAGCCTCTCTTGGAGGTGGCAATTGGAGGAGGGCCCCAGATGTTGAGTGTAGTGTCCGGGTAGATTGCGGTTGGGAGAGACGAGACGTTCCGTCAGGTATTGTGGTCCTAAGCCATGTAGGGCTTTATACGTTAGAACCAGCACCTTGAATTCGGCTTGGAAGCATATTGGCAGCCAGTGCAAACGGGCCAGAACTGGTGTAATGTGCTCGGACCTTCCGGTCCCTGCAATAAGCCTGGTTGCCGCATTTTGCACAAGCTGCAGCTTCCAAACAGTCTTCAAAGGCAGCCCCACATAGAGTGCATTGCAGTAGTCTAGTTTAACTTTAGAGATCACCAGAGCACAGATTACTGAGACCAGGCTATCCCTGTCCAGATAGGGGCATAGCTGGGCCACCAGCCGAAGCTAGTAGAAGGCACTCCTTGCCACGGAGGCCACTTGAGCCTCAAGTGACAAAGATGGCTCCAGGAGCACCCCCAAGCTACGAACCTTCTCCTTCAAGGGGAGTGCAACCCCATCCAGAACAGGTTGAACACCCTCCATCCGGTCAAAGGAACCACCCACTATCAGCATCTCAGTCTTGTCTGGATTGAGCCTCAGTTTGTTAGCCCTCATCCAGTCCATTGTCACAGTCAGGCACCAGTTTAGCACATCCACAGCCTCACCAGCTGAAGATGAAAAGGAGAAATAGAGCTGCGTGTCATCAGCGTACTGATGGCAACGCACTCCAAAACTCCGGATGACCCCACTCAGTGGTTTCATGTAGATGTTAAATAACATGGGGGATAAGACCTACCCCTGAGGAACCCCGTATTGGAGAGTCCTTGGGGCTGAGCAACATTCCCCAAGCACCAGCCTTAGGAGCCGGCCATCCAAGTAGGAGCGGAACCACTGCAATGCAGTGCCCCCCACCCCCAACTCAGACAGCCGCTCCAGAAGGATACCACGGTTGATGGTATCGAAAGCCGCAGAGAGATCCAGGAGTATCAACAGGGTCGCACTCCCCCTGTCTCTCTCCCGACATAGGTCATCATACAGGGCAACCAAAGCTGTTTCTGTGCCAAAACCAGGCCTGAACCCCGACTGAAATGGATCCAGATAATCAGTCTCATCCAAGAGCGCCTGGAGCTGGTTGGCCACCACCCGCTCAAGGATCTTGCCCAGGAAAGGAACATTCGCCACCAGCCTAAAGTTGTTAAGATCTTCCAGGTCCAGAGCGGGTTTCTTCAGGAGTGGTCTCACCACTGCCTGTTTCAGGTGGCATGGGACCACTCCCTCTCGCAAGGAGGCATTGATCACCTCTTTGGCCCAGCCGGCCGTTCCCTCCCTGCTAGTTTTTATAAGCCAAGAGGGGCAAGGATCCAGAACAGACGTGGTTGCACGAACCCGTCCAAGCACCTTGTCAACATCCTCGAGCTGTACCAGTTGAAACTCATCCAAAATAACTAGACCAGGCTGTGCTCTGGGTACCTCTCCTGATTCTACTGCTATAACATTGGAGTCTAAGTCCCTGCAGATGCAAGAGATTTTTTCCTGGAAGTGCCTAGCGAATATATTGCAGCGGACATCAGATGGGTCGATGATGTCCCTGGGGCCAGCGTATAACAGGCCCCGAACAACCCTAAAGAGCTCCGCTGGGCGGCAAAGAGATGATTGGATAGAGGCAGTGAGATGCCACCCTCACCGCCTCTAGGTATACCTGGCTATAGGCACATACCAGGGCTCGATTGTATCCACTAGGAGTTTTCTTCCACCTGCACTCAAGCCGTCTCCTGTTTTGCTTCATCACTCTCAGCTCTGGGGTATACCACGGAGCCATACGAGCTCTACTACAGAGAGGGAGCTCAGGAGCGATCGTGTCAACCGCCCGGGTCATCTCTCTATTCCAAAGATCAACCAGGGAATTGACAGGACTGCCAGCCATATCAGTCAGAAACCCCCCCAAGGGCCCTCTGGAAACCATCCGGATCCATCAGCCTCCGGGGGCAGACCATCTTAATAGGTCCCCCACCCTTGCAGAGGGGGAAAGCTGCCGTTAGCCTAAATCTCAGCAGGTAGTGATCTGACCATGACAAGGGGACCGATTCAAAGTCCCCCACCTTCAGATCACCATCTCCATGCTCGGTTGAAAAAACCAGGTCTAGAGTGTGCCCTGCTACATGTGTTGGGCCGATGACATGTTGGGACAGTCCCATGGTTGTCATGGAGTCCATGAATTCCTGAGCCACACCAGACAAGGTGCCCTCAGCATGGATGTTAACTTCCCCCAGGACCAACAGCCTGGGGGACCTCAGCATCGCCAGCGAGACCACCTCCGTCAGCTCAGCCAGGGAGTCTGTTGAGCAGTGGGGTGGGTGGTATACCAACAGAATCCCTAATCTGTCCCGCTGGCCAAACAAAAGGTGCAAACACTCCAGACCAGTAGTCAGATGGACAGGGAACCTGGAGAGAGAGATAGAATTCCTATAGACCATGGCAACCCCCCCCTCCCTGGCCCTCAGGTCTACCCTGATGCTGGACCAAGTACCCTGGTGGGCAAAGCTGGGAGAGACTAACTCCTCCCTGTTCTCCCACCCAGGTCTTGGTAATGCATGCCAGATCGTCCGCCTCATCCACGATTAAATCGTGGACGAGGGAGGTTTTATTTTGCACCAATCTGGCATTTAGAAGCAGCATCCGGAGACCCGAGGGCAGGCTGATAGGGCAACCTACCAAACCTGCAGGTGCGAGGAGCCCCGGAACAAGGCACAGCCATTAAGTGTCTGGGCTGTGTTCCCCTTACCTGGCTAGTCCTCCTCCCAATGCCATATCTCCCTCTACCTGTCACTACACTAATTGGGGCCCCCACAGAACCCCCCACTTGGCTCCATGACTCCCCTTGAAGGCACATGTTCAGGCCCTAGACAAGAAAAAACAATCCCCCCCACTTAAGGGCACCGAGCAACAAATAGCAGGGTTAGGGGGGTGGCCCTTGCCCTTGTGGCACCCCCGAAGTCACAAATGCCCCCTCCCATCAGGAGATATTTGGGCCTTCAGGCTTCAACCTAACTCAAGCCTGGGTAGGCCTCAATCCTTCACAGTAGTCCAACAAGATCTGGAGGGTCATAGGTTCCCCACACTTGATCTAGCTCATTGTTACCTATGCTACACACTGACTGGCAGTGGCTCTCCAGGGGTTTACACAGGAGTCTTTCCCAGTCTCACCTGGAGATACCAGGGATGAAACCCAGGACCTTTTGCATGCAAGGTGGGTGCTCCGCCATTGAGCAATGCCCCCCTCCCCTCTGATAAAGAAGCCATGGTGTAGTGGAGTGGGAACACTGGGTCCCAGAGCTCTGGCACTTTTTTCAGCTGATCCTAATAAATTAGCTAGTATGCTATGGACTGATTTTCTTTGGGGGTATCTATCTATAATGGATCAACACAGCTGCCTGCATTTTGGGTTGTCCTTGGGGTATGGTCATTGGGGCTGTAATGATGAGCGCCTGCACTTCAAAATTTAGTACTGAACTACCATTAAGTAGTACTGGTACTAATAAGGAGGAAGTTATCACTGGCTACACACACAGCGCCGTTCCCTTGCCACTCTGTAACCCCACAGCTAGGCCTGCACACAGCCAGAGTGGATCATGGGGACAATGGCCTAAAGACCATGGTGGGGACTGATGGTTATCCGCAATGACTGGGTTCAGGCAACATGATAACCCACACTCAGGGGTTGACTATGGGTTGAGTGTGGGTTGTTGCTGAAACGTGGGTTATCGTGTTGTCTGAACCCACCTGCACTAACAAGCCATGGCTTCTTAACCACAACCAACCCACGAAGAGAACCCATGGTTGTTATTGGGCTGTGAACTGTGGGTTGTTCACCATGGTTTCTTATCTCAGCTGGGTTCCAACGATAACCCACGGTTCAACAACAACCCACGGTTCAATGACAACCCTTACTCAGCCCTGAGTTGTCTGAACCTAGTCAGTGTATTAATCCAGAAGGAAAGAGCACTCAGTGGCTTGCAGAGGGATCTGATAGGGGTTTGTACTGGAAAGTGACTCCCACTGGCTTCAAAAGGGCTAACTAACTCCTTACTACATCCTTCTCCAACCTAGTGCCCTCCAGATATGTGGGACTACAACTCCCAGCATCTCCCAGCCAGCTGGCTAGTTGGGGATGCTGGGAGTTGTAGTCCAACGCATCCAGAGGTTGAGAACGGCTGCGCTAGCAACAAGCGTGTCTTAGCTTTGCCTGCAGTCCGATGTGCCCTGAGCTCGCCTGCTCGTCCAGCCGCCTGCCACACACTGCGCCTCCTCCTTAGTGCGAGCTGCACGGCTTCACTCTCCCCATCCAGTCTTCTTAGCGCTTTAAGAAAAGGCTGATCCTCCTAATGCCCGCCCCTAATCCATGGCCCGCCTCCTTCAGGTCCCGTCCTAATTGGCTGACCAGGGTATGAATATGTATGCCCTGACCTGTGCGAATGAGCCGCTGTCCCCTCCCTTGCCGCCATGCAGAGAGGCTCAGTGTGCATGTGGGTCTTCTCTCAGCTGCCTCTGCCGTCGCCACCACCGGCAGACCCCCATCTTGCATCCCAGCGTGGTCCTGCCCTTCGGGTCTGTGTCCCTTCGGTGCCTGCCCTGGTCTTCATGCTCCTGCCCGGCGCGCTGCTGCCTGGCCCGTCCCGTCTCCGCGCTGCCTCTTGCCACCCACCCGTGTGTCAGCTCCGCCATCTCGCCTGCTTGCCTGGGGTTCAGCGCCCACCAGAGAAATGCAGGGCCTGTCTGGCTGGATGGTGCTGCTGGCGCTCGGCAGCTGGCTCCGGCTGCGGGCAAAGGGCGCTGTGCCCCTGTCTGATTTCTACCCCTTCAGGCTTGCGCAGGGGGATGCGGCTACCCCGCAGCAAGACGACAACGGCTCCGGGCTCTGGCCCATCACTGTGAAGTTCTCTTTCTTCGGCGTGGCTCATATGGCGCTCTAGACTATGTCAGCAGTCGCCCTGTCTAAGGGCTAAGGAGAGCGCGGGAGCAGCTCCGCATGGGGCTTGGCTCACCCCCACCCCCGAGGTTTCTTAACGCGTCGAGTCTTATGAGAAATAAACAAGCTGTGTTCAGTTTTTTACAAAAAATTAAAAACTATATATAGTTTAGTAAAAACAGGGACAAAATTGACATTTACAGTAATACCTTGGATTACGAGTAACCCGGTGTGCGAGCATTTTGAAAGACGAGCAAAAAATTTTTTAAATTTTTGACTTGCTGAACGAGCGAGGTCTTGCAAAACGAGCACACCGGGTTACTCGCTGCTGGCTCTGGGCGGCTCCACGCTACATCCTGAGTGGACAGGAGACGGGGGCTTACCTGGAGGCGCAGCGCGCCTGGGCTCGCCCACCGCCTCGCGCTGCTGCGCCGGCCGGCCGAGAGTCCAGGAGGTGCATCTCCCTGCCAGGGAGCCGGCAAGTGCTTTGCCGGCTCCCAGGGAGATGCGTGGAGCCGCTCCCGCTGCTTCCTACCATTCTAAAGAAGCGGCAGCTCGCCTCTCCGCTGTGAGCTGCCCGCGCTGCTGGCGCCGGTCCCGTCGCGTCACTTCCGGGTGCGACGGGACCGGCGCCAGCAGTGCGGGCGGCTCACAGCGGAGAGGCGAGCTGCCGCTTCTTTAGAATGGTAGGAAGCAGCGGGAGCGGCTCCACGCATCTCCCCGGGAGCCGGCAAAGCACTTGCCGGCTCCCTGGCAGGGAGATGCACCTCCTGGACTCTCGGCTGGCCGGCGCAGCAGCGCGAGGCGGTGGGCAAGCCCGGGCGAGCCTCGCGGGAAGCCCCCGCCTCCTGGACTCTCGGCCGGCCGGCAAAGCAGCGCGAAGCGGTGGGCGAGCCCAGCTGCGCCTCGCCTCAGGGGAAGCCTTCACCTTCTGGACTCTCGGCCGGCTGGCGCAGCAGCACGAGGCGGCAACCGAGCCCGGCCGCGCCGTGCCTCCAGCTAAGCCCCCGTCTCCTGTCCACTCCTGGCAGAGCAAGTGGAGGCAGGCGAGGCGCGGCCAGGACCCCGGGAGCCAGCACATCAAAGCAAGTTTCCCCATTGGAAATAATGGGAACTCCACTGATTCATTCCACAACCATTTAATCACTGCTTTGCCGGCTCCCTTCATGGGGCAAAGCAGTGATTAAATGGTTGTGGACCGAATAATCTGAGTTCCCATTATTTCTAATGGGGAAACTCGCTTTGCTGTACGAGTATTTTGGATCACGAGCATGGTTCTGGAACGAATTATGCTCGTAGTCCAAGGTACTACTGTATATTAAAAAGAAGGGATGGTCAGGAAATATGAAAAAGGGACTGTCCCTTTTAAAACGGTACGTATGGTCAGCCTAGTCCTGGCGAAGCAGTGAGGTGCACCATGAAAACGGTGGAGCGAAAAGCTCAAGTAACCGAGAGAGTGTGGAGCTCTGAGGGCCAGTGTCACAGTCCGAAGATGCCAGATCACTGGTGCCTGTCTTGTGCTGCTGAGGGCCTTTTATAGTCCGAAGCTAACACCGAATTGGTCGATTTTGGTGGGCTCTGTGTGATGGCGTCATCATCGAGTTCCCATGGTTGGGCTGTATGTACTGCGCAGGAGTAACAAAGAGTCGCCGCGGCCACAATATAGTGAGAGTGCGTTGAATGCCGAGTATTGCCGAGATCCAACGACGAGAACCGTTGTGTAAAATAAAAATAAAACTAGGATAAATTAATAAAATTGATTTAAGCTGGTTTATCAAGGATTGATTTGATGTACTCAATCTTTTGATAAATTATTAATTTTTGATTTTGTAGTCCTAAACTGTACTGGTTACATCTCACGACTAACCAGGACAATGTCCAAAAAACCAGTACTGTACTGGTAAAACCAGTACGTATGGTCACCTTACACTATTGTAACTGGCAACTAAATTTTAATAGGGAAATGAATTAGAACAAGAAAATAGCTGCTTCCTTAAAGAAACAGTACTTTCGAAGCAAGTAACCATTAAAGCCTATTGATAACATCTAACCTCCTATATAACTGAGCATCCTAATATGTAAATAAGTTTGAAATAAACAATTAACATATTTATTTTAATATTTTAATTAATCTCCTTGTTGGTTTATCCCATGTCTATGCCTAGAATCTCACTGCTGGTTGTGTTGAGGGAATAAGGTATTAGTAGGAATTTCAGTGGTGCCAATGGAAATAAAGGAATAAGGAAATAAGTTACACTTTTTATACAGTGACATTTTGGGTGGCACTAGGTGAGATTATAGGAGCACCAATCCAATCCTCCACACTTGGTGGTCAGGGGGGTGAGAAAATAAAAAGGTAAATATTCCATCCTTCATATCTAGTGACAATATTAGGGGTGGGATTCTAAGGCCACCTCCACCACACTTCTAACCCATTGGTCTTTAACTAATAGGTTGAGACACAAAAATGGTATGTGCCCTGACCCAAGGGAGGGTCATACCAGTGTGTCATCATAATTTTCTTTATTATTGGTTAGGTTTCTTTTTAAAATAGATGATGGGGGGAGAAAAAGCAAGTAGGAGGGGTGGGGAAAACACTAGGAAAGATTGAAAAGGAAAAAAACCTGAGAGAAAGATGGAGGAAAAACAAATGTACATGCAAAAAAAGTTAAAAATGGATCCCATATTGCAGGTTGGGCTTAAAACCTTCTGGGAAAAGGGAAGATATAAACTACATTTTAATAATCCGTTCATCAAGCATCTGGAAAATTGAAGGCTATTGTTCTAATGTAAGGGTGCATTTGCACCTATGCTGTCAAACTGCAGTCTTTTACTCCAGCACTACCTGGAGCAGCATTTCTCTTCTACACTAAAACTCTGCTGTCTACTCAGAGTAAACTATTCCTGTTCACTTTTTATACCTGTCAGGGTGAAGTCCTTGTTTAATGCTGGATTTGCTGCTGCTGTCTGGTACTGCCCAGATGTTTTGGACTACAACTGCCAGCATTCTGACCTATTGGCCATGCTGGCTGGGCCAAAGGGAGTTGAAGTTCAAAACACCTTGAGGACACCAGGTTGGGGAAGGATGCTCTGTGCGTATGGGCTATCACCTCAGCATTAATGAAAGCACTGTGAAACAAGCATAACCCTCTGGTCAGTTAATCATGGTGCATAGCAACTTTTCTTTTATTGTTGGACTCTTAAAAGTTGTGTTCACACAGTTCTAGCTCTGGACAGATTTCATAGATTTCATAGACCATAGAGTTGGAAGGAGCCTAAAAGGCTATCGAGTCCAAGCCCCTGCTCAATGCAGGAAACTAGAGATGTAGAATGAATATTTATATCAGCTTTCCCCAATGCGGCACCCTCAAGATATTTTGGACTGCAACACCCATCAGCCCCAGCCAACATGGTCAATGATCAGGGGGTAGTGGGATTTGTAGTCCAAAGCATCTGGAGGACACTAGGGTAGGGAAGGTGGATATGACGCCTTGTGTAGTGCAGAGTCTAGTTGTGTCTGAGTGGTGAAAGGAAGGGAACAAATTAGACACACAGACTTAGATGGTTTAATAAATTGGCCGCAACTTTATTGGCTTTTGTTTGAATAGAGGCATTGGGCATGGATCCTGTCAGTGGACAGCCTGCCTGCCTGCTGTCTGACTTCCTCTTCCTGGCCTGCATGCTAGGAGTGCTGTTGTTAGATAGCAGGGTCAGTGGCCCACCCTAGTGCAGGTCACTAATGTGAATGCCTTTTTCACCACCCAGGATGTGGCAAGCTCACAGTTCCCCTGCTGGGCTGGTCTTGGTGTCATGTCCCTAAGATCCCTTAAGGGGATCCCAGCATGGGGGAGCAGGGAGCCCAATCCCGCTTCCCCTCACAACTGGATCTAGCCCAGTGCCCCTCCTCTAGTTTCCTGCATTGAGCAGGGGGTTGGATTCAATGGCCTTGCAGGCCCCTTCCAACTCTATGATCTATGAATCTATGAATCTATAAGCCTACATAGTTGTGACATAAAACATGATAATTTATGTTTAAAGAAGAATTTACTGACAGGATCAACTTATTTACAATGGAAATAATCTTGCAACAAGGAAAGTGAAAACCCTACACTGTATTTGTTAATAGAAATGGAGGTGAAATTCCTTCCCAGCCCCATTAGCCAGCAACTAACTTCTGTCCACTGCAAGACCTATTGCTCAACAGGAGTGGGTGGGTGGTTGAGTTGGTGACGGCAATGCCAAAGATGTGTCAGAGGCCTGCTTTGATGGGCCATAGGTGGACCAGAGTGAGAACAAAAGGGGAAAATTTCACTCTGGTCTACCCTTTGGCCCCAGCTCCATCAAGCCAATCAGAAACCCAGTTGGCTTAGCAAGCTTCTCCACTGGCAGACATTGGCTGGTGCCACGGCTGAGCCGCTGCTTCTCACCCGCTCTCTTCCTCCCTCACTGCTGGACCCATGCGCCTCCGGAAAGTGCTGCTCTTCACTAAGTGGCAAACCTGCCTTACTGCAGGTCCCCAGGGACTATCAAAAGGGAAAATCAAGTTGGTTGCCCATACAAACATGGGTCATTGTCTTCAAAAAGAACTTTATTAACATTCTACCAACATACTCCATTTTCAAACTGCTAAAAAAAAAACCTAAGACACATTTTCTATCATTTGTTATTTTTAATATCTTTTACAACCATCTATGTATTTCAGCAAAACAAAAAAGTGCCCAGCTTTATGAAATGTTGTATAACATACTTGAGGTTCCTTTTTAAAAAAAAAAAAAAAAAACCTGATCATTTCCCCACTCTTTTAAACAAGGGAGCTCTGATTGCTTCACACGCTGTTTTGTTTATGGCTTCACATTTTGGTAAGAAACCCATCTCCCTATTAAAATGAAACTGAATTTTTAACTAGATGAATTTGAATTAAGCCTTTAAAAAATAGTCACTTTCTCCATAATCATTGTGTTAAAAAATGCTCATGTCTATTTGCATTAATGACCTCATGGATTTTGCTAGTTAAAAATGAAAGCCAAGAAACCAAGACTGAAGCTTGATTGGCAAAAAGCCAGTATAGTGAAATTAAGAACATATGTTGAAGAATCCATTTGTAACAGCTCTTCCAGTTTTTTGTTTTGTTTTTTGTTTTTAATGGAAGCTTAAAACCACCAACATATATGTCTGTTCTTATTCTCCTTTCCATCCCTCTGTCTTTCTTTTTAAACTTTTCCTTCCATCCCTGGAAACTTCAGCTTATTTCCCAGTGTACTACCACACCGATGAAAGGATTCAAAAATAATGTCTTATATGCCTTTACGTGTTATAGCTGTTTCTGAGAGCCAGTTGTGGCGTAGTGGTGAGAGTGTTGGACTGGGACTCGGGAGATCTGGGTTCTAGTCCCCGCTCGGCCATGAAACTCACTGGGTGACTTTGGGCCAGTCACTGACTCTTAGCCTAACCTACCTCACAGGGTTGTTGTGAGGATAAAATAAAAATAGGAGGAGGATTATGTAAGCCGCCTTGGGTTCCTTGCAGGAAAAAAGGCGGGGTATAAATATAATAAATAAATAAATTCTCTCTAGATCATTCTAGTCACTAGCACAGTGCTCCCCAACCTTGGGTCCCCAGATGTTGCTGGCCTACAACTCCCAGCATACCCAGCCAGCATGGCTAATGGCAAGGGATTCTGGGAGCTGTAGTCCAGCAACATCTGGGGACCCAAGGTTGGAGAGCCCTGTAATCTAGTCACTAGAATCTAGAATCATGTGGTTGGGGCAAGGATAATGAATGCACTGGTTTGCTGATGACCAATCATGCACCATTCACATTCATCCCACTGGTACAATGAAGGACAAACAAGATGTGATCTAAGCAGCCAATGATTCGAATCTCATGAGGATGCCGTTTTCCTAATTAAAATCTCACTCACACACACACACTGCTATTTATTTATTTATTTCATTTCTATACCGCCCAATAGCTGAAGCTCTCTGGGCAGCTTATAACAGTGCCTAAAACAAGGCCAAGATACAATAAAACATTTTCATGGAGGAAAATGTATAGGTATAATATGGGTATCTGTAAGTTTTCCCCATGGTGCAAATACCAGCTGTGGGAGGGAAGGCTATTTTAATTGGGAAAATAACATGGGGGGGGGAGGTTAAACCTGGCTCTTAGGGTCAAAGTCTCAATCAATTATCCCCCACCATGACTATTATTTTTATATAAATCCATGGGACATCCTAATAATGGATTTCTGACATAACATCTAGATGCACCCTCAGTTTGTCGTGCTAGTGATTTTTCCTCTCCATTTACTGTGAATTTGCCTGAAAAATAGTTAGCCTTATTATTTTCTGATCCATTCACTGAAGATTTATGGTTGTTAATGCGGGAAGATTTTACTGTCCACTGATACTGGTGCAGAAACAGGTGCCTGATTGATGTGGTAAGAAGCTTCCAAACATTATGGTCCCCATGTGGCCTTTGCAATGTAGTCATTCTGGGCGATAAACGATTAAATCCTCCTGCTGATGAAACTGCATCCATCAGTGGACTGGGAAGGGTAAAATCCCCCCTCCCTCTGCAGCACCCCACACCCAACTGGGGATCCCTCCTGAGCAGATTGGGGGTGGCACAAAGGGCTGAAGGTGGAGGAGTGGAGGGGGAAGTCCCATTGCATGAGCAGCAATCTCTTGCACGTTAGTAGATTTCTCTCTACAACACTGAAACTGTTGAAATGCATGTCTAGGAGCTTGGTAACACATGAAATATGCCAAATGGTATCATTTCAGGGTGGTGGAGGAAATAATTGCATTGTGCTCAAGCTTGGTGCTGGGCTGCCAGGTAAAATGGTCTGTTTGAGGTATGTGCTGCCATTTTTAATGGTTATCACAATGAGACCTGGAGAACATATTTGTATCCATATGTTCTGTCACTGATCTGCAAGGCTATGGATTTTTATTGCTACATAATGAGCAGAAGGAAGTCTGCTAGGTGACAAAATGCCAGGGAGAATTAAGTATACATCAACGATACAGAATTGTTGAGCTGGAAAGAATGAGAAGAGCTTAAAGTAGAGCTGTGCACAAATAACCTCTCAAAATTTTCTACTTTATTTGTGGGCAGAGAAATGGGGGGGACGTTTCACTGAATTTCTTCAGGGGGAGGAGACATTCTCCAACAGTTGCTCACAGGTAGGGCTCACCGTTGGCCTGGGTTGTTCCACAGTTTCTTTCTCCCCCCCCCCTGCCTCCCCAAGGGTTGTTTGTGTGTGTGTGCTGCCACTGCAGGTGTTGGCCCCAATTTGCATCCTCCACAATGCCCCATACGTGACACTGTTCTGTGGCAGGCCTGTGGCTTATGCTGGCTCAGCTTGTCTGAGTGTGGAAAGCTAAGCAGGGTCAGGCCTGGTTATTACTTGGATGGGAGACCCCTCCTCTAGTTTCCTGCATTGAGCAGGGGGTTGGACTAGATAGCCTTGTAGGCTCCTTCCATCTCTATGATCTATGAAATCTATGAAGTGAGAAGGTGGTCATCACACACACACACGGAAGAAAAATTGGGGAAATAATCTGCAATGTGGCCTTTTATTTCCAGGAGGGTAATTAAAGAAAAATCTCAGAACTTTTCTGGGAAAAAATATCCTCTGAGAAATTTTGGTTCAGCTATAATTGTCATTCTTCAGGATTCAACACCTTCCCCAGGGTCTTCCAAGCATCAAATTTCTGAGGGGCACTTGTGGATACATTTGTCTCTAATGCAGGTTCTTATAATACTGCAACTTCCCTGAAAGTCTCATAGCAGGTGTGATTGGGCAGTGCTGTGTCCAGTTCCAGGGAAGAGGTGGCGCTAGTGTTGTGCCAATATCTGTCCTCCGATTTCCTGAAAGTTTTCTTCTCCCATAAAAGAGCCTTCCATTTTTCTGCCTCATTATCCAGGCTTTTTATAATTTATTTTGAATTACTTTTGGTTGTGTTTTTGAGCTTACTTAATCACTGTGAGCAGGCCAAGGGTGTTGTGTAACAGAAAGAAAAACACACACACATCTCTCCATTGTTCAGCAGCCTCCCAGGCTGCCTGCATTTCCTGATCTGAAAAAGCCATATGGGGGAGGAGTTCCCTCATGTTGTCTTCCCATGAGGTGTGTGTGGGAAGCCAAGGAGGTCACAGGCTGCCAGAGAGATGATTGTACAATAAATGATAGGATACTCAGGCACACTCCTTGGCCCCCTCATACATAAGGTAAGCAAAACAACCCCGAATATAACCCATGAGAATTTCTCTGAAATGTTCTTTTCCTTTGAATTTATTTTTGAAAGCAATTTCTTTTCTATAAAATGGAATGAGAATGGTTGAAAAGTGGAAGAAAATGTTGGCCCAGCACTATCTTAAAGTCTAGTCTGCTTGTGCCAGTCAAGAAAATGACTAGTAGAGGGCACAGGAACCATCACAGCATAATGTCTCTAGGACCTGGTTTGTTCCATCAGTGCTGTGACATGACCTGGGATATATATTGGACTGGTACAGCAGCCGGGGTGCACTGGTGCCACCATGCTGAAAATAGCAACTGCTGGTATATACACTGTCACCCATGTAGACATGGCAGAAATATGAAATGGTGGTGGATCCCAATCACAGCATTCCTACATTCATGTACTGTTGATCCCTTAAATCTGGGGTGGGCAACTTATGGCCTTCAAGACATTTTGATCTACAGCTCCTGTCATCCCTCACCATTGGCTATGCCGGCTAGAGTTGATGGGAGTTGCAGTCCAACAGGATCTGAAGGCCCACAATGTGCCCACCCCTACCTTAAATGATGCCCCTTAAATTGTGGAGATCATTGTAAACCATATGTCACCAGAAGCTAGGGGTGGACAACTTGTGGCTCTCCAGATGTTTTGGCCTACAGCCAATGGTGAAGAATTATGGGGATTGTAGGCCAAAACATCTGGAGGGCCACAAGTTGCCCAATCCTGCTAGAAACTTGCAGGGTTACGGAATACTGTCTTGTCCGTATTGTAAGATGTGTGGTGCGCTGAAGGTTGTATTGGACATATATTCTAATGAGAGATACCTGCTGCAATATTTGAAAAAATCTCTCTCTCACACACACACACACACACACACACACTCACACTCACACTCACACACTCCAACAATCTGCCTGTCTCAAAAGATGGGCTATCAGTGTATGTATGTGAGAATTCAGTGATTGGGATGCAGAGGTGGTTGAAATTCTTTGCATAGAATTATATGAGGATATAAATCACCAAGGAAACTATTCTCCTACTCATGTTGGCATCTTGTGTTTAAACAATTTAATGTGCTATTTGTGAGCTGTTCTAACAGGGTCTGAATTCTAGCCATCTTTTCAGCAAGACACCCTCTTTTCAAAAGTGAACCCGACTCCTTGTACAGTTTGCATATATTAGCCTTAGAAACTATTGTAACTTCATTTGAACTTTTTGGAGCAGGCATGTTAGAGAGAAAGTGCTATAAATAATGCGATTTGCATGGTGTAAATGAGAGCCTACAAATGCCCATGTTAGTTAGTGAGCCCAGCCAAAGAGTTAACATTGAATAGTTTAGTGCAGATGAAATGAATGCCAAACTTACTTAGATTGTCCTGCAAAATGAACAGAGATCACATTGCTTGTGATGGAAACTAGGGAAAATGAGGGAGTAACCGGGGGAGGGGGCACGACCGCCTGCTGCAATTTCTTGTTTTTGTGGGCATACAGTCTATATTATTAAAAGAGGATGTCCATCTGTCCGCGCTATAGTGCCAAGATTGTGAAACCTAGATACCGGAAACTTGGCATGCATACTAAGGGGACCCTAGGGGGTGTGCATCTCAGGGTTATCCTGTTTGTAAAATGCATTAATTAATTGTAATTGATTTAAATGTGTTCATATGGTTGAAGGCTGCAGTAACACCTTCAGCCACTAGAGGCAGACTTTCCAGACCAGCACATAGCTTTGCAGTGCATACAGTTTGAAGCCAGGGGAGATCAGTAAGTCAAGGGACAGAGTTATATTATACACCTTCCCCCTGCCATGGGCAGCACCCCCACAGGGAAATGAGGTGGACAGACCCCCCTCTCAGGGAGCTATAGGGGCACACCATGGCAGGGGCTGTGCCTAGGGCTTGGCTTCACTCAGATGGGATGAGTACATTGTCTCCAACTCTATGTAAGTTTGCTTGAAGGCTTCACTGTATCAAACTAAGGGCTATTCCAGCCCAGGTGGAGTGAGGTGCATTTGTGACTTACAAATATGACAACATGATAATAAACTTTTGGGATCCATTGTTTCTTAGAGGCTGTGTTTCATTGTCAAGCTGAGATATACCCTATTTGGATCATTTGGTTTCACTGGTAACTGCTTTATACTTGAAGTTCAACATGTGACTAATGCCAATGAGACACAGTTCGCTTCCGAACAGGGCTTTTATTGTGCAATCGCCCTGCCCCATTCACAGAATTGTACAGGGGGTCCAAATGTCAGCATCTTCCATTTGTAACCCTCCCATGTTTTCCAATGGCTTCCTCTATTTTTTCCTTATTGAAAAAAAATCTATTAAGGAGGAAAAGACGGAATAGGTGCATGATGCTTTTTGATTGGTATCCCTGGGAGCCCTCCGTCTGGAAGCAACCAAAGATTACTATCCTATACCAACTTAAATACCAGCTACCAACACAATCTTTGTGATTAGGTATCACAGTAAATAGCTAACAAAATTAGTTGCCATGTTAGCTAAATGGAACCTCCATGTTCAGAGGCTTTCTGAGATGTATCTCTGAAAACCAAATGATGGCGATGGGAGATACAACTGGGGAAGCCTTCACGCTCTGCTTGTAGGCTTCTAAGAGGCATCAGGTTGGCTATTAATGTAATGTTGGGCTGGATGGATCTTTGGTCCAATCCAGCAGGGCTCTTATGCTCTGTTTGTATCATTTCTTTTTAGTGAGTAACAAAACATCTTCAACCAACCAGACATTTGGAATAATTACTGCAAGATGTGTATTGATATTAGCATTATCAAATCATTAGCACTGGATATTATATTGTTTAACCCTTTCATTGTCATCTAGTGCCATTCCATCCTGAATACACTTTCAGCCTGTCTCAAATACTGAGTATAAACATAAAAGTCAAAAGAGTAGACTCTACAGGTTGTATCCAACTTTGATCATCCACCAGTGGAATGGATACTGCTGGTGGAACAAATTTCCCCACATGTCCCCCAAATATGCTCCAGAGGGTGGGGGGACCCTCTGGAGCAGATTTGGGGAGCAAGGGGAGGGAAAAATGTCAACTGAAACATTTACTCCTCCCCATGGGGGGATTTCCTGGGGGGAATGATGGGGTTTAATCCTCCACTCCCAGAATGTAGTGTTCCCAATCCAAATTGGGGCCATTCACATTTACACTAGAGTAAATTAAAAGCTAACATTCGGATACCCAATGCCTACTAATTATGGCCTCTGATCTGGAAAGACCCTTCCTGTGGCTACTGCTGGCTCAGTTCAATTTCACTTTTTTTCATTTCAGCCATGAGCCATAACAACACATCCAAAAAAGTATGATTACAACCAGTCAATAAAATAGCATGATAAAAGTATCAAATTGTATAATACAAGTAATTACATTATCCTTGATAAAATCAGCTCATGACTTTGATAATGCCATTTAAAATTAACGATTCTATACATTATCTTAAAATCATGATTCTAAAAGCCGTAAATCAATCTTTTGGAGAACAGACCAGTCATTGCATTTTCTTAAAATATCTGTGAGATAAGCCTCACTCCCCATGTCAATGGGCAGTCAAATAAATCATGAGGAAGTTCTTCAGTTTGGTTACTTCCACAACAGCAACAACATAAGTTAGACAGGATTTTGGACAGCCTGCCCTCAAAGACAGGAGATGGCATCATTTGAAATCCCACCAAAGTGCATTCTCTTAAATGGAAGTATTCATACTGAGGAGTAATCTTGACATGACTAAGAGTTATATAATTTTGAGTAAAGGTATCTTGAACCCTGATTTTGCATTTCTTTGATGCCTCTTGTTTACATTGGAGGAAATTAGAGGTGGGTGAGCTCTTCCCTACTAGACTTGGATTAACTTGGAAATGACAAAGGATTTTTGTACATTTTTTTAAAAAGACTTTAGGTAATTGTCTGAGTAATTTTTCTGAGGTTCAGAAAAATAACCATCACCACCCCTTCCCATGCAGTAGTCTTTCTGGGTGCAGCCTCTGAGCAAAACGTGATGATAGTCTCCATCTGATTGCACTGGAATTGCTTTCTGAGGCTGAACCCAGAAAAATTGCTGTGTGGTGGTGAAAGTCCATCCATCTCAGGGGACTCTAGGGGAAATTTTGTTGGATTGGCAGTGCATCAGGCACACAAACACACACCTGGGAGGGCCATACACCCTAGCTGGCTGCCGCCACCAAACCAGGCTGTGCCTTGCCCTGAGGGCTCCTCAGAGTGAGACATCAGGACAGGAGACCACTGCTGGCCACTCACCAGCTAGCTAGGGCTGTATGAGATTTTTTTTGTCAGTTTGTTAAACATCAGAACTTGCCACATTTGCACCCTTGAACGCAAACACATTTTTCAGACAAAGCTCACATATTCCTGAGCTTGCAATTGTGTTTGAAAAAATGTGTTAATTGAAAAAAATTGTGCACTTTAAATATGCTTTATTCGTTAGGGGGAAGTACACAAGAGTACATAAAACAATGTGCAACCAGATGCATATTTTTCCCATTCGAGCAACAACAACAACTAAATTCACTTTTGGGAAGGGGAAAGAGGCAAAACCAAGTTCCATCCCCAGCCTCTCGTGTAGGGCTAGGAAAGAATCCTGTCTGAAACCCTGGAGAGCCGCTGTCAGTCAGTGTCTACAATACTGGGCTAGAGGGACCAATGTTCTGACTCAGGATAAGGGAGCTGCCTATGTTTGGAGAACCTCAGTGAGCTTGAGCCTCGCTGATTGTCCTATCCCAAGCTAGGGGTCAAAGTGATGCCACAAATTACAGATTAGTTTTTTTAGATACTCTACGTATCTATAGTTGCTTAGACCAGAAGCTATGCTTTCCATTTCTTGTGAGAAATGAGCATAGAGGATGAAAATACAACTTTTGTCTCTTTCATAATAGACAAATTACTCACCTTCCTTAATGCCACTACAAATGGCTTTAGAATTCAACAGTAACCCCAAAGTGTACAAAGTCCTTTTCAAATCTGAGTATTTTTTTTTAAATTCTCAGTTGGAACATTCCTTGGACCCAGCAAAAGTGTTTTTCTTCTCATCATCATACCTATTTGCAGAGTTCATACTTATTAATTCTGCTTTGGGCGTCATTTTAACCCCAATTGCATCTGCAAATGTTCACCTGTAACTGGCACCCTCACTTCAGCAGGTGGCCAGACCAAATGGCAACTCTCCACCAGGGACCTTTAGACAACCCTTTCCCTCTGTTTACAGGAATATCTTTGCAAAATGTGTTGTTGAGGGTTGCCCTCAGGCATCTTTATAACCAGCTAGCCCAAGCAACTCAAACCTTAGGCCAGACAGTGGTTGAGAAATTAACAACACATTTACAGGGTTCTGGATGAAATAAAACAACTGAGAACTTTGTACAAGTGTGCCACTAGCTAGGGAAATTGGCTAAGAAAAACCCGACTCTGGTTGGCACACTGAAAAACAAACAAACTAGAAATTCCCTCAGAGTTCCTTGACCACAAATCCAAAAGCGTCAAGAGCAGCATTTTTGGTTTTCAAAAATATATGATACTTGTAAGTTATGTGCCAAAGAACGGAATGACAGTGATTTGCCTTCCCTCAATCCACAAAGATGCAGACATCTCAGACAACAAATCCAAGCCTGAGATTATTCTTTCTCATAATAAGGCAAAAGGCAGTAAAGATACCTGTGACCACACCAGATGGTCCTGCATACACTTCTAAATGCATGATCAAATGGTGTCCAATGGTAGCTTTTTCCAAATACAGCAGATGTTGTTTTTTAAATGCCTATACTGTTTGGCAGCTGAACCATCCACAATGGAGTGAACATTTCAAAAAATGGAGGTTCTTAGTAGACCTAGGCCTGGAGTTAATCAAACCCTGGCTTGAGACTAGAAACATAGCCAACTTGCCAGCTGGGATGTCAAGAGAGGCAGCCTCAGAACTTATAGGACCTGCCACTACTGACACCAAGGAAAGGGCCAGGTGTCATCTTTGTGGTTGAAGCAAAGAGAAAATGGCAGCAATGATATGCTTCATGTACCTGTTTCGTCGTGTGTTCAGCTCATGCAGTTGCGAAATCTTCTGAAGAAACATAACTTGGACCCAGAAGTGGATGGCAACAACAGGCCAGTTGCTAACACACACCCTTCTTGAGCAAGGTGCCAATCACCTCCAGGCATTCTTGGATGAAGTTGATGATCTAGATCAATTTCAATCTGGCTTTAGACCTATGGTTTTTAATACATCGTTTTATGTTGTATTTGTATTTTTATGTTGCATTTGTAAACCATCCTGGGCGCTCTGCTGAAGGGTGGTATAGAAATACTTAAATCAATAAAATATATAAAACTGTGGGTTCAGCTAGACCCCACACATCATTTTTATTACCTCTTTGCAACTTTGTTTACTGAAAAAGGAAAATTCTCAGTGAAGGTGTGACTGTTTTACTTGCAAATGTGTCATGCCTAACAGCATTCCCTTGGTGTTTTATTTTAATGACTTGCTTGGGGTACATTTGACCCCAAAATCAAATTGATATGGTGAATTTTTATATTCTAAGCACCAAGTGCCAAAATGTCTCCCCCAAAACTCAGAATGAATGGTGATATAGTACCCCAGTTAGATCTCTCCAGGGCTTTTTTTCTGGTGGAACTCACCGGAACCGAGTTCCAGCACCTTTTCTTCTATTAATTGCATTACAATTTAATCGCCATCTACTCCCGAGGAAATGTAATCCAAGAGTTCCGGTACCCTTTTCTCCAGAAAAAAAGCACTGGATCTCTCCCCCCATAATACTTTAATGTCCTACTGCTCTATTGACTCCATAGCTGGTGTCAAATAGTAATTTCTTGGGATATTTTATTGGAACAATTTTATACCCATTTATTTAGTTTGTGGGGAGGGTTAAAGACTCTGAAAGACCCCAAACTCATTACAGTAGTACCTTGGATTGCAAGTAACTTGGTTTGAGAGCGTTTTGCAAGACAAGCAAATATTTTTTTAAATTTTTGGCTTGATAAACGAGCAAGGTCTTGCAAGACAACGTAGGGATGTAACCGCTCGCCTCGAGTGGGCGTAGCGGGCCAAAATTGGCCCCGCTCACACCCACCAGAGACTCGCTTTGATATAAGAGTGTTTTGCATTACAACCACGGTTCCGGAACAAATTATGCTTGCAATCCAAGGTATTACTGTATTCCTAATTCAATTCATTATTTATTCATATGAATTGCATTTGTTTCATTATTTGCTCTTTTAAAAAGTCATTCATTTTTCATCATGCACATTTGGGTTATTTTCCCTGTTTACTTTCAGCAGTTGAACAGACTTCTTTGGACCTTTCTGGTGCCCAGCATTTTCTTTTCCCAGATACTCCAGGTGTTGCATCATTCTGGGGCTCTTTGGGAACAAAAAGAGTAGTTGCCATAAAAAAATGGCAGCCAGTCACTATAGCAGACATTTTTTTTGTCCCCACCCCCAGAATGCCCTGGGATGCTGCAACATCTGGAAAAAGAAAATGATGGTTGCAAAGAATGGCTGCAGAAATTACCTCTGCTGCCGCTGGAGAGATGCAAGGCCCTACCCAACTTAAATGGTAAAATGGGTAAGGGATGGCTACAAATGGGAATCACGAAATGAACGCAAACCCTAGTCTCCACTCAAGCTTCAGGGAGTGACCAAACATTGGGAAGGATCTGATGGTATCTGTGCACTAGTGCTACTGACATTGCACTAGCGTAAACTAATGCTTGTACCATGTCTATGGTGCTTGCTAGTTCAATTAGTTACCTGGGAAACTCATAACACTACCAAGTGTTATTGACATTGCAGAAGCATTGGTTTATGCTAGTGCAACCTCACTAGTGCTAGCGCATGGATACCTTTGGAGCCTTCCCATTAACATCTTATCTCTACAATACATGCCTGTTGGAAACAGATTATATTGTATCTCTATAACATCAGGGGGGGGGAGAAACTCATCAAATCTGGATTTGAAAAATTTTCTTCTGCATGCTTGGAATGTTTAAATCTTGCAGGATTACTTGGGCCATTGAAGGAGACATTCCCTCTATTTCCAAAGTTCAGGGTGAGTTCCAATCCTTATGCAGATGAAGCAGCAGCATCCACACACACATGAGAGTTGTATCAGCAGGGTTGTGGGGAACCACAACATTTTTATTATTACATTTATGAATCGCCCATCTGGCCAGTCACCCAAAGTAGAAATAATACTTCTGCAGATGTAGAAACAATATTTGGGGGGGGCTCTCTAAGGGGCAGAAACCCAAAACAGACCAATGGAAACTAAGCATGTATGGTAGTCATGGAAAGTTGAGTCAGTTAGAAAAGAAAACAGGGCAGAAGGGGGAATGGAATTGGCTGGCTGGCTGGCTGGCAAGTGTAAGGTCCAGGGCATGGGCAGCAAGAGTTCAGGGCTGGAACACCAGGGCCAGGGAACATGGAGGCAGAGATAAACAGTAGGCCTAAAGTCCAGCACAGGTTCCAGGCAGCAGAGTCCACACAGGGGCCAGAGACAGAGGACAAGTCCAGGCAACAGGCAGAAGGTCCCACACAGGTTAGAGAAACAGAGTCCAGGCAAGGGTCAGAGGCAGAAGACAAGTCCAAGAATAAACAGCATCCAAACACATACCAGGCAGAGCAAGGGCCAGAGACAGGAGCATAGATCAAGAGCAGTTACAGATCAACACCAGGCAAAGCAGAGCAAGGTTGGTCACTGGAAGCAGGAACCAGCTGCAGACAACACAGAGGTGTGTGTTGCTGTGGCAAAGGTTGAAGGCAAACTGCAGCCCTTATGTAGGTCTTTCAGGCTGCTTCCAGCTGGGCTGCATTAGCTGGCCTGAAAGCAGCCAGGAGCAGGAGGCTACACCCTGCGAGTTCCTACAAACTCCGGGCTCGCTCCTGCAAGGAGGTAGCGTTGCCACCAGGTGGAGCTGTGGCGCTACCCTGGAGGAGCAGATCCTGACAGTAGGGGGCAATGAAGAGGAGGATGCGGTTGTGGCAGCAGCCTGGGAGGCTTCAAAATGCCACTGATCAGCTAGCAACTGAGACTAGCTGAGAGAGAAGTCAAGGAGCACTGCAGAAATAAAGATTCTTAGGAGGGGGATTATATCTCTGTGTCTCTTTTTCCCCTTGTCCTTCACTCCATTTTTTCCCTTCCCTTTCCCCCTCTGAATGAAATGAGCTAAAGAGGTCAGGGGAAGAAACACATAGATATAAAAGGTTTAGAGAGCCTCTCATTGTCTGGATCAGTCATTTCCTGATTCACACTGAGAAGCTATTTTTTTTAACACGGATGGAAAAAGACCCAAATTAAATCAGGGACTCCTGTCTTCAGTGCTAGCTTTTGTTTTTTTTCAACCCCCTCAGCCATACCAGAAATACACTACAAAATGTTGTTGTAGGGCTCAAATCAAAATTTTGATTTGAATGCACAAGGTCTCCTTCTCTTCTTTGAAAACAGAGCTGACCACATAGATAGCCTATGGACACAATAATGTCTATTTGCTGAAAAATCATCTTTCCCAGACTATTTCAGCCACTTCCTTCCTGAAAAAGAATGATTGCACTGAGATGGAAAGCTGGTATTTAATTTAATATTTTTATGTTGTTGTTTTCACTGAGAAATGGGTGTTGTTACTGGTAGAGGAAAGGGCAACCTGCATATGGTCAGAGATACTCTTCCAGGGCTCCATCTTTGCATTGCAGCTAGGTTCTTGGACTAAACAGGAAGAGCCTCCTGGCTCAAATGGCGCTTTCTTTGTGCCCTCACAAGCCCTCAACCTATAATTGGTTTTCTTAAAAAAATCAGGAACAAGTCTTCTCTCTCCCATTTAGACACTACTTTATCATCCTGACAGATTGGTTTCCTTTACAGAGAGTTCCTGAGGACTAGATACTTGCAAGCACTCTATCTGTTGGTGGTAGTAGAATCATTGCCTGTGTATGGGCTTTCACAATGTTATTTCTATACGTATTTTAACTCACCCCAGGTTCTTGGAGCAAATCTGGTGCAAGAAACCAAGGGTGTGCTCATATGGAAGGCTTAATTTGACTTCAAGCCTTTCTTGCACTATTTATATTACCGGCTGGTTGCTTTCCTGCAGGGGAGAAAATGGAGGAGGCATTTGTAAGGCAAATTAGCATTCTGGTCAATTTAGGTTTCATCTTTGCATTAGAAACCAAGGACTGTAGCAAAAGCCACTTTATACCTCATATGGGGGGAAATGGCCTGTTTGGTTAGTTTGGGCTGTAAAAGAAGAATGAAGCTGGAGAAGAAGGCATTCAGTTCAGTTCTAACTGCTGCCGAAATATCTTAGAGTGATGTGTGAGCAAATAACTTGAGGCTGACAAAGTTAGTTTATTTTTTGTTCAGACTTACAGAAATATTTAAAATGCTAACTGGCTCCGTTTCAGGATGCTTGTTGCTGTTGTGGAGGTATGCTACGAAGAGGGCAATGGCTGGTGCATGACAGAGAGCACATAGGGGAACTTTTATTGCATTTTGAAAAGACATCTCAGTCTTACATCACTTATAATTTGTCAAAAGACAGCTCCATCCTAACCGCATAAACCAACGCTTGTTCCCTCTTCTCTCCTGCTCTTGCAACTTGAAGGGCTTTTGGCCCTACTTCCTTTAAGAAAGAGAGAGATTTCTTAATGTGTTTTCTTTCTCTTTATAAATATGATTATCAAAGGAATGCTCATTAATGACTGAAAAGTGAAAGCTGTGGTGAAGTCTATTTTTAACTGGAACATGCACCATGCTGTGACACACACACATCCAAGGGAGGGAAAGGATTGATGGCCAGACATGTGGAGAGAACCGCCACTGATTGAGATCAGACAACTGCAAGCTGTGAGGGAGATCCAAAGGAAAGCATTTTAACCACAGCAATCCAGTTTCAGCACACTTGGGTATGATCTTTCCTATGACTGGAGTCTGTGCCATGGGACACAGAAGCTGGAGTGGTACAATGAGGTCTAGAACCAAATAAGAAAAGGTGACTCTATCCAATACACACACTGTATATATATAATAGATGTGTTGTTAGCCAGCTACTTTACACCAACACGATTTCCTTCACTAGCAGATATTGTTATAAGTTCTTCAGGTATAAGCCATCTTCTTCCATCGATGAGCATTCCCTCACCCGCCCCCCACAAACAAACTTTTTTTTAAAATTATGAAAGGAAAACACATACATCAACACATAAGGACAGTAGGTTTAGTAGGTTTGCAGAGGTACAAACAAAGAAACTTTAGGGAAAAATCCTAAACACACGTCCACCCGAACAACCCAATGAGGACACAGCATGCCGAGTGGGAACAGAATGCTGACTAACTGGAGAAAAGATGGAACGTGGCGTTGGTGGTGGAATGGAGTATCCTGGAAGAGGAATGGCCCACTGAAACCTGGAACAGGAGCATTCCACACTGTTTGTTTATGTATTTAATATTACCTAATTTATATACTGCCTTTTAGGGCACAATTGCCCTTCAGGGTGGTGTACAATATTTCATAAAGTACGGTAATATTAATATTATGAATAATAATTACTAATAATTATCAATAATAATTAATAAAATAATCTAATTAAAACCAGATTACACTCCCTTAAAATTGAGCAGCAGCAGTTAGAACATCAACAGCAATTAATAAAAAGCAGATTGATATTTTTTTTACATTGTTTCATTAAAGTTTCCAAAGATGAGGCCATTCATGTTTCCCATAGGAGATAGTTCCAAAAGTGTGGGGCCAATATCATTAAGGCCCTGTCCAGGTACCTGACAACCTACTATCTCTTATAGATGGGCCAGAGAGCAGGGCCTCAGTGGCTGATCGTAAAGCCCAGGCAGACTTGTATAGGTTCAGACAGCCCTTCAGATAACCTAGTCTCAGTCTGTTAGGGTGCAATCCTATTGATGTTTCAACAGAAAAAACAAAGTCCTACAGTTCTCAGCATTCCCCAGCCAGCATGGAAAATGCTGGGAGTTGTAGGACTTTTTTTCTTTGTACACATCCAGAGGATTGTGCCCTTAATGGTGTAAAAGCCAGAACCTGCACTTTAAATTGGGCCCAGAAACTAACAGGCAATCAGTGTAACAAGTATGGAATTGGTATAATATGTTCTGATAGCTTGGCCCCTACCAACTGGCCAATTGGCCACCCATTTGGACAGCTTTAAAAGGGGATTGGACAAATTCATGGAGGAGAAGGCTATCAATGGTGTGTGTAGTGTGGTGTAGTGGTGAGAGTGTTGGATTGGGACTCAGGAGATCCGGGTTCTAGTCCCTGCTCAGCCATGAAACTCACTGGGTGACCTTGGGCCAGTCACTGACTCTCAGCCTAACCTACCTCACAGGGTTGTTGTGAGGATAAAATGGAGAGGAGGAGGATTATGTAAGCTGCCTTGGGTTCCTTGCAGGAAAAAAGGTAGGGTATAAATATAATAAATAAATAAAATAAATAAATAGTCCTGATTGGCTATATTCTTCCTCCAGTATCAGAGGCAGTATGCCTATGTACCCCAGCTGCTGAGGAACATGGGCAGGAAGGTGCTGTTACTCATGTCCTGCTTGTGGGATCCCATGGGCATCTGGTTGGCCACTGTGTGAACAGAATGCTGGACTAGGTGGACCCTTGGTCTGATCCAGCAGGGCTCTTCTTATGTTCTTCTATTCTGTACCAAGTGGATTTTCTAAACCATCTTTAAAGGGAGGCAGATGTGTCAGGGAGGCAAGGCTTGCATTGTCTAGATAGGACTGCAGCTGGCATCAGCCAAATTCAATAGGCACAGCTATTCCAAGCATGGAGAAGACCATGATGGGCCTGCCTGCCATACACCTGTTAAAGATGAGGAGCCAGTCAGAAAAAAGAGGTGGCCACCCTAATTCAGCACCACAGACGTGGCTGAATACACAGGGATTCAAATCCGTTCTTTTAAGAGCTAAGCACTGAAAGCCCTCTGCCTGGATGGACAAATCTGTCACTTCCGTTTTCTCCCACATTCAGATTTTTTTTTAAATCTCAAGTTCTTTCCTTCCTGTTTATGAAGACATTTGCAAATGTTGGTAGGTTTTTTTTTAAATCAAAAAATGAACTGAACGAAGTTCAGTCCACTATCCTGAAGACAGCCTCTGGACTGAGGAGGGCTAAGAAATATTTCTTACTTACTCCTCAGTGCCTGGAAGCCATGTTCCCTTTGAAGGAATAGCGAGTGGAGCCACACCTTGCTCCATCCATGGCAATGGCTTCATTGATGAAGAGGAAGGGAAAGGAGAAGGAAGGCAAGGGGGCTGGACTGAGCTGTCCATATATGCCAGTTCCCTGTGTTCCGTCATAGCCCAAAGTGAAGATCAGCTCAGTGCTCAGTGAGTCCTTTAAAAAAAAAAAATGAGCATGTAAACGGAACACTCTGGGGGACAAAATCTGCCCCTCATGAACAGACACTGTTGGACCATAATTCCCATCATTTCTGACCACTGGTTATGCTGTCTGGGGACGATGGGAGCTGTAGATACTGGGATTACTGGGGGGCAGCTCAGTGATACTTCTGAGTGCACACCTTTACATACTCCCTTATAATGGAATTCATGCCATTTACTCCTGGGGGGGGGGGAGAGGGAAAGTACTTAGAAACCAAGACATGCCCACCAACCCAAATATGGGCTGGGCTGGCCTCCACCAACAAGGATGCCATGGGAGGTGCCTTAGAGACGTTTGTTTGTTTTTAAAATGTATAAACCATGCCTTCATCCAGAAAAAGGATATACACAAATCAAATATTCGATACCAAAAAAAAGCAACATAAAACTTAAACATCAATACAATAAAATTGGGAGGCCCAAAATGGTTACAACTAGCTAAAAATACAAATTTAAAATGGTTAAATGTCTGGGCAAATAAAAGGGTTTCAACCCCAGATTGAAATGGGTCTCAATAAGCCAATAGTGCCACTACCCTCCCGAGATCCTTGTCAAAAGAGGGGATATTAGTAGGATATTAGTGGCTGGGCGTTAGTTGTTGCAACCTTCCGGGGCTAGTGAAAGTTTCTTTCAAGGTGGCTGTGACCTCTCTCTCTCTCTCTCTCTCTCTCAGTAAGGCATTAATAGTCTTCAATCCCCTTCAACTGGATGTAGCTAGCCAAGATTGGCAAGAGTTGAGGTGGTTGGATGAATCTCTCCAAGCACCTTGTCCACATCTTCAGGCCTCATCAGTTGAAACTGTATCCATAAAACGGACCAGATGGTGCTCTGGACACATCCGCAGCAACTGTATCAATGCATGGCAACTCCACAGGAATCCCTGGAAAACACAGGTCATCTCTTCTTCGTGTGCATCATTTGACTGAGCTACAAATCAGGAAAACCTTGCCGCTGTCATGAGCTCATAAGGGGGCAGTAGGTGAGCCACTCTCTCTCAGTCTCAGCCCTAGCCCCCTCCATCAGCAATATGGGGATAATAATACTGACCTACCTCACAGGGTGGTTGCAAGGATCATGACACAAAAATGTACATGAAGTTACTTGAAACCCCTAAAGTTTTCCTGTTTTCCAAATGGTTTCACTTCCTCTGTCAAGGAAAAATAGACTATACAGAGCTGAATAAAAACAATATATAGAAATAGTAAGAGTTTTATTGTATTAAGATTAAGTGTGCATCTGTAAAAACATACCAAATAGATATATATGAAAGTAATCACAAGTGATCAGAAAAATAACACCATCAGTGTTCTTATATAAACAGTTAAATAATGCCATCAATATCCACAAAATACATATGAGTGGGTATGATCGTTTATAGATGCATACGTATTTTCCCAAGTATTTCCCTTTCCTAGAAACCAGTTAACTTTTTTGGATATGATAGTACTTTAGGTTCACTGTATCATTGTTTTTGTCTTAGTTTACCTGCTGTGAGACCTTGTAGATGGGACAGATTAAACATCCAAATAAATGATGCAATTATTTCTGTAGTATGAAACATAAATACATTGAGACATCGCAAAGAGCGCCTGCCTTTTTCCCCCCCTTAGTAAACTCACCATCACATTAATAAACTCATGACTACATTACCCTTCTTCTCTCTGTGCTTACTGGTTTTAAACATTACAAAGACCACCCCTGGTGCCACCATGATGGACTAATAAAAGGGCAAAATTATGACATGTAAAAGTAAGGCACAATTCCTCTTTGATTCCTCAAATGCAGCTCTAGTGCTCATTTTTAAATAGGGAAAATGTACTTCCAGTGCCTTGCTTAATGCACGTCACTTAGATTACAAAGAGGGTTTGGTGTTGGTAACAATTGTGGAGCTATGTGCTTGCAATGAGACATTTTTATGTCATTACAGGTATCAGCTTACAGCCATTAGCAAAGCAGATTGGTCTGGACCAAAATGCTCTTGTGTATATGTGTGTCAGCGTGCACACGCACGCTCACACACCCCTTATCACTAGATCTCCTTCTTCCATTATTCAGGCTTTTAAAAAGAAAAACAGAGAGAAAGAGGGAGGCTTTAAGTGCACTATACTCTATGACTTGTCTCTGTCCTCTAGTCAGAATGGTCTGAAATAGGTTTTATTGGAAATCATTATTTATATTCCTCCACTGAAGAGAGAATATTGATCTCTTCAACATAATAGTTACCAGACTGCAAAATGTACCATAGAGGGGCTACAAAGTGGACTGACAAAATGTCAGTGACAATTCCTTTTTTTTTTTTTTTTTACCAGTTAGGATGCTGGTTTAATATCCTGAAAAAAGCACTTAACACCAGTCTTTTCATAGCATCTGTCAGGGCCCTTCCAGTTGGTTGTTTGTCACACTGTGTGCTCCAAAGCAGTTGTGAGGCCCAGCTCCGAAACAGATCCCTGTCAGTGGCCTTGGCATTCCACACACACTCGGTCCCTCTCACCTCCCTACCCCTCACCGCACACCCTTCTAGCTGGCCATAACAGGAGAGCAATTGTTACAACCTTCTCGGAAGTTTCTAACTTTCCGAAGTATATGCCTACCTCATCTAAAAGAAAAGAAATTAAGGCCATCGTGCATTCAGTGGCCTTACATGTCCAAGCCTACCCTGTGCTCATGTAGGCGCAATCCATAATAATGCACAGTTCATTCACGGTGTGTCTGGCCTGTTATTTCCTACATTATACTCCTTGCAATGTTCTCAGTTTCATTTCACGGTCCACACAGATATGTTGGGAATGCGAGTCTTAACTTAACAAAATAGTGCTCGGTCTTAATTTCTGTGTGTGCATGTGCCCGACAAAGGGCCACACGCTAGTATGTTTGTTTTTGTTTGCAAACAAGAACAGTTTTATTGAAGCCACAAGCTGTAACTCCAGGGGCTTCCACATGAAATTAATTAAATACCGCTCAAATGGTAAACCATATGTGCAGATAAAGAAGTAATAGGAAGATGGGGGAAACATTTATTTACATTTATGGAATAAAATTAGCTCCAAAGAAGATTGAGTGATGGCGGGGGGGGGGGGGGACACCAACTAATTCAGGCTTTTCTTAGATGGTCTTCTGTTGTAATACATAATTTAATCCTATACAACTGAGAAGTGTCAAAAATTGTGCTTTTGGAATTGCATATATTAGTATTGGCAGAAGTCTTGGGCTGCAATTCTATACATGCTTATCCAAGAGTAAGCCCCATTGTGACTTATTTCTGAGTAAACAGGTCTAGGATTATGCAGTTATTCTCGTATATTTTTAACTGACATTGAATGGACATCACAAATTGGCAATTCAGACAACTATTCAGCACTACAGCAGAAGTAAACCAAAGACTGGGAAAGGACAGCAGAAAGTATGAAGCTTAAGAGCATAATATACAATTAATAAAACTGGATCAGAGTTGGAGAGGACATTGGAGATCATCTAGTCCAGCTCTCTGGACAATGCAGAACTGTAATGCAGGATACAACTGCAGCATTCCTATCAGAATGTGAACATAGAAAAAAAGGAACTCCATAAAACCTGCATTTTGCTTCTTCTTTTTTTCCCTTTTACATTCTGAGGATTTTAGGACTGGCCCTATCCATGAGCTTGTTCCTGAGCAGGTAAACTTCTTGGGCACATCACAACTCTACAACCGCTCCTTACAGAATACTCCAGAGATCTTTTAGATCTTGCTATTTTCATTTGTTTCAACCTGGCTTAACACTTTTTCTTGGTTCCCCCATCGGCTTTTATTATATTCATTTCTATTATTGTTTTCTTGTTTGTTTGGTCATTGTTAGCCACTCTGAGAGTCTTAAGGCTGAAGACTGGGATATAAATTATTGTAATAGATAGATAGATAGATAGATATAGATTCAAATGACCAATTTTCTTCCCACTGAATTCCATGGCTGTTGAAGGATTCCTATCCTACTCAATACAGCAGAAATAGATTGTCCAAAAGGGTCAAACTCACAATTGGCTGTCAGGCCATCATGATCTCAACAAGTTAGATATTTAAGGGTTGTTAACAACTGGGGAGCTTTCAAGAGGATTGTGTATTTTGGGTCTTTAGATTGGCAGGTTTTCTGTGGATCCCACCAAAAGTTTATAAATGGCAGTCTTAATCTTTCCTTGGGGGCTAGACCCCAATTTGGATGAGTTTACTTCAGCTAAGATTTAGGGTCCCGGCCTTAACAGGATAGTTTCTGGAGCAGCCTTCCCCGACCTGGTGCCCTCCAGATGTGTTAGATCACAACTCCCATCATCCACAGCCAGCATGGCCATTAATAGGGAAAATACGGACAAGCCCAGTGTCAGCCGCACACAGCACCCTTCAAGCGGCCATTGGAACCACAGCAGGGGCCCACCACAGATGCCGCTGCCCTACCCTATTTTTTTTAATGGGCAGTTTGATAAGTGCCAGGGAGCCTGGGCTGGGGGCTGCTGTGTTAATTCCCAACCCTCTCCCCAAGATAGTGTTGCTACATCTCACTGCGGGAAATTTAAATGGTGCCCTGCGGACCTGAGAGCTGCCCTTGAAATTTCCCATAATGCTCCAAACATAGTGTTGCTCTGGAGCATTGTATGAAATTTAAATGGAGGCACCACTGGAATGCTGTTGTTGCCTGCCACTGTCACCAAGTAAGCTTACCAGATTGACGCACTGTGGTAGGAGGAGGGGACTGACTGACCAGCGCGCAGCTTCCCAAGTGGAACCGGCCAAATGCAAGTATTCTCTCCTTATTCTTCCAGCCCAGACTATTTAGCTCATGCTATGTATAAATTATCCCTACAACTGCAACTTCCTCTCCAAAATTATGTCAATATTTTGAGCAAAGGACATGAAAATTACAGCGTTGCACAGAGATCCAAACTAAACAAGCTTCATGGGATGACTTTTCATTTTTTGATGCAAACCACAACTCTCTGCTAAATGCAGAGATGAAAAGATAACACAGAAATACAAAGCATAATCCTCTCAAACCATGCTAACTTGAAAATACTTAAGTCAAAAAATGCACTCTGAAAGCTTGAATGGAGTGTATCTTTGCAAAACAGAAAGATGTCCTTAATCGTTCTTTCTCTGTCGACATAAGGGAAGTCTATTCTATGGGAAGTCTCTCCTTTTCTCTTGAGGAAAGGTAAAGATCAGTGTCCCCATCATCTTTGGAGAAGGGGCTCCCACATCATATGATCTCCAGCACTGTAATATACCAACCTTCCCCAACCTGCTGCTCTCCAGTTGTTTGGACAAGAACTTCCAGCATTCCTGGCCATTGGCCATGTTGGCTGGGACTGATGAGAGTTGAAGTCCAAAGCTTCTGGAGGACACCAGGCTGTGTTGGGGGGAAGGCTTCCACCTGCCATCTGCCATAGATTGTGTCAACCATCAACACCAAAAGAACCTACCCTCTCTCCCTGCCCAGTAACACAAGGTTTGGCTGAGAAGAGAGGCAGCTGTCCTATTTCCCAAGGGTGAGTAATGCTATCAAAGTGGCCTCTATGACATTTATTATTTTTGCAATGTCTAAACCGCTTTTCAGCCACGCCTCCTGTAACAAAGTGCTTTGGCAGCTCTGGGACTGAGGAGCTGTCTGTCAAGGGGGAGGGGGGGCAACTTCTTAATAGAATCCAGGAGGGAAGTGTGGAGAGAACACAGCCTCACTGGCAGTTGGGACTTGTCAGAGAGAAGAAAGGAGAGAGAGAGAGAGAGACTTCATGAATTTTCTAGGCCTGTCCTTGTGACATGTAAAGTTGTCCTACTCTTTAAATGACCCTAGGAATTGGAGCTAGAAATTGTTTTTTTTAAATGTTTGGGGTTTTTTAGGCTTGAGTGTATGTTCTATATTGTTTTCTGTCTGTCTGTAAGCCCTGTCCTTTGGGCCTATCTATCTAAAATTATTCCTAGGCCGCCTTTAAGGGTGGAACCTTCTCAAGACAGCTGAACAATGTAACACTACACAAAGTGGATACAATAAAATCCATAAAAAAGAGATGGCCAATTAAAATCAATACAAACAAAACTTACCAATAAAAACCAAACGTTCATATATATATATATATATATATATATATATATATACACACACACATACACACACACACAATGGTAAAACAACAGACAAACAAAAAAAAGCAAAAGGAAAAAAACGGGAAAAAGTCATATCATGAACCATATCAATATACAGTAATCATTAACATCTCCCTTGATATAAGAAAAAGAAAAAAAGAAAAACACAAGGGGGGGGGAGGATTAACATTTCTGTTTCAAATATATGCATTAATATAAGCAGTTCATATATCTAAATAAGCATCTATAAAACTTTGACATTTGCAGGAGATATGCTCAAATGTAGCAAGAGCAGTAAGATCTTCAGTCCATGCAGTGATAGGTGGTGGGTGCTTTTCATTCCAAGCTTGAAGTATAAGTCTCTTTGCGACTGAAAGGCTTCAATGTCCACTTTTGCTGTCCATCTGTTAATCCCCACATCACAGGGATGTAATTTAAAAGTGCATGTACATCCACTATTATCACAGATTTTTCAAGAACAAAATTTGTACGCGCAATGGCTTCCAACCAAAAGCCACTATAGGTCATGCCCACATCATATGCCTCAATGAATCATTGTCCTCATTACATTTCCAGCATCTGACGGAGCTAGCCAGCTTCTTCTTAACAAGCCTCTGTGATGTCCAATATACACAAAACATCATTTTTTGTTGAATTAGCCTCAATTTTAAATCTACAGAAATAGTACATGTAGAAGCTAAGGCAACTTTCCTTTGATTAAACTGTATGGAGTATTCCCGTTCCTTATTCCATTCATCTCTGACCTTCTGAACATCTACTTGACTACATTCAAAAAGAATTTTATAGACAGCTATTGTAGGCTTAGGTTTCTGTAAAGAACCAATTACCGGTAATTCCTCCAACAATGCAGGAGGAGCTGAAGCACTAATCACTGATGGACCGTATATCGACTCCAACAAATGCTGAAGTTGAATATACTGCCAACTAGTACTAGACAATAAATGATATCTAACATGCAATTCTGAAAATGGTAGGAATTCATCACTCAAACTTATGGGAAAGCAAGTGAGAACAAGTGGGTCTTCAGAGCTTTCCTGAAGATCTGCAAATAAGCGTAGGGTTGCAATGATTTAAATCAGAATGATAAATCATCAATAAAAATCATTTTTTTTCAATTTCTTGCAAAAAATCATAATTTTTTGCAACCCTGTCGTGTAGGTAGCCTAGTAACCGATAATACTGGTAACGTAAAAGAAAAATGAGGAAATAACTTGATAAAGAGGAGACCCTCCTCATTACATATGGATGTAGTGCCCATCTAATGCATCTATTGGCTAAAGATGTGGATATTCCTAACGTCAAGAACCATGTCGTTGCTATTGTAAAGTACTTCAGAAACAACCATTTCGCATCAGCTGCTTACAGGGCAACAGGAGCAAAAGCACTACCGATTCCACAAGATGTTCGCTGGAACACTGTTGCCGATTGTTTAGAAGCCTACATCAAAAACTGGCCCATCATCATGCAAATCTGTGATGAAAATCGAGAGAAGATCGATGCAGACATCAAAAACAAGGTCTCTAACTTGGGAATCAAAAGAAATGTTGAAGATCTCCTTAAAAAGCTCAAACCTATTCCTGTGGCATTGGACAAATTACAGAGAGATTCGTGTAGTTTTGGTAGGGCAGTTGACGTTTTGAAGCAACTTTCGGAAGATCTGACAGCTTGCGGAGTATTGACTGCAAATGATCAAAGCAATATATAAACCCGTTTCAAGCAAGCACTAACACCAGCTCACTATCTGGCTAACCATCTGTCATGGGCAAAAACTTAACAAAAGAGGAGTATAACTCGGGGATGGACTGGGCCAATGAAAACCATCCAAATATAGTTCCAGTCCTAATAAAGTACAAAGCTAAAGCCAAGCCATTTTCTCAGCATATGTTAAGCAAAAAAGTCATCATTTTATTTTTATTTATTTATTTATTATATTTATACCCTACCTTTTTTCCTGCAAGGAACCCAAGGCGGCTTACATAATCCTCCTCCACTCCTCCATTTTATCCTCACAACAACCCTGTGAGGTAGGTAGCCTCTGGAATGGTGGACTTCACAGCAGCACAAACGGCATCAGCAGGTGATCGATGTCGCAGAACAGTTGCACACTGCAACTGCCTCCACAGCAGATGTGGAAAGAGTGTTTTCATCATTTGGATTGGTACAATCAAAACTGAAAGATCATTTAGGCTTAGACAAAGCTGCCTGCCAAATTAGTGTTTTTGTTTAAAGCCATGAATCAAAATCAAAAAGGAAAGTGAAGGAAAATTTAGGTGAAAGTGATTAACATAAGTTAAGTAACATGCAGTGTATGACAAATAATTACTGTTGAGGTCGCTTTAAATATGCAAAAATGCAACAATACTCTATTAAATGAAACCCGTTCTGATTAATGTTTTCTATATAATTTGGTGTTCTTAACTATTAAGTGTAGGCTATTTGTACATGTGGTTGCCTGAAACTTTGAAATTAATTTTACTTAAAAAAAAATGGGGGGGGGGATTAAATTAAAAAAAATAATTGATTTAAATTTTAAAAATAGCGTTTTTTTTCAATTTTTTGAAAACAAAAATCATGATTTTTTGCAACCTTGCAAATAAGGAACCTGACAAACCTCTGATAGTTGATTTCAGAGTGCGGGGCCACCACTGAGAAAGCCCTCTCCCTTGTACTCACCAGCCTAACTGTCTTTGGCAGTTATGAATAAAATAATGAATAAAATATGAATAAAATAATCCCATTTGGGAATTTAGTGAAACCCATGGTATGCTTCCTTATTGGAGATTCCTTCCCTACAGTCTTTCCCCCCTTGACTCTGCTTACTGTGACCAGATTTATAAAGTTTAAGGGTGCTCCCAGCCAGGGCAATTTGGCAGAACAGGGAGTGGTGGTTGTAACCCTACCTGAGCAAAAGTCGGCAATATTATATTTATTCCTTTAACAAGGGAAAGCATCCTAGGTCATAGGGAGTAGTAGGTGTCACATGTTTGGTGGTAGTCATGGGATTGATTCTGGGGGTTTTGAGAAGGGAAGATTTACAGAACAGTTCTAGTCTAGTTTTAATATGTTTAAATTTAGAGTAGTCAGGGACTTAGCATGTGACAAAGATGTCTCAGAGACGAGGCAACGCCTGAAGGCCAAGAGGAACCGTCTGTTCACATACCTCTCCCAATCATGAAAGTAAAGGGGCAGAGAGGATGCAGAAATTGGATAATGAGATGGGAAATGCGGTGGACATAGGGGCAAGAAATACCCTATAGTCTAACCAGAAGGGGGCAGCTGGAGCAGAAACTGGCTTTGTTTTATTTATTCAACATTGGAGAGCCACCTAGGTCATACGGAGGTATTAGACATCACATCCCAATAGCAACAAACAATAAAATATCAACATACACTAAAACAATAATTAAAAACATCAACTAAAATGATACCAAAAGTTTCATGATCCATTTCCTTTTCTCTTAAGATGATGCATTCAAGCACATTCAAGGTTCATGTTACAAACGCCTCAACTGGCTTGGAGTTTAACTACTCTTAGTTTGCAAGTTGCAACCCCCTGCTCATATTCCTGGAAGTAAGCCCCATTGAACAGAATGGGACTTACTCCGGAGTAAACATGAATATGATTGCACTGTCAGATGCAGTCCTAGCCCTATGTTTTCTAAGCAATATCTCCCTGCTGTTAGAAGGCATGCTTCCCTTCCATCTGCACTCCCAATTACTGGACTTTATCAAACTGACTTCTTCCTCTCAATAAAAATGAAAACATGTTAATAGATTAAAAGCTAAGCTAACCTTTGCTCCATTTGGGTATGACTCAGTTTCAGCATGAATTATTTTATAGGGGCGCAAAATGTGGATAAGTATGCCAAGGATCAACAGTGTGCAACCTATAGAAAAGTATTTCCTGACAATCAAAAAAATTAAACAGGTTTGTTTAAATTATATAATCTGTTTTCCAAAACCAGTTTGGACAGGTCCTCTCTTCCCCATACTCACAACCTATTTCTTCACTAGGGAAATGAGAAGTGACAAGTGAATGAGTTAGAAATTACTACATCAATTACACACCTTTGTAGGTACCATCATAAACTATGAATACCTACTTAAGTATTAATTACATTGTCAACAAAGCAACATGACTAGGCACAATAAATCTTGGCACTGTAGGTCTCAGCTACATGCCAAGAAAGGCAACTAAAATAGAGTAAATTCCCGTAACTATTTGAAACCCAACAAGATAATTTACACCTTACAATTTCTATGTAGTGATTTGGTCTTGTGAACACCATGATACACCATGAAATCACAAGTCATTGTATCTTGGGAAATATCTGAAAGCTAGGTTGAGCATGGACCCAGTGATCTGCAACTTCATAATATGTTGAAGCATTTACAAAATCAATTTTATTGACAAAAATGTAGGCTTAAGGGGTTCTGTTAAATTTGCCCAAGGACACTGGAAGTTGTAATACTATACAAAAAGTCATGGGTATAAAAGCATTACAGATAATGGGCTTTATTTAGCCAAGTACAAGCACAGCATTTATGTACAGAGGAGTCCCACAGAATTCAATAGAGCCCTGCTCCTCCATCAGTGCAACCACATCATGGGAGCTCCATGTGCACCTTTGTCATTGCCCTCCATGTGCCATGCAAGTTAGTAACAAAGCATGAGGATTTCCATTCCCTGCGATGCCCCATTGTGTTGCCTATGCAGTAGTATTCATGTGGGATGATGAAAAATGTCTCTGCTGAGTGGTCCCAATGTGGTTTTCTAATCCAATGAACACATTAGGTCTCCTATGTGTTTCTGAGATATGAGATACCATGAGCTTGGCATTGGGTTGGTTCTTTTTGGAGATTCCAAACAACTAAGGGCCGGGCTTGATATGACATGACTCTTGGTATGTTCCCCTGGCTATATACATTTGAAAACATTTTGTCCAAATATGCATTCCACAACTAATAGTCAAAAGAAATGAGACCAGATTCCTAAACAGATCTGGATCAAGTGAATGGCCTTATTCAATGTGACACTAAACTATGGCTTAATGTTACATAGAAAAGCTGGAATGTGCGTGCTTGCTCCTCCCATCTCCTCCTCTAATGTGGCCAAGAAGACATTGGAAGCTTTCACTTCTGTTTTTTTAACTAACTGTAGTTTAGTGTTCTGTCTGAACCTGGACAAACTGTGGTTAGTCTTAACTATCATTTACTGAACAAGCCAACTTCAAAGCATTTTGTTTCAATAAACCATAGTTAAGGTTAACCATAATTCAGGGTTTGGATGTAACACTAAACTGCAGTTAATTGAAAATGGAAAGCAAAAGCTTCTGATCTCCTCCTTATGGCCATGCCAGAGGTGGAGAGGCAAGGAGTGAGCACACAAGGAAGTTACATGGATTATCTAATATTTATTATTTAATTATTTATTTAAAAGATTTATAAGCCACCTGTAAGGGTAAAGCATCCCAAAGCAGTGTACAACAAAATTTAAAATCGCGTAATACAATAAAACAGTGACAAAAACAATAATAAGTCCAAAATTAACAATTAAAACTAGATAGCACCATTTATTTATTTATTTATTTATTTATTACATTTCTATACCACCAAACAGCCGAAGCTCAATATACGGAAGGACACCTGATAAAGTCCTAACTCAATTATAGGCCAAAGTAAACAGATAAGTCTTTAGGGCCCATTTGAAAGCCCATAATGATTGGACCTGGCAGAAAGTTTGCTGAACGTTTGCAGAAATGCAGACCGTTTGCACACGCATGCAGAAATGTATGGCAGAAGTGTGTGCTATCCTGTTTTCTAGAACAGCTCTTGTACCTATAAGAGCTGGTGGGGATGTGCAATTGTTGCTAGTCTTCTAAAAGCTCTTTTCACTTCCCTTTCAATGTCCTGAATGTTTGGCCTTAAGAGGAAACTTCCATTTTGTTTTACATTCTGCTTGAAGTAAAGTTCAGTGGCAACTCTAGTATTTAGAATGAGAGTAGCAAGAGCTCAATGTATTTTCAGTGGCAGAATTTTCCATTTGCTTCACAAGTCACAACCTTTGCTTACCTGTACAGCAGGTAATAATCTTGAATAAACACACTGTAGAATCAGATCAATCACAGTTTCCTTTATTCATCTCCACAGGGGCATCACATTTCCCATATGCCTAGCCATCCAGCATACAAAAAGGAGTGCTAAAGCCTTGAAAAAGCTCCCCACTTAACATTCTCTTTCCCCACCCCCATCCCCCAGATCAGAATACTCCTACACTTCCTACCATCTGGCATATTGGGAGATCAGAACCCCAGTTTCAGCTCATATCACTCCACAGAACACCTCTCCGAGGTATTAGTTGAATGCAAGAAGCCAATGCTCTCATGAGCAGTGTGGGAAACGGCCACAATGTGGCTTTTGTGGTCTTCCCTGTTATAAGCGCTGCATCCATTTTGTCTCCAAGTCACACTTGCCATGTTGGACTGGGCATGGGGAGGTGGGGAGGAATTTACCTCTCCAGCTCCTAAAATGTTTAACAAAGCAATTGAATTCATTTTTCCCTCCCCCTCTCCCAAAAGGAATGCTTTACATTTTATAAGCACTCTATTTGAAAGGTGTTTCTGGAAGTTGACCTGATGTGTGAGGAAAGCTTCTGTCTGTTTATATGAGCACCAATGTACAGCAGGCAGTAGGCAGGCTCTTTGAGGATGAAAGTCCACTGCCCTTCCCCAAAATGTTCCTTTTCTATCTAACTCAGTGAGGTGTAAACAAAACGTGATATTTCTGAGCCAAACTTTGCATGTGTGTATAAACTCGGTGCACTGTATTGACTCTGGTCTCTGAGTGGCACATAGCGTCACTGGACAGTTGAGAAAGACAGGGCTAGTCTGCCCAAGGGAGCAGTAGACCATTCATTTCCATTATTTTTAAACACAATCTCTCCATTGCAGAAAGGCCACCTCTGATCTTCTGAGAAAGAAAGAGGACCACTAGCCTTGAACTGTTGTTGACCAGATCCAGACAAACAGCTCTCAGTCTTTCAGTGGTTCTGCTGGAATGATGCTATGATTAACTATGTACATAGAATGTTTAATGTACCAAGTGCTGTATGTATGTATGTATGTATTTAATGTATGCCCCACCCTATCCCATGTTATTTCATTCATATCCATCTTTGTTCCCAAAGGGCTCATAGTCTAAGTATCAAGTTTTGATGGCTAAAGGAAACAAAGGAGAACAAACTAAAGAAAATACATTTCCACTCACTAACATTTTATTTTTGCTATTGCTCCCCTTATCCCAAGATAAAGCTCTAGCACAATATAGAAATATTTAATTAATAAATAAACATACAGATTGATCCAGTTCTGTTCACCTCTGTATCCCATTCTCAGACCACAAATATGCAACTAAAAGGAAATTATATATATATATATATATATATATATATATATAAAATCAATCTTAGGACTCCCACACTTTTGAAGATAGGTGTTTTGCAATATTTACCTTATTCATTCTCACCAAAATTATGAGGCAGGAACATAAGATCCATCTAGTCCAGCATTCTGTTCACACGGTGGCCAGCCAGCTGCCTGTGGGAAGCTTATTATTATAATTAATACAGTTAGCTTTACTGTTTAGAATACCTTTAAATACTGTACAACTGATATTCCCAACTATAAATGTAACTGTATGCAGCCTGAGTGATTAGCACGCATTAAGGGACAGCTGTCCAGAACTTATCCTAATTCAGTTCTCCAGCTCCAGTAATATCTTAACTGCTCAGTCTTCAAGTCCTTAATATCTTCAAAACATATTGGGTTTGGAGAAGAATCAGCATGATTTCTTCCCAAATTCTTAGCCTCTAGTAAGTGTGCAAAGACTTGCTGTGGCAACATATAAGTGCTTGGATGGGATACAAAAAAAGCTTCAGCAGCAGAATGTTGCAAAACAATTAGATTATTGGATGTTGAAGACAGTAAGTACAAACCTTGAACTTTTATAATGATGCATTTTTATAATGACGATGTATCCTCTTTTATAATGATGCATCCATGAGCACCCTAAATGGGTCTTGTTATTCAGGACTAATTTCCTCCATTAGTTCCAATGGGACATGCACCACTATCCTAAACATGTTTAGTCAGAAGTAAATACCCCTGATTTCAGTGGGACTTACTCTCCAGCAATTCTGGATAAGAATAAAATTATTCCCTTAGTCATGACTTAGTGGGATCATGGATCAGTCTATTTTGTTTAGCATTTTTCAAGACAGTTAAACTATGCAATTGGACAAGGTATTTAATATTGTGTGTTTTATAGTAAACCAATATAATGCACAAGGCTAAGAGCCAAAGAGGTCCCCTGACTATGTAATATGCTACCTTTTTATTGGATAGTTTTACAGTGTGGCAGTGATATTGGAATTTATCTCACTATATCAAAGTTTCTCTCATGGCCTTTTCACTAACAACTTTGTAATGGATGGCTGAGAGTATGAAAAATGGATTCTGAAAGCCTATTCAGTTTATTTGCTTCTTACTGACACATGTAATAATAGCTGCCTAGCGAAAGTATTTCTTTCTTGTTTTGTATTGCAGTTTTGGATTTAAGCATAAACACACACGCACACGCACACGCACACACAGAGAATATGGTAGCATTTGTTTGGTCAATATAGTTTAGTGCAGGTTGCACTCTGAATTACAGGCCAGTTATTTTAAGGGAATAGTTTTATTCTAGAGCATCATAGCTAGCTAGAATATAATGGTGAGCCATCAAAAGACTCCAGCTATGAAGCATTTTACAGAACTGACAAACAAATCTTAACAGTAAATTTAATTAAAGCTGCATTCCTAGCCATGCTTGCTTGAAAGCAAGAGGCTAGTCTTGCTTTATTTTTTGTTTAGACAACCAAATATAAAATACACAAGTCTTGTTAAGTATGGAAGGCGCACATGTATAGAATTATTTGTTATTTATTGAGGTTGCAGTCCTATATGCATTTACCTGCTGGGAGTAGGTCTCATTGAACTCACTTCTGAGTAGACACATGTAGGATTGCACTGTTAAGCATACATCACACCTATGCATTTCTATAGGGCTGAAATATATATTTCACTTGAATCTGACATGGACTGACATACTGGCATTCTACCATTTCTCTCCAAGATTCAAGTAACTAAGGGCCATTCCATACAATCCTTTTGCTATGTCAGGAACTGAGCTGTAGTGATCTATACTGTCATTTTCCCATGCTGAAGTAGTCATCGGAGTGACTTTTTCTTTTGGTTCTCATTTGTTTGATCATGACTTTAGGCTACCATAAGAAAACACTCTGGACAGCCACCTCACCATGGAAAAATGGCAACACAGATGATGTCAACCCTCTACCTGGCATGCCTCAATGGTTCTGTGAATCAGTCCTATTCACATGTATCCATGCAAAGCAATTTACTTTGGACAACATCCCACTGATTTCAATACAGCCTAGTAATGTGCTTTAAGATTGAGTGTGGGGACCTCACACAAAGTGTGACTTCTGTTTTCATGCCTAACTGAGGAAAGAGCTGCCTGAATTTACACTTCAGGCAGTAAGCATAATGCAAAATGTTTGCACCGAATCAGGGCAATAGGAGATAGAGTAAGAATTTCAACAATGTTTTAGAATTACCGGTACTGTGACCTGTGCTGCACTTCTAACCATGCTTGCTCTAAAGTAAATCCCACTGACAATGAGACTTTCCCCCAGATAAGAATGCTACCAATGGTAGAGCTACATGTTACATGCAATGCTACATATGTTTACATGAAAGTAAGCATCCCTTGATTCCAAGTAAGTGTGCTTCATATTATGGCGTCTCCTTATTCTAATTTGCAGGCCTCAGTCAATGGACAAATATCCATTTAATGTTATAGTCCCTCTTCCAATAAACATTTTCAAGTGGAGCTGAAACAGGTAGGCACATTTTGTGAATATTTTCACACCCTGGGTGAAACATTTGCACACTTTCCGAAATGGCAACTTTTGCAGTGAAAACTGCGAAACTGTGAAAATGGCCCTCACAAAAACTTGGCAGAATTATAAATGTTATATTTCTGTGACTCCCCTTTGGGCATTTTTTCCAAACACTTCACAAGGGGGGAGGTGTTAAGGGAAGAGAGAACATGTCACCATTGCTTAGGCAACTAGGTTAATACTCCGTCACCTGGGGCAGGGCAGGATTATCCATTAGGCACAATAGGCCCAGTAACAATAGAAATCCATTAGGCACAATAGGCCCAGTACCTAGGGCGTACGAAACTCCCAAGGCCTACCAAAAAAAATATCAATTCAATTAAAGCAAATTATTGTTTGATTTATAAGTTTACTCAATCGTTACTCAACAAACAACATACAGGTATAATATGTCCTAAGTAAATGTAAATTAAACATTAACTTTGCGGCTCTTTTGTTAGCATAATTACAAATTACATCTTCAAATTTCTTTCTTTCTTTTTCTTTTTTTGTTTGTTTGTTTGTTTGTTGCAAAGCTCATTCTCAATTGAGAGTCGTGGAAGTGAAGATAGTTGTTTCTGTCTCATGGTTGACTAAGACCGGTCTTTATATGTTTCAGCTTTGAAAAAGAGCACTCCCTTTCACAACTTGTTCAAAAAAATGTCTACATACATTCTAAAAGCAATATTGACATTTGGAAAACTTGTCAATAACTTGTCTGGTATGTGTGCACTTATCATTTCTGCCACAGATTTCCTGTCTCGCATACATACGTGAAAACAATAGAAATTCATCTGTGAATTCATGTTTGAGATCTGATGGATCGGGATAGATGCCCTTGTTCTAGAGACCACTTCATCGCTGGACATAGACCTATGCACAAGAAATGAGTATTGGACCTATAGAATGCAAATATTTGTCTGTAGTTCTATGTTTGGGGCCTATGATTATGAGAGTGCCAAGGGCCTACAAAGACTTTAATCAGGCCCTGACCTGGAGAGCATCTAGTTGAAAATAATGTACAACTGCGTTTGGGTGCACAGCATTACTTTCACTTGGAAATGCATTTTGGAGGCACATGCCAATGCAAAGGATTGTTGGTCCTGTCCACCACAAGTAGCCATCATTCAAGGGAACAACGGCTGCAAACAGGGATGAAAACAATGTTCAAGAGAGCAAAAGCCAAAAGATGGTTTTGAGCAGGGGTGGGGAAGGGGTTGGCAAACATTTGTGCACTTCCTGAAGTGGCAACTTTCATGGAGAAAATCAAACCTCACAAGAACTTGGCAGAATTCTAAATTTTGTATTTATGTCGAAAAGATGTCTGTGTATGTGCTCACCTGTTTGCATGCACATACACTTAAGCATTTTCCATTTGTTTGTTTTCAGACCAGCACTTTAACTCAGCCCACACCCATAAGAAGTTACCGCTCTGTGAGTTGTGAAATGGAGGAAGGTTTTATAGAGATTAAAACTAGAAATGCATTTGCTGGAATTCGTGCTTCAGTGAACAAGCCTTATCTACAATATACAATCTGACATATGGACTTAAACTATTGTTATTCAATTATATGTTTCACGTCTTTGGCATTTCTGTCCTTCATTGTGCCTCGTAAGTTTGTAGTGTATAGTTTACAACCTTACATCAGAAAATATTTGCTTGTGAAAAATGGAATCTTTAAGCATACAGATGCCTTTAGCCCTGACCGGGTTTTATTTTTAGTGTGCTCAGTGGGGACTATTACAAAACTTGTATATTGATTTTTTACAGTATAAATGAATACAACATACGTAGTTATAAACTGCCATTTTCTTAAAAAAAAATAATAATTACCCAGTGCAGTTTATGTCCAACTTATCTGGAGGTTCATGGTAGCCAATAAATATATCTGTTCGCACGTTCTCCAAAAAAGGTAAGTATGTATTAAAATATGGAAAAGTAATGTATGATAGATAGGGGGGGGGGGATATATATGTAGTTTGATCCTACTCATACTTATTTGGAACCAAGGCTTACTTGGTTCTGGTACATACTCCAAAGTAAGTGTGCATTGGAATTAGCCTACGATCCTATGTCCAATTGGGCTGCTTGATCCCTGTTGACTGCAGTGGAACATGCAGTGTGATCCTAAGCATGTCTGCTCAGAAAAGGTCACTCAGGTTACAATCCAGAGTCAGCACCTTTTATGCAGTGGCACTTACATCTCAATAAATGTATATGGGATCAGGCTTTCCAGGGGCCTGTGCGCAGAACTGCAGCCTTAGTAGACTGCATAAATGATTTTCTGTTTTTTCAAAGCACTAAGCTGCTTACTGTACAATCTGATGGGTGTCTACTTAGAAATAAGCCCCACTGAGCTCAATGGGACTTGATCCGGAGTAAGTGTGTATAGGATTACACACTTACGTACCCTCCAATTGCCCCAAATTTGCCAGGACAGTCCAGTACTGCAAACATTTAAGCCATCACGGCTTCTTACTTTGTTATGCAGAGTCCTGATTTGTTATGCAGAATTCCCCTGCCTCCTCCTGCAAGCTATTTAGCTTAGCTGCGATTTTGCCCATGAACCCTTTAAGCAGGAAGGGAACAGACAGAGGGAGGGAGGGAGTGTGTGTGTGTGTGTGTGTGTGTGTGTGTGTGTGCGTGCGTGCGCGTGTGTGTGTGTGTGTGTGTGTGTGTGCACGCTCTACCTGCTGCCTCTGACCAGGTCCCCTGGTAAGTAAGTAAGACCCATTGAAGACATTTGTACTTACTCCTGAGTAACTGTGCGTAGGATTGCACTGTTTGTTTTAACTTAATTCAAGTTAGTTAAATTCGGTAAGATTCTTCCAGTTTAAGTGTTTCTTTAAATCTAAATTGTGTGAATAGAACACAAAAAGTGCTTTCAACTGAGGCCTTTCCACAATAACAAACGACAACAAAGCTGTTCAGCCCCTCAACGTTACTCCTTGTGCTTAAAAACCAGAGCTGTAGAGGTGTTGGAGCAAAACGCTGAAGGGGCTCAAAAAACCCCAATGTGTCTTTTTGTATTTTCCCCCACCCAAAAGCTCCCCCTCCTCCGCATCTCCTTTTCTTCTCCTTCTCCAACTGCCCTGAAAATGCCGGACCAATCCTGACAATTTTAAAACAAGAAGAGATTGCCCTGCAAGCACTGACACACACACACACACCCACACCCATGAAAAACACCAGATATCAACAATTAAGGGTTTAAGTAAGGTTAAAAAAAAATACACAACAAGCCACTAATAAAATATTATAATATATATATAATAATGTAATAATTATAGTATATAAGATTTTGTATGTTTCCTCTAATAACTTTTGTACTTGACCATGCCCTTTGGTTGCCTGGCCATACCCTTGGCCATGCCCTCTTGATCACACCTTCATGTAGCTTAACCATACCTCTTACAAATTCACATGTGTGTGCCTATTTTCATCTGTGAAATGTTGGAGGGTATGCTCTTAAGCAATTTAGGGCACAATCCTATGCATGTTTAGACAGAAAAAGCCCTAAAACTCACAGCATTCCAACTTAGCCAGACTGGCTGGGGAATGCTGGAAGCTGTAGGATTCCCCCCCCCCCCGTCTAAACATGCGTAGGATTGCACCCTTAATAAATGAAAAAGCTAAACTAAGTTTACAACATTATATTACTGCAAAAGAGTTTGAAAAGACACCATTTTGCTTTTTAAAAGACAAATCTCAGCTGAACAAGGAATGATCAGATATCTTTTTTAAAATGAGCTTTGTCCCCAGAAGAGATATAGAGGAAAAATATTTTGCTGGTAGGAATATCACTTTAAATAGAATGCAGACATGCATTTTCCAGCAGAAAGTTTTATTATATGCCAAATGAAGATTTAAGGACACCTATTAATTTAGAACTGAACCCTTTACTGTCAAACCTGATTCTAATCACTTCTTTTTTAAATCTGTTTTTCTAATCCAGCCCAAAATGCACTAACTCTAAGAAGGTAGCCAGATTCATTGGTGTGTGTGTGTGTGTGTGTGTTTAATCAATCAGAACTATGCAGGAATGCTGGGACAATCAAACAACTTTCATAAACTTTAAAGTACAAATCTGCTGTGAGAATACTGTTGAACCACAGCAATAGCCATGAATACAAGAGCAGCTATTTGAGAGATGGATGTTCTCTTTTTTTTTAACTCAACAAGATGTTGGTAATGAAGTCTTAAGTTTTTATCATCAGTAGTGATGAGCAAGCTTCCCATATCTAGATTTGGAAGGTGTTCTTCTAAAACAAGTGGATTTCAACTCAGCTGAGGCCCCATACATTTATTATGATTTATCTCAAGGAGCGTCTCCAGCAACACCAAGTAGGCCGCTCAACGAGATCTGCCACAGACGGCCTTCTCCTTGTCCCTTCAGCCAGAGCAGCTAGACTGGTGGGGACTAGAAAGAGGGCCTTTTCTGTGGCGGCCCCCATACTGTGGAACTCCCTCCCTAGTGACATCTGCCATGCCCCCTCTCTGTTGAGCTTCCGCCACTCACTAAAAACATGGTTATTCAGGTGGGAATATGGGGTGGGTTAAGATTTTAAAAGTTATACTGTTTTATACTGTTTTAAATGTATTTTATATCATGTATTTTAAATGCATTTTATCATGTTGTACATCGCCCAGAGTGGCTGGTTTGCTGGCCAGATGGGCGATTCAGAAATACAACAAATAAATAAATAAATAAATACAGATGACCAACTTTACTCACCAAGGTTTTCTGTCACAGATTTACTTGGTCATCTGTAATGATGAAAACATGCTGTGTGATTTCTTTTTCTGCCACACATTCTAACATGTGGTAAAGGCTAGGGACCTTATCAGGTGGTAAGGTTTCCCCACATTACCCACTTGGTGAGTTGATCATCTGATTTATAATCCGTGGCAGACAACACTGAGTCAAGAAGCTATTCCCCCAAGCAGCAGGAGTAGGTAGCTTGTGGCTTTCTAGAAGTTTTGGCTTACAACTCCCATGATCCTTTACCATTGGCTATGCTGTCTAGGGCTGATGGAAGTTGTAGGCCAAAACATCTGGAGGGTGACAAGTTGTTCACCCCTGTGTATAGAGCCTCATGGCTAGAATTTTAAGAACTGCTTGTCTTTCCTGACTTTTCTCCATGGTTGATTTTTATCTGAAGCATTCATACATCACTTTCCAGGTATATAACCTTCCAAAGCAGGAGGTTTAAACTGAAGGGGTTTCACCAAATGCTTTGTGGTCAAGGAAGGTTCTGAAGGAAGATGACTTACATATTCTGAGAAGAAATTTCAGGCATAAGAGACAAGAAGAGAGAATAAAGGGAGAAGTACATAGGAAGCTGCCCTGTAATGAATCAGACAGACCATAGGTCCCTCTAGTTCAGTGCTGCCTACACTGACTGACAGTAACTCTCCAGGGTTTCAGGCAGAACTCTTGCCTCTTTTCCAGCCCTACCTGCATGAAAATGTTTTGATCCTCCCTAAAAGGGATGCAGTAGAGGCCACGAGCATACAGTAGATCATGATAGTCAAAGAGGCCAAAGGGCCACAGGCCAGGGAAATGCACACATCAGAGATATTTGGAGAGGAACAACATGTAGGTGTTTTTAATGCTAGAAGCCACAAAGCCAAGATGTGTGTGTGTGTATTGGGCATGACAGAAACCTCGTGGAATGGAGAGGATCAGTAGAATATGGTCATTTCTGGATACAAACTTCATAAAACTCTGTAGGAAGGACAGGAAAGGACATACCGGTGGCAGTGTCACTCTGTACATCAAAGAGGGCATAGTGTCAAATAAACTAGACACCTCAACAGGTTCAGACTGCTCCACAGAATTGCTGAGGGGGACAATACCTGGCCCCAACAGTAATTTAGTACTTGGGTCTTGCTATCACCCCCTCACAAAAAGGCTCATGGGGGTCTTGAGATGGAGAATGAAATCAGGGAGGCACCTAAAGAAGGAAGTGTTACAGTAATGAATGACTTCCTTTACCCTCACATGGCTAGATTGGATCAATGCATGTTACAGTCACAACAAAGGTAAAATCGCTAGATATTCTAAAGGCGCAGTCCTATTCCCACTAGACAGAGTCTAGATGGCCATAGCAGAGGTCGAAGTCCCAGCTCTGACCTCAGAAATGTGCTCCAAGGTTGGAGCTGGGACTTCGACCTCAGAGCGTGGAAAGAACAGCGCCGGCTACAGCTCCAAGGTTGGAAGTCCGACCTCAGAGCCAGAGGTTTGTGGGCATTCTAGGGGGCGGGAGGAGAAGGCTCCGCCACGATACCTAGCATCCTGGCAGCACCTCAGCCTCTCCTCTTTGCGTTCTAGGGCAAAAGACTGAGAGGGCCGAAATCAGCTGTCTATGTCTTTTGCAGAGCAGGAGGAGCGCAGAGGCAACTTTCACCTCTGCACTCCTTCTGGCCTCCATTGGAAGCCCATAATCCTCCAAGTTCGGAGGACTATGAGCACCCACATTGGATTGCACTGTAACTGCACTTCAGAACAGTTGGTCATGGAATCGACCAGAGGAGAGGTGACCCTGGATTTACTCCTAAGTAGTGACCAGGACTTAGTGCAAGTTGTAATTGCTGTTGAGTGCTATTAAATGTGATAGCATAGGTAAGTTTATATGTATGTGGAAATTGCAAGTAAGTCTAACACAGCTACATTGTACTTCAAAGGAGGATCTTCTAAAAATGAAGGGATCGGTTAAAAGGGAAAGTCAAGAGGCTCAAATCTCTCCAGGACACTTGGGGTTTAGTCAAAACCACAATAATAGAAGTTCGGCTATACCACAGGTCAGGAAAGATACCACCAAGTCTAAGAGGCCACCAGCATGGTTAACCAGCAGTGTCAAGGAAGCCATTAGAGAGAAAAAGGCTTCCTTCTGAAAACGGAAGTCTTGGCCATATATGGAGAACAAAAAGCCAGTGTGGCGTAGTGGTTAGGGTGTTGGACTAGTGTTGGGTGTTGGACTAGGACTCGGGAGATCCGGGTTCTAGTCCCCACTCAGCCATGAAACTCACTGGGTGACTTTGGGCCAGTCACTGACTCTCAGCCTAACCTACCTCACAGGGTTGTTGTGAGGATAAAATGGAGAGGAGGAGGAGGATCATGTATGCCGCCTTGGGCTCCTTGCAGGAAAAAAGGTGGGGTATAAATATAATAAATAAATAAATAAAATAAAAAGGAGCACAAACTTGTACAAGCAGACAGTCATGGATGTGAAAAAGGATTTTGAGAAGCATAACAACATTCAGATCAACAATAAAAAAAATATTTAAATACACCAAACTAGGAAACTGGCCTGGGAGGCAGTTGGACCATTGGATAATAACGAAGATAAAGGAGTACTAACAGAGGATAAGGAGACTGCAGAGAAGCTGAATGAATTCTTTGCATCTGTCTTCACAGATAGCTATGTAGGACAGATAGCTATGCCTGAACTAACATTCTCAGGAAAGGAGTCTGAGGAACTGAGGCAAATAGTGGTGACAAGAAATAAAGTTCTAGACCAGTGATGGCGAACCTATGGCACGGGTGCCACAGCTGGCACGCAGGGACCTCTCTGTGGGCACGCGAGCCATTGGTCACCAGATCGCGAAAAGACCACCCCCTTCTGCAAAACACTAATGATCTTGTTCTTTCTCACAGTGTGGAACAGAATGGTTTTATTCTAGAATTCCTGTTACAGTACAGAATTCTTTTCTACATTGTTATCACATTTAAAAGATTTTGAAGAATGATGCACAGAGCACGGCTTGGATGTAAAGCCCTAACAGTTGACCTGAGTGCTGCATGTGTTGCCCTCAAACTAACGGAGTATGAGCCAAGGTTTGACAAATTATCAGCATGCATGCAATAGCAAAAACCACATTAATTGTGCAAAAGCATGCCCAATGCAAACTTTTACCTAATGCAGTGTTTGCAGTCCAAGACATAAAGTGTTTAAAATGTGTTAAGCACGTTTAGTTTTCTTGTTTATCTTGCTCATCCTAGTACAGGTTGACTTTTACTTTTACTAATCCGACACCTGTAGAAGCAGGGAAAGGACTCGGCTTGCCCCGTACAATTTCAGTCTGGCATATAATCATATTACAAGTTGAGAATCCCTTATCCAAAAATACATGTGCCTACGGTAATTATTTTAAAAGTTTGTATAAATTCCCTTCAGGCTATGTGTACAATGTAGTACTATAATAATTTTTTGAGTTGATTTTTTTTCAACAAAAAACTGTTTTTATCATTGAAAGCTCTGCTATTATGTTTTTCTTTTAAGACAAAAGATGTTAATTAGGTAGCTCGGACAACTGTATGAGTTGTTTTTCTAAAACTAAAACCTCGGTATCCAGGTTTAATTGCAGTGTTGGCACTTTGAAATAAATAAGTTGGTTTTGTGTTGCAGTTTGGGCACCTGGGCTCAAACAGGTTCGCCATCACTGTTCTAGACATTAGGGACACATTGAAAACAAACAAGTCACTGGGTCCAGATGGTATACATCAACAAGTTCTTAAATAATTTAAATAGGAAATTGCTGATCTTCTGATAAAAAATATGTAACATATTCCTACGTTCAGCCTCTGTACCAGAGGACTGGAGAATGGCCAATGTAAGAGCAATATTTCATAAGGGATCCAGGAAATTAAGGCTGGTTAGCTTAACGTCTGTTCTGTGTAAATTGGTGGAAAGCATTATTACAGATAAAACTATCAAGCATATAGAAAACAAGACCTGCTTAAAAAGAATCAACATGGCTTCTGCAAACATGTCTCCTCTTTGACTAACCATTTAGAGTTCTTTGAGAGTGTCAATAAACATGTGGACAGGAGTGATCCGGTAGACATTGTGTACTTGGACTCTCAAAAGGCCTTTTTCATAAAGTCCCTCACCAAAGACTCCTGAGCAGTCTTAGCAGTCATGGTATGAGAGGAGAGGTCCTCTTATGGAGGTTAAACTGGTTAAAGAGCAGAAAGCAGGGAGTAGGAATAAATGGAAGTTCTCACAATTAAGGGTTGTAAACAGTGGGGTATTGGGCCCAATGGTTCTTAACTTGTATTTATAAATCATCTGGAGTTAGGGATAAATGGAGAGGTGGTCAGGTTTGCTCACCACACCAAATTATTTTGGATGGTTAAACAAAAAGGGATAGCAAACAGCTGCAAAAGGATCTCTCCAAATTTGTTGAATGGACATTAAAATGGCAAATGCAGTTCAATAAGCAAGTGATGTACATAGGGCCAAAAAAATCCTAAACACATATTATGCTGATGGGGTCTGAGCTGGTAGTGACTGACCAGGAAAGGGATCTGGGGTTGTGGGAATAGTCCAATGAAAATGTCAACTCAGTGTGCAGCTGCCGTGAAAAAGGCAGATACCACATTGGGGATCTTTAGGTAATGAACTAAAAATAAAACTACTGATGTCATAATGCCTTTATACAAATCTATGATGTGACCACACTTGGAATACTGTGTACAGTTCTGGTCACTGCACCTCAACAAGAATATTTTAGAGCTTGAGAACTTGCAGAAAAGGGCAACCAAAATAATCAAGGAGCTGGAGCAATTTGCTTATGAGGAAAGGTTACAACTTTTTGGACTTTAAAACTTAGAAAAGGGCAAATAAGGGGGGGGCAAGATATAGATGTATAAAATTATGCATGGTGTGGAGAAAGTGGAGAAAGAGATTTTTTTTCCCCTCCCTCTGTCATAATACTAGATCCTGGGTCACCCAACGAAGATGGATGTTGGCTATGGAATTTGCTACCACAAGATGTTGTGATGGCCACCAACCTGGATGGTTAAAGGGGGATTAGACAAATTCAAGGAGGATAAGGCTATCAGTGGCTACTAGTCATGATGGCTACATATTACCTCTAGTATGATGTATTGGAGGCATAATAACACAAGTTCAGTGAGTTGGTTTTATTGCTTGTGGGCCTCCCATGGGCATCTGTTAGCTACTATGAGAACAGAATGCTAGAGTAGATAGGTCTTCAGTCTGATGATACAGCAAGGTTTTCCTTATGTTCTTATGAAACCCTGGGAATTCTACCTTGGACTTTCTCTATGTACAACACGTGCTCTACCATTGAGCTATGAAGCATTTTCATGTTACGAAGTGTAGATATATAAATACAGTAATACCTTGGATTGCAAGCATAATTCGTTCCGGAAACGTGCTTGTAATCCAAAGCACTTGTATATCAAAGCGAAATTCCCCATAAGAAATTTGTACACATACATTTTAATTTAAGCTGCAATAAAGAATGATAGTGTAAAGTCTTCATTTTTCTTGACCGTACTACAGTACTTGTATCGCAAGACGTCGCTTGTTTATCAAGTTAAAATTTATTTTAAAAATTTGCTTGTCTTGCAAAACACTCGCAGACCAAGTTACTTACAATCCAAGGTTTTACTGTATTCATTTCCATTGAAGAATGAATGAGAAGAAATTGAAATTATGGCCATGATCCAAAGAATTGCACAATTCAGCTCTCCAATGCTATGCGGTAGACACCTTTTGAAATAGAGTTTCAAAAGCAGCTTGTGGTATAGCATGAGGGACTGCTGATTAATGATGCAGCGGGGGTGGGGGGAGTTCACAATCTCATTAGGCATCGTGCCCAAGTCCATTAGTACACTTAAAATAGCTCCTGGAATTATGGTTGATATTAAAGTGTCAGTTTTCAGAATGATGTATGGCCCCCTTCACAGTGATTGTGAACTTGATTATGGCAAACTTCTCATTGGTTCCCTAATAGCAAGAGCACTGCTGCAATGGCCGGTCTGTAACCTGCACATTTTCATAAACCTTTAAACCAGCCTTCCCCAACCTGACTCCCACCAGATGTGTTGGACAGCAAATCCCAGCCAGCATAGCCAATGTCTATGCTGGCTGGGAATTATGGGAATTGCAGTCCAACATATCTGCAGGGTGTCAGGTTGGGGTAAGCTGCTTTAAACTATCTCTGCCTTTTTAGAAGCATGGAAAATCATACTGGTACATGTCAATGTGTTTACATTATGGCTTTTAATGAAGCTACAACAAAAAAAGTTGCTATGGCAGAGGAAGGTAGTAGTATACAACTGAAGAAAAAATTACACAGGTCAATTAAAAAAAAAAAATCCACAAGGCATTAGCAGAATACTTTGCACCCAATTTAAGGCTATTTCACCTGTGAAATGTGCTTATTAAGTTTCTTTAATGAGCAGGAGACCGGTAGTTTTTGAATAGACCAGGTGTGAGTGAATTCTGCAGAAAAGAAGGTTAAGTATTATTCATGGATGAAATATTCTATTTTAAAAGAGAATGTGTTCTACAGTTTATGTCAGAAAAGGTAGAGAAGATATTTCCAATCTTAAATAGCCCAAATGTTTTAATCACATCCCACTCTCCCTTTCATGTGATTATCTTTTTTTAAAAAAACCAATCACAGAAAGCATCGGAAGTATTTCCTGGATTTGCATGGAGCACAAATAATTTTAAAATGAGAGACGATTGCAGTAGAATACACTGGGGGGGGGGATGCACGAGGTTAAAATGGTGTGTGTGGGGGAAATAGCTTCATGCTGCATCAGAAACTGTCTCTTAAGCTCCCCTGCAATAGGGGCGAGAATCACTTTCCCAGAGGTATATGGTGGGAGGACTGACTGAACAAAGAAGTCCAGAATCTACCACAATGTATAGCCCTCACCACATGACACTATGGATTATATGGATTGGTAATTTATTTATTTATTATATTTCTATCCCGCCTTTTTTCCTGCAAGGAACCCAAAGCGGCTTACATAGTCCTCCTCCTCTCCATTTTATCCTCACAACAACCCTGTGAGGTAGGCCAGGCTGAGAGTCAGTGACTGGCCCAAAGTCACCCAGTGAGTTTCATGGGCAAGCGGGGACTAGAACCCGGATCTCCAAAGTCCCAGTACAACACTCTAACCACTACGCCACACTGGCTCTCTGAATAACATCACGTAGAGATCAGGTAACAAGGAGTCAGTACAAGGAAACTGAGAGACAGATCAAAAGGAAACACTTAGGTCTGACAAAAGGTCAGACATGGCCCATCTCACAGCCATCAAGGCTTTTACATAAAGTAATCAGTACAGTATTTTGCAAGGGAGACATGGCTCACACAGTACTCTTTAGTACTCTTTAGTACTGGTAATATGAATTATTTAGAGTTACAGAATTATTACCAAAACAGAATTATTACCAAAAGAAGTTTCCTTCTTTGTATCTATAGAAATGCAGGCATATGAGTCAAAGAAATATGGCATCCTAATATAAATTCTAGTATGATCCAGTAAGTGTTTACTTTTTTAAAAAAAATTCCCACTGGCATGCATAGTGTGCAGCTGTAATCTAGTATGGATTACAGTTGTTACAAACTCTGTTGAGCAAAGGGATAATTTCCAGTCTGAGAATAATAATGAATTATTGGTAGGTGCGGGGGAAGATTTGCAGCTTTAAATAAAAAACAACAACACGGCACCAAACAGAATCTAGACCTGATATTTAGACAGGGATGGGGACTTGGACTCCAGGACTCGACTTGTGAGTCGGACTGAGTCCCCCCTCTGACTTGAGTCCCACTCTAGTCACAATATTTTTAATGGGACTCGAGACTCGACTTGGGACTCGAGACCAAGGACTCTTCAACATCCCTGGGCTGTGCCAGAAGGAGCGGAGAGAAGTGCGATCGCCGGCAAAGATTTTATTTTTTAAAATCATTTTCCTAAAATGCAACCTTTCAGACATTTTGGGTTTGGCTGCCTCTGCCTGCCTATTTGGGGTTCCCTGCCTACTCTGCCTGCCTGGTCTCTTCTTAACCAGTGCAGTTCCACAGTTTGAATTGTCCAAGACAAACGCCTCTGCCTGCCTGCTTTGGGGTCCCCTGCCTCCTCTGCCTGCCTGGTTATTTTGGGTTTGTCTGCCTGGTCTGTTCTTGCCAAAATCAGTTGCAGAGTTTTGAAATAAAAAGGCACACGTGTGCCTAGAATTTATTTAAGCCACACATCTGAAGTAGCCTTATTTTGTTCGGGAAAACCCCCCATTGATTTTAATAGGGACTCGTGGAGTCAGCTTTGGGAGTGACTCGTGACTCATGACTCTTGAGATCACCATTTTGGACCAAGGACTCGGACTTGAGACTCGGGTCCAAAGACTCGTGACTCGACTCGCGACTCGAGACCAAGGACTCTTCAACATCCCTGTATTTAGATGAGCAAGTATATAGTTTCCTAGATCAAAAATGACACGGTAGCTTGAAGAAGTAACTGCGTGATCAAGAGGCAGCACTGTCTAGTGTGTCAGCAACACACAATGACTGTCATCTTCAAAGCATTTGTCTAGTCCGTCTTTGCATTGCAGGGGAGACACCTTGAGAAGTTAAGCACTTTTAAAACTCTTTTGATTTCAGTGGAGGAGAGTCCAAACAGGTGCTCGCTCGATAATAATTGGTAAGATTTGCGATATTGCATGAAGGTAATTGAAGTTATTAACAAAATGCACCTTCTATTTGTTTAATTCTTCTTTTAATACTTCACTGCTTTTAAGGGAAAAGACAAGCTGAGTGTGGCATTTTGAACCCAAGCTTATTCACACAGACATTTATTGCAGCATTAGAAGAAACAATGAGAAGCACCCTCCCCACCTACTTTCTCAAAGTGCAGTCAAAATTGCTCTCAAATGTTGGTTATAAACTTGTAATCTGAACTCCAGCCACTTGGCAGGGCTGCAGAAGAATTTACGATGTGCTAAATATTTCCTTTGTTCTTCCCAGTGGTAGCCTGCTGTAGCAATTAGAGAAGCAACTGGCTGCACATGTAAACTGTAGCTGTTTTCTATAGCCTTGGTGATAACTGTTGAAAGCCTCAGTAAGAATGACTTGGTATTTTAACCATTTCTGAAAAATTTAAATCTTCATTATCCGACACTGCTTTTCATTCTTGGTCTTTCTTACACACAGCTGTAGCTGTCATCCATCGCTGCTGATTGGCTAACCTTGAAATGTCAGAACGTAAGAACTGGCTTGCTGGATCAGCCCAACTAGCAATGGATGCTAGTCCGGCTAGCATCCATTTCCCAATAGCAGCCAGCCAGATACTTCTGGAAGCTCGCAAGCAGGGCATGGGACGGGAGGTGATGGCCAGCCTCTCTTGCGGTGTTCCTCAAACTTCTGCCACCTAGCGCATCTTTTTAAAAAAGATAATTAAAAATGGGTGGCACATTATAACTCTTACATCTGAAAAGCTTGACTTTTTGATTGCCCAAGAGTAAAGGCTACCTGCAGTCAGAAGAGCCCCTTTCCCTCAGAGTTTCTGCATGAGTCGCCGTTCTGGATGAGATGTGGTCCAATCACATCTCACGCAGATACACAGTGCAATTACCCCCGCCCCCAGTGGGTGCTGATTGGAATGAGGCAAGGCCAAAACAGTTGGTCATGCAGACAAAAAGCAGGCAGATTCTTCTCTGGGTGGGCTCTTTGGGCTCAGAATGGGGCCTTGAATTGATTGCTTGTAACATGACAGCAGTTCTCTTATTTGGGAAGAACTCTACTATATCACTTGTCCTGTTTCTGTTACTGCCTCAGAATGTTGTGGAGGATTGTCCCATTCCTGCTACCCTCGCTGTGTGTCCCAGCTTCCCACACTAGGGATGGGAGAACCAGCAATTTTCAAGATCACCTAAATTCTCTGAAAAAAACAGCTCGCTCCCATTTTAATTTTCAATCATTTTTTGCCTTGTTCAAATGGGGGGGGGATCACATTTTCAGTGGGAAGAGTGCACATTTTCTGTGCCTACTTTTGAAACATGTGTCATCTCCCCCCCACACACACACACTGACTAAAGTGTGAAAATTCTTTTTTAAAAGAAAAGAAAAAGCATTTCAAAGTGTACATTTTTAAAAAAAATGCATTTTTTTAGGCGATTGCAAATTCAGGCATTTGCCAATATTTCTCGAAAAAAATATCTTCATGCTCACATTCAGGATTGCAAACAGGATATGTTCACATGATTTGCAAACAAAAATGAAATTCTCATAGATACATCCTTACTAGCGAGCCTAGGAATTGTCCTGTAGATCAGGGACAGAAGTGTTCAATAGCAAGGGAGCAGTCCAGTAAAGGAATCACTGAGAGCGGAGCATGAGAACATGATGGACTCTAGATCCCTCCCTTCCCCAGCTGTTTGCTTCCCCTTGAACTCTGTAGCCTATCTACATGCTAGGTCTGGCAAAATTGTCCTTCTGCTCTGGGTAGGTCTCATCCTGTTTTGTGCTGATCCTTAGGGCTTCTCTACACGAGGCATTTATTGTGCTCTTGTGATTCCTCACCCACAGTAGTCTGCGGGTGCCTTACATGACGTCGTCATCCTCCAGGGCCTCTCCAGTGCTTTCCGAGCATTTCCACAGCTTTTTTTGGGGGGGGACAAGGATAATGAGCTATTAAAGGGCTATCATGCTATGTAACCCTACAAAATGGTCCTGTATGTTCGCAATTCTGCTATGCCGCAGCACCACCTTGTGGTTGTGTAATGGAACATATAGAAAGGCAGAGAAAGAAACCCCCCCGGGGGGGGCGGAACACACGTCTAAAGGAGCTGATCTTAATCCTGCAAATAATCTGGATGGAAGCAGAAGCCTCAGTAAAGTTAAAACAGGTTAAAAACCTAATGTAGTGAAGAAGCCCTTAGTGGAATGAAAAGGATTTATATGTCTACCATGGCAACAACTGTTGATAGAACTATCGTTCATGAATTCTAAAAATTCTTATTCAACCATCTAAGCTAGTGGCTAGCCTATAACCACATCCCATACTGCAAGGGCAGGCAACCAAAAATGGGTGGGCTGACCACCACCCCTAGCCCTCCGCAGGGTGAATGATGTCAAAGGGGGTGGGGCCACACTCCCTGATGTAATTGGTTCCGGGCAGGTGAGCCAAGTGGATGTTCTTCCTGGTGCATCCATTGGGAACCAGCTTTGCCTGTCACACTCCTTCTCCCATTGGGGAGAGGATGTGGGGCAGCAGGGGAGGCTGGTGACTCCTAAGTCAGTGCGGCTCCTCATCCATTGCAGCTTTTATTCTGAGCTTTATAGGAGCTATCTGTGGTGCTGTACTCCCCCCCCCCAAAAAAAATAGGTCAACCACCATGGAGCTCTTACAGTTCCCAGATGGTGCAGCCACCATTTCCCCAATCTCCTTGTTATCTCTGACTTGTGATTTCTTATGATGCAACTCACCCTCCCAAAGTCCCCAGTAGTCTTCTGCTCAGGGGGCAGAGCTTGGGAAGGGGTGAGTTGCATCACAATTTGCATAAGTTGCGTCGTAAAATGTTGTAAGAACGGCTGCAATTTGCGTAATGTTTTTATGGCATTTTACGACATTTTACGATGCTACTTACGTAAATTACGTAGCGCCTGGGACCCGGATGCCGATCGAGCTCCGGCAGCGGTGAGGCGAGCGGTGGCCGGGGTAAGTCACGCAGAGTGCGAAGCAGAAGCACATGTGCACGCGTTGCTCATCGAGCGACGCGTGAGCAGACCGGCGCGCTGTTCATTCATCCCTACGATTGGTGAACACTCTCTAGAACAATCTTCCCCAACCTGGTGCCCTCCAGATGTTTTGGACTCTCAGAATTCCTGACCATTGGCCATACTGGCTGGGGCTGATTGGAGTTGAAGTCCAAAACATCTGGAGGGCACCAAGTTGGGGAAGGCAGCACTAGAGAGAAGCAGTGGAGTCTGCAGGAAGTGTCTTTAGCAGTGGGAGGAAAAATGAGTATGCTTGACCAGGGTTTAGGATTCTAGAGTAGTCTGGACTACTCACTCTATTTTTCTCTGTTGTCAACCACTTTTAACATCAGCTTACAATACAACTTTTGCATGGCTTGAATTTTCAATTGCAGCAATATTCTGTGGAATTGCATATTTTTTTCCTGGAACTGCACATTTTGTGTATGGTTTCACATTTTTAAAAAGCCCTGATAGCATCAGACAACCTACCCAGCTAGATAGATCTGGTCTCTGAGAAATTTGTATACCAGGTCTACCACTTTGTTGTTCTCAGTGGATAGATCTGATGTCTAGTCGATGTCTTTCCACCCTGCACATATTGTCAGGGTAATTTTTTTAATTGTTTAAAACTCAGGAAAAAAATATTAACAAGACCTGAGTTAGAAAGATCATGAACTCCTGTCATTGCTGCTACCTTTAGTTGTTTGGTAGACACACTACTGCCCAAACCCAGCTACTAAACACCTGGATTCCTAAATTGTTTTTATTATTTTATTTATTTATTTCATTTCTATACCACCCAATAGCTGAAGCTCTCTGGGCAGTTTACAACAATTCACAGAATACAGCAAAATATAGTACAAAACGCAAATACAATAAGAACATCATAACATTTCACTACAAAAATTTTAAAACCAAATTTAAACAACTAAAACAAGGTAATACAACTAGACCTGTTAAAAATGACCTGTTTTTACGAGACTGCAATGACTTCCTAACAGGAAGACCCACAAAAGGGGTCCCAGGGCATGGTCTGAAGGCACATGATGCAGTCACCATGCTGAAGCGAAGCAGGTCTGGGTCTGGTCAGTGCTTGGAGGGGAACCACATGTAGCCACCTTGAGCTCCACGATGGAAGAAAGGTGGGATACAAAATGTAATAAATAAATAAAGGCTGAAGACACCTAGAAAGGTTAACACATAGCAGGTGTCTTAATCATTGCTATGACTCATTCATTGGCTAAAAACACTGAAGGTGGGAGCAGGCTATTTTTTGCTAGTGAGGTATATGCGTACCTGTTGGGGTGCTCGCCTTGTGCTTGGCAAGCACCCCCGTCGCTCAATTTCTCTCATGGCGACAGCGAGGCTTCTTTCTGACTTTCCAGGGACCTGGAAGTGACATGACGGATCCCGGTGCTGTGCCAGGAACTGACGCGATGGGACCCCGGCGCTGCGTTCTTAACGTAAGTACCATAGAAAACCACCTTAAACGGCCGCGATTTGCTGTTCACGGCCGTTTTAAGGTGGTTTTCTATGGTACTTACATTAAAAACACAGCGCCGGGGTCCCATCGTGTCAGTTCCTGGCTACATGTGGTTCCCAGGCGGTCTCCCCTCCAAGCACTGACCAGACCCAGACCTGCTTCGCTTCAGCATGGTGGCTGCTTCATGTGCCTTCAGACCATGCCCTGGGACCCCCTTTTGTGGGTCTTCCTGTTTAGGAAGTCATTGCAGCCTCGTAAAACAGGTCATTTTTAACAGGTCTAGTTTTATGTTTTTTAACATAAATACAATAGAAAGCCACCTTAAAACGGCTGTGAACAGCAAATCGTGGCCATTTAAGGTGGTTTTCTATGGTCCTTATGTTAAAACCACAGAGCTGGGGACCCGGAAGTACCTCTCCTCGGCTCCTCTCCGGGGAGATGTGCCGAGCCGGGGAAAAGGTAAGTACCATGGGGCTCGGGGGGGGGGGTCCAGTGGGGCGAGTTTGCCCCTGCTTCCACCCCCGATCGAGATTCGCGCACATCCCTAATTTTGCTTATAAAACTAATGGGCAGAATAGTGGCTGCACATTTTGCCTCACATCTTGGGTTCTACAAGGGCTAGAAACTTGCTCTTTTCTTTTTTCAAGGAAAGCTGGAAATCTGGAGATTATGGCTCATACAGCGTGGGGGGACCTGCCCGCCTTGCCATTCCCTGTGGATGCCCATATCCATCTATGGGTCCTTTGCATAGTTACTGATACTAGGCCATGTTCCCTTGTTGCGAATGAGAAGGTGGTGACTCACAATATTGACATATGTTGGATGTTCACATGTTTGTGTCATGCCCCCGCTGCAAGACTCTCCCTGGGAGGAAGAGTGGAGGACCACTCACTACTCACTACTAGCAATGCCCGGGATCTGCCAGTAGACCAGGAGGAGCCTGGGCCCTCAGGGGTGACTACTGTGATAAGACCATGTGCTTCCAGTAACTGTATGGATATTGGGTTGCCCAGGAACACCATGTCCTGATACAACCCCTTGAACTCCCAGTATCGGTGGAAACCATAGAGGGCCGTCCCCTAACACTTGACCCAGTATCCCAACAAATGACCCATCTAACCTTAGGGGCATCAATTAACCATCCAGTTTTATCTGGTAGTGATCCCACACTTTCCCCTTGTATTGGTAATGGCATGGCTGCTCCTCCATCATCCATGGATCTCTTAGTTTCAGGGCGAGGTGGTATTTTCTTCAGCGTATTGTGGCATGTATCGCTGGCCTGAGAGAATAAATGCAGTTACAGATTGGGATGTGTGAATCAGCAAACGCAAGCTCGTTGAAGTTCTCTGAATTCCATTTCGAAGCTCATTCTGACTCAAGTCCAGATTGTGAGCTTTATTATTTTCTTTTTGCATGAAATCCATGTGTATTTTTGTGTGTATTTTCCCAAATGTACGCATCAATTGTGTGGATCTTTGAAATGTACACACTCTTCTCCCACTGATTAAAGCATGTTTGTGTGCATTTTTCAAGAGATCACATTTTTCATGTGCATTTTTCAAATGTCTACATGCTGTTGAATGCACTTTTTGGTCAGTGAATCACATTGCAAACCTCGGAAATGTACAGACTTTGATTGCAAATTGCATGATGTGGGTGCATTTTCAGTCTAGAAGGTGTGAACTGGGTAATCCTTATCAAAAATGAACTGAAACAAATTTCTCTTGCAACACTTGTTACAGAGCATGGAACACAGTCCATTCTGGTCCAGTTGCCCACCAAATACTGGGATTTCCAAGATGTCTTTGACAAAAATGAGGCAGACCAGTTGCCCCCACATTGACATTATGATTGGCATTGCGCGGGTAAAAGGGGGAAATGAAGAGACGAGACGGCAGTTATGGTATAAAATCAGGGCCACATTTATTAATTCAAAAGTCTGCGAAGGGAGAAGTGCGGGATTAACTAAGGCCGGCCCAAAGGCCAGTGGAGCATGTCTGGGCGAAAGCATCCCAAACTCGAGGGCGGCGCAGTAGGACTCGCCACCCTCGAATTCCGCACACGGGGTGCTGGGGGATCTACCCAGGGTCACCGTCCCCCGGCGCCACGGGACAACCAAGGAGGGTGAGATGGGTAGACCCCAAAGGCGACCCTACCTCTCACAAATTGAGCCACAAGGCATCGACATTGTGAGGCTCGGGTTCTCACCCATCACCTTCAAAGGTGCCATGGGATGCACACTGAAACCCTAACCCCCACTGCCTATTCACCGCACTTACCGCCACAGAGAGAGACAAGCCTCTGCTTAGTCAAATCTCCCCCACCTGCCAGAGATAAGATCGAGCAGGGCCCTTCGCAGATCTTCGAGAAATATATCGTTTCCCGGCGTCGGCAAATGAACCCCTGCCGGCCGGTACAGCTTCCTCCGGGCCAAGGATATCTCGGAATGAGGTATAACGAACCCCATGCCTGCATGGCCCTCTGAACCTCACCGTGACCTTCCAAGCCGCCCTGTTAAACATGCAGGGCGCTCGGAGTAGTACTCCACAGAAACGCGGCAGACAGAATATGGACCACATATGGTTACACCGGGGCCACTGGGAGGCAACGAACGAGAGGTCCTCTGTTGCTTGTAAGATTAAGGCTTGCCCTTCAGCAAGCCACGGCGTTGCCCCCAGTGCAAGCACTAACACGTGCGGTGGAGCCTGACAAGGCTGGAGTGAAAAGTGTGTAGAGGAAGGTCGTCCACTGCATACCACGCCGACCCAAGGCCACTGTATGGTGGCCCCTCTGCCCGATGCCCAGCTGAGCACCGACCCAGGATTTGGCAGCGTGCCTCGCTGCCCAAAAGATCATGCTGTGGCCACAAATCAACACACGAACCGGCCTTCCTCCACTCCACGCACCTGAAAAAACAAAACAGAAACAAAGAAGCGGCAGCGCAAATCAAGGCAACTTCCGGACATAAGAGCGGTAGGCTCGAGAACACCACCTTCCAACCACTTGTACCCTGCTTGCCGGGAAACCCAAGGCAGCGGCCGTGGAAGCCGCACCAATCCTGAACGAGTGAGTGCCAAAACGCATGTGCGAAAGGCCCAAAGCTTCCAATGCTTGTTTAGTAACTACCCAAAACTGGTACCTGGTTAAAGGGGAACCGTCAATATGTCGAAATAATGGACCGGCGGCCGTGCCCCGCATGGTGATAAAGGTGCGTAAAGCCGCCACTGGGCAGAGTTCCTCTGAAGCGGCTGGGTACAAGGTAACCGTTGCACCCCTGGCCAGCTGATCGGACTTGGACCTGCGGAGTCGCAGACTCACGCTGGACACAGTAAGCTGCAGGTCCGAAAACTGCAACGCCCTAGCGGAGGCATCCAACTTAGCATGGACCACCAGTTCAGAAACTCTAAAAGCCCCGAAAAATGCGGTCAATGCTGCCGCATGAAACAATAACACCTCGTAGTTGGAAGAACACACAGAAGGCCACAGTGCACGAAGACCTAAAAGAATGTCGGGGGACAATGGGCCCTCGTGTCAGGTACCACTGGACGTTCCCTAGCCCAACCTAGCAGCATCCTGCGAACTCTGAAATCCCCGGTGTTGTCAGGAAAACCGTGTGCCTTGGCCAGGCCCGCAAGCTTGCCCCTTATCGTCCTGACGGATGAACCACCTCCCTGGGAGAACACACAGAATTGAATTAGGTGCTCAGCCGGTATTGGCCAGGACAGAGGGAGATTGAAGTCCACCCGGAACTGGCGAAATTCCATACCTGCAGCACGTTCGTAAGCGACCCTCGTGGTAGGTGCCAATGACTGCATTATGGCGTGCTCGGAAACTGACCTCCAATCTGCCAAAGACAGTCCAGCATTATCACCGGGGTGGTACGACGCCCAGGGGGCAAGTGCTCGGAACCTATGCATCTGATTGCTAGACAATGCATCCGCTATACTGTTGTCCAGGACCGGAACATGCCGTGCCGAAACAAGATGTTAAATTGCAAACAGCGCAGTGTAAAAGCGCGAACCAGATGCATAACCCGAGGGTTTTTGGATGACAAGGAATTGACCACCTGCACAGTGGCCTGATTGTCACACCAAAAATGCACGACCGAATCTGCCAATTGTGTTGCCCACAAGTGCACTGCAACGTAAATGGGAAAGAATTCCAGAAAGGTCAGGTCACGGCACACGCCAGAATCAATCCACTCCTCAGGCCATGGTGCGGCGCACCACTGTTCTTTGAAGAACACCCCAAAGCCAAAGGAACCAGATGCGTCGGACTGTACCCTGAAGTCAGCATGCAGTGCTTGCTCCCGCTGCCAAAAGGAAACTCCATTAAAC